>ML677326.1:17215627-17253620 GCA_007922305.1 Dermatemys mawii | reverse complement strand
AAACCTCGATGCCAACTCTGCCCACACATCTACACCAGCAACACCATCACAGGACCAAACCAGATCAGCCACACCATCACTGGTTCATTCACCTGCACATCTACCAATGTAATATACGCCATTATGTGCCAGCAATGTCCCTCTGCTATGTACATCGGCCAAACTGGACAGTCCCTACGAAAAAGGATAAATGGACACAAATCAGATATCAGGAATGGCAATATTCAAAAACCTGTAGGAGAGCACTTCAACCTCACCGGACACACCATAGAAGATTTAAAGGTCATCATTTTGCAGCAAAAAAACTTCAAGTCCAGACTGCAAAGAGAGATTGCAGAGCTGCAATTCATTTGCAAATTTGACACAATCAATTTGGGACTGAACAGAGATTTTGAATGGCTAGCTAACTACAAAAGCAGCTTCTCTTCTCTCGCTATTCACACCTCCAGTTCAACTGCTAGAGGAACACCTCACCCTCCCTGATTAGAGATAACAAGCTGGTTCAGCCTGATTGGACTAACCTTGTTATCTCCCACCTGGTTCTTGCCTACCTATTTATACCTGCCCCTGGATACTTCCACTGCATGCATCCGATGAAGTGGGTATTAGCCCACGAAAGCTTATGCTCTGAAAAAATTTTAGTTAGTCTTTAAGGTGCCACAGGACTCTTTGCGCACTCTAGTTTCACTTTCCAACCTGAATAAAAATAAAAAGGATTTATTTTCTATATTAGTAATATAGGATGATGGTAATAATATACAAAAAGACATTTAAAATAATTTTATTATTTTTGTCATGATGATGTTCTTTTGCTTCAGAAGTTGAGATTTTATGCCCAATCATTTCTAGAGTTTTAACCATGGGAATTTTATCTCCATGCTTAGAGGATATCCAGTATTACTTATGACATCTAATGCTGCCATTTGCCGAAATTCTATATTTTTTTCTGGTGAGAAAAGCTTCTGGCATTCAGATTCTCACTATTTGCATTTGTGGGACACTTAAGCTAATGAGATGAAACTTGGTTTATCAAGCCTTTAGGTGATTTTTCACTAGATATAAACTCAAACGTGTCCTCTGATCCCCATAGGGTTGAAAGGGACCTCAGGAGGTCATCTAACCCCACTAAATCATCCCAGCCAGGGCTTTGTCAAGCCTGACCTTAAAAACCTCTAAGGAAGGAGATTCCACCATCTCCCTAGGTAACGCATTCCAGTGCTTCACCACCCTCCTAGTGAAAAAGTTTTTCCTAATATCCAACCTAAACCTTCCCCACTGCAACTTGAGGCCATTACTCCTTGTTCTGTCATGTGATACCACTGACAATAGTTTAGATCCATCCTCTTTGGAACCCCTTTCCAAATCAAATTCCCCCTCATTCTTCTCTTCTGCAGACTAAACAATCCAGTTCCCTCAGCCTCTTCTCATAAGTCATGTGCTCCAGCCCCCTAATCATTTTCGCTGCCCTCGACAGAACTCTTTCCAATTTGAAGCAGGATTCTGAGTCCCAGTGCAGTGTCTTAATTACAAGACCATCCTTCCTCTCTTCACGATATCTCTATATTATACAAGTTAGGGAAACCTTTGCTTAAGCAGGACAAAGCTCAGCAATGTTGTAACCATCCAGGCACCAAACAGAGGTACAGATTTTTTTCTCTAAAAAACCAAGAAATGGGTAGCCCTGCTGACAAGCACAACAAGCAAGAGGGGTTGGAATCACTCCCTTTCCACAGCCAGGAAGAGAGTTAGCTAGGACAATTGTAGGAAAATGTTCCAGCTTGGAATTTAGGAATGGATTTTTCTTGATGAAATACAGAGGGGACTGGGTGCATTTTTGCCTAGCTTTGAGTTTCAGGCAATGCAGAATTAAATCTCATTGGATAAATCCTCACCAGGTATAAATCATCATGACTTTATTCTGACTTTTACTAGTAGAGAATCTGTCCTCTTGTATCTGCAGCTGTTGCCATAACAAAGACATACACAGTACACCATGGGAGAGAAAACAATTGGCATTATTATGAAGCAAATAAAATTCCCTAAACATTACAAAAGAACTAGAAAGGATGAGGTTCCAGTGGTGTTGCCCTTTAGCAGCTGGCCACCTGAAATGACTAAACAAGTTTTAGTGGAGATGATCACTCATTCATTAATTTGATTGTAGTTAGTGGAGAGAAAAATGATTTGCACAGTTGAGACTTCCATATTTGAACTCATTGCTGCTTATGAACATAGGTAAGAATGCTGCAGTGGATTAGAAGCCAGGAGCTCCTGAGTTCTAATGTCAACGCTCATGCTAGCTTCACTTGTTGCTTTGGAAAAGTCCTTCTAAGAGGAACAGGGGATACCATGTTTCCTTATCTGGGAATTTGGGGTAATATTTATTTCTTTAGTGTACTTCCTGGGTGAATTAGTTCATGTTGTTACAGTGTTCTGAAGATGAAAAGCTACTTCTAAAAGTGCTAGGTGTTTATAATGTGAGCAAACAGAAAATTAGGAAAAGATGGAGATACACATTGGTGCTATTCCCTGTGTATCTTAATGGAAACAGAGGACTTGACCACACTCAACCCAGGCATCATTTACTCCTCTTGCTCACTAATGGAAGGTAGAAGGTTATTGCAATATGATTTTAATATTCCTTTGTGTTAAAGCATTGGCAGTGTGCCAGTAATATTCACTGGAAAGTGAATTAGTCCTGGAACACTTTATACGCTTTTCAACTGCACAGTCAAGAATAAATAACACTGCATTGTATTAGATTCTCATGTTGTTCATAACTGCTTTCTATTGGCTCTGCCATTTTGATGGTTTAGCTTCAGAATGAAAACGTTTTAAATGCAGTCAGTGTCACTACATGTTGGCTCTGATTGTTTGAATGGTATTTGTCTTTTCATTACTCCTGTCCCAGTTATATCGCACAAAGAAAAATATACTAATGAAGTTACTTTACATTTGTATAGGGCTTTTCATTAAAGGATCATCAAGCACTTTGTACATAATGTTATGCATCTGGTATAGATGAAAAAACTAAGGCACAAAGAGAGGTTAATTGACTTGCCCAAGATTGCAGATGGAGGCTGTGGTGGAGCTGGCAATAGAATCAGTAAACCACACTGTGTCACATTAATAGTATAAGTTTAATGGTAAAAAAAATTTGCCAGAATGAGAAACATAAAGGTGATATGCAGTATAGTATTATCTATGGATAAAATCCTTGTCCCATTTAAGTCAGTGACAAAAGATTCATTGACTTCAGTGGAGCCAGAATTTTACCTTCTGTGTTTAAAGTACTGTGAGTCTTAAATTATATGAATTATTGAACAAGCATGTTATGGGCCCAAGCAGAAAGTCCTTCCTTGTTCTTTAGCCATGGACTGAATAGAAACTTAAGAACTAAGCCCTCAAGAGCCTGATCGGATACCCATTGAATGCACTGACATTCTTTCCCCTGACTTCAGTGGGATTTGAATCAGGTCCTGATCTGAAATTCTTCCAAAGATTCAATAAATGTTTCTGTTTCTAAGTAAAGTCAGGTTTACTGTTGTTGTTTTCAGTCCCTTTTCTATCGATAATATTTACACCAAAAGAACAGGTGACATTAAACAAGCAATCAGTACCAGCAGAACGGAATCACAGCTCTAAGTAGAGATCAATTTCCCTTTTTCTTCAGTATGGAGAACGGTGCATCCCAGGATATACTGTTTCATTCTTCTTCGTGTGATTGCTCATTTGCATTCCATTGTAGGTGTGTGTGTTTGCCACATGCGCTGGTACGGAAGCTTTTCCCTCAATGGTATCCATAGGGGACCGGCTATGATGCCCTATGGAGTGGCATGCGTATGCACCAGTATAAGGGGTGCTGTGGGCTGCCCCCTCCTTCATTCAGTTCCTTCTTACCTCCAGTGATAGTGCTGGAACGTCTCCTTGTCTCCGGAAACTTTCCTTCTCAACTGTGCTTAGTTGTGAATCTCTCGTATGCAGTTCTTAGAAAGTTTGCATAGTTTATTAGTTCCCTTAGTGCATAAATTAGAAATAGTTAGTCCCATGGGACTTAGCCTAGGAATGGGGCATGGTCCAGTCCCCAGGCTTCAAACCTTGTGACCACTGCAAAAAACCTATGCCAGTCAGCGATCCCCATCAAAGCTATCTAAAGTGTTTGGAGGAGACCACGTGAACAACAAGTGTTGGATTTGTAAAAGTTTCAAGCTGAGAACCAAAAAGCAGGGAACATTCAACTTGGAGAGCTCCTTATGGAGTTGGCCCTTACACCAGCCTCTGAGCCAGCTCAGTCGAACTCTGTTCCAAGCACCACAGCATCCCTATCCCTGACAATAGCTAAAAAGCAAAGAAAGGCCGGGAGAGGGCGTTCTCCTATGTCCCGTAAAGGGAAGGAGAGAGCCGGAGGAAAGCGCAGGGCAGCTCCTCTCCTCTGCACGGCTGAGGGGAACAGGGTAGACAGGTGGCATTGGTACCATCCTGGTCCCCCAGACAAGTCTCTCCCTCCTCAGGCTAGAGCAGTGATAGGCAACCTATGGCATGGGTGCCAAAGGCGGCACACAAGCTGATTTTCAGTGGCGCACACACTTCCCGGGTCCTGCCCACCATTCCAGGAGGCTCTGCATTTTAATTTAATTTTAAATGAAGCTTCTTAAACGTTTTGAAAACCTTATTCACTTTACATACAACAATAGTGTAGTTATATATTATAGTAACTATGTCCAATAGAAATTCGATGCTAGTCACACTAGTGGTTTTGAATTTTTCTTATTAGCCACATTATAAAAAAGCCACATGCATTAGCCACTATTCACTAGCTTATTAGCCACATGTGGCTAGTGATGAACTTATTGGACGCTGCTGTATTATAGACTTATAGAAAAAGACCATCTAAAAACATTAAAATGTATTACTGGCACGCGAAACCTTAAATGACAGTGAATAAATGAAGACTCGGCACACCACTTCTGAAAGGTTGCCTACTCCTGGGCTAGAGAATGAAGCGCAAAATTTGCCTGCAGGCCAAGGCCACGCACTGGAGGCATCGGCATTCCCATCAGGACCTCAGGCTCCATGGCAGCTCTGGAACCCCTATGGGTTTCCCCAACAATTGCAGGGCCAACAATCAGTCTCAGGGCATCTGAGAAACAGCAACAGTCTCCTGCCCGCCCCTGGAACCGGAGTCAGAGCAAGGTCCCCAAGATCAGTCAGCCTTGGCTGTGGCTCTGCTGGCAGAGACTACAGAGTTGGCAAACCCGCCATTACCTGCCGCCTCATCCTCTTCATGGCTCATAAAGCTTCTAAAGAGGCTTGGGGTTGGAGGATGAGGAGTTGGTGGAACCCTCTGACTCACTGTTTGTTTTTTAAGTGCAGCAGCCCCTTCCCAGATGGCATTACCCATCCACAAGAAAGTGTTAAATCTGATCAAGGCCTTATAGCAAACTCCATCCTCCCTGCCCCCCATCTCCAATTGGGCAGAGAGAAAGTATTACATCTCTGCAAAGGGATTTGAATACCTGTATACAAACCCTATTCCAAGCTCACTAGTGGTATCAGCAGCCAACGAGTGCGATAGACAGGGCCAGTTGAGATCAACTCCTAAGAATAAAGAGGCAAAGATGCTTAATCTTTTTGGCAGAACGATTTAGTATCCAGATAAGAATGGCCAACCATCAGGCCTTACTTGGCCGTTATGATTTTAACATGGGGCAGTCCATGGCAAAGTTTGTGGATTCACTGCCAGAGGAGCCCAGGAAGGAGTTCTTGGCTATTCTGGATGAAGGCAGAGCAGTGGCCAGGGCAGCCCTCCAAGTGGCCTCAGATGCAGTGTGGACTCCACTGCCCGGACCATGGCTTCGGCCATTTCCATGAGGCATGTGTTCTGGTTGCAGTCGTTGGTGGAGGTTCAACAGTCCATCCAGAGCCTCCCCTTCGACAGCCTGGCACTGTTCACAGGACAGACATCAAGTTACATGACCTGAAACTCTCTGTGCATTATTCGATGCATTATGCCATCATCCAGCAGGCCAGAGATGACTCTGGATTTGTCAAAGCTGTGTTGCATCTACAAACTCCCACCCACCTTGGTTACTGATTGGGAGTCACTTAAAATGGAATGGATATGAGCAATCACTCAAAGAAGGAAAAACGGTTATTAACCTTTCATAATTGTTGTTCTTCAAGATGTGTTGTTCATGTCCATTACATGACCCACCCTCCTTCCCCTCTGTTGGAATTCCATCAAGAAGAATCTGAGGGAGGGGAGAGCCAGCGGCTCTCCTTATACTGGCACATACGTGCGCCACTCCAGAGGACACCAGCGCCAGTCCCCTATGGATACCATTGAGAGAAAAAATTCCAACCCTGGTTCATGTGGCGAGCACACACACCTACCATTGAATGGACATGAGCAACACATCACAAAGAACAACAGTTACAAAAGGTTACTAACCCTTTTTTTTTTTTAATTTGAGCAGACGTTCAGAGAGGGTTTGGAGAAGAATCCAAACTTTGCTTATCTGATTACGTCTGATGTGATCCCTTTGAAGTGCATCTAAAATTAGTGTCTATCCATTACTGAATTCTCTAAAATCTGCAGCTGTATGTAATAAGCAGACAGAACTATAAATTTCTCATATCTGGTGCTGGTCAATAAATGGAAGACAGCCAAAGGGGTTCTTGAAACTACAGGATTCCTTTTAAATATGTTCTTATTAGGTGAGAGAAGGATATGCAGCCAAGCTTCTAGCTGGGGTCTTCCTGCTTTATTAATGCTTCCTGATTCATTGGAATGAATGTGAATGCGCTCTGGGAGGGTTTAGGGTTTTCTTCTACACTTCAGTCTATCACTGATATGGCTTCAAAATGAATAAAGAGAAGCTTTTAGCATTGTCAATATTTTCTCATTCTCAAAGGCAAAGTAAGCAAATGTCTTGTTCACTTTTCTTTGTCAGGTTGTATAAGGGGTAGAATGTATGTGTATTAATTTTCAAGGAGTGTGCATTAATACTCACTTTATCTCATGCTGCTGTGTTAAATGAAGATTGACAGACATCTGAAGCAAGCAGACACTTTATTATGACAAATCTCAGCTGTAGAAAGGAAAATTTATTTATTTGGTACTTCCAGTGATTCAGACTAAGCTTTTGCTTTTTTTCCTTTTCCTTCCTCATGCTTTCATCAGTTATTTCAGCTCTGGGCTTTCAAAGGATTATTTTAATTTTCCTGATATATAGTCTCCATTAAGTCCAAGTATTGCTTATATAGGTTGCTATTGGAAAGTCTGCACTGACCAACAGCTGTCTCACAATAGTGTGTGAGATAGCTAATATTTCCCTATGCTTAAAATAAGAAATAACTGTGTATCTCAGATACCATTGTATACTAACTTGATAAATCTAGCCTTTGTAATGGTAATCACCGTACTCTTAGTTGCCTTTGTTGTTCAGCTGCAATTTTAATGGTTTATAAATATCAAGAATATTGACATTCAGGACTTCCACCAGAGAGATTTTTGTGCAAATCGTTGAGCTGTGGAAAAGAGAGGGAAGGACCCTACATTTATCCTCAAATCTTGTTTATGATTCATCGCTTGTGTCTCCAAGACAGCATCACATTTTAGACCATTCAGAAGTCACAAAGTTACCTCATTGTTAAACTGCACAGAGTCTATAGTTAGACAAACTAAGTTTTAATAATAGGTTCTTTATCCTGAAAATATAACTCATACCAATTTTCATTATGTTCTGTACATTTTGAAGAATGTGTTAGAATCTCACAGACAGAAATAACTTTCCTGTTTTTCTTAGCATTACACTTCAAGGCGTGCTATTTTGCAAGACATATAGAATATGACAAATACCTTAAGTAAGATGATAGGTCACAAAGAGATATAGAATGGGAAAGAATGAAGAATGTATATTATTAGAAGCACAAGTCTGGGCTGAGATCACCTGCAGGCATTTTTGTTTGACTGTGATTTGAACCTGAACATTTCCCAATTCACCAGCATAAATTTATTTTCCTTCACAACCTAGAGAACTTGATCCACATGGTAGAACCAGTCTTTAATAACTGTGTACAATGTAGGAATGAAATTAATTATTAAGTACTTTTGAATTTATTTAACAAAGCAGACTGTGAGAAAGCTATAACTTGACAAGTGTTTTAATAATGTTTTGGTAATGCATTTTATTTTTTCCAACCCAGACATCTGCTTAGTCTTTTTATCTGGTTTCTAGGTCTTTGAAGAAGAACATCACATCTTGTATCTGGACCATGGTGGAGTCATTGTGGCCATCAAAGACACTTCTATCCCTCTGAAAATACTCAAGTAATGCTGCAGTCAGTTATAGTAGGGTTATTACAAATTCAAGACCTCAAACGTACTTCAGAATTAATAAGTAATGAGCTTTTCAGTAAGTTTGTATAAGAAATCCAGATGGAGCCACTGTAATTTAATATTCGTTAAACCAAACAAAATGCAGGCGGACATTTTATTAAAGGTTTCCTAGTGAAGTTGTTGGTAAAGTAGTTTATTACATCATTAATAATAACACTTGTTTTGCATCAGTATTGCCCTTTTCATTCAAAAGCTTCCAAAGGTGGACTGCAGTACAAACTATACACAGAGGTCACTTAATCCACTGCTAAAATCCAGTGACTATTTTAATAGTATACACTAACATCACCCTGCAGATTGAGGTAGGGAGCACACTTATAGCTGCAAGATGCATTTAGGTAGGCAGTATACAGTTGCCCATATCGGAATTTTGGAATAACATGCAGAGCTATCACCTCTAGAATTATGCAGAGTAATGTAGATGTACTGAATGCAAGTGATCAATGCTTCAATTTTACATACTGATAATGCTCACACATATGAGCCAAGTTTGTGATCAGTTGTTGGGGGAGAGCATATATGAGGAATTAGGATTAAATATAGGAAAGCAAACCTTAGTGTTGGCCTGGCTGAGGACATCCAGCAATGCTGCCAGTTTAATAGACATCTTTTAATGGAGATGCTGAGTCCCAGAGCACATTAGGGAGGGAGGAGTCACATTTAATTTGCTATATTAAGTAGGCAAAGAATTCCCAGTTTTTGCAACTGTGAGTTGGTGATCATGAATCCTATGGTACAATGCTCTTGAGATTTTGTCCAACATAATTATCATATTTATTTAAGAGCTGCAATGAATGGAAGACATTTCTCTCTTTAAAGGTTCAGCATAGATGAAGGTCAGACATGGAGTACACATAATTTCACCAGTACGTCAGTCTTTGTAGATGGGCTACTCAGTGAACCTGGAGACGAGACATTAGTCATGACGTAAGTTTCTCTTTATTTAGGCTACTCTTCAGCAATGCACTGAATCATGGGCTTAACTTTAAATGGGTGAGTCGTCCCTTCTTCAGGGTTTTAGTGTCTTGCAGTCATGTGGGCTTTCACCATGACCAGGTCTGAACAGCACTAAGAAGCAGCCTGTCCTAAAAATGATGTGAATCAAATGTTTCAAATGTAAATATGAAGCACTGTGTTTTATATTCTGTTTTTCATAGTCATGACCTGGAACAGTGGGAAATTATAGGCATAAATGGATATCTGAAAACTGTTCTTTCACATTGTTCCCCCCTGTTTTCTGCAGACTCTATGGAGTTATTCAATAATTATAGGTTTCTTGCTTTTTCTGTTATAGAAATCGTCTTCACAATGTAAACCAATATGCTGTGTTCCTAGTAACCTAGCATTGTAATAAATTATGTGTAACCAAACATCATGTAAAAAAAATACATTCTCCCCATTTCTCTGTAGTTTTTGTGATGGATCCTATTAATAGAATTTAATATAAATATGGGGCTGAGCCACAAAGTTTGGTTTTGTATATGCACTTCCCACTGTTGTCCCAGATTCTAATATTATTAAACCATCTGAGCCTAAGAAACAAATACCCAATCAGTACCTCTATCCTTGTGTTGATTGGAGGAATGGATGGGGAGGGGAAAGGAAACTTAAACTCCATTTGCACATATATGGGAGCTGGTTTGGGACTGGCACAGCCCCGAACACTTAAGGGTCCTAAAGTAGAGATTTGCCTGAATACAGTGTGTTCCTGAAATACGTCCTATGCTATGAGCTGGAAATGGAGCTGCTGCATTGCTGTGTCAGCAGCTCTTCACTGACAAGTGAGCCCATCTATACATCAGATACTTCCTGGAGCTGTTTCCACCCCTTTTAACACCCCTTCTCACCACCAGAGTGGCATAAAGGGACTGCATTACAGAAGCAACTCCCCTTGTAATTGGGGCAGATTCAGCCTGTTGAAAGTGTCAAAGATGGATTTGGCTTGTTGTCATCTCACTTTCTTTTTGCCCCCAAATCAGGTCTTATGATTTATTATTGTACTTTCTGGTCTGGAAGGAAATTGAAGCTTTCTCTGTTAAATCTTCCTGGCATTTTTTCCTTTCTCAACTGTTCTTACCTCTGTATACCTAAGTATAAAATTTTACACAGAGATTGCAATGCCACAGTTTAAGATTTCAGGAAGTAAAAATGTTGTTCCATTTTGAAAAGTGACTCTCTAATTTCCTCATGAGATTTCATGTTCATCTCTCATTATTTCTATATCTAATTTGCTTATTTTACATGTCAAAAGATATATTTTTTAAGCTTACAGTCCAATGAAGTCAGGCTGGGATCTGAGAGTCAAGCTTGGTTCTTTCTTTCTGAGGTATTGGACTACTGATTCATCCCAGAATTAAAGTTTTGTTTGTTTGTTTATTTGTTTGTGATGAACAAACATTTCCTCTAGGACAGATCCAGTTTTATGCTATATTTGAAGGACCTGAGCACAGCTCTCTTCACAGCTAATTAATATGAATGTTTCAGTTGACATAATGTGAGAGAATGCTAGTAAGTGACACAAAGTGCCCTCTTCCAGGGACTTAACATGCTGCCTTCCCAGTGGTCCCAGCCTCTATATGTGTTGGTAGGAAGGAGCACCATGTTGCTCTATCATTGGACATTGAAGCTGGAACTCCATATTTGAATTTTCACTTCAATCCTAACATAGACACCTCCATCGACTGAACTCCCTCTCTTCCCCTCATCAAAAAGCCCAAGTATTAAAACCCCAAGTAGAGGGTTTTTTTCCCCCAGAAAGGAAGGAGGGCCAGAGACCCCATTAAGTCCATGAGGGACTTTACTATTGTTATTGATTTTATATGGAAGCATTCAGATACTGTGGTGATGGGCAACAATATAAAACCCTAAAATAAAAAGCTAGATAATCCAACTATGAATCAAAATTATAAAACATTATATATATAAAATATTATACAGATATAATTCACATGGCAATTGCATCTGGTTATGGTTTAATATACATGATGAAAAGATTCTTCGGTTATTTTTCTTAGCATTTTGTGTGTCTCTCTGTTAAATCAGTAACTCATTCCAATACAATGTTTTTTTCCACTGTGTTTGTCACTTTCTGAGAGTAGAAATAACTCCTCCATTTGCCAGTTATTTCTTGGTTTTTACACTAGCCTGAAGTTGTTTGGCTAGCATGCCCTTGGAAAACCTGGCATTTTCTATTTCAGTGTCTCTTATAGATTTTTTTTTTATCTCATTTGATCTGTAGAGATATACCAACACTTTAATCTAAGTTCTTGTCAAAATAATGGTTGACACTTTCTGTGGGATGATTTACACATAGCACTCTGGGTTTAGGGTCTGTGGCAAATATGATGGAAACTATTGAACATTAATTGCTTGGCTTGCTTAATTTAATATTTCTCATTTGAAACATTATTGTAACAATTCAAGAGTGATTGCAAGAGATTGTCCACTTGTCTATATAAAACCAATTAATAAGGGCCTATGATGACCATTTGGGCAGTTTTTTTCATGCCATAAGGGCAACTGGACTTCCATGAGATTATGCCACTTTATTTTTTTTTAATCTGTACATAATGGCTGTGTGAGGTGCTGAAAATCCTCTAAAGCATGTAACATTAAAAATAGGCCCTTCAAAGTAAGTAAGATACCTATAGCTCTGATCTAAGATACATAGATTCATGAGCAAAGTTATCATCATTATCTTCCAAACTGTTGAACTGGAGATCAGATTCTCATACCTTTACTGCAGTTTAGTATCACCTTACTGCACAAGCAGTCCTATTGAAGTCACTGGAAATGGAATAAGTTACTATTCAAAGTGAGTAGGACTACTACCCTCTAGTCCTTACCAGATTTGAAACACATATTCGCCAATTTTGTATGAATTACAGGGAAGAAAACCTGCTGCAAAATGTGTTGCTAGTTGTATTTATTTCAACTTGCTTACCTCACCTGCCTAATGCTTAAAACATTCTCCCCTACTCCGTCCCATGAGTGCTCTTGCCTGCCCACTGTTGTCCTGTTTGATTTCATGTCAAAAGCCTTCTGTTATACTTCCTGACTAAAGGCATGGCTCCAGTGCAACTGGAGATGTGATTGCAGCTCAGGTTGGTGTACCTATGCTAACTTTAGTCTTGCTAGTGTAGCTGAAAATAGAAGTGGGCTAGGAACACAAGTATGTATGCAGAGTTCTGGGCAAGCCTGTGCAGTCCACACTGAAATCTGCACTGCTGCAGCTTCACTGCTGCTTTTAGCTGTGCTAGCTAAACTAAAGCTAGCAGAGATATGCCTCTGCAAGCTGCAGTCATGCCTTCAATTGTCATGTGGACATACCCTTAGTGTAAGTAATTCAGGTCCTCCTTTTAAAACCTCACATTTCTTGGGTCAGTGCTTGATTTTTACAGTAACTTGCTTCTTCTGAGAAATGTCATCCACTGGTATACTTCTCTGGAGAAAAATATCTTCCATCTCTTCTATAGTATGAGACAAGAGCTGAGTTTTCTGCTGACAAGACAAAACTGGTAGATAGTAATAATCATGGCACTGATAGCAAATTGATTTATAGTATCTTCCATCATGAGGGATCCCCAAAGCACATTACAAACTAAGGAACTGCTTGTATACCTTTTACTCGGACAAAATTCTAATTGTGATCTGGGGGTCTGTTCCCTCCTCCCCACCATCAATAGAAATTTTGTCCAAGTAAAGAATTCAGGATCAATGTACTCTGCGTACGTCATGAGAGATGTAGCCAGCTCTGGTGTAGGAGGGCAATAACCAGTGGTGGGTGAAATAACACTGTGTATGGGGAGGGTACATTTTGGTTAAGCTGTCCAGGGCTAATGCATGTTCCTTCAAAAAATGTCATGGGATCTTTTAGGTATACACAAAGCAGGTATAGTCTCAGGGTGAAATCCTGGCCTCTTTGAAGTCAGTGGCAAAAGTCCCATTGAATTAAATAGGGACAGATTTCCCCCTCAGCTTTTAATATTCCATCCAAAAGATAGATACACAATAAGCATTACGGGAGAAGGCATCACTGGATCCAATAAATCCTGAGTCTGTGCCTCACTGAAAGCAAAGGTAGGAATAGTTCTTCAATGGAAGAAACAATCACAAACTTAGTTTGTTTTGTTTATCTATCTAAGGAGGTTGGAGAGACAAGGTGGGTGAGGTAATATATTTTATTGGTCCAATTTCTGTTGGCGAAAGAGACACGCCTTTGAGCTACACAGAGTTCTTCTTCGGGAGGACAGGGGTTGGACTGAGCCAACTTTGGCTGTGACTTGAACCTGTATTTTATATCTAAATTTTAAAACATTAAACCGTCTCTCCAACCATATCCAAAATAGATACATGCAAATTCCACTCTGTTCTACTTTTGATGTAGCTAAATGTTTTGAGCATTGTGAAATATATATATTATGGAGAGAACACATGCCATGTAGGAATCAATGTGCAGTTGTATTGTGTTCGAATTCTGTAAGTAAAGAACCACATTTCAGCATTTATTGCTAATTCAATGAGGATTTGTTAGGGTTTTTTTCTGAATTAAATGAAGTACGTACAGTAAGTTTATTTAAAATAACACATACTCCAATACACTCATTTTTATTTTGTTTTAAGCTCTTAAAAAGTGAAAATTACTACTGTATACTGTTATATTTTACAGTATATTGCATTGGGGGGAAAAGTTTGGCTTGTACTTACCAGCACTGTGTTGAGTAATGGCCCCACTTAGTGGAAAAAGGAGGAATTTTATGTATGTGTGAAATACTGACAACTCTCTTAGAAGTAAGCAGCTTACATAGAGAAAGTTTCAAACCTGTTTCTAAAAAAATAACATAAACAATATGCATTATTGAACCCTAAAGCCTAGTTTAGTTAGGATTGCAATATAGCCCTATGGCATCTTTGATAGAGCAGGCCACAAGGACTTGTGGACCCATTTGTTGGGAAATGTTACAGGGTTGATATACCTGCCACCCTTTGGGTTGGGGGCGGAGTGTGTTAAAGCCCCACAGTAGCATTGATTCTATGGGACTGTCCCTGGTCACTGGGCTGTATGGCCCTGTGGCCTTAATCAGTGATGTGACCCTTGCAATCAGGGCAGCGTGGCCTACTATCCAGAGTCAGTTACACAGCCCTGGTTATCAGGGCAGTGCAGCCTAGCAGGCCAAGTCAATAACACAGCCCCTGCCATCAAGGCAGTGCAGCCTAGAGGCTGGAGTCAATAATATCGCCCCTGCTATGAGGGGGCAGTGTGGCCTAGTGGCCAGTGTTAATACAATCCTTGTTAGCAGGGCAGTGCGGCCTAGTGGCCAGAGTCACTAGTGCTAGAGTATGCTGGGCCACCACACCAGGGTGGGCAATGGCTAAGATAGGGAACGCGGGCCCACTCTCTCCACTAGGTCCCAAAGCAGCGCCTCGTCGGTGGCAGGATTGCCTGCCACCTGCTTGGTGGGGACCCTACCAAAACATGCCGAGCCTGTCTCCAGTTCTACAACAGCTTCCCCAACAAGTTTGCCTTGTTCACATCCTACCCAACACTCTGCAGTTTGCCATCTCTGGGTCGCCACAGCCTCTCCCCTCTCTGTGGTGTCCTGAGCCCGTGTGTCAGGGTTCATCTCTGGCTGGCTGGCCTTCATGTCTTGGAATCCAGGCAGTGCTCCCCGGGGAGTATCAGCAGCACAGCTCCTTCCTCACCGGTGGTTAGTCCAGACTGAGCTGAGCTGCTGCTTTTTATATCCTGTCTCCAGCTGGAGAATTCCCAGCAGAGCCGAGGGGACATGACCTCCTCTGCCAAGAGGGAGAGGTTAACCCCTGCTGCACCAGTGCGGAGTTAATACACTCTGACACAGTCCAGAAGTAGGGATTTCCTGAGTAGTTTCTTGTAGGGATTCTATTCCTTCATGCATCGAAGCCCCAGGATGTTAGATATTGGCAACTGCTGATCTTCCTTCAGAGTTCTTTGCTGGGGTCTTGCAAGGTTCCATCATGTCACTCCTGATTTGTAATATGATTATATGGCTGCTGAGGGAGGTCATGAGCTCTTGGACTGCAGTACTATCAGAGTTGATATTCAGTTGTCTCTCTTTCATTAAACACAGCTTTCATAGTCCCTAGTGGAAGCAGGATCTTGGATGAAAACAAGCTAGTGTAAGCTTGATCCAGACAAGACAGCAATGTTATTAGTGGGTTACACATTAGAGGGAAACATTTGGAGGAACTGACTAGATTTGTGACTGTTGCCTCTACTTAGGGGACACAGTTTTGGATTCTTAGTGGGTCAATTTGCCCTTTCCCATTTGGTAGCAGGGGCCCAATATGCTGCCTGCAGGCTGTAGCTATTCCTTTGTGATGCAGAACTCTTCACAGTTATCCAAGTCTGTATCAATTCAGTGTGTGATGCTACAACGTATATTTCCTGTTTCAGGAGGACATTCCCCCTTCTAGTTCAACTAAGCACTAGAGATGGGCTGGGAATTAGGAATCTTGATCTAACATAAAAATAATTATGTTTTTATTTAAATTTTAATTGGCCTTTTAATCCATTTGATCATATATTGCTGTAATTGCTTTGGCTACATGATGGTGACACTCTCACTCTAAGTGAATGTAGTCTGTGATCTCTCTACACTTATATGTTAGAGTCCCAAAAAGGGATTTCATACCCATCATAAAATATGTCAAGCTGGCCATAAATTTGGTTAAATACTGAATCTGAAAGTGCATTAGCCCCAGAATAATAATTGCTGAAATATGAAACAGTTTAAAACATATTTTCCTGAGACAGTAAGTCCTCAGACAGTACCATTCCTAGCTAATATATTTAATGCAGGAAAGGAAGCCCTGTTATGAGCAAATTCCTAATCACACTTTGCAGCATAATTTATTTCCATGGATGCATCCATTTAAATGAAGAATTTGCTATCCATTTTGCAAGTGACTTAGGCAGGGAGTTTCATAGATCTCGAAGGATAGAGCCCTGCATGAATATAAAATTTGTATCCGCATCTGATCCACAATCCGCAAATATGGTCCACTAACCTCCGTGGATATAAAGCGGATATCCGCAGATTTTCAAGGCTCTATTGAAATGGACTAAATGCTGAACTCCCGCTGAATGTTGATTGGAGATGGGCACTTGACTCCCTTCAAACCTTGGAAAAGCTTTGAATACTTGAGAATGTTTTATGATCAGCACAGCATATAAGGTTATGTTTTTTCTTATGATTCAATCAGAAATCCAGAGAGCACGAGGAAACCAAGTGTAGTGATATAACAACAACCCTGGGAGTATGGGTCCTTTTCCAAGCTCAGTCCCATATTTACTAGGAATCTTAGGAAAGTTGCTTAACCAGTCTTCCTCCATTTCTACTGTGTAAACTGAAAAAATAATTACTTCCCTGTAACTAACGAGTATTTTGAGGTGCTTGTATACATTTAAGGAAGTAATATGGATTCAGTAAGGTGGTTCAAGTTCAGATGGAAAGTCCTAGAGAAGTGACAGTATTATTATTAATCTGAAATAAGAGTCTCTGCTGTAGAGAAACAAGGATTTTGTGTAAGAAAATATCATTCTATTTAATTTCTGTTAAATTAGTTCCCCCTGATTATGAGCCTTATCAGAGACAGAAATAGCCAGCATCCCTCAAGAACAAAGTTTAAATGAGTTAGCTTTAAAACTACATTAATCCTGTCTTAACCACCAAATGATGCAATCAAATTAAAAAATGATGTGCTCATAAATTAACTTGGTACAAATGTATTAAGTTGTTATGGCAACTGGAACACTGAATTTAAGATTATGGATCCCAAATTCTAGCAAATGTAAGTAAATGAATTTCTAAGGTAATTGGAATTTCTTTCAAAAATTATTTATCTCAGCACCATCTTTCGCAGTTATTACCGAATTGATTTGATGGCTTTCTAATGAAATCCAATTAATCAAGTAGAATGTTTTACTAGCTAATGAATTAATATCATCTTGGTATTTATCTTATAATCATCACTTACACTGTCTCCACCATTCCATTTTTCCCTCATATGATGTTACTGAACATAAATATTTTGCACGCAAGCAACTAGATTATGATTGGTTTCATGATAATCAACATCAAATCCTTCTATTGATCGATCGATTGATAATACATAGTTTTAAAGTCCTAGTAGTTTCACTGTTTTAATACTTTATAGATAAATGGAGCAAGTGAGGTAATGGCTTTAATTGGACCAATTTCTGTTGATAAGAGGGACAAACTTTCAAGCTACACAGAGCTCTTCTTCAGATCTGGAAAGGTATTAAGAGTGTCACAGCTAAATACAAGATTGATCATATAGTTTACCATAAGTAGTTGGCACTTATTATAAGGGACAATTGAAGATGAAGTGGCCTCTAACCCTCCTGGAGTCCCAGGATAAAAATGGGGTAGTGGGTTACAGATTGTTGTCATAAGCCATAAATCCAGTGTCTTTATTAAGACCATGATTTTTAGTGTCTAGCAAAGTTATGAACTTAAGCTCCCAGGTTCATTTTTTGAAAGTGTTGTGCAAATTTCCTTTTGCGACTGAGGACTGATAGATCAGATGTAGAATGATCACTTTGTAAAAAGTGTTCACCCACAGGTGATATATGTGGTGTTTTTGTCTTTTATCATTTTCCTGTGTGAGTTCATTCAGGAATGTAGTGATTATCTGGTTTCACCCATATAGTTGTTATTGGTGCATTTAGTGCACTAGGTGAGGTAGACTACATGTTGTGATAGGCATGTGTAGAACCTGTTGATCTTGAAAGGTGTTTTTTGTGGGTGTTGATCATTATAGTAGTGGAAATATGTCTGACAGCTCCATCCAGGAGTATCTTGCTGAACTTCCCTTCCATGGTATCACTTCAGCCAATGACGGATCTGCCTTCCCATTCCGATGGGCAGGGATCTTTGGTGATGCCTTTCTATTATTCTGGACAGACCATCTGAGGTGTGCCTTTCCTCGCATTGTACTACTGCTGAAGGTGCTCTGAAGGAGTCACCACAACAAAGCTAGAATTATTCTCATCACACCCAAGTGGCCCAGACAATTCTGGTTCTCAGACTTGATGTGAATGTCAGTCTACCCTCCTATTGCCATGTGATGCTTCCCAAATCCAGTGACCCAGGAAAATGATAAGACTAGACACCCCAAACAAGGCCCTCTCTGCCTCATGGCCTGATATTTGGATGGATATCAGACTTAGAGTGTTCATGTTCAGAGAACATTCAATCCATCCTTAATCAAAGCAGGTAAGAGTCAACCAGGAAGCGCTATTTGACTAACTGAAAGCATTTCTCCACCTGGATGCAAAAGAACCATTTGTCCTCAGAGATGGAGGGTAGTCCTGCAATTCTAGACAACATCTTTCACCTCAGGAAGTTGCACCTTCTGTTAGTTCACTGTAGGTCCAACTAGCAGGAATTAGTGCCTTCCATCTTTCAGTGGATGACTATAGTATTTTTTCTCACCTAACAACCCTCAGATTCCTGAAAGGCTTCACTGGAGCCTTCCATCTGATAATGAAACCAACACCAGAATGGGACCTCAGTCTTGTACTTTTCTGCTCTTGAAGAAGAAATGGATGTTACTTATACGCTTAGTTCAGAACACAAGGAAAACAGCTGCGCAGGTACAGAACAATAGACACTGCTTTCAACAAATCTCTAATCTCAGGTACATGGAATGCAAACATACCCATGTGTGGAATAAGATATGGACTACACACATCTTGAAGAACTTTATATTACAAGGAAGTAACCTCCATTTATGTCAGAGCTGGACCGTGGCTCCCATGTGAAACATAAGCATCCATTCAGAATAGTCCAGTAACCTGAATATTCTTGAGTGGGATCTCTGACCTCCACCTAAACAAAGCTTATGGGCATTACCTGCTCACGCCAATGTTTGTATGCTAGGTTGACTGTGTATCTACTCATTGTACCTGGTCACTATCAACTGGTGTAGATTCTGGGCACAGAAGGAAGTAGAGGGTTAGTGTGAATAATATTGAAAATGTATTTGTTCTATAGGAAATCCTTTTTTGTGAGTCAGCAGTGAGACATTGGACCCATATACTTGATCACACTTCTTGGCACCTGTGTCATAAAAAAAGGACAATATGAACAGGTTGAGAGGTTCCATAATGCCCAGACAAACTTCTTAGGAAGGAGTCACAGAGGCAGCTAGCTGCATTAGCAGAGTAAGAAGTCTGTATTATTTTAGTACCTTGCATGAGAAAAAGAACAGCCATCTAACATGGCAAAAGGCACTTCATGCCTGCCAGCCCAGCAAGTCCTACTGCAGTAGGCACTGTGGAAAACCATGAGACTAGTCATTATTTAGAGCACGTAACTCCCATATGAATATCAGCGTATAGCAAACTATGGCTCCCTTGTCAGATTGAGCTACAAAGGAGTGATTCCTGTAGATCCTGATGAGCAATCTACATCCTAAGGAAAATGGATGCCACAACTTTAGGATAATGTCCCCATTGGTCCAACAACATTTTTGAGATGTTGTATATGTTGTTTCTGCTTCCGAGACTCTTCACAGTAAGAGGAAAGAGGACAGAAGACAGGTCATCTAACTGCTCAGATCCCAGAGCCTGGCTATACATTATAAAAAGGAGTAAAATAGGCAAACTGGGGGAATGCATG
Organism: Dermatemys mawii; assembly: GCA_007922305.1. Lineage (NCBI taxonomy): Eukaryota > Metazoa > Chordata > Testudines > Dermatemydidae > Dermatemys > Dermatemys mawii. Next base: position 17,233,535 of record ML677326.1, on the reverse strand, counting down.
CTTCTATTTAATGAGGGACTTTGGTATATGCTAATGAGACACTGATATCCCCCCTCGTGTGTTACGGCAAAGTTTTCCATGAGTATGCACAGCTCTGTCATTATAATGTAACAGCATGGGCAAAATCCGCATCTCTGCACTGGGTCTGAATAGCAAATGTGGAATTATAAGTGAAAAGGGAACAAATCCTCCCTGAACCTTTAGCCCAGTGGTGGGCAACTTGTGGCCTGCGGGCCTCATGCGGCCCATCAGGGTAATACGCTGTTGGGCCACCAGATAGTTTTACATTTGCACAGCTACCTGCAGCATCCAGTGGCCACAGTTCACCGTTCCCGGCCAATGGGAGCTGCGGGAAGCGACGCAGGCCACGGGGATGTGCTGGTTGCCGCTTCCCACAGCTCACATTGGCCAGGAATGGTGAACTGTGGCCACTGGGAGCAACAGGCGGCCGTGCAAATGTAAACAAACTGTCTGGTGGTCCACCAGCAGATTACTCTGAGGAGCTGCAGGTTGCCCACCACTGCTTTAGCCCGTGGAGCCATTCTACAACCCCTCTGGGAGCCCTCAGGCTTTTGTGCCCATAATCTACAGAAGCAATCTGTATTGCAACATGTATTGCACCATGTGCAATAGTGAATCTGCAACTCCACCATTCCCTCATCATTGTTCCTAACTTAGTTCTACCTCTTCTAAGGACTGGGGGACAGGAGGTCACATGTAACAGAACTCTGCAGTGCCCACAGAATGCAGGCCCCAAATCCTCTCATCTTCTACTTACCTCATGGTTCAACAGTGGACTTGGCCAAACTTGTGGCATAACAAAAAGAGTAAAGTAGTCAGGGGACGCTGCCAGAGGCTGGAATAGGAACTCTGTGGAAGCACCGAACATAAACTGTTCACTTCAGAATCAGACTTAAATTCTTTGACAATTAAGCCACATGAAACTGAATGAGGTTCTAATTCAAAGCACAGAAATATCTGACTTTTACCCAAATGGAGTCCTTATCCTTGCTAATTTGTTGCTGGATGTCATACTTACTCATTTTGTTTTGGAAATAAATGTCTTCACTTTGGACATTGTGACTGCTTTGAAAGCACAGGCCAGATTTTAAACTTTAATGAAGTTCCCATTTTGCTTAGAAGGAAATTGACTATTTTGGGCTGTCCTTTACTGCAGCTTATAGGGGAACTGAGCCTTTGATGTAACTCTTTAGGGACAGGAGTCAGAATTTCTTCATGCAATGCACTGATGAAAAATAATTATAAACAATAATACATGTTTTGCGCTTATCCCAAATCTAAGAATATGTTACAAATCATTAAGTAATTGAACCTCACAAAATCCCGGTGAGGCTGATCAGTAATAATATTACCATTTTATGGCTAGGTAAGCTAAGGCACAGACAGACTAAGGAACTTGCATCAGGGTCACATAATGAATGAATGATGGAGTTGGAAATTGAACCCATCAATCCTGACTCCCATTCCACTTCTCTAATGACTAACACTCAACCTTTCTTATCTTATTGCAGAAACTCAAAATATGTCGACCATAAAGGGGATAATAAACTAAATATCAGGCCCTTATTAAAATCATGTATATTTCTACCTCAATCCTGGAATAGTTTACTGGAAAAAAAATAGTTCTCTAATAAATGAACAATACCATTTCTTAGGGTTCAGTAGACAATTGACAGATGTTTTCTCCCCATAGAGATCTCCTGAAAATGTATACCAAAAGATGGGGGGCGGAGGGGAACAGATAAATTAAGAAGCAACACTTTTTTATTTTCAGCAGAGGGCACTATAAAGGGGGAAAGTGAATAAAAAAAATAATTTGAAATCTGTGAAGTATGATATTGCTTTTCCACAAGGTTTTTACTTTTGCTCTTTCTGTTCAGAGTCTTTGGACACATCAGTTATCGTTCAGACTGGGAGCTGGTGAAAGTAGACTTCAGACCATCTTTCCCTAGGGAGTGCACTGAAGATGACTATGAATCTTGGGACCTCAGAGATCTACAGGTACTAGACACACAATGATCTAGTATTAATAATACATAGTGCCTATGTAATGCTTTGATATTCATTGTACTGCACAAACATTCACTGATGAATATGGATTTCAGCATCCAGCTTTGACAACCCCATAGTGATTTTCAGAAGGATGAAAATAGTTGATTGTTGTTTTTATCAGTGACTTCAGAATGGCTTAGTCATTGTATGGGAGATAGATTTTGTGTTCCTTTTATTACCTAAACTGGGCTGGGGAAGGAGGAAGTATACTTAATTACTTGCCACATTAATAGGTGGTCGTGATGGATTGTGAAAGGTTAGATACACGATGAAAATTAAAACCCATCTCACTGACTGAAGCAATTTGAACATGCAAGTACATGTTCTGTCAACTTCCCAACCATGCACTGTACTCATATGTAAATCACCAGAAGTAATTCCAGAATCTCAGTGTACTAATCATGTATTAGAGTCCAGTTGTTTTGGGCAATACACCTCTGGATTAATGCTATGTTAATCTCAGTAACTTGACAAAATTTAATTTTTGGCAATTACATTCTCTGTAGTATTCTCTTTACAGATTATTGTTTGTATAGACCACTTTCTAATCCCTTTGGATTAAATGAGATATATCCCTGTTAGTCATGATGCTCAGTGTCATTGTTATTTTCACTCTTCTCCCTGTAAATTTATTCCCTTTTCTCTACCTGTGCCTCTTTCTCTAAGTTTCTTCTTCATCTGCCATTTTGTATTATTCTAACCAAACTTTCCTTCAGCACTTATTCATTGGATACATTATCACTACTGCTATACTCCTCCTCACCTGGTGCATACTAGGTATGTACTGTGACGGGGTCTTGCCAGATAGCTACAGGAGAGTGGTAGAAGGCATATAGATAGCCCCAGATTAAGCAGGTCCCTTTTCCCCATGTAAACTAATGGGCTGTTCCAGAACAATCAGCAAGTTGCTGGAACCAATTAAGGCAGGCAGGCTAATCAGGGCACTTGGTTTAAAAAGGACCTCACTTCAGTCAGTGTGGTGACTGAGAGTGAGAGTGTGTGCTGCTGGAGGACTAAGGAGTACAAACGCTATCTGGCATCAGAAGGAAGGTCCTGTGGTGAAGATAAAGAGAGTGTTGGGAGGAGGCTGGGGGAAGTAACCCAGGGAGTTGTAGCTGTCACAGAGCAGTTACAAGAAACACTGTAGACAGCACAAGGATATCTCGTGCCCTAGGCAAAACTTCCACTTTGCGCTCCCCCCCCCAGCTCGGGGAGCCCGGTGGCAGGTCCCCCCCCCCCCCCCCACCTCGGGGAGCCACCCCAGTGGCAGCTCCTCCCCGCCCAGGCAGCCCCCCCACGGCAGCTCCCCACCCAAGGAGCCTCCCCCTGAGGTGGCAGCTCCTTGCTGCCTGGGGATCCCTCTACCCCCGAGGCAGCTCCTCCCCACCCGGGCCTGGGTTTCCCCCATCTCCCTCCCCGCTATTGGATATAAGAGGAGTTGACCTGGCTTGTGGGTCCCAACAGAGGGGAGGGTCCCTGGCCTGTCTCCTGACCCACTAGGTGGATCAGCAGAGACTGTAGGGATTTTTCTCCTTCTTTTTCCCCACTGATGAGGTTAGCTGAGCGAACGGCAGGTTTGAGCCACTAGCAAAAGTGGCCAAACTGAGGCTGCCGTGAATCTCTGAGGCAAGCAAATCTACCAATAAGCGCAGGACCCACCAAGGCAGAGGAGGAACTTTGGCCACGTCTACATTACCCGCTGGATCAGCAGATAGTGATCGATCTATCAGGGATCAATTTATGGCATCCAGTGTGGATGCGATAAATCGATCCCCGAGCGCTCTCCCCGTTGACTCCAGAACTCCACCACCACAAGAGGCAGAAGTGAAGTCAGACAGGGAGTGGCAGCTGTTGACTCGCCGCCATGAGGACACCGAGGTCAGCTATTCGTGTTGCTGAAGTTGTGTATCTTACGTCGACCCCTTCCCCTAGTGTAGACCTGGCCTTTGTCACAGTACTTGGAATGTAACATAGTCCCTAGCCTTAACAAGAAAAGTACACTGAGACAGTGGAATTACACCTTGCCTTGGAGTTTCAGAAACTGGAAACTGGAGAAATTATTTTAAAATTTGATGGAATATTCAAAAATACCCACAGCAAGTGTATAAGTGACCATTCTCCAGGCAAAAGTACCTGAGCTGTGCATATAACTGCAGAATTTTTAATGCATATCTTTAGACTTTTGCCCTTTAGAAAATACGTCTCAGTATCTGGAGAAGATTGCTCTGTTTTCCTATATGTGGGTTGTGAATGATCCAGATAGTGTTCTAACAAAAAGGGGATAAAAGAAGCAGTTGTTGTTCATTATAATGCATCGTAAGCATGTACGAAACTGTACAGTTGCAGAACTGCTACAGAAATAAATCACTGTCTCACACCGTTAATCACTATTCCTATTATTATTTATTTGTATTACAGTAGCATCTAAAGACCCAAGTGAGATCTGGGCTCCATTGTGGTAGGGAACTGTATAAGCATATAGTAAGAGACAATCCCTGTCTTAAAGAGCTTTAAGTCTAAATAGGCAAGACATACAAAAGGATAGAAGGGAAAAAAGTATTAGTATCCCCATTTTATAGATGAGAAGCTGAGGCTTAGAGAGAGTTCAAAGGTGTTCAAAAGTGACAAGATTGCAGGAGTCTTTGTTTTTGGGTATCCAACTTGAGACATCTTAAATAGGCTTGTTTTACAGAAAGTGTTGAGTAAATGCCATGTGAAAAATCAGACCCCTTTAAGGTGTCTCACATCTGGCACCACAAATCAAGACACTCAGAATCACTAGGCTTTTAAAAGTCTTGATCTAAACGCCTGTCCAGAGTTCACCCAGGAAGCCTGTAACAGAGTCAAGAATTAAACCCAGATTTCCTGACTGAGTCCAGTGCCTTGGGTACAAGACCAACCCTTCTCTGGCTATAGTTTAAGTCACAAGTGGGTGAACTTCATGACAGTACAATTTGGAACACAGAAAAACAAAATGTCTCTTAGCTTTGGGTTTTTACACTCCTGTGCTTTAATGTTCAGGGTGAACGCTGCATCATGGGTCAGCAGAGAAGTTTTCGGAAGAGGAAGATTTCATCATGGTGCATTAAAGGAAGGAGTTTCACATCTGCTCTCACATCCAAAGTTTGCGAGTGTGCAAACTCTGATTTCTTATGGTGAGCCTTTCTATGGATTTTCAGGGTTAGCCTAAAGATGAAGTGTGTCAGAGTCTGGAATGTGTAAACCCCACAACTTTCCTAAGCAAAAACAACAATAAAACACCCCAGTAACAACCCCAGAGGTTGTTTTCCCATCTGTTCCTTTTTAAAAGGCAAAATTACTTCAGTAATCCTATTACTGTTTATGTTGGTGGGTTTTGCAAGCAATTATATAGAATTTCTTAGCGTGGCAGAGAAATGCAGAGCTACGGAAGCTGAGTGTTATGGAGTTTCTTCCGAAAAACAGAACCACAAAAGCATTGACATTTTTGAAGTAAGGTGGGTTTTTTTCCCACCTAACTCGACAAGTCCTGATGTTTTACTCAGGCAAACTCCAATGGAGCAAAATTTGAATGATTTGACCTATTGTATTTAATACAAGTCCTATCTAGTTCTGAGTGAAGTGGAGGAGAAAGAGTGATAAAAGAACCCCTTTAAAAAAACTAAACTACCAGTAAAGACAATTCTATGGAACTCATTCACAAAACTTTTTGGACCAAATTCTGCCCTCAAATCACTGCCTTTGAAATCACTCTGAGGGCAGAATTGGGCTCAGCATGTCTTGTGTTGCCTTGGTACAAGATAGTATTCAAAAATAGGCTCTCCCTCACTTCTACCCAACTACAGAAAACAGATTTGCTAATAAATCGGGGGAGCTAACAGATTAATTGGGTTTGTTTTGCAGTGATTATGGATTTGAACGTTCCGCACCTCTGAAATCAGAATCCAGCAAGTGCTTTGCTAACTTTTGGTTTAACCCAGAATCACCCCCTGAAGACTGCGTATTAGGGCAGGCCTATGCGAGCAGCACAGGGTAAGTATTTGATATTTTACCAGAATTCAGTGGGGAGAAAACTCCTGCAGAGGATTACAGCATGGCCTTGGGGAAAAATAAATAAATACTCTTTATAGTTAAACTGTTTACATCAAAATTGTCCATAGGTAAGTTTAGTGTGTAGGAGGGTTTTAGTGAGGGAAAGGCCTAGGACTTGCAGGAAGGGCCAGAGCAATGCCAACCTGATTTTTTTTTAACTGATAAAGCACCCTTTAAATGCTGTGTCCTGCTTTTTTAAAAAATCCCTTTTAAAAAACGGTTTTAAAGGGTTTTTCTGCTCCTTGAAAGCAAAAGCATCAAACGTAAAATATGGCCAAACCCAAGCACCCACAAATCTTGTCGAACTCCAAAAGATAGGCTTAAAAATAAGGAGATTTTGAGAGTTTTTTCATTTCTTTTGTAGTATTTAAGCCTTTAGGGACATGATGAGCTTTACAGTGACTAAAGGAGTAGAGGAGCATTACTGGGCCAAGAGAACCCACCTCTCAGCAGGTGCACAGCGTGTTCCAAATGGAGGATCTACTCAAAGGGAGACTCTGACAGTCAGGGAGGCAGAATGAAGGAGCAGCTATCCAAAGGGAGGATGCCAGTTTGCAGCTTTTGACAACAAAGCAATCCACAGGAGAGGGTCTGGAATGTGGGTAGGATCCACCTGGGAAAGTAGGGGTCTTGACTCCCTGATGAGGGAGAATAACTGGACACTTGGATGCACCCCAAACTAAAGAGAAAACAAAGAGGTAGGAGGCAGCTTAGCTGCACCGTGAAGAGGCAATTGAGGCATTCCACACCTTTCTTTCTGGGGCTCTGGGCTGATACCCAGTGGAGAAAGAGGGCCTAGGCCCCAATGTTTCCCTTCGTCTCATCCGTCCAATTGGTCCAGAAGAAATGTGGGGCACCAGGGAATTGATGAGCTGGCCTCAGAGTGAAACCCCACTACAAAGTGCAAGGAATGCCGAGCCATGGCCTGCCTGCAGGGGCTGCTGGCCTCTGAGTGAAACTTGCTACTGTGGGTCACATTTACCTGTGTTGTGGAAATGAACCACACGTTCACTTGCTTCTCTTCACAATGATGAGAGTTAGAAACTTACTTTTTTGAAAACATATGAAAGCTGAGATTCTCAGATAATCACATGCTTCTAGGAGCTGGCATTTTCAAGAAAGCAGCAACCATCAGAAGACTAGTGAAAAATCACTAATGTTGGCAACAATGCACTGCTTCCCATTTATCTCCTGTATGCACCCATAATTGGTGTCTTTTCAGTTTATGTTGCTGCTACTATTACTAGTAACTAACTTCTTGCACAGCCTGAGCTAGAGCATAACAAATTTATTTGGGCATAAGCTTTCATGGGCTAAAACCCACTTCATCAGATGCGCGGAGTGAAAAATGATGCATCTGGTGAAGTGGGTTTTAGCCCACAAAAGCTTATGCCCAAATAAATTTTAATATGTAAGGTGCCACAAGGACTCCTCTTTGTTTTTGCTGATACAGACTAACACGGCTACCACTCTGGAGCTAGAGCATGTGAATGTGCTCCCCACAGAGCAGCGCATGAGGGGTGCAACTCGCCATGTAGAGAACAGTCCTCAAAGCATAGACACTGACTCCATGGGTGCTCCAAGGCTGGAGCACCCACGGGAAAAATTGATGGGTGAGGAGCATCCACCAGCAGCTCCCCGCACCCCCCACCCCAGCTCACCTCTGCTCGGCTGCCAGGTCCTGCTTCTCCCCCATCCCTCCTAGCGCCGCTGGGAGAGAGGGGGAATGCAGCGCGCTCAGGGGAGGAGGCGGGGCCGGGATGGGGATTTGGGGAAGTGGACCAATAGGGGCAGGGAAGGGGTGGAGTTGGTGCGGGGCCGGGGGGGGGCACGAGCACCCATTGGTGCCAGGGGAAGTTGATGCTTATGCCTCAAAGGCCATGAATAAACAATTGAAAAAGAGAGAGAGAAATATTTTTTTCTCAACTCTCTTCTGATAATCTTAGGAGCTGTTTATAACAATAGTAACAACATATTTTTCGGATATGACTTTCAAGTGGACAGTGACCCTTTAATTTTAATCCTTTAATTTTATTTTGGAGCAATTTACCCTCTGATTCAAGTAATTTACAGTTTTAGGAATAAGGATATATCTTCACTCAGCTTCTCGTGCTCCTGCTCCTTCTTCTCCTCGCGTCCTCAGGGGTAAAGAATTCTGCAGAGAATGAATTCTTTTCCTAATCCTGTGGAGAACTGACTATCAAAGGAAAGCTTTACTGCACTGTAAACAATAGAACACAAAACATACACTATAATGTAGTATGATGTCGTTGCTGAGAATAAGTTGCAGCTGACAATAACATCATCTTTCTCAGCTGCATAGATTGGGACCAAATGTTGAAATATCAAATCAGGCAAGAAAGCCACAGTTTGCTGGTATTTTCTTTACCATTGAAAATCCGTTTTTGTTGTTGTTTTTGGTAGTGAATGGCCGCTGTAATATAGCATGTTTGAACTCAGAAGAATGAAACGTCAATTGTGTTAAAAAGAATAGTTTAAAATAACAAACCAGAACAAAACTGATTCTTGCACAATTGCAGCATGATCCTGAGTGCTTCCTTGTTAACCCCCAGCCAGTCTTCATTAGGCTTTATTTTTTGTTATGCAAAATTTGTATTTTAAAGTGTTTTAAGAGCCACAGAGGCATAGAGTAGTTCATCAGCACTGGAATTAGCTCCTCAGTAATGGAGAAGCTGTTTGATCTGATTTCCATCTGATCTTTGGGACGATGACCAGACCCACTGAGAAGTCAATGACCATGTGATAGCCATTGTTATATTGTCCTGCAGTGCCCCCAATGGCATGCACCTGCTATTCTCCAGTCCTGTGTGCTCACTGCTTACTGTTTTATGCAGGTACAGAAAAGTGGTGTCTAATGTATGTGAAGGTGGTGCTGACTTGCAGCAGAATCTAGCCCACCATATGTGTCCACTGATTGCTCCCAAGAGACTACAGATAAGCATCAAAGGAGAGAGCCTGGCTGTTAAACCTGGAGAAGACGTCACCTTTGTAGTCACACAAGAGCAGGTAATGAAGAACTTGAGCCTCTTAAAAATGTCAGCTCTGGTTTATAAGTTATTTCTAAAAAAGCAACAAAGAGTCTTGTAGCACCTTATAAACTAACAGATCTCTCTCCACTCTGGCCGGTGGGTGAATCGGGATTAGCCCATGGCTTAGAAACAGGTGCACAAACCTTTCTGTTGCTATTGCTCCATCCATTGAACCAAATGGAAGTATTCAGTGAACTACACAAATGACAACTCCATCTAAGAAACTGTGTTCATCTCCTCAACAGTGTTTTTTCCACTGTTCCTTAAAGACATCAGCAACTTTGAAAACTTAGTGAGTTAAGTGCCAACTCCCTTGATCTGCTTTGAATATTCCAGTCTTCTGTGTTAGAGAGGAGTCAAGTGAGATGTAAACAAATTGTACTTAAAGTCATGTGGAAAATGGAGTACAGACAAGATTAATACAGATAAATGTTCAGCCTCAGTAAATCCTTGGGGGGATGATGAAGCCAAAGAGCTTGAAGTAAATTCATGCATTTCAGCAAGGCTGTTGATACAAATCAAGTAAATCCTTGGGGGATACAAATCAAGTAAATCCTTGGGGGGATGATGAAGCCAAAGAGCTTGAAGTAAATTCATGCATTTCAGCAAGGCTGTTGATACAACCTGTGCCCCAGATTCATTCCTGCCCACAGATGGGGATTATCCATCGTGTCCCAGATTTTCAAAAGGGTACGGCACCCACAGTGTTCAAGTGGAAGCTGCTAGTGGCAGATTTGAAAATCTAGGCTTTATTTCAGTGTGTAAAATGGGAGCTCCTATATCTTTTTTTTGACCATTTGGCCCCAATTGTGGGTACTGAGCACTTGAAAATCTGGCCCTGAGCTCTTTTGGCCTCACCTATCAAAAAAGTGAATCACATCTTCTTGGTAATCAGGTAAAACATAAAATAAAATCACCAGGTAATAAAGGATAATCACATCTACTATGTATAGTCCTCATTGGTTTCCCTGTGTTGCCTGAAAGGCATGACCAGATTGTAACAGTCTGATCTATAGGATGGAACAGTCTGATCTGTAAGTCTGTGGTTCTAACACCTACTCATTAAGTGCCAGATTCTGCCATACTTTCTCACGTTGAGTATTACTTTACTTTGTCCCTAATCCCACTGATTTCAAAGAGTCTGAAGGAAATTCATGCATTTCAGCAGGCCTGCATGATACAACCATGGACACTGATTCTTTCCTGCAGAAGCCAATGGGAATACTTGCAGAGTAAGTTACTACTTAATATGTGGCAGAATCTGACTCTAAGTAGTTATTGGCCTTAGCTATGGCAAGGTCAGATATATCTCCATTTCTTTTCCTAATTCTCTGTGCTGTCTCCATTTCATTATTAGTAAAGAAACAGCACGTGACTATAATATGAGAGCTCAGTGATTTATCATTTCTGTTAATTGTGATGGGGCATCTAAAAATATGATTTTTGCCAGAGTAGGAATTCTGAGGCTTCAATGTGTTTCTCTGTCACCTGGTAGTGCACCTAAGACATGCAAAGATGCTCAAAGGTCACAAATGGTATTCTCTCTCTCTCTCTATTAGTGAGAACTATGCATAATACTCTGAACTATGTCTCCTTGACAAGAAACCTAACAATTTGCTGCCACCTATAGCTGAGAATCAATAAGTCCAAAACATTAGTTAGAAAAAGAAAGGCAATGTTTGCACAAGGGACCAGTTAGGTCTTCTGACAATTATTGAGCTTAAGAGAGAGATCCACTAACACCAAAGAGATGTATATCTATTATCTGTCACACAATATTAGTTTATTGCTGTATATGAATGACGGTTCTTAGTTTCACAGGAGCGAGGGGCTTTGGCTCACACCTGTGTCTGTCTGGGTGATACATTACTGAGTTTATAAATAGCAATAATATTAATAACAAGAAGAAGAAAATAAGCTGTCCCAAGCTCTGCTCACTCAGTCCACAAAATCAATGAATAAACAACATCAAGAAAATCCACTGTTCGCAGAACAACTATGTAGGTGTGTCCATGTTCCATTGAATTCAGCTGTATTTTTCCTGTGTTCCTCTTTTGTTATCAAACCATTATTATCTTCCTATTCTGGAGAATGAAATCGGTGCTTTGAAAACATCGCAGTCCTTAAATAGTATTACAGTAAGAAGGACATTGTGAGAGCAAAAGCTTCATTAAAACTCAGATTTGATTTATAACATAAAACCTTACTCCTGTACCCCCTAGAGATAGTATGTAGGTGCTTTGCTAGCATAAGAAAGCAAACAAGTAGTATTTGTACTTTAGTGTCACCTAAATGAATTTCACTTACAAGCACACAGCTGAGGAATCTCCTTTGCTTTAAACTTTAATATGATATCGTGTTCTCCACTAAATTCCACCCACCTGTATCGAAGGAAAATGGTGATTTGAAGAAAATGTACAAAGCAGAGGAGTATACAAGGCAATAAACTCCTTTTCTGGGTGATGCATTCTGGAGCTGAGGCATTTGAGAGCTATGCATGATCTTTATTGTGAGCATTCTCTCACCTTGTGAACATTTTTTTCCTTTTATCTGACAAGACAGAAGAAAATTCATCCAAACAGCAGCACTTTAAAAAAATGTTTTCCTTTCCTTTGAAACACAAAGATCTGAAATGTCTTGTCTGCTATTGCCTCCTTTGATCTTCTGTTAACATCATGTTTTGGGATAAGGTTTTGAAGTCTGACTTTTTCAGAAAGTGGCCTGTGTGGAAATGGAATAATGGAACCAAACATATAAAGATTTCAGGGTCATTTGAGAGGCAGTAACACATGATTTTTTGAATGCTGTGATTGGCTGAAATCCTTTTCTAGTTATATACTTATAGTAATGCACTATCAGGCGAGTAGCTGCACGACTGCCTTTCCTGGATGCAATCAGAACTGTTATAATGTGTGCCCTAGGTCACGTACTGCTAACTGCTAGTGGAGAGTCTCCTTTAGTTCAGTCATATGGCTCTGTCCAGATGCGAGAATCTGAGTTCTTTACTCACTGTCATGAATATCTGTGGTGTGTAGCCTAGTGACAGTGTAAAATCATAAGTGGTTGTGTTTTTTGTTTTAATGAAGTTGCACATTGAAGACAATCTTTACCATCCCAATACTTTAGGCCTGACTTTAGAAAGACAGTGTCATTTTCATGAGCACTCTGCAGAGCTACAATGAATAATAAATTATAGCAGATGGCTAAGGTGGTATAAATGCTAAGCTAGCAATAGAAATACTGTGCTAACTATACTATGCTAACGCTACAGTATGCACCAGGTTTAGTCAACGGGGTTTTTGCTAGCACGATGGACAGGGTTTAAGAGTCCTAGATATGGTCAAAGTATTGATTGAGATTGCTCTGCATAGTCATGTTGATCATATCCACAGCCATAGTCAGTGTAGCATAATGCAGTTACAACCTGTTGACTAATCTGGAATATTTTATCCTCATTAAACTGGATTTGCGGTACAGACAAGGGAATATTCACACACACACACACACACACACACACACCACCATCACCACCACCACGTGTCCTAAGCTCTTTGGAGCAGGGATTGTCTTTCTGTTTTGTGGCTGTACAGCACTTAGAACAATGGGTCCTTGGTCCATGGCTCGGGCTCCCAAGCACTACCACATACAAACAAATAATTATAATGTGTCCTGTTTCTTTGACTCTTGGCCATTCAAAACATCTCTGATCTATTTCTTCTGCTAGGGAGATATTCTAAATACCAAGTACCAGGTGGACCTTGGAGATGGCTTTAAGGCAATATACGTGAACCTCACAATGACAGGGGAACCCATTCGGCACCGTTATGAGAACCCTGGGATTTACTGCGTCTCAGTCAGGGCTGAGAATGTTGCCGGGCTTGAGGAGGCAGTGGTGTTTGTCCAAGTTAATTGTAAGTTGTGCTGTTTTGTTTTTCTCTGGTTTCACTTTTGCAACTTCACAAGTTGGATTTTTAGAAGAAATTATGTTAAAAATATTATCTCCAGAATATATTTCTTTGAATTTGTTCATGCAGAGGTGCACCTGCTGCACATGGTTAATGCAGATAATTGTAAATATGCAAGAGTATTACCAAATCAAAGGGAGACTTTAAAGGGAAGCATGGTTTAGGAATTAGATAGCAGGAACATCTAAGCAGGAGTAGGGAGTTTCTGAGCTCTAATCCCAACTGTGACACTAATTCCCTCTATGGTTTCAGGTACCATTTTCAGTGTTGGGTGGTTAAATTTAGCCACTTAAGTGTATATTCAGATACCTAAGTAAGTGACCTGATTTTCAGAGGTTTGGAGATGATGTCTTCTCGTCCCTGATTTTCAGAAGTCTCAGATCAGTGAGAACAGTAGGTGCTCCTCGCTTCTGAAAATCAGATCATTAGTGAAGGTGCCTGAATCTAGATGTAGTTGTCTAACTTTAGCTATCCAAGTTTAAAAATGTTGGCTTTAGTATATGTATTGACTTAACTGTATATAGCAGTGGGAATGTGCAGTACCACATGAAATAAACCCTTTATTTTCCTTTTAATTAAAACCAAAATAAAAACCATCAACTAGAATTCAAAGAAAAGGAACAGCAGTGCACAAGGAATAGAATGCTCCATCAGAGGTTTAATGTACCTCAGTCAATTCATAATTGAAATAAAGCAGGCAGCTCACTGCTGGAACTGCATTTTCTTTGCTTTTCAGAACTCATAATAGCTGTTGCTTCTCCTGTTCTTAGGTCGGTCAAATAGAAACCCAGAAACAAATCATATAGTCAAAAAAGACAAGGTACTCCTCTCATGTTTTCCAAGCACTAGCTTCAGGCTTTGGGTGCCTCCATCATGAATCCTGGAACCAAGTAGAAAGCGGTAAACATTGGAGCCTCTGCAGAGATCGGCATGTTTAGTGCAAGTCTAGAGGAAATGGACAGTGGCTCCAGTTACCCATATTTCCTTTCTGTTAGCCAGAGTCTTTGAGATACAGCATTGCCTAGTAATTGATGCAAATGAATGGGGAGTAAAACGATTCTATTCCTTCCTCTGTCCCGACTGGCTGTGTGACCAGTTAGGGCCCTATCTTGCATCCATACAAATAAATTGTGAAATTCCCATTAAAAGCACAGGGAGCAGGATTAGGCCCATAATCTGTGTGTGTCAGTTTCATTATCTATTTTTTTTTAATGAGGTAGTAACATTTCCTTACAGCACAGTGTTCTCAGGTTTAATTCAGTATCTGTCAGGTGCTTAGATGCCAAGGTGATACATTTGATAAACAGAAGCAGGGAAGGAGAGTGGGTGAGTATGGGTCTGTGGAAGCAATATATGCTGAGAACTTGCTATGATAGGTGAGTAACCTTCCTTTCTCCACTGAAAATTGCCCTGGTCTTGGGAGACTGACAAGCAGTAAGAACCCCTGAAGGAGGGCTGAAGGATTGCCTTTCCAAAATGTCCCTCTGATTTGGCCTCTATATTGTGAGAGAAGTGTTGAGTGAAGGATGTAAATGGAGTTTCATGTGGTGGATTTACAAGTGGCAGAGGGGGAGGTATTTCTAAAGCGTAAAATGAATCCTTTATCCAATCTGGCATTGGAACACTAATTTGATTAGGATTGAGTAGAAAGGCCAATCCACTAGAATAATCTCTAAACTGATTTTGATTTCCATCCCTTCTCATATCCGCCTCCATATTCCCGTCAGACTTTTGTCCAATGCCACAAACAATCTTGGAGTCTTATGAAAGTATTTTGTCTTGTCCTGGGTGAATAGATACTTTACATTTGATTTATCCAGTCCTGGTAAATTGTAAGGTTTGAGGAAGATGACCAGGACTAATTAAAATTGAATTTGGAAATTCTGGAGTCATTTAGGCTGTGGGCTCAGAAATACCTTATCCCGTGGAATATCATGAAAGTAGAATAAGCCATGAACACCAATATCTCAAAATTCTGTTTACCTGATGTAACAGTCAGTAGGAATGCAGTCTTGAGGAACAGAGAGCAAAGGCAGAGTTCATGAAACTTGTCAATATTAAACTCAAGCCCCATGAATAGGAAACGTCCCAAACTGCAGGACAGATATGCACCAGATCTTTAAAAGAAAACTTTTCATAGTAGGATGAACCAAAATTATAGTTCTCTGATCCAGAGGATAAGATGCTGCAGCTGCCTTGTAGATTTTACCAGAGGCTAGAGCAAGGTTCAGTTCTTTGAAAAAGCAAGTACTTGGACCAGAGTAAAGGGAATTGCAGAACATAGGCATATCCACAGTGTGTGTGAATTGGACGTGAATGGACAATGACGTAATTAGTGCAAAGAGGATAAGGAAAGGCTCAGAGTGATGTCTGGAT
This sequence comes from Dermatemys mawii, assembly GCA_007922305.1. NCBI lineage: Eukaryota > Metazoa > Chordata > Testudines > Dermatemydidae > Dermatemys > Dermatemys mawii. The sequence continues at coordinate 17,218,000 of ML677326.1, read as the reverse complement.
TGAAGCTAAGGGCTTTGAATGACAAAGAGATGTTTAGAGTACAGAGAGAAATGATAGGATGGATTCATTATATATAATGGCTTAATTGATGTTTGTAAAGCACTTTTGGTTTCTGAAATTAAGGTGCAATGTAAGTAAAAAATTAAGTGTTAAAAGCCTCCAAACTTTGAGTGATTTTCTGAAACAAATATAACTCATGCCTTCTATAAAGATTTTCTTTCAATACTTTTATGGATCAAAATAGAATGAGGCTAGTAAGAACCTGATACGGAGATTTTAAAGTGATGCAGTTTTTGTACACTGCCCGCAAATAATTATAGCTGCAAGTATAGCCTCAGTAGGTAGAACTTCAGAAAGGAACAAACTTACTCTAAGAGCACATGTGTAGTGTGCAGAAATTATACGTTTAAATTTGCAAATCAATTAGCTTCTAATAGATTTTTAAAGTATGTATTAATTGGATATTGTGGTGAACATTAGCCTGACTAGAAAAAACAATGCGGAGTCTGGTGGCAGCCTGACTGATGATAGTCTGTAATGAAAATGAAGAGTCAGCATCATTCTTCTCGGATTTTGCCTTAAAAATATCAGAGGCATGGTAGAATTTCCATCAATTTTATCTTGGATTACTTTCCTTTTCCATCTTTTTTTTTAAAACTGGGTTCAATTTACTTATAATCTTCTATGTCAGACATGCACGAGAAAGACTCATGCAGGCCCACCAATAAATCACACTGCTGTGGATTTTTATTTGTGACCTTCTTTGTTTAATTAAAATGTCCAGGAACATGGCTTCAGCTCTTTTCATTGATGCATGCGGAAAGCCGGGAGGGAGAAAAGTAAATTCAGGACCTTGTTCTGTGCAGGTGAGACTGCTGCAGAATTGCTGAACAAGAGAAAAACCAGCGGCATTCAATAAATTGATGGATTCTTGATTAATGGCCTTTTTGGAACTCTGTTCAGCTCCACTGCAGGCTTTACATCTGGAAGTGATTCCAGTCGTTGGGAGAAACCAGGAGGTGAATTTGACAGCCATCGTACTGCCCAAGAACCCTAACTTGACAGTCTTCTACTGGTGGGTAGGAAACAATCTTCAGGTACGCACAAGATTTCGCTGGAGATTTTTTTCCAGCCTCTCTTCAGTAAGGATTATGTCTAACACCTATTCCTTTCAGGAAAATCCTCTCCTAGTATACATGACATTTTGCAGAATACCTTCTGTTTCAAACAGTCTTTTATACCATTTTTCCATGTTATTTAAACCCCACTAAATGATCATGAGCTTCCTCTATTGTTTCTTTCCCATATTGCTATTTTTGTGATTCATTTTTTATTGATTTTCATAAACAAACAAAAATGCAAAAATATAAATGACTTGCAGTTTGTATATGTTACCAAGTACCACACATTTCACAAGATATCCAATATATTCAATTTAAGCACCTTTATAATTTGTCAAAGCTGAAAAATCAGATAGTACCATAGACATAAGATGTTAGGGTAGTGGTAACTATAATAATAATAATTAATTAAAAGACACAAACATATAGGCATGAAAGGGAAAGAGGAGAGCTCAGGTATAACAGAAGTCTGGCATTATTTGAGCCATCTCAGATTTTTTTTCCAAATGTATCAAGAAACAGGGTCCAGTTTTTTTGAATTCATATTGTTGCTCTCTATGTCAATAGGCTGTTCTTTCTTTCACTGCTTACTCAGACAGGTTCATATATCAGTGCTCTATTTTGGGCATAAATCTACTCCTCCATTTTTGTAAAGTCACACACTTGATAGTCATTGCAGCCTTCAAGAACCAAAGTCTTGGTGCTGGAGTTAAACCCAGCGTTGTAGATACAAAACCTAAGGTATAATTCTCAGCTGAGGATTGCTTACTGAAATCAAGCACCATTTTCACTCTTGTGTCCACCTGTTGGGTAATCCCATAGCATATGCATCAGGGTTCCTTTTTCTTTATTACCATGGCAACAAACTTCAGAGGATAAGGGCCCCATCTAGCACAACCTCTGTGGTGTCCATTTATTGCTATTTATGTGTAATGGAAATTTCTCATTTAGTATCAGGCTACCTCTCCAGACCATTTCCTTTACTGGAGTCACAATTATGTTGCAATTCATCACCTTTAAGGAAATTGTGATGTAATGCATTTGGGATTGTGGCATCAGTGAATTAGGAGAGCTTCTATTTATGTGATCATTAGCAAAGATGGGAATTGAAATACTTCACAGAAGTATCTATTGCTGACTAAGGCTGTTTCTGTGATGTTATATTCTTTACAGGTAGCTTTAGAGCAGGGATGGGCAAACTTTTTGTCCTGAGGGCCACATTGGGGTTGCAGATATATATGGAGGGTTGGGT
>ML677326.1:16822094-17215617 GCA_007922305.1 Dermatemys mawii | reverse complement strand
ACCTCTGACCCATCTAACCCCCTCTGCTCCCTGTCCCCTGATTGCCCCGACCCATATCCATCCCCTGCCCCCTTACAGACCCCCTCGGGACTGCCATGCGTATGCACACCCCCTCTCCCCCTTTCCCAATTACCATCTGCCCCATCCAATCACCCCCTGCTCCCTGTCCCCTGGGACTCCCTGCCCCTTATCCAACTTCCCCACTCCTCACCCCCTTACCATGCCACTCAGAGCATCAGGGCTAGTAGCCACACCACTGGCGGTGTGGCAAGCTGAAGCTGTGGGAGAGGAGGTCAGCAGGGGAGGGGCCGGGGGCTCAAGGGCCAAGCAGGGTGGTTCCATGGGCTACATGTGGCCCATGGGCTGTAGTTTGCCCACCTTTGTTATAGAGGGATGAAGTTAAGTCTAAAAAGGCAGAAAACAAAAAAGGTGCTGATACACCATAATTATGGTCATAGGTGGGTAGATAGTTTAGATGAATGGATCATAAAACATTAAAAATCATCTAAATAGTTCTACTGGAACAGGATTATTCTCTTCTGTTCATTTAGGCTAATTATCTTTTTAAATAATTATTTTTAAATGTGTGAGTGCAATGTAGTGCTCATAAGAGAGACACTAAGATTACTGCTTGAGGGAGGAGGAATAGTTCACACAAGCACCATGCACCATCCATTATTCTAGTCTCAGGTCTTTCTTGAGCCTGGAATGGAAATCAGGTGACATTGTGTGATGTGGACTAAGCACCTAATTCTGCAAGGTACGGAGCACCTCGTGCCTGTTTTGACATCTTTGGAAATTGCAGATGTGCAATAGCTCACCTCTATGGATCGGACACTAAAGTCTGGCCACAAAATTAATGTAATTGTAACTGATGATAGAATCTGAACTCAGGTGTCTAAAGGGGAAAGGCCTATGTACCGAGAGCCTGACCCAGAGCCCAGTGATGTCAATGGGAGTCTTTACAGTCGTTTCAGTGGGCTTTGGATCATACCCTAATAATCTCTCAGTTATATTAGAAAGAGGATTTGTTCATTCTTTAAAAATGTGTGTCCCTTAACTTTGTAACTCCAAAGTCAAACACTAGATTTTGAACATTGTTTAAGTATATGCATTTTCTGAATGAAGGACTATTTTAGTTTTCAAGTATCCAACACAGGGCAAGCATACCTGGTGGTAGAGAATTGGAATTCGCTGACTTGGCTAACCATTGATTAAAATCACAGAAAAAAAATCAATCTATTATTTGATCCTTCCAATATATTTCATTCACTAGTCCTTCACACATGAAAACTTCTTTCATAATTCTTCCTAACATTCTTTTTTTAAATTTTCCTTCTTTCTTAGCCATTTCTCACTTTGGACAATTTTTTGGTGACAAGATTTGCTGAGACAGGTGAGGTGAGAGTTACAGTGCAGGCCTCCTGTGGGAACTCCATGCTGCAGGATTCCAAGGTTGTCCGAGTTTTTGGTGAGATAATTTTACTCCCTTGTTGTATTTTTTTGTCCATTGCACGTCCTTTACAATTGCCCTTAGAGAGCAGATCCTATCATGAAATTTTATCCAATGCCATGTTAAATTTCTAAACTTAATACACTAAACTGATCTGTAACGAAGCTCCATTGAAATCAACGTAGAGAGCCTAAGGAAGAATTTGACCTGTATCGCTTATAGAAAAGGATACTGTCTTATTCCGAAGCACTACAGATAGCAGTTGTGTTATTTTGGGCTATAAGTGTGGAATACTGTCAAACTGTTTTTATAATATTTTTAGTCATTCTGTTGATCTTACTGCAGAAAGAATAATGTGAGAGGAGAGAAGTTCAGTGAGGCACATACTTTTATCATAAAAAGCATGAAAGAATTTGCTGGTTGTGATTACACCTTTTTGCTTAATGATTTAGGCGTTTCTGTAGGAGTTTGGATTAGAAAGAGCTGCTGAAAAATGTCAATGGCCCTTTTGCTAAAGTGATGCATTGTATCACAGTGTATTTTGCTGTGCCGTGTAATGTGCTGATGAGGCCTGATGTACCATGAAAAATGTAAGAAGGAATAAGAAATATTTAAACTTGTATATCTGCTGTCAAATCTGGCTATCAGGAATATCTAATAAGTCTCACTTTACAAAGGTTTGCAAATATGGAGAGCTAAAAGCCTTCATATATCTTGGAAACACATAGAATGGTACTTAGCTATTGTCCTAATATTCCAAGCAGACTCTGTCCTTTTTGCTTGTAATATGCTTTTTAATATAACATAATGGTAAACATCAGAATTCAAGCTAAATAGAGCATTTGTAAACCTCTTGCCCTGTAACAAATGGATTTCATGAGTGCCTGTGATACCATTTATAAACCCGTCAGCTTTTTTAAAAGCTTTAAAAATATAACCCCATTAGCATGGCTTGTAAGCTTCTTACTTTTCACTACTGCAACCGCTGTTAGTATTGGCAAATCCTGAGTCAAAGACCATTGGGGCTTTGGGATTGAGGAAAATAAAAAACTCCTTAGAAAAAATAAATAAAAATATGATTCTGTCTAAACTGCCCAAGAGATCATGTTTGGATCATTCGTGCATTCCAAAGGATCTCTTTCTCTGCTTTGTATTAGGTTCTTCAGCTATGCTTCCAAGGAGCATGTAAGGAAAAAGGAACAAATATAGAATCCTGTTTATTAAGGAACTGTCAATTTCTAATATTTCAGTTATTTTTGAATTCTATTCATAGAAATGTTGGGAGCTTATTTATTCTTTTAAACAATGCAGTAGTTAGACATTTCCATACCGTTTCAGTTCATATTTTCACAGCTAGATTATAGAAAATATAAAGAAGTATTCATTTTGCCTGGAAAAAGGAACACGCAAAGGGCAAGAAGCAGGTATTTATGGTTCAGTAAGAATCAAGTCCATAGAATCATACCCATTAAAAACAAAAGAAATCACAGCTTTATGTGTGGTATAATATCTTAAAGAAAAAATACTGGAAAGATAATTATCAGTGGAGTATATTAAACTTACCTTTGATTGGTGGCTAGAAATATTTAGACATAAGATGCTGGGAAAGTGGAGAAAATACAAAAAATCTGGTATTGGTCCATGGTACAGGAACGGCCTTTTATTCTGTTTTTGTACTGCACCTGCACAGGCTAGGACCCCATTGTACCAGCACAATGGGGTCCTAGCCTGCAAATGGGTCTTGTAAGAGCTTCTAAATAATAATAATAATAATAATAATAATAACGCTAACAGAGCTTCTTTCCAGAGTTACTATTTTCTGCATAACTTTTTCCCCAATTCTCTTTGAATTACTCAAAAATGTTTCTCTTCCTGTTTCCAGATCATTTTCAAGTTCTTTCTCTAAAGTTTACTAAACATCTGGACATGTACAATCCCAACATACCAGAGTGGAGGGAAGACATAGGCCTGGTAGTAACACGACTTCTTGCAAAGGTGCTCTCTCGGTTTGCTCATAAACTGCTCCTTCTCCAGTCATAAAATTGAAGGTTAAGTTAATGCCTTCCCATTTAGAAAAAACTAGGCAGAGCAGAACAATAAAACTATCCCCTTGGTGACATTTAGAAGCAGTTTGAGACCAGTGTCACTTATGTATACAGGTCATAGCTTACTTTACTGCAATATTGTCAGTTTATTTCCAACACAGCCTAATTGGGAATTAACAATAAATACTCCTCTTAGGGATTTTGGGGCCAGGTGGAAATATTAGCAAATATTGTTGACCTTGGGGGAAAAGGTGTAACATGAATGTGATGTAGTTAGGGGTTACACAAAGGGTACTATAATATACAACATTTAGTCTTTGATTGTTTTTTTAAAAAAATAATAATTTACAGCTTTGCATGTGTAACTCTGAAAGTTACAGAAAATATGTAAGGAATTAATTTGCTGCAGCCACTTCATGTAAATTGCACTATGGATAAAACATAGGGCTTGTCCTCACTTGGCGCGGCAGAAATCGGTCTTTTGGCGATCGATTTATCGCGTCTTGTCAGGATGCGATAAATCGATCGCCAGCAGCACCATGGTCGACTCCAGAACTCCAGCTCGCCGCGAGGAGTAAGCCGGAGTTGACAGGGGAGCGCGCCGCTGCCCGCCGCCACCGTGAGGATGGGAGGTAAATCGGCTGTAGAGACGCCAACTTCAGCTACGTTATTAACGTAGCTGAAGTTGCGTATCTACAGTCGATCCCCCGCCCTAGTGAGGACCAGCCCTTAGATTCAGATTCAGTGCTTAATTTGTGCTAGGGTTTGCTAGGGCTAAGTCCCAGCACCTCTAGGCTTGGCAGTTCATAGCCCCGGTATCTCTTGGCTTGCTGCATCAGTTATGAACATAAAAAAGTTGCTTGAGTCTCAGCACCTACTTGCTTGAGCCCTGGCACCTCTTTCATTACAAATTAAGCACTGCTCAGATTTGAACCCTGAATTATCCTGTAGGTTACTTAAGTCAAGCTTCACAGAACAGCATTGTGACATGAATAAAGAGTAATGCTCTTACGGCAGGGAGTACTTGAGCGATAATATTCAGATGCACACACTGCCAGAGATAAGCACACATTGAATTCTGTCAAGGAGCATATCAATAAGTTATGAGCCCAGAGGTAAATATTTATAGAAATAGTTATCACCACGGAAACACAGAGCCATATTGTCAAAGGATCCCCAGTGAAGTCAATGGACTTACTCTGGATTTGCACCAATATAAACCAGATCAGGATTCTACCCTTCTATTTTACACCTATTTCACCCCAGTTTATCACCCCAACATCTAAATGCCAAATTAATGGAACTCCTTTTTTCACACATATCAACTTCTACCCATTTCATAATGTACATCTGCCTGATGGGTGTCTTCCCTCCCTCCCACAGCCTCCCCCCAATCAAATTGGCTCTACACCTTAACTTTTAAAAAATCGTATACAAAAGGTTAGATACAATTATATGGATTTTCAGAGACTGTTTGTTTGATTTAAGGACTATGAGATATGACCAGTGCTTTTCATTAAAATCTCACAACAGCCTTCCTATATATATACCATACAACAGAAGAATTTGTGACAAATGGTAACATTTTCAGAAGTGATGGTGGCATTTAGAAGCCAAAGTCCTACTGAATTTCAATGAGACTTAGGCACCTAAGTGTGTAAGTAACTTTCGAAAATGGAACTTGTACTTCTAAGACACTTAGGTGCTTTTTGAAAATTTTATCTTGGAGAATTACATGTTCACTGCACAGTTGTGGTAAACCTGCAAACCACTTAGGCTTCAGTTCCCTCTTTCCTATGATACCCATTAGAGCTCTTTGATGTGTGATAGTACTTGTAATTTTCAAAGAGCTTTTCAAATCTCTGCTAATGAATGTAAGGTTATGTGCAGCTTTCTAGGTTCCAGGGATTTCCATAGAATTCTCTCTACATATTAAAAATCTTAACACCGAAGACCAGATCCAGAAGACCATTTGTGAAAGTAGCTACATATTTTTTTATTTATTTTTTGTATAATACTGACAGTATAAAGTTTGCATACAGGCTTGTAACTCTGTGCATGTCTTTGCAGGAAACTGATGTCCCCGAAGAAACACTGGTGACTGTGGTGAAACCTGGTCTGCCCACAACTGCTGATTTGCTCGTGCTGCTTCCAACAAACCAGCCAAAGCGGAAGAGAAGTGTAACTAGTGATAAGGTAGCCAATCTGTGTCTGATTAGGGCCAAATCTTCATCCCGCTGAAGTCAGTGGCAATACTCCTACTGGCTTCATTGTTGGGCCTTACAGAACCTAAATGTCATCCACCCTATTTCTTCTTGGCATGACCTACATAAGGGCTAGCAGTAATTGCGGTCCTTTTATATAGTAGAGTGCAGTGCCTGTTCCTTCCCTGTGCACTCGGGAATGGAATATACCCCAAAGACAACAGGAAGAGTGCAGACCATGGTCTTGCCTCCTCCTCTAGTCCAGCCCGTAGTGGGGAATGTGCTGCAGTCCCTGAATTCCTCTCCTGCAGTCCCTGAATTCCTCTCCAAGTTCCTCTGGGGACAGAGTGTCTCTCTATGAGCTTGTACTCTGAGCTGTGGCCATTTGCACAACCCAGCTCCAACTGGTATCAAAATATTTCTCAGCGATGGCTAATATTTGTCTGTTGTTACATCAGCAACTAAAGTGATCATATATTGGTCGATAATGATCCAGTAGATTAAAATTCTCTAATCAGGAGTGCAAACGACTGTGGAAACCACATATTTAGAACTTTAACATTTTTGATTAGAGGAGAGGAATTCTCCTCACAGACTTCAGAAATACATTAGACCTCAGATCCTCCTAACTCAAGATTTTAGGATCTGGCCTACTACATGAAATGCAGGTAGTTTCTGTCCTAATGGCCAGAAAGCTTATTCAGGTTACTGAGGCAACAGGAGCAGAGAGTTTCAGTGAAACGGATCATAGCTCAAATATAAGATTTTCCCCTATCTCCCTGTTCCAAGTGAAATCTGCTCAGTGAGAAGGGGTCCTAGTTCAGTACAAAATCAAAATTTGTCCACTGGCCCTACTTCTGATTTATAATTTATGACATTATCTCTTTTTTCCATAAAATGAATGTCTCAGCTCTGCACCAATTTTGAGTTTCAAGCATTATCAGTTAAAAGGAGTTATTTAAGAAATCATTAGTTTTTAAGACACTAGTTCAGGAGGGGAATGTGAAGACGGTTCAGAGAATAGGCCACAATATCCATCTAGCCAGAGTGTGTCTACTGGTAGGCAGGCCAAAGCTCTCTGAGCAGCATGTTACAAATACCTCATTCATGGAATTGCATAAAGAGGCAAATCTTAAAGAGTTTTGATGTGGCTTCTGAGTATTCGAGCAGGAGACTTTTTAAACTTAACTTTTAACTTTCAGAATTGGGTAAATTAGGACTGAGAATGGTCCTAATGCAAAAAAAACATCCTTAGCCTCCCCTATCATCTAAATGTGAAGTTCTGGAAGACCGAAGTCACGATTAATTTCCAGGAAGCACTGTATTTTAATAGATAGCTCAGAGAGCTCTATGTGAATTGTGGCTTTCAGCCAGGTGGGTGTTATCATCTTGAAACTCTTAACTTCTTTGTTCCTTTTAAGGAATGAGATGCTGATTTATGATGAAATTGTATCTTTCTGTTCCAAGTTTATGTGGAATGGACTTCTTCAGTAGTTAAAAGCAACAGTATAAGGCAGACCCTTGTGTCCTGCTGTTTGTTTGCTTTTTTTAAAAAAAAATACCTAAATTTATTCAGATTAGCTCCCTTCAAATCTCAGCTATCATTAGTGGTCTGCTTCCAGGCAACTTTAAGAATACCATCAGTTGCATTCAATGCTGCCTGAGTAGTGTCATGGTCAGATCTGAACCACCCTTTCAGATATTCCAGGAGGAAAGACATGAAGGGCTACACTGAGCTGCTAATGATTTGGAGAAATTCCTAATATCGAGACTAGAGAGAAATGAAAACAATTTAGTATTGCACAATTTGTATGATAAAGGTCCCCATCTGAGAGCTAACTTATGGCTGTTAGAGCTAATGGTGCGCGAAAGGGATGCCAAAGTCAGGATCGAAAAGATTAATCTGGGAGTAGCTATATATTCTTCATCATACTTATATGTTGCTGACAGAGTCCAATTAGCATTCAGCTGCAGGTGGGGCATACAGATTCCAGGAGCAGATATAGCACCTCCTATTCTCCACAATGGGAAGAGGTGCCACATGCAGCTTCCCCACCACAGCCCTGCATTTGCTTACTGGTGTATAAGACAGTATGGCCGCGGACACACCCCTTCTGACGCAACCTGTGTGGAACCTGTAGTGGTGTTATAGTTGCTACAAGCCACGTTTTCACCGCCTTAATGTGGTCAAGGCAGACTGCTGAAGCTACTGGTGTGTGCCCATTTCTGTGTGGATTTTTTTTTTTTAAAGAGGAGGTCACAAATATTTATAACATCTGCAATTGTACCAAAATCTGTGTTACATAGTAAGTGTCCTTCCAAAAAACATCCATGACAAACATCACCCTAAGGCCTAATCCAGTGTCCAGTGAAGTCAATGGAAAGACTCCCATTGACTTCAATGGGTGCTGGGCTGGACTCTTACTTATTACTTGTGATAAACCACCCATGTTTATTCATTGCTGATGTATAACTGAGAGTAGAACCTCCAAGATCTTCAGTATTTCCCCCTTTTCATGTTTCGACAAAGGGACATTTGTTCTGCTGATAGCTCCAGTTCCGAAAGTTGGTGTCCTGGCATTCTTGTGAGGAGTTGGCGTGTACCGAGAATACACTCTGAGTCTGCCTAATAACCTGGGCAGCCCTTAAGGACTCTGTTTTGTATCTGTACTCTGAAATGTGAGTGAAATTCGTAGCCCTTTAAAAGTGTCAGCTCTCCATGTCATTTCTTACTCGCTTGCTTGTCTCTCAAAGGAATTCTACTAGGAAGAACTAATAGATCTAGAGTGCTTATGTGATTTGAGAATTGCTGGTGGGACCAGTTAAGTATGGGTCAAGTACAGAACTCTGTTGGAGAGAGACTATGTAAATATATTTCAGCTGTGGTTGCATTATTTTAGAAGTTGCTGTTAATACAACTGTCAGAAAGTCTGACTCGGGACAGAATAGTGGAAACAATGCATGGCCAAGTCAGTAAGTTGGGGATAAAAAGTTAAGAATTCTTTGGGAGAATTCTCCTGAAAATTAACTGAGACCCATATTATGTTATCTTTACACTAATTCCACAGAGAGTTCTATTTAAGTCAGTAAAAGCATTTATGGACTGAGTGTGGGTATGGGGATCAGAATTTGGCCCTTTGTAAAGTTCATGCAAATACTGTAAGAGAATTAGCAGTGGCCTTTTCTACCTAATAGGTTGTGAAGGCTGGTCAAAACTGAGCACAGTAATATAAAAAGAGCCTCTCTTGAAGGTTTCATAGATATAAAGGCAAACTTAGGGAGTTTGCGGGATCTCCATTATTGGGGATTTTTAAGATCAGGTTGGACAAACACCTGTCAAGGATGGTCTACGTAATATTTAGTCCTGTCTGGAGTGCAGGGAACTGGACTAGGTGACTTCTCGAGGTCCCTTGCAGTTCTATGATTCTATGAAACTTCTAGTTTGGCATCCTGCGGGGAGCCATATCCTGTACTAAGAAACAGTCTATAAAACTAGCCTTGATCCTCTGGAAAAGTACCTATGTTGAAGATGCAAACAAGAGAAAGAGAGGGATCAGACGATGTGTCTGACAGTGGTGAGATGTAGTGGCACTTTTAACGGTGCTGTTCTATAAAAATGTGGGAGATCATATATTAGTATGCTTTGTCTCATTAGAAAAATAGGAAAAAACTCTATGTGCATGGAAATAACTGTTTTGACAGAATCTTCTTAAAAATATGTTACAAAGAGCCATCGTCTATAAAGATAAGCAAGTGAAGTAAAGCAAGACATGAAGTGTATTATCAAGCAAAAGTTACTTTTCATATGATATGTAAGAAATCCAAAGTTCCAGAGAAGCCTCTCTTTTGATATCACTAGAAGAATATGTATATTGGAGAAAGGCTTCAATGTGGATTATTCATTGTACAAGTGAAATGCTGTCTACCACGGAATGTAGAAAAAAGTAAAGAGCTCTATAACGGGGAGAAAGATTTGGATATGAACGTTTGTAACTTTCTGCCATTGATGGGTTGCACATATGTGAATGATTTTTAAAACTAGAATGGCCTACAAATTTACAACTCATTAAAATGGTCAACGAAGGTCTAGGTTTCTCACCACATTGAATGAATTTAGACGTTTCTCAATTTAGTGGACTGAATTTCTCAAAGTCGAACTACATGGAAGATGCATGACATTATCTCTCTTACGTTTTCAGAGAATAGCTGCTATAAAGCAGGTCTTGAATGCACATAACATCAGCTTCTTCCTGAGAGAAGGATACTGGGTCTTAGTGACATTAGCCAGCTCTGATTCAGGTAAAAACCCCAATCCGTAGATTGCTATTAGAGTTCTGAGAGAAGTTTTACATTAACTTGTTTCTTCTGCTGTTTACTAATTAAAAATGTACCATCAAAGCAACTTATTTTACTGTTCTTTATTATTTGTTTGTGATACCCTATTAGAAGCTTGAAAATATTTTTTCCCACTTTTATCCTTTTCACTAAAATGTAGACCGATTATCAAACACTGGCCAGCTTAATACAGACATAAATTGAAAGCACAGTTTTGGACACTCAGATATCAGGGTCCCCAGTTTGCCAGCCTGTAAGTATTTGGACCCACAGATCCAGCCTACAAAAGTAGAGGCAAGGACTGAAAAGTTTTCTGCATTTGTGTGTCGGTGTTTTATGAAGGGAGCATACAACGAGAAGACTGTGTTTTAGCAGCAAGGACAGCTTCAACTTAAGCCCTCCCTGACAAAGTCAAAGTCTCTTTGTGCATGTGCATCATTATTCATGAGATTTGTTCTGCTTGTTGCTGAATGACACTGACCCAGCAAAAAGAGCAAAGCACATTGGGCTCTATTCAGATGTGTCATAAATAGTGATGTAAATTATATGTTGTCAAGTCAGTTCCCAGGGCAGAATAAAGCACATCCTCTCTATATCTTGGGTTGCATTATAACACCCATCACTGTAGTTCCTACTGTGAAAATAACTGCAGAAATCACTTGCGTTAAGAGCCAGTATTCCCTGGTGGCAAGAACAGAAACTAGAACTGAAGTCCATTCTAGACTCTGACACTAGACTCTGACACTGTGTAACCCTGCAAGTCAATTGACCTTACTCTATCTCAGTTTCCCCCTCTGATAAAATGAATATAGTAATGTTTATGTATCTCATATAATAGAGAAATGTGAAGGCTGATTGACTATTGCCTATGATACCTTCGGAGATCCTTGGGAAAAGGCACTATCCATGCAAATAATTTCATTATTATTATTTTATTTAAATTTGTCCTCTGTCCTGCATCCACAAGTTGAACTGCAAATTAGTTTGTGGTGCTGCCTATTTGACTCCTGGGGGAATTCTGCGCCCTGCAGGAGGCACAGAATTCATACCTTCCACAGGTTTCTTGGTGCCCCTCCCCCCCAGGAAAGTCAGGGAGCAAATAAATCTGTCATGAACACATGCCTCTTCTGCAGCAGCTGGGGCATGTCTGCTGGGACCAACCCGCAGCAGAGAGCAGGTCACCGTGGGGGGAAGGAGGAAAGCTGGGCATGTGTGCATCCATGGAGAGACAATAAGGGGGTGGGGCTGGGTGCCTGCCTGGGTGCAAATGAGCGAAACACTCACTCACTCTGTCCCTCTCGTCCCTGTTGCTGCATCCTGAGCTTGGAGGTGCAGGTGCTATGAAGCAGGCTCTGTCCCTGAGGCAGGGCAGAAATATAACAACTAAAGAGGCAGGCCGCTACTGTTCCCATTGTTAGTTAATTGTTCCCATTCTTAGTCAATTAAGGCTCCTTTATCTTGCCAGAGTGATGTAAAGGAGCCTTATTGTAAATGAATACTCAGCTAAGAAGGTCTTTCTCCCTTTTTACCCTGTGCCAAAGAGGCACAATGGGGTTAGAGTACAGCTCAGGATCTATTTTACTTATTCTTCTTTAAAAAATGCAGGACAATGATTAGCAAAATTGTATGACTTTCATGTGTGAAAGTCTGATCAACGTAAACTGACTTATTTTACTGAACACCAAAATAAAAGTAATACAATTTAAATTAAAACCTAGGATTATAACTAGAATGCAGGGTCTTAGTTACCAAGTATTTGTAACTTAACTTTCACGTGTTTAGGAAATGCTGAACAGTTATAATGATTTTTTTTTCTGTATCATAGCTTAAATAAGTTACCAAAATAAGTGAAAGTGGTGTGATTATATTGCTTTATTCTGACAAATAAAATATGCAGAATTTTGCAGAATTTTGATTTTTTTGGCACAGAATTTTGGATTTGGTGCAGAATTTTGGAATTTTTGGCACAGAATTCCTCCAAGAGTACTATTTGAAGAAGCTACATGGTGTAGTGACAAGGAGAAGGTATAAATAAAAATCTAGTGGTTTTTACTTAAGAGATTCAATAATAAGGCAAGCCCAACATGATGATTGGTCTGAAAGCAGGTTTTACTAAGCTCTTCAAATATATGTCTTGCATTTCAGACTCTCAGAGGATTGGAGGAGGCAGTGGATACTGGGCTATAGTGGTTCTCTTTGTTATCTGTCTAGTTGTAGTTGGGGCCTTCATTCTCTACAAGTTTAAAAGGCAAGTAAACCTTATATACTTTGAGAACTAGATTTGTTCACATGTATCGTTACTGAAAAATAGACTTTTTTGAAGCAATGCACTGACTGGTCTCTAGCTTTTAAAGCCCATGTTTTTTCTGAGCATTTCAGACATCCAGGTTATAATTGATGTTGATGTAGGTAAATAGCAGCAATATGGGAGCTCATTCAGCTTGCGTCAATACAACCACCAAAAAATACTCATTCTAAAATATATTCCTAATTATCTGCTCTCAGGAGTAATGGGTAACCTAGGCAACCAAGACAATTAATTGATCCACACATCTAATTACCAAGAGAACAAAACAAAATGATGTGGATTTTCTCTTTTGAACATGTTAGAGTTTGATTACTGAAACAGTGCCACACAGGTTAAGAGTATCCAGCTGTGATAGAAAAAATAAGTAAGAACAGAGTCTGCACAATAACATATTAAGGGGGAGATGAAGCTGTGGAATGTCCTTAATATAAGAAATATATTCATTAGGAACAACTGAAACTACATAAGCTGTGTAAGCAAATATGTATTCCTTTAATAACTCTAAGACGTTTATAATCTGCATTTGATTACGGAGATGAATTCATTATTGTTCAGGTGGCAAGTTACTAGCTTTTTTGTGTTGTTTTATGTATTTGTTTTATTATTTGGCCATGGTCCTGGTATTTTTTTTGTTAAGTACTCAAAAGCCTTCAGGTTTGAGCAGCGTGGGAATAAACATCTATTATCATTTCAGAAAATCTGCAGTCCTTACTTAGTTTAAATGCCTATTGATTAGGCCCATTATTATTTCAAGATGGATTTTTATTTAAAATAAACATTCTTTTACAGAATAGACTAGGTACCGTGCTGTGCTAGTGAGAACAGCAAAAATACAGCATTTAACTGCAAGCTGAAGTTAACAACGATCTTTGTCATCTCATTAGACAGAGTGCTTTGTCTCATGTAGGTAGAGTTTCTTGCCTTTCCAAGAATCTTAAGTGTCTTGATATTTATAGTGACTTATTGTTTTATAGGATGAAACACAAAATTTGATATCATATATGATATTTTATTTGATACTGTTTGATACTAGTACTCTATTTGATACTATTTGATACTACTATTTGTTACTATTTGATACTATTGATCAAATAGTATCAAATAGAGTAGTAGTAGTAGTATCAAATAGAGGAGTATCAAATAGTATCAATATACTATTTGATACTATTTGATACTCCTCTATTTGATACTATTTGATATTTTATTTGATACTCTATCTATAGCTGAATAAAAATAATAAAAATCCATTTAGCTATTCTGGATTCCTAGAGCAATGAAAATCATCATCAAAATGGATGATGTTATGCAATAGTATTTCATTTGCAGTACATTGGGGATTGGTCTGTTTGTATTACAGGATCATAAAGCTCACTGGTGATGTCTCTTATGAGACATTGTGATTTACACCTTTTGATTAACCCTTAAGTTGTAGGCAATTAGACAACACACATTTAATAAAAAGCAAAAGAAATATACAATATTTAAGAAAGAAAAAAGATTTTTTATTCATCTTGATTCCTTTCTAAAATGTCCTCTTGGCTTATTTTCTGAATGGGACAGTTATTGCAGAGGAAGACTGTAGGAATGCTAGGAATTGTATCATGGCTTTTACTCCCCTAAAACATGGGATTTCTCAGTTGAGAACAAATCAAACTTTAGAACAGGATCTCACAGCATCATGAAGCCCCCAGCAAAATTTGATTCTTCTGAAATGGAAAGCAGATGATTGACCAAAGCAGGATGATTAGAGACAGATATCAGTAGAAATGGGTTAATCACCTGAAGCAGAGTCTCACCTATGAGTCCAGCTTAAATTTATGAATGCACATGCTTCACCAGAGCACATTCCTTCCAGAATGAAGAATGTAGAGTAAAGATATCCTAGAACTGAGATTCATAAAAACAGAGCATCTGCAGCCATCTTTCCTAGGATATGCCTCTAGTGCAATAACAGACCCATAGACTGGCCATTGCTGGCTGAGGTTGGCTGACTCGCATTTGTGGGGCTAAAAATTGGAGCATAGACTTTCAGGTTTGGGCTGGAGCCCAGGATTTTTATTGCATTGTACACCTCTAGAGAGCAAACATTATCCAAGGACAGGAATTCCCAGAGCACTCAGTTTTATGGGACTAAGATCCACAGGAGTAAGTGGTCCACCTATACAGAGATCAGCAAGTGGAGGCTATACTTCCTAATAAACTTTTAAAGTTATATAGTTTTCAAATACAAATCGTAAATTTCTTCCATCCCAGTAGTTAACAAAATGTCTGATACCAGCATTTTCTCAAATTTTGGTTATTATGGGATGGGAGTGAGGAGAAGGGGTAATTTCCCTGGTGACAAGTGCTGCTGAAGCAAGAAACAGTTCAGAGAACAAAACTGAATATCTGAGGCAAAAAGATCTCCTCTTGGCTTCAGACTGCATACGTTAGACAATTGGTGCCTCCAGCTAATGATATGCTGCCAGATTCACTAGTATGCTCCATCAGCTTAACTGGGATCATGGCATGTCCTGTCACGAACAGTATAAAGCATGTGGAAGTTTCCAGTGATTCTGGCCCATTATCTAGCAAGGATCCAGAATCTGCATATTGTTTTTCAAAGCAATGTCATCTTTATTAGAGGTAATTCAATCAAAGAAAAATCCTCCCTTTCTTTTTTATTTTTGTGATGTTTTTCCTAGTAGGATTTCTTCATCCCTTGAGCAGCACTCTGAGCCGGGTTCCACGGTGTGGGGCACTCTTCAGTAGTATAGACAAGACAAACAGTACAGTATCCTCCAAGTAAAAGCAAGAGAAGGAAAATGATATTTCACCCACATCAAAACTGTCATGTATTTAATACCTCACTAGCAGAGGAGCTGAAATCGTCCTTTTTATTTTTGCAACAACAGGAACATAGGTTTCATCATACCAGATTAGACTATTGGTTCCTCTGTTTAGGTATTTTGCCTACTTTAGTGGGAGTTGCTGCAACCAAACTCATGGATCTTTCTCCGTATTCACCTCCTTGCATCCTGTCTTTGGGTACCACCGCCAATCTCACCACTCTTGGAGTAGAGTTTCTAATCTTTCCTCATCATTGACTTCTCCCCGCCCCTTCTCCTGTACTACTATTACGTTGCATGAGAGCAAGTGTAGTCCCAGTCCTTGCCATTTAGTTATAAAAACAGGTTCTAATTTGATGATTCATGTTTTATTAAAATCAAAATAATACCATGTAGAAAAAGCAGACTTCCAAAATGAATGGGACAAAATAAGTCACGCCTGCTCTAAAGCACAAAAAAGTCATTCATCTGAACATTAACCCCCAAACACTACAATAAATATTCTATTCAATGTATTATCATTATTATTGTTATGGTTACTTTAAGTGCTGACCGCATGCTCCAGTACTCTGTGTTATTTACATTTCAAAATGTTTAATAGTAGGAAACAGTAGGAGGGAGATGAGAGAAAGATGGCCTAACAGATAAACTATTCCTGCTCCTTTAAGCCCCACTATTCTATTCCTCATATAGTAGTTGCCTTCTGAAGCCAGTGATTATGGGCTTTTTGTGCAGTTTTGTTCATTTTCTAGAGGATAGAGTAAGTGTTTCTTTAGACTATAATATGCTGTGACAAAGCTCTGTCCTTACCTTCATGGATCCTGCGTTTCCTGGTGGATTTTTACTAGCCTCAGCGGCTCACTGTGACCCTCCACGGAGCCCTTCTCTCTCTGGAGACAAGGTCACAGCCTATTGAGCCATTTTCATCACAAACCAGTGAGGAGAAGCTATCCTTCCTGGCACAGTCTCTATTGTCTCCCAATCTCAGAGACTAATTAGAGGAGGCAGAAATGGGGGAGCCCAGGCCCGCCCTCTACTCTGGGCTCCAGCCCAGGGATCCTAATAATGTCAGCTAAGATGGCTGACCTTTTATCCACAAAACACAATACAATTCCCTGGGCTACTTCCCCACAGCAGTCCCTGCTTCTTCAAACTCCACTTCACCCTTACCTCAGGGCCTCCTTCCTTCTGTATGATAAGTTGTCCACCACTCAGTCTCACCAACAGCACAACTTCCTTCCACAGCTCCTGACACCCACAGCCCACCTGACTAACTGGGAGGTTTTTATCTGGATTCAGCCAGTCCCTGATTGGCTTCAGGTGTCCCAATTAGGCTAGCTGTTTCTACTCCTTTCTAGAAGGTTCTTAATTGGCCCCAGGTGTCTTGATTGGCCTGGAGTAGCCTTTGTTTGGCTATCCAGGGAACAGGGAACTGCACACCCTGAGACTAATGTACCTGCCTTCCAGCACTCTCCTATATCCTTCTGGTCTGACTCCGTCACAATGCATATAGCAAACAGTGTGTGTTCTAGGCCGATTACAGTTGTAATGTAGAAAAAGCACAGCCCTGCTGTCCAGAATAATTTCTAGAAAGATGTGGGATGAGGAGACCATATAACTCTAATCTCTTATACAGCAGAATTCTATTTTTAATAATTATTTTAAAGCTGCTGAAGCTTTGTTATAGCATGAATTGTGTTAGGGCACCTAGAGCTGGTATCGGCATCTTTTTATCATTATTTAAATAAACGTAAATAAAATGCCTTCTTAGTCTTGAAGAGTGTTATCTCCTGGTTATGAAGACTCTTGGAGACAGGACTGGGTGCTTTGATTTGCTGTATATATATTTAAATAAATCTTTTTAGTATGTTTTAATATTGTACAACACTGTGACTATCGCAGCAAAGGGGTTGTTGGAGAGACTATGGAAATTAAACTATGATGTCATATTGCTATTATTCCCAGCTGGGCCACTGACGCTATGAAACGGGGGGCAGTTTGCTTTTCCTCTCTTGTCTTCAGCAGCTGTTTAATTGGGGTAACCTTAGGGCTGCTGTAGTACAGTGTTTCTCAATTGGTGGGACACGACTCCTAGGGTCACGAAACACAGTCAGCAGGGGCAGTGGGTATGAGGCACTAAAAACTTTATTACAATGTGAAAAGCTTGTTCATACCACTTGTTACACACCCTGACCCATGAAGGTCAAGTATTCACTGTCAATCTCTCGAAACAACACACACACAAACTTACTTTTGTTAGCATTGATGCAAGGTCACAAAATTGTTTTAACTTTGATTAAGGGGTTGTCAGACTGCTGCAGAGCAAGACATAACTAATTGATGCTTTGGCCTCTTTCTGTGATGACATTTTAGGAATGCAAGAAATAATATTTATTCACATGTTTTCAGCTTAGAATGGTAAATATCTGAACAAAAAAGAAATATAGTAATCCTTATATCAAAACCAGGCAAGTTCATGATACCATCTAGAAAATTCCTATAAAATGTAATAGGGATAAAACCAATGAGCTTCTGTAGTTATTAATGGGAAATCTATAGCTATTATTCTAAAATCCTATAGAATTAAACATAAAATATATTACTATAGAGTTCTATAGACTGGTTTAAAAATTCAATGGAAACATTCTTTATTTAATTCTATAGGATTTTTCCATAGGGGTTTGAGGATAATATGATTAATTGTATATAATATGAAACTAAATTCCATCAAAGGATATTTTTTCCTGTGCTATTTAGGAAACTGCCAGGCAGAAATGTCTATGCCCAGATGCACAACGAAAAAGAACAGGAGATGACCAGCCCTGTTAATCACAGTGAGGACACCCAGAACATCATCCAGGGTGAGGAGTTTATTGATGATGACCTGGATTCTCAAACGCTAGGTAACGCAAGAGGTAACTTCCCTTTCACTTTATTAATTACTCAATTAGTATTTTTTTTGTTTTTATTTTTTAAATTATGTTTTAATGTTTGCATTTTAAGTATCTTCATTTTTATACTCAGCTTCAAGAGGGATCGAATGGTAAACTGCTAACAAGGAAACACTTCTCCTTTCATCCTCTTTTTTGTTTTGTTTTAAATTCAGTCTATTTTGTTGATTTTTTTATGACATGCCATATAAAAACATAGTATATAAGGTAGTACAAAACACTGTCATGAGACATGCGTGAACAACATTAGGAAGATCCTGCAATAAGCAGCATAGATTATAATTGATGAATTTTACTAGCATTTTAATTAACTCGTGCATGCCCTGAATTCAAAGTGTAATGCATTTTAGACATAGAGAAATGATATGTAGAATGAATGTTTCCATAATGCAGGAGGTTGTAAGGAGGTTCCTCTCTTTTAGACACATTAAACTAATTCCCAAATACAAAACTTTATTGAATTCATCCTATTATGAGTCCTGACCTGCCAGTATCTGACAGACAGTCATTAGAATTCCCATTCAGGAATCTTTTATGAATGTCTCTTAGAGCAGATGATTCAAAGTTTAATGGAAGTGCTTGTCTAGGCAATTCATGAGTTTGCTGAATGTAACACAGAGAGCTAGTCTAAAAATACTCCAAATGTATTAAGAACACAGAGCAGCCTGAAAAGTGTAGCACACAAAGGCAGATAGTCTAGCTCTGTTTCTGACAACTCTGTGAAAATGGAGCATCTGACCCTAAATCTCAGGTTTATAAAACTAGCTGAAATGGTGGTAGAGATGACTGAGAGGTTAAATGGCTTCATTAACCCTACACAGAGGGCTAAGATCAGCCATGGAGGACAGACATCCTGGAAGTCCTTCTATATCTCTTCTTTTTTAATTCGTACTATATCTAACTGTCTTTGTTGTTGTTTTTATTTTCTTTAGCTGAACCATATGCTATTACTTGCTTTGATTTTAGCTTTGATGAAAGGGAAAAAATATATTTCACCTACAAAATTGTTTTTGCCCCAATCTACGTTTTTTAACAAACTGCACACACTGAAAATCATTGCCGTTTTCATTAAAACCCTTCAAAGAGAACCTTGATTATACTACAAAGCTCTGCCAATTACTGTAGCACTGTAAATGACCCTGGGACACAAAAATTGTTTGCATGACAAGATTGTTTCAATTATCTCATCTCTAGAATAGAGTCCTGAATGCCAACGACGTACTCTAAGGGTTCTTCAGTTAGTGTGAAGCTCTCATAGCCACTTAGCATATATCAGGTACTCTACAGCCACAATCTTCCTCTTGCAGTTGTGTAATACCTCTCACTGTTTTTGTCTATGTGGCTGCTTAGGATGAAGGGCATGGGAATGAAGAAGTTCTACCCTGATTTACAACCCGTTCAGAAATAATCTCTTTGTCTGCTCACTGTAGGCTGTGTTTGGTCTGATCCTGCACTCCTTACCTTCCACTGAGGTCAGTAAGAGTGTTGCTTGAGTAAAGAGTGCAGGACCAAGACCTGCCAATGAGGAAGTCTTAAGTTAGACAGTTAACAAATGCAAATCTGAATGTGTAGTTCTCCGAGGTTGTCAGCACCAGCAGACATCCAGGGGAACAGGAATAGTTCATGTCCTTGGGTCAGATCCGTCTATGTTTATCAGGTGCCAGACAGTTTTAAGACATAAGACTTTTTCTTGCTGTACTTCTACAGTGTGCACTTTTTGGTTATTTGCAGTATTTCCTTCAATAGTACCAAACGCTACATAGGAAATCATCCTAGTTGTCTCAATATTCTGCTATTTTGTCTGGCTGAAGTATGAAGCATGTCACCATCCCCACTGAAATATTAAGATCTGTTTTATGACATTTATTTGCAGATGGTTCGTATGCTATGGCGATTCCTACTTCTTCTGATGGGTTCCCCACCCCCAACTCTAGAGATCACTATAGTAGCCTCCTCTCCGTGCACAGCAGGGTTTTACAAGCCTAGTTTTCTGTTTGCTCTCTCTCTTTTCATAACTTTGGTATTGTCACAGTACAGTGTTTCCAGACTCACCCATCCACTTTTTTTGTTTTCTATATATTTTATGTTGCCTACTTTATCGCAACCCCCACCTTGGGACTCCTCAACTCCATTTCCTTGCAGTGACTCCTTCTGGGAGAGGTGGCAACTTGAACAGCTACAGAGTTCCCTTATTGCTGATGCCGGTCAGTGTCCAGTCCCAGGTCAGTGGCATGTTGAATGGAAGCCTCAGGTTCCATTCTCCTCCCTCACCTGCTCCCCTCAAGACAACTACACCTTTTTAAGCCGCAAAGAGAACCACCTTATGCTGTCACTGGGATAAACACACTAGGAATTCACTAACAACCATCATGAGCAGACACTTAAAAGCACTGAAGTAGAAAGAATGCTGTAGGTACACTGAGCTGCTGCATCACCTGCATCTGAACTGTTGTTTGATAAGACGACCATCTAATTTGATTGACTTGTCTCTGCAATAAAAGGGGAATGTGTAGTAAAATGCTCAAAATATACTAATGTTAGCGTTTTGGTTTTTTTTTTAGGCAATCACTCAGGCGTGGTTTTGAGCATTAACTCCAGAGAGATGCACAGTTACCTGGTTAGCTGATGTTTCCAGCTGAACACAAAAACCGAAAGACTCTTCTCTGTATTGTTTAATTTTTCCCTGGGGATGTCACCAAATTGCAAACATGGCTGTACCTGCTGGTGGAAAGTAGGTTCCTAAACAGTTCTTGAAACTACAAGTGTCCATCATCTGTTACTGTAGACTGGGAACTTGTTACAATTCACTCAAACTAAGATAGCTGATTTGTAGCCCTAGGCACACTAGACGCCACATTTTCTCTTTTCTATATATGTTCTAGCTCTTTATGTTCAGTTTTAGAAGGATTGGACTTTAATTCTTTTTATTGGCTGGGGTATTCAATGGAAGACTGCAATTCAGCAGCCCGGAAGAGTTGACTGTAAAAAGCAGTGACTAGTAAGTACAAAGCAGATGGCTGGTTGACCGCTACAAATTTGTACTTGTTTAAAAGGCTGTGTTGGCCTGTTCTGGTTCAGCACTAAGAGAGGAATGAGCAAGGAGAGAAATGTACTCCTTAGCTCCTCTTCAATCCAAGTTGTTACCTTTAAAATGTGTGAGACAATCTAATGAGCTTCAGCTCACTATGTGAGTCCCTGCTATTAAATTGAATAAGTAATATGTTAAGACTTCTTGCAAGTAAAATGAGTCTTAAGAACCCCCCAGCACCA
Organism: Dermatemys mawii; assembly: GCA_007922305.1. Lineage (NCBI taxonomy): Eukaryota > Metazoa > Chordata > Testudines > Dermatemydidae > Dermatemys > Dermatemys mawii. Next base: position 17,194,223 of record ML677326.1, on the reverse strand, counting down.
TGCCCCCACCTCACCCAGAAACCCCCACTAGCTTGGTGCTAATTCCAGATCAGGTGCTTTTACTTGTAAAGGCCAGTTGGTTTAAGTTGCTCTTCTGTCGTCTTCTAACTTGAGCACCTCCATCATGGCAGTTGCAAGACCAGTTATTATATAATAAACAGTTCTGACTGCCTATCCCCTTTTCTCTTTTTAAAAGTGTAAATACCTCTTTTAAGTAGCTTTTTGTATGATTTTTTAAAATTTCTATTTTGAGGGCAGAGGCCCAAAATATGTAAGAAGTCTCTCCCATCTAGGTCAGTGCAGCACACCAGAACCTTTAGTCCTACAGGTACTTGGAGTTTCCCTTTGTGTTCAGTTCCTGCCTCTGATGTAAGGATGAGCAAACTCGCAGCTGAACTTCATCACCTTTGACGTGTTTGACAATCAGGAAGGATCGTAGCAGGAACTGATGCAATTTAAGGGGTTGCACTTCATAGGTTTCACCACCGGGTGGCACTCTTAGTCCCTCATCACTGAGCTAGGCCATATTTCTGCAGGGAAGGGCCCTGAAACTGTCAACGGAGCCAGATTGGGAAAGGCATGTGAGTCAGTTCAGAGTTTGCTTATCCCTCATCTCTCTATTCCCAGAGGCTGAGAGTCCTGAGGTCATCACTAAATCCACATCTTTCAGGTTGTTTGCATGTGGATTTGTTTAGGGATTTGTGTAGGAAATGAACCACAGTATGGTTCAGCCAAATGTTTAGCATCCCATGTATCACAGCTGCCTGGAATTAGGACACTCTCAGAAACCGATTTAATCTTTTCACCTTTTGCCTTCAACAGAGGATGAGTAGCTCTTCTTTACTCACTGAATGTTGTACTAATGCTTGTAGCTAAATGTCCATACCACCTTCCTTAAAGGGATTATAGTAAACTATATACTTGTGAAGGACCAAGCAGTCACGGCGTTGAGACAGAATTGTACTATCTAAAAATTCTCCTATGCAGGAGGTTGCTCTTCCATGTAGCCAGGGAATTAATGATATCATGGAATATGCTTTCTTCAGAAACTACATGTTAGCATGCCACCTCCTATGTGGCAATATAAGCTCACACAAAGCTCACAGAATCTGTGTGTAAAGCACAAGAAAATCTGGTTTAGGAACTAACAGTACGAAAGTGGATGGGAACATGTAAGGTGTGAATGCTTGAAAAGAGTGGCAAGTGCATGCTAACTGCTCAGGAAGAGGTCTGTTTGTAACCATCTCACAGAAATTTCATCTTGCAAAGCCCTGCAGGGCCCTGCAAACTAACCAACAGAGAGATAGGAAATGCTTGGGTTAACAATGCTGTATGCAGGACGAAGTATAATTGAGACACAGTCATAAGGACCAAAGGTCCATTTAGCCCAGTATCCTGTCTTTCGACAGTGGCCAATGCCAGGCGCCCCAGAGGGAATGAACAGAACAGGTAATCAACAAGTGATCCATCCCCTGTCACCCATTCCAGCTTCTGGCAAACAGAGTCTAGGGACACCATCCGTGTCCATCCTGGGTAATAGCCATTGATGGACCTATCCTCCATCAACTTATCTAATTCTTTTTTTTAACCCTGTTATAGTCTTGGCCTTCACAACATCCTCCATTCATCCACTAGTGTCTGAGTCCTGGATTTTCTGAGGTGAAGTGCCAATACAAAATATATTAGTGCTTTGAAAGCCTTCAGGACGGTGGCACCATGGGCTAGCCCTATTCACCAGCTCCTTACTGCTTTTAGGGGAAATGAACTAGAAACAATACAGTCAAACAATATTGCAATCAACTTTTCCTGGGAAGTAAATTCAAAGCAGTTGATATGTATAGGGCAAGAGAGTGGAGGATTGAACTCTTGAATAGTGTAAAGAATTGAACTTCTATATTAGGGTCCTTCTGTTGGTCTGCCTGCTGGCTAAGAGAATTATAGGGTCTAGTTCACAACACTAATTTTATGCTTTGACAACTATTCTTATACATTTTCAACAGTTTGATTCATGTTTCTGTTGGCAGGAAACTCCTGCTGCAGAGCAAAATATTTAACTGTTGTGCAAGACTCTACTTGTTATTATCATTAATATTTAGCACTTATGTATGGTGCTTGTAATCTTCCCAGGATTTTCCAACATTAACTAATTTAATTCTTGAAACACACCTGTGAGGTTGGTATAACATGACTCAAATGTGGTGAGACACTGTTTTCTGAGGGGTTTTCAGTATTGTCATGTCTGTGTAAATAATAGCCAGTAGATAATAAAGCAAGCCTTTTGAGTTCCTGACCAGAATGCCTTTATAATGGATTATTTCTAAAATGGGAGAATGTCATTCCCATGCAGTGCGACTTGTTTGTTGTTTAAATGAAAATTCATACCATTGGTAGATTTTGAATCTCTTTAACTATGTCCATGGATCACATTTTGTTTTTAAAGGGAAGAAGTGTATATACACACACACACACTTTTGTATCTCTTTATAGAGAGAGATGGACAAATGCACAGAAATATATATGTACACACCCATGTGGATATATATCTAGATATGTACAGTGGGGCGCACACGCTCTCACACGCACACGCACACAAGCTCTTATATTAAGTGAGGAAGGACAATACTATGGGTAAGGAACAGGATTTGGGAAACAGGTGAGTGGGTTCTATTCCTGTGTAAAACAGTCTTTGTGCATGACTTTGGGCAAGTCACTTAGGCCCAGTCTTTCAAGATATTTAGATGACTAACTCATGAGAATTAGGTATCTAAATAACTTTAAAAATCTGGGTCTTAACCTGCATGTACCTAAGTTTCCCTATCTATAAAATGGGGATGATAATACTTACCTATTTCACAGGGATATGAGGCTAAATACATTACTCTTTGTTTGAGATCCTCTAAATGAAAGGACTATTAAGTGCAAAGTATTAATCATTAATTATTTATTTTTCTTAATGATTGTTATAATTAAAAGTATCATTTAAACGGTTATGAATAAGTATGAAAACCAATAGCCCCACACAAAGGTGTTAAGAGTATTGAAAAGCAAAAGTGTAGTTTCAGTCAAAGGCAGCTGATGGAATAGCTAATTGTTGGGTATCGGCATCGTGACATCGTCATTGTTTTTGCTAATCTGCACACGGCTTACTAATGTCTTACATTTATTTGCATTCTGCAATGTTAATAGGTAGAAGGCCTTATAATGTGGGTTTAGTGAGCCACCCACCGCATTGACATCTACCAGTGCTGGTACTGGACTAGAACAAGGACTATAACAGCATAACTGGCAATGTGCTGGCCTCATCTACACGTTGTGTCCTTCTTAGAATGCCAAGTGTCTGACGCTGTAAAAAGCATGCCTTGAGTTCTAGAGCGATCCTTGGCACCTTCTCAGTGAGGCTGTCTTAAACAGTACCTAGGGTTGCCGCCTTGGATTTCCTCTCTACCTTAGATGGAACAGCTTCCTGTGGCTGATTTAGACAATTTCCTTTCCTTTTTAAAACACTTCCTTCGTAGCAACCTGCAGCATTCTCACAAATGCATCCAAGAGGTTTATGAAATTGCCTTGTATAAGTGAATTTCTCAAAAATAAAAGCAATAAACTCCAGGGTGTGTCTGTGATACCACTGGAGCCCAGTTCATTGTGGTCCGGCCCCTTGTGTGTAGTCATTTACCCCAGGTTAAAGCAAGTGTAAAATGCTTCCTTATTGAAATGATGAGTAGTTCTTTACTCCTTAAACAGTCCTCAGATTGAGCCATACATTTCTTTCAAATACTCACACTGAAATGAATGGAGGTACTAGAGGAGTAAGGTATTAATTGATGTGAGAAAGGGTGGTACAGACTAGCCCCATGTTAATAACTGTTAAGTATTTGCATGTGGAATAAGTTGGCAATGCTCTAGTTGTATGTACAATAAAAGGTTATTTAGGGATAGATTTTGATACCCTTAAGCATACTGTGTAGTAATTTACTTGGCGAATAGCCCTATTTGAGTTCAATGGGTCCACTCATGGAATAAACAGTAAAAGTAAGGGTGTCAGAATTGGGCACTGGCATACGGCAAGATTGCCCCTCTTTCATACTGCCAATACAACCCTATTTACCCTTTTCTTTTGGCCAGATCCTGATACACTGAATTGAATTTACTTGAGTTGTATGATTTCAATGGGATTAATCAAAGAATAAGGTGTTTTTCAACATGACGAAGTATATCAAAGTCTGGTGCTTTAGTTCTACAGTTACTGCTGGTTGGACTAGTGTAGCCAGATCTCCATGTATCGCCAGGGGCTGGTACAAGAATGAGGTATTTTTCATATAACTTTTTAATGATAACTAGTTGTTTTGCCTTCTTGATTAAAAATCCTTTCTAATGTTTTTGGGGGAATCTTCTGCTAGTAGATAGTGTCTCTTGAATTAAGGTCAGTGAAATGTAACTAAACTACAATGGTGGCTATTCTCCTCTATGCTGTGTGATCCTGTGTATGAAGACACTTTTCTTTCTCAAAGAATAAGAAATATGTTAATGTATTCGCAGTGTCTTCTTGACCATGAACCATTTTGGTTCTAGGTGTGTTTTGAATTTTTAGACATCAAAAGTTTACTACATCATAAATAGGCTTGTGGCTATTTTTATTCAAATCATCGGTTTTACCACATACCTAATTTTATTTCATTGAAAAAATAGATTTGTTTTTGTTTTTTGAGAAGGATTTTTTTATTTTATTGCCTATTCATTGGCATTCAAAGTCTTTATTGTACATGAGCATTTGATTGATACAGTGCTAAAGTCACCGTCTCCATTTATATTTCAGCTGCTTTAGATTAAAATAAAAACTTTACATTAGCTCCAAAATAATGAAGTTTGGTTGAGAAGTTATTTTCAAGCATTTAACTCTTAGTATGTATTTCTCAGATCATTTAAAATTCTATGATCTTTCAGCTAACTAGTCCATTCAAATGTAAATTTGTTCCCAGTACATTTTCTCTTGTTTTCTTTAGTTTTTAGTCCCAAATGAATGTGGCTTCCACATCTTTCCTTGTGACACTTATACAGTCTAATCTAGTTAATCTATGGAAGTATTTCTATGATCTCTCTGACTATAGTATTTGAGTGTCTGGAAGTAGCAATAGGATCTGCCCATAAAGGTTTATATGATATTTAGCCTAAATGTGTAAGTTCTTTATTTCCTCTTAATATTTTTAATGATAATCCCCTCATGCCATACTAGCTAATGAATCTTTACCTCTGATGTTTATATCATTCTTCATATTTTTAGATTATCACTAGATAGTCACTTAAAAGCTCAGACTTACAATTGGGGCCAGATTCTCAAAAGAGTTCCACTCCCATTAATAAGTGGGCAATTTTTTGAAAGTTATTCAGCATGTTGGGTGTAGAACATGTTTGAATAACTGGCCCTTGCAAGGGGGATAAGGATACAGCATGCTCTAACCACTGAGCTATGGGATAATCTGATGTGGGCCAGTCCCTTGGTTTCTCCTGTTAAAGCGGTTCCACTTTAGATAAATAATTAAAGAGTCAGTGGAGCACAGAGTCTGGCTCCTGGGTCTCCCAGATCCTGGGTGAGTGCTATAACCATAAGGTTATAGAATCCTACATATGATCATTTGACCTGTGCTCGCACTTTCTTATTCTCCCTCCAAACTCTACCCACACCATGACTTTCCTTGAGCGGTCTGCTCCAGTAAGCAGCTTCTGGGCATGTCTGCCATATTGGTGCCCTCAGGCAAGTTAGGGGGAGAAATGCCTATTTTCTCCTGGTTCATGTTTTGCTCTGGAGCTTAAAGTTATCCGGATACCTAGAGTGAGGCTACAGTTCACAAGCTCTGATGCAGAAACATGGGCGCCTAGGGAACTTTTACTGTAAAAACTTGGGTGCAAAGTGAGTATAGGCACCTACAGCATTTAGCAGCAGCTGATGAGGGTTTTGTGAATAAGGCCTTATTCTGGGATTTAGGGGCCTAAGTCCCTTTGTGATCTAGCTCTTAGGGACATATGGTCTTAGGACTGCAGAAACATACATTTACAATCGTACATGCATATCCTCTCCCTCTCTTTAAATTGATGGGGGAAAAAACCAAGTGACATTAATTGGTGCTAAAAGGAAAAAGTGGAGACATTCTTTTACCCTGACCATTCTAATGATAATGTTTTCCTTGCAACACCTGAAAACATTAACTGCATTTGTATTTTATTGATCATTCTTGATGTCTTTGTTTTTGTAGAATTTACATTATCATGCGGTGATAATTCATTGCAATACAAAGGGTGTAAAGCTTTGCCACGTAGTGATAATTCATACTGCAGTATACACCATGTCTTAAATAGTATGCCTTTGTAGTGTATTTTCTGAGTACTATAATAGGGTTATTAATCACTTGTGAGACCAGGTTTTTTAAATATATGTTGAAAATGTATCTTGTGTTTTTATTTTGCATGGTGCTAATGTTAATGGGTCAAATTCTACCTTTTGACGCTTATAACAACTCCCTTTGACCTGAATACTAGCTGCTCTAAGGTCAAAATTTGGCCCACACTACAAATGTGGTATTATCTATCATTTCTTTCTTTCTTGTTTACATACTTCAACCCAAATTTGGATTCTGCACTGTAAAGGCTCACACATAGGAAAATAGCAGCTTTTTAGACCAGTGGCCTTTAAGGCAGACAATCTGGTTACGGATTATAACAAAAAGTAGGCAGCACTGTGTGAGATGAGGAATTTATCACCTCAGCAGCAGGAGAACACACATCTGCGCACGAACAAACAATACGAGGCAATAAAGCTACAGCCTAAGGCTCATGAGTGCAGCTTTGCTGATAAATCCCTGATAAGTGACCCAGATTCCTATAAGAGAATTAAGACCATAGAAACATTGTCAAATCCATACTGGAACTTTCTGTGTGTCACCTAAAGTCTTGCAGGGCATAGTACATACTAAATTTCTATTTTTTGAAAAAGGAATGGGTAGTGCAAAAGAGGTACAACAGGTTTCCACATGAGTCTTTCCCTTATGGTATCATGGAGTCAAGTGCTGTTTGGCTCATAAAAGGTTCTCAGCTCAGTTACTAGTGGCTGTTCAGCCACATCATAAAAAGCACCTTGTAGGCCAGCAAATGTTTTCAGTCTCCCCTGTGTTTACACAGCTTGGAGAAACCTGCACAATTCCTGTGTTTTGCAGAGGAGGTTGCGGGGTTGCACTGATGGGAAAAGCCAGCTCCAGATGTGTCCTCTCCCTTGCATAACTGCATTGTCAAATTCCTCCTTTAGGTCCTCAGCTGATGTGATGGAACTCTGTTCCCTGCAGCTGAGAGAAGTGGTGACAGGAGAGGGAGAGATTTAAGGATAAGGATGCAAAGGACCAATGTCTTGTGGAATTTCAATAGGAGGACCCACAGTGGACTGAGACATCTGCCAGGGAAATAATGCCTCCTCTTCTCCATCCCATATGCATCTCATTTCTTCCTGCTTAAGTCCATACAACTCACTGCAGCTTAAAGTCTCGTCCTTGCCTGCTGCGCTGACCATATCACCCCATTAATTCCAGCTCCCTCCAGTGCTTTCCTTTTTAATGCTGTATCAGCTTCAATCTTTGATCTCATTTTTCGAGACTCACTCTATTCAGTGTAACTTCTGCCTTCTGCTTGGCTCCCCTCCCTCCTTTGTGAATGACATATTTGTCTGATATAGGCTATAGCTTTGGGTTTATTATACCCTGCCAGCCTCTTGGAAGTTTTGCTTCCTGCACTTTGGGCTAGGTCCACAAAAGACCCTAAGCATTGCAATGTTCAGTGTTGCAATGCCTAACTGATTGGTGCCTTGCTACCTAGTGGAATCCATAGCCCCAAGTTCGGGGTCTAGGCTCCCTGCACACACTCAGGAGAGAGTTTGGCGTCTAAGAATGAGATCTACAGAAGCCACCCTCCTGACTGAGGAGCATCTTAAGCTAGCCAACAGGAAATGCTGAAGCATATGGCCTAAGCCCCACCTCTCAAGGGGAGTTAGGCACCTGACTTCAGCCAGAGGGAGGAGTCTATCTCTACTTGGGATTCGCTTCTGGAATTAGGTGCCTAACTTGTTTTTTTCCAAGACATGGAGGAGAAGGTGATGGGGGCACCACCACCTCCGTTTCTACTTTTAGTCCAGTGGTTTAGGTACTCATCTGGGATGAGGGAGACCCAAGGTCAATTCCCCACTCTGCCTGGTGAGGGGAAACGATTTGAACTAGGGTCTGCCACCATCCAGGATGGCACCCTATGCCCTGTGTTATAAGATAGTTTTATTTCCTGTTGAAGCTCTTCCATTATATAAATAATAAAGTGGCTAAGAGAGAGGGAATGATGCCATAGCCTAGGGGTGAGGACAGGAGTGGAGAGACCCAGGTTCCAGGCCCCGCTTTCCAATAACTGACCCACCCCCTTCCTCTGGCTGGTTTGTGTGTGTGTGGGGGGGGGGGGGTGGTTAGGCGTGTTCAGAACCTGCAGGTGAGGTAGGCAGGGAAATGCTTAGTTTGAGGATTGCACTGGGGCTTAGGTCTGAGATAGGAGGCCGGATGCCTAGGCTAGGTGGTTGTGCACATGCTCACTGGCAGCAGCTGAAGTGTCCAGGGAGCTTTTGCTGTTAAAATTCAGTACCTAAGGTGCCAGGTGAGTTAGGCAGCCAGTGAGACTCACAGTGGCACCTAAATATTGAACTTCGCCATCTGAAGTGGCAGTTAGTGGCCTAAATCGTTTTGTGGATCTAGTTCCCCATCCCATTATTTTTCCTCCCACCAACATTTGCAACAGTTTCCTCTTCCTTTTTGCTGACTCCAAGCCTTCAAATTCTTCCTGAAGAGGCACTCCTTTCAGCTAGCTTTCTACCCTGAAGTGCCCACCTCTGCTTTACCTCACTTCATAGGCCTTTACCATTATTCCATAACATGAGCTAAGTTAAAGGACGCATATAATGCAGACAAGTCCAGCGTACCTGCTCCATCACTGGTTGATGTTGCACATCTTCCTTTGTTCTCACTTTAGCTAAGCACTTGGAGCTAATCACTAAGTGATCTGGCCATTTTGTTAGCCAGACTTTCATTTGTTTCTCTCAATTTCTGTTTTCTCTCTCTCCTTTTCTGTGTTTTTCTCAGCTCTTCCTTTCTCTCATGGCCTTTCACATTCCTAGTTGTCTGTTAGCCCTGCACCCATCATCTGGTGTATATCTCACTACATGCTATCATGCTTTTTTCCTAGTCCTTTGTTTTGGATTCTCTTCTGCCTCTATACAGGGTTTTATAATGAAACCAGAACTGTCCATCCATCGGATGGACCAGGGCAACTGCCCCAGACCTTGGAGGGCCCTGCACTTCGGGATACAGGGTCCAGGGCGGCCTGCGTGGTTACGGGGATTATGGCACTGGCAGTAGCGAGCAACCTGGCTCCAGCCCACTCCGGTCTGCTCCACCCCACCGGCTCCCGGCATTGCTCGGGAAAAGGGACAGAAGCTGGAAAGAGATGGTGCAGGAGTTTGGGGGAAAGGCTGGGGAGGGGCCAGAGCAGGGTTTGGGGTGCAGGTGGGAGTATGGGCTTGGAGGAGGGGATGAAGTGGGGTGGGGTGGGGCCTGGGCCAAAGGGGGTGAGTTGTCCCAGGCCCCTCATCATCCTAGGGACAGCCCTGCCCAACACTGCAGTATCTCAGCAGATCTTGCAAGCTAATAATAAAAAAATCACACCATGCTACCCATCCCTATTTCTTCCCCTACTCTCCTTCTCCCCATGTATTTTCTCTGTCCTCTTCCTTTCTGTTGTTAGTTGTCTTCTCTCTCTCCCAAGTGTCCCAATCTCTCTCCCCACTTAACTGCCTTTTAGATCCTCCAGTAGGCTTTTTCCTGATTGTTGTCTCCTCCCTCTATCTCTGCCCTTCTGCCTTTCCCAAGGCTCTTCTGAGCAATTGCCCATCACCTATCTGGCTCCCTCACTAATCTGAGAATGGGCTGTGAGTTGTACTGGCACCAATCTGCCACAAATAGGGCTGCCAACTGTCTAATCACACAAAACTGAACACCCCAGCCCCACCTTGCCCCTCACTCACTATATTCCCCCTCCCTCGGTGACTCACTCTCGCCCCACTCTCACTTTCACTGGGCAGGGGGTTAGGGAGAGGGAGGGGCTGAGGGATTCGGAATGTGGAAGGGGGCTGCAGGTTGAGGCAGGGGCTGAGGGTGTTAGGGGGTGTGGGCTCTGGGTTGGGGTAGGGGCTGGGGGGATGTATGAGGGGGCTCCAGGCCAAAGGGTGTGGCTGAGGGATTTGGAGTGCAGGTGGGGACTGCAGGTTGAGGGGTTTGGGGTGTAGGAGGGGGTACAGGATCTGGGGTGGGGATGAATATGAGGGAATTCAAGGTGTGAGAGGGGGCTCTGGGCTGGGGCATGGGGTTGGGGTGCAGAGGGTGAGGGCTCTGGGATGGGGATGCAGGCTCTGGAGTGGGGCTGGGAATAAGGGCTTGGGGTTCAGAAGGGTGCTCCTGTTTGGGGAGGGCTAAGGGGTTGGGGTATGTGCTTACCTGAGGCAGCTATCAGTCAGCGATGGAGTGGGGCTAAGGCAGGCTCCCTGCGTGTCCTGGCTCCATGCTGTGCCCTGGAAGCAGCCAGCAGCAGGTCCGGCTCATAGGTGTGGGGCCCAGGAGACTCTGTGCGCTGCTCTGGTTCCCAGTCAATGGGAGTGCAGAGCCAGTACTCTGGGTGGGGACAGCGCACGGAGCCCCATGGACTCCCACCTAGGAGCCGGACCTGCTGTCTGTTTCCAGGGCATAACATAATACCAGGACAGGTAGGGACTGGCCTGCCTTAGCTCCTCAACAGTGCCATCAGGGTCCCTTTTTGACTGGATGTTGCAGTCAAAAAAAGGACGCTTGTCAACCCTAGCCAGTAATAATCTTCCTCTCTGACCCCTACATACTCATGATCTGGCTTTGAGCTGTCCTTGTCAAACCCCTCCTCTCACACTCAGCTTCTGGTCCCCAAAGGTCTTTCCTCCCCTCAGTTTCTAGGAGAGAGGAGTGCTGTTGGCACATGCAAGTGGCCACACAACATGTCTTCCAAACACTTGGCCAGTTGCTGAGGATGGGGGAGGGCAATGAGGCTGGGCAGCCCTGCCGACATGCATCTCCCTGCTCACTTCACTGGAGCCTGAGCTAGTATGTGGCTTACTGACTAAAACTGCCCTAGGATGGGGCTTCGCTTGCGTAAAATGGGATAAGTCACTCATCAGAGGGCAGAGCAGGTGTAGGGGCTGTTTGCCCACTGGGCAGCAAGTGGATGCTCCCTGTGTGGCATTTCTTGCCAGTCAGGCTCATTGCTTGTTACCCTCTCAGGTGTCGCCAGTGGGCAGCGGGAAGGTATGAGGGGATGAGCCTATCCCTCACCACTAATAGACGGGTAGGTGTCACCAGGGACTGCTGGAGAACAGTGGGGTTTGACAGAGTCAGGCGGGTAAAAGGAGCCTAGAGAGGCCAGTGGCAGGGGAAGGAGGGAGTAGCAGGGAATTGCAAGATTTCTGGGGCAGCTGTGGAAGGCGGAGCCTGTGGGTTTAGAGTGAGGCAGTATGAGGGTGGTAGCTGAAGGGGGAGAGGCCTGAGAATAGATGTGCAGTTCGGAGATCCTGGAACAGCCCGAGGAGATGTGTAAGGTGCGGGTTCGGGGGCAGGGCGGTGTTGCTAACTCTTGTGATTTTATCAAGGTGGGTTAATGGGGTAAAGTGAGAGCAACTCATGGGCTGCATTTCTGTTTTCCCTTCTGTGCCCTTTGATGGGAGAAATTTGTGGCCAGAATGGCAGCTTGGAAGAGGTGAAGATTTAAGTAAACTGACAGAATTTAGAGGGGACATTTGCACAGTGTTTGCCTACATTGTATCTAACTCAGTCCATTGCTACCGTATCTGCTCACTTTGAGAAACACTTTACTATGACTAGTTTCCCACCAGCTACACACATACCATTTCCCAATGATAAAGAGGTTGGAAAATAATATTGTGTTGCAAGTGTAGCTTTAAGAGAAAGCCCTCTCCTGACTGATTACAATATCATAATTTTTCCATAAAGCCCTCTCCTGATAATTACAATATCATAATTTTCTGTTTATGAAATTGCAAAACTGAACATTTTGATACCTTAAAGATCATTGAGCTGGAGAATTTTCCATTTTCTTACTATAAGTTAAATGTGATAGTATGAACTTTTTTAGAAGGGATGAATCCTGCATTTGTAGATCATGCAAATGATCATATAGCCTTTACTGACATTGCGTGTGTGATTAAGATGAGAAGGATTTTGCAAAGAGACTAGGTCGAAGTCAGACGAGGATTAGGACAAATCAAGCAACAGCTCTTGTTTAAAACATGAGAAAGGAATAGAAATGAAAGATGGCTTGTGAAGGTTTGTAAATCACATTATCCCTTCAGTGTATACTATTATTTATTGGCATTACTGGGCTAATTCAGCCCTCACAACTGCACAACTCCGCTGACTTCATTAGAATTACACTTTGTGTAGGAGAAGACAGAATCTGATATATAGCAGTGGGCAAAATTAACCTCTTTCTTCTCACTCCAGCTATGCTTGGGTAAGCAGCTAACTATGTTACCTGAAATTGTTATGCTTCTGATTATCATGACAGAATTTAGCACAAACGTAAGCCAAAATGTAACTTACTCTGCTTCCAAAATTCTTTTAGTCGCTTTTATGAGCAACTGCTTAACTATTTTTAGCTTGAATTCTAACAACTGGCCCCCTGCATCTCACTTAAGTGCTCTTCGGAGTAATATACCTTTAACATTAACAAGTATGCAGTCCTCTCTTTTTACCTCCACGTTTTTAGAGTTGTGAAAACAATACTGCCTTACTTTCCTAGAAATGCTGACTTTGTCCAAGCCTCTTTGTACACAGCATGAGGACTCAAGGGAAGAATGAAATTAAATCCATAATTAGTGCTTTGTCAAAAATGAAAAAAGTTATTTGTATATTTTTTGTAAATATGTAACAAATTAAATGGCAGTTTTGTAGTGCTGTGCTGTTTTGGAGAACAAAGAATCAACTATATGTTGGAATATGCTTAATGTAACACATAACTGTGATTCAGTTGCACAATCAATAGCTTAATCAAAAGTCTTGTACAATATGTAGTGCACATACATAACCAAGTATCTGTTAGTGGTGCACCACCAAATTTTTGGCAAATTTTAATTATATTTATAACCTGCACAATGCAGATTTAACTGTATTTTCAGCTTCCAAACGTGTAGCAGACAAATTACTGTATACGTACCTGTGTACTCCACTGCATCCAAAGGTATGCATTTGTCTTGAGAAACTGCACTACAGATTTTTCTTTAATAAAATTTGTTTCTAAACTATTTGTATTTATTGTCTTTTTGGATTATTTTGTTTAATTGTATTTTTTTTTTACTGTAAAACAACCTAAAGATATTTTTAGTGGATCTGGGTAAACTCTGAAGAGAATAATATACTGATCTAGAAACAGTTGAATGTTATAGTTCTCATTAGCTGTAGATTTCAGAACTTCCAACAGCATAAAAATCATTCACTGCATATTTGAATTTTAAAGCTTGAGTCTATAAACAAAATAAAATTAAACCCATCCTTTTCCTTTTCCCAGAGCCATGCAGTTCAGCTGTGGTAGAAAACTGAAGCTGTGCAAGTGACTTGACAAATGTATAAGATCATAAGAACGGACATACTGTGTCAGGCCAATGGTTGATCTAACTCAGCATCCTATCATCTTGCAGTGGTCAATGCCAGATGTACCAGAGGGAATGAACAGAACAATCAAGTGAACCTATCTCCTGTCTAATCAAGAGGGATTTATACCTCTTTGTAACTGGAAAATCTAACAAAGCACTAACTACAAACTCATTTAGGGCTCGTCCTCACATGCTGCTACAGTGAAGATGCTGCTATGCCACCGAGAGCTCCTTACCCCCCCAAGATGCGGTAGCTATGTCGATGGATGAATCCCTCCCATTGACACAGTGCTATTGACGTGGGGTTTAGGTCATTATAACTACATCACTCAGAGGTGTGAAAAATCCAAACCCGTGACATAGTTAAACTGATATAGGTCTGTACTTTAAACTGGGCCTTAGGAGGTCATCATTAATTAATTAATTAATTAGAGTTGGCTGGAGGTGAGCCCCTGACAGCTTCAGGGGAATGAGGGTGGGACTCGGAAGCGCTAGGGCAGGGCCACAGCCTGGGTTTTAGAGGCTTAGCTTCCCGTGGCCTTCGATACCCACTGCCCCTGGTTACCACCTCCTTCCTTCCTTCTCCCATCCACGGATCCCTACACCATGCCTGTTAGCTCCCCGACTCCAGTGTGAGCCAGAACCCGGAGCCATGGGGGCTGTCTGCCTGTATCTTCCTAAGGTGCAGAGGCACAAAGATGAGTTCCTGGTGAACAGATTTTACATCTGGTGCCATCTTTATGATGCAGCGACTGCCCTTCCTCCTCCAGCGTGGGTGGATCACTCAGGATGTCTATATTGCTGGCATTGTGCAGGTCAGGTGCAGCTACACGCTGCAGTGAAAAACAGGCTGTGTCTGCACTTCTGACCATAAATGGCTCTGCCAAGGGTTGAGGTAGTGAGGTAAGGCCCTTGTCAGAGTTGGTCCCTGTTTCTTGAGCCATTTTCTGTGGCGGAGACAGACTCCACCAATGCCCTACTGTGGGGCAACAGCTGGCTGCTGCAGGCCATGTTCCGGGGTGTAGTGCTGGCATATTTTTACTCGCCTTGCTTAAGCAATGCCTTAGCATTTATGCTGGTATTCCCTCATATGGGTTGGGGGGGAGGGCTGGAATGAGGTGGCATGCACTGTCGTGTCTGTTCTCTACCAGGTCCTCCTGTAAGAATAGCCATCGCCTGAGACTGGATTCAGCCCGTAAAGGGCATAGAATGGCAGTGTGTGTCTAATTCAGTGCTTTATAGACCGCCATGGGCTGGTCTGTTCTTGATTTAGTCACAGATGTTCTCCCATCTCAGGTTTACTGAGCACCTGACTATCCTGGTATGAGCTACCAGCTCAATGTAGGACAGGTATAGCCATGTCAGTCCCAGGCTAGTAGAGATATAGTTATTTAGTGATGTAATAGCTTTTTTGTGCAGGTGGGGTGGTGGGGGACTCACCACAAATTTTATAGTTAGCCTCAGCATACAGTCACTGTGTTTGCTGGTGGCCACACTGACCAAGTTTTCCTAAACTACTTAATGAACGTCAGGAAAAACAAATGAATAGGCACATACATATACAGGGCCAGCTCATTAACATTTATTCAGCGAGGGTTTTGTGGGGCTTTTTTTTTTTGCAAACACAGTAATGTACAGGGCTGACCTCACCACTCCCCACTGCCTCTGCAACACCTGCTCCAGCGCCACACACCTTTCCAGATCCTCCCAGAACACCCCCCCACCCCCAACTCCAGGGCTTCCCCATCATGGCCAGAGGCCTTGATACTCATTACCTTGAGATCTTTTCTGTGACTGTGCACCCCAAGCTCACCTCAAGTCTTGCCGCTTGAGCAGAGCACCCGGTAAGTCTGACCCAGCTCATCCCTGCCCTCACTGGGTTGAAGGCAAGAGCCAGCGCTTGGGAGGGGGCCCTGAAGCCCAGAGTCCTGCCACCCAAAGGTAGGGGCTGAAGCACAGAGGCACATCGTTAAGAGGGAGACTGGTTAAACCCAGCACTCCCGGAGCTGCACAGCGAGGACACGGACACACACACAGACACACACACACACCCGTTTTGGCTGCCCTGCATGGTAACCCTGGGCACCCCCCCCCCCACACACAGCTGCCCTAGCCCAGGGCTCTCACTCTGGGCCCGCCAACAGTGCCCTCCCCCATTCCGTGCTCCCCCGGCACTGGGTGCCCACCATCCCCCACCCCAGCCGTGGGCTCTTTCACCCCACCTGCAGCGCTATCTCTGGGCTCCTTTCCTTCCAGTGATCCCCGCCCACCTGCACCCCTCTGCCACCCCAGGCCGTGGGCTCTCCGCCCCCCCCCCCAACCTGGCATCCTCCCTCTGACCCAGCTGTGGCTGCTGCCTCTGGGCCTGGCCAGGAATCAGAGAAGCAGGTGGGGGCCTGACCTGAGGCGGGGGTGGGGAGGGTGGTGTCGGGGGGGCGGGGTGCCAGGCACTGAGGAGCTCAGTAGGGTGACCAGACAGTAAATCTGAAAGATCAGGATGGGCGGGGGAGGAATAGGCGCCTATGTAAGAAAAAGAAGACCCAAAAATCGGGATTGTCCCTATAAAAATCAAGACAGCTGGTCACCCTAGCGCTGGGGCATGGCAGCCCCTGAGGACCTGGCTGGCAGCGCCCTGGGCACTGGTCCCCTCTATGGCCCCATTGCTCTGGCCACTTCTGCCGCAGCCTCTGGGTGCTTCACTCAGTCCCAGCTGCAGCTCTGCGGGGCAGCTGCCATCTGCAGGCAGGTCTGTGCATCCCGCAGGGCCCGGGCCGCATGTCCCGGTGCGCTGCAAACTGCAGTGGGCCCAGGATATTGCCCCCGGTGTGCTGTGTGCACGACCTGCTGCAGCTGCTGGACCCCGCCCCCTCCCAGTCCCGGGGGGGCACATACCCCCCCCCCCCCCAGAGGAGCAGCCAGTGCGGCTGGCCCTGGTGCCGTCCCAGCAGCCCTGGACTGAGCTGCACCAGCCTCTGCAGCTGTGAACGTCCTGGACTCTGTGATGGCTGTGAAAGAAAGCCTTGCAGCCTTAATTATAAGGCAGTGGCTCATATGGGGGTGTGGGGTGTGCGTGTGTGTGTGTGTGGGGGGGGTGCTGTTCCCTGCCCCCAACTCCTTCAAGGAGGCTGGCCGTGCCCCTCCCCACAAAGCTCCACCTCAGCCTGGCTAGCGCAAACCTGGAACCCCAAGCACCTCCCCCTCCTGCTGCCAGAGGAGTCCTAGGCCAGCTCGAGCAGCCCCCATCCCCTAGGGGCTGTGTGCTGAGAGCCCCCACAGTCACTGCTGCCCAGCGCATCATTCTCCCCCCCCCCCCCAGGCAGCGCTCCCCGGGTGTGTGAGCAGGCAAAGGGGACTGGGAGCTGTGTGCCTCCAACATCGTGCGGGGGTCAGGGGGAAGCAGGGCTTCAGGCAGGGGTGTGTGTGTGTGTGTGTGTGTGTGTGTCAGAGAGAGAGTGTGTGCAAGTGTGAGTCCCTATACATGTGTGTGTCCACGCCCCCAGAGGCCTGGCCCACTCTGTTTAAGGCACTGCAGCTAAAGGGGCAATTAGGGTGACCAGATCAAAAGCGTGAAATATCAGGACAGAAAGTGTGTGTGTGGGAGGTAATATGTGCTTATATAAATAAAAGTCCTGAATATAGGGCCTGCCCCTATAAAATCGGGGCATCTGGTCACCCTGGGGCAATGCCCCCCCCCCCGTACTTCCCCACTCTGCCCTCAGCTCAGGCATTTTCCCCCCTCCCAACCCCCACTATTGTAAAGGACTATTTAAGATGGAATGGTCTGTTAACACCTCTGCAGTCATAGGCCCAAAATGGGTGGTTAGTGGGTTACAGATTGCTGTAGTAAGCCATGAAGCCAGTGTCTCCACTCAATGCATGATTTTAGTGTCTAGCAGAATTATGGATTGAGGTTCCCGGGTGCCTCTCATGAAAGTGTTTTGCAGGTTACCATTGAGGATAAGGACTGATTGATAGGGACATCACTTTCTGAAAAGTGTTCACCTACAGGTGATAGGTATTGTATTTTGATCTATCATCATTTTCCTGCATGAGGTCAGTCAAGAGCGTAATGATTGTCTAATGTCATCCACATAGTTGTTAGTGGGCCAGTTAGTGTACTGGATGAGGTACACCACATTTTGTGACAGGCATCTGTAGATTTGTGCGTTTAAACCAGCAAAGGGAAGCATCCTTGTGGTCCTCAACTATGTTAAGGAAGCCAGCTGACAACTCTGACACCACCTACTATAAAGAACTCAGAGTAGACCTCCTGACACACCACAATTTACCCAGGAACTTAAGGATATCATACAATCCTTTCCCTAACCCCTCTGAGAGAAAGTCCAGAAACTCATCCCCACCGCAGGAACCTTCTACATGCTTCCCAAGATACAGAAACAAGGGAAGCCACCCAGGCAGGCACATGATATCTGCCCATGGCACACTTACAGGGACTGATAAACACCATCTTCAAACCAAAGGGTCCGCTTCCGCCAGGACACAATCGACAGCCTCAATTTACAACCACCCTCAGAACACCATCCTTGCCTATACACTCTTGTCCCTTCCCTATACACCAACATCCCTCATAATGATGGGACAGCTGCTTGCCTCAATTATATACAAGACAATAGCCAACTGTCAGCTATCCACCCCAAACACATTGCCAAACTCATGCACTGCATCCTCATCCATAACAGTTTTACATTCAACAACACTTTGTCCAAAGCATGCGCATAGCCATGGCTATGTGGATGGCGTCCCACTATGCCAGCTTCCTCATGAAGCACTCTTAATTACTTCTGGACAAGTACACCATAAAACCAGTGATATACCTGAGCTACATCAATTATATTTTCAGTCTCTGGCCAGATGGCTTAAACACCCTCAGATTTCCACCACAACTTTAACAACCACCACCCATCCATCAAACTCGCTCCAGAACACTCTGACAATGGACCCCTACAGACAACCATATACAAGAAACCCATAGACCCTCATAAAGCCAAGCCAATCACCCCCCCACACACACCTCCCCCAACAAACTGTTATATACAGTCAGGCACTCAGATACCACAGACTATTCACATTTAGTCTGTGGTATTAGTCAAGGCTATTCACATTTAAAACTGCCTTTGCCAAACAAGGCCACGCCACCAGAGAAGTAGACTGCACCATGGACTGGGCCACCCAAATACCCTGGGGAGAACCTGCTTCAACACAGAAATAAAACCCCTCTGATTGCTCACCCCTAGTTGTCACCTACTACTCACATTGGGGTATCATCAAACAACTACAGCCCATACTAAATGCCTCCCCATATCCTGAAAGACATCTTTCCTGAACTCCCAGTTCTGGCCTTCAAACAACCCAAACTCATCATACGAAGCAAGCTCCCCACAGATCAGGACACACCAATTCAATGTGGCACCAGACTCTGCCGGTACAACAGAGGCAAAACCATCTTCAAGGCTACAGTAATCAACACACCGTACTCCTCACCACACTCCTTTCAAGATTTATAGCGCCTACTCATGCTGCTCACATCATGTGATGTATCTCATCCAGTGCACTAAATGTCCCACTAATAAGTGTGTGCGTGAAATCAAATCACTATGCTTGCAAAGGAACTCAGCACAGGAAGATGACAGCTCAGTGAAAGTCCTGAGTGCTGCAAGATCAAGGTAAAAAAGTTAAATTCACTGACTGACACCTGACCTGGCAGGTTTTTGTTTTTCGTTTTTTTTTTTTTTTTTTTAAAAAACCCCAACAGTAGGGATGTTGGTGAACAATGTGGATTGGAAAAACTGGCTGTAGAGGGTCTACTAGTCTTTCATGATACAGCCAGCCTGCCACTTTGTTTGCTCCACCGTAACAGCAAAAACAATATTGGTGTCAGGCTATGTGCTAAACCATAGTGTTTCTGAAATAAAATAAGGTTTTAGTGGGAGACTGTGGTGTTTGTCTATTTATGGAAGAGTTGTGTACAAAAGCTGGACAACTGAAAGAAAAAGCTTCATAAGTGTGTGTTGAAAATATATGTCATCCCATGCAGTGACACCTCATGTGCTTGCTATAAGAAAGTTTGGATTCAGGAACCAATGTGAGCTTGAAAACATCATGCTGATAGTATAGAGAGCGAGCAAGCAAGTTTTCCTCGGATGGTCAGCTAGGATTTGAAACCACATTTTTTTCTTTTAGAGGTAAAACAAAAAAGTACTTCCATAGCAATAGTGGATTCCCTCTTTTAAAAAATGAGTCTCTTATAATCTCGGGTTACTGCGTTACAGCCCAAGATCAGTTCTTTAGTTGTACAGGGGGATAAGCATTAAAAGCTGTTAAAGTGGGAGTGTATAAGTAGGAATAAAACACATTGAACCTCGTTGTCTATCTCTATTGCCATCCGTGGCACACTCCTAATTTAGAGTGAAAAGGAAATCAGACCCATTGTGTATGTTATATGACAGGGGTGGCCAAACTGCAGCTCATGAGCTACACGCGGCTCCTTACAGTTAAACTGTGGCTTACAGAGTCCGTCAGGCCTCCTCCCATCCCCATTCTCTGCCTATCGGAGGTAGGGGGCAGACTTGGGACTTCTGCCTGCAGCCGGGTGGTGTGGCTAGGGGCTTCTGCCAGGGAAGACTGGTCCCTGCTGAGAGTGGGGAGGGGGGCACAATTTAAAGGTTTGGCTCTTCCCATCAGCTTGAATCATGCCCCCCACTCTTACCATCAGCAGCCCCTCCCTGTAGCTCTCAGGGCCCCCAGCAGAATCATGCATCCGACCAAGGCCACAAACCCTGGCAAAAATCACGTCGTTTCCCCCCCACCACCATGGATCACCTCTGGCTTCTGCCCAACGGGGAGGGGTGGCCTGAGCAGGCACCTCCCACAGGGCTGAAGTCCCAAGCCTTGGCAGGCGTGCCTCACAGGACTGAAGCCTGGAGACTCCCCTCCCCATAGGGCTGACGCCCTGAGCCAGGACTCTCAAACTTGTGAAGATTGTCCTAGGTGGCTCAGATGGTCAGTAATTTTGGCCACCCGTTCTATGACATCCCAATGCAACATGCTAAAACTTTAATGCAAAGGGCTGGGTTTCTTGAGGCCCTCATTTCCAGGAACAGGACATAAACTAATGCTCACACTCTACCCTTGTGTTTTATTTGCTGTCTGCTTTAAAAACAATAACAAATGAATTACTTTGCTAATCTCAAAGAGAAGCCATTTTTTAATCCCATCCTAAACTTGATTAAATTCCTGTCATACAATTTCTGGGTAACAGATATATATATGTTTCCCCCTGTTTTCCAGTAAGCCCTCGCTTTTTTAAATGACCTTTGGAAATTTGCATCATTTTCTTATGAAACTCACTACTCTTATGAATGCGTTTACTGTGACCAAAATGTTTTTTTTGTTTTTTTTTTAAAGGCAGAGGCCAGGGGTGTGAGTGTGTGAAACAAGCAGCTCACTACACTTTTAATCTTTGTTTAAAAGACAGGCTCATCCTTACATCACATGGCCTGAGATAAAGTACCAGGAGGAACAGTCTGGATTAAAAAAAGGTTAATAAAGTCAGTAACCCCCCAAAATAGCGCATTGGCGGTAATTATCAACCCATTTAAAAATTAATGATGAACCAAGGAACAGCGGCTCTTTCTTTTGAAAATCTTGTCAGGAACATGCTAACTATAATGAATGAAACAAAAAGTAATTGGAAAAACTTATTGTCAGCCTGTTTCAAATCCCTAACCACTGAAATATGCATGTCTGCATTTAAGATTCCTTTGATAATCCCAATTTATAAGGGAATTAGATGCCCAAATTCCATTGCATTTCAATTGAATTTGAGTGCCTACGGGCCAATTTTTTTAAAGGATTTTAGGCTTTGCTCACTGAAGTTTTCTTCTGCTACAAACGCTAAATGTTCTGAACTTCATAGAATCTCAGGGTTGGAAGGAACCTCAGGAAATCATCTAGTCTAACTGCCTGCTCAAAGCAGGACCAATTAAATTATCCAACAGATTTTTGCCCCATATCCCTAAATGGCCCCCTCAAGGATTGAACTCACAACGCCAGATTTAGTGGGCCAATGCTCAAACAATTTTGTTTCACTTGCATGGCATTATTTAGCTTTAGAGCATGAGCTTGACAATAGGTCTTTGGGAAGCTAAAGGGATAACACTGCAGTTAAAAAAAAAAGGTTGCAAGTATCTGGAAGACTGGCAATAACTTGTGCGTCTTTAGAACCCATTTAGCTGAGTCATGCCAGGTAAATTTTGATTTTCTTCTATCTAATCTATTTAGGTGTCAATACTATGCTCCTCTCCATGGTGTCAGAGTATTTCTAGTAAGCTGCAGAGGTATTATGCATTAATTATGTTGACAACTACAAAGAAACAGTGATATAAACACTTCTTGTTTTGACAGAGTAACTTTTATTAATAATGCACATAATTCTGTCACGCCTAGTAGGCGCCAGTCCTTTTTCACACTCTAAGACTTCCTGGAGAATAAACTAGAAAGGCAGAAAGTTAAATGAAACTAAAGACACACACTTGCAGGTGAGTCCATTTTGGATCTTTTAAACATGATTTTCCATGAATGTCTCTCTAAAAATTAAATACATTGAGAAATACAGTAGAAAGAATATATTTACAATTATAATGGGCACTGCCAAAATATCCAATAACAAAAATAAAACAAAAGCTTTTTTCTTGTTTCTTGCAAGCTTTTTTCCCCACAGAGATTTTTAAATATGATTTTGTTTTCTAAAAAATACAATAAGGAAATAATTACATTCTTAATATGAGAACATTATCTTACAACCTATAACCAGACCCAATTAATTTGAACATGTCTAAAAATTAAAAATTGATACTAAATTAAGTATTCTCTGTTAGAAAAATCAAAACACCAAAATCATCCTATAAAAAACACCTTTGGTCTCCCCAAAATTATGATCCGCTATTTAAAAAAGCACCTGATACCGTAATAGGATTTTGTTTAGGAAGCACGTGTAACATTTTCTCAAAAGACATAGAAATGTGATGATTTAAAATACAAGAATTTTCTCTTTAAAATGTCATAGTGTCCTATTGCGGAGTTTGCCTGGTAATTTTGAAATTTCAAAACTACGAAAATACAAACTTTGTTGCTTTTTATTAAAATCTGTACAGTAAGAGTAACGCGCAAAAAAATGAGTATTTCACAGCACTGAATATAATCCGGAAAGAGGTTATTTCCGGAGTTTGGTATATTCTATATTACAATACCTTGGCCATTGTATAGAATAATCTTAGCTAGTATGCTAATTGCAAAATATTAGCAATGTACTTGCACATTTAGTTACACAATATGTCCTTTAGAACAGGCATTTAGGGGTCCCATTCTCAAAGGTTTATGTGGCAGAACGGAAGAATCATTACATGGAGTTGTGCATCTTATAAGCAGCCTGCAATTTCTGTTTGCTTAGAGGAATTTGCACACTCATCTCAGGAGTGAGATAAAAATTTAACCTCACCGTCCCTAGAAGTCACTCCTCACTATGGGGAAAAAAGTTACAGAGCCAATCTGGAGGGGAAAAAGACTCAAATTAGTTAGGCTATTGACTGTTCAGTGTTATTGATGTGGGACCACTTATTAATGGCAACTGTTTCAGCATCACACATTGACTAGAGGCCTAATTTTCATCATAAATATGTACAGATATAAATTAAATATTTAGTGAAATATACAAATAAATAACTTTTGAAGTAAAAGCCTAAATGAACTTACTTTTGCATCCAACTTTTTTTCCTGATGTTTTTGGGATACTCTAATAGCACTGTAGTCCATACCATGCAGCATAACTTGTGCCCTTCACCTAGAAAATGTTACGGTCAATCTAAAATACAATACAATAGCCAGCTTTGAATAAGAGACAATGCTGACATGTATTTCCCCACAGTATTTGCAGCATTGTGGCGCCCCAAAAAGCCAAACTCTTGGGAGGCAACAACCTACTGCCATTTTGGGCCCTGATCCTGCACCACTGAGGGAGTCTTGTCATTGACTTTAATGTGCAACAGAATCAGACCATTAGTAGTGGGCCATTATGACCCACGCTTTCCAAAGTGCTCAGGGCCCACACTGGGGCCAGATTTTTGGGGCTGCTGGGAGCTGAATATTTTAGCCTATGGCTGTAAGCCTGCAGTTTGCATGCGTGTGTAACACCAATGGATGTCCTTTTGCACCTTACTCTGAGTTTTACATACCAGTGTACATTTACAAAGCTATGGAAATTATTAATGATAGAACTGTAAGACTGGGCCACCCAGTGATCTGTTCTTCCCTTGATGTCTGTATCTGCAATGTTGCCAGCTCTTGTGTTTTCATCAAGATACTGGTGATATTTGGTGCTTTATTTAAAGCCCCAGCACCTGGAGACAAATGATTATGTCAAAATCTCAACTTTAGTTTCAAGCCTTCTTGATTGTGGAGATAATCTTGAAAAGTGACCTGAGTGTATTATAAAGGCTCGAAAAACAGAAGACAAATAGAAATAACTTTTTTACAAAACAAAAGTTCCATGGTTTTTAAACCAATAATTCATATGGGGGCTTGACTCATGAATTTTGAACAGTTGGGGTTGGCAATAAGGCATCTGGCTTTTCAGAAGAGACATATACATAACAAAGGGCAAACAGACTTCTAAATTATTCACAAGCTAAAAGGAAAACCCTGTTTCTTGGGAAACAGAAAATGAGTCCTTGCTCACAAATGCCTTGTCACTTCTAATTTCATCATCATGTATAAAGGAGATTGGAAATTCACATTTCCTCAAAAATATTATTGAAGATCTGAAAGGACTGCAGGAAGCAAATATGAGAGAGTTATAAAACCTGCCTTTAACAATGTTAAAACAAGCAAAACAAAACTGCATGAACCTTTTAAAGTTGCTGTTATTTAAAAATTAATTTTAGTGGCTGTCAGTGGTATTTGTTTGGGAGGTGCAGAAATGAAGCAACATGTAAAAAGCACTTTGCTGCCTTTTTAAAACCATGCCCAAATAAGTTTTAGACTACATGAGTGATGTTTGAAGATGACAGGTGCTTAGAAACAACAGTAACAACAACAATAAAAAGAACATATTAAAATGCATGGCAGCTTTTTATGTCCTGGTGACAAAAGCATCTGTCTAAAATGTATAAAAAAATGCTTCACAGCCAAGTTGTCGTTCCATGGTCGTCTTATAACCATTGAGAAAAGAGTGGTGGGGAAGAGCTCCTGACTTCCCAGCTCAAACAAGTCATGTCATTCCTGTAGAAACATTTCTTTGATCTCCTGCCAAGTGAACAGATAACCGCCGAATGAATCCTAACCAGCAAGCTTGTGAACAGTCCTCTCTCAGGTGGTGGAATTCTGAAAGTCAAAATTTGCCTTAATAGTACAACATATCTACATTTATATGATTTCATCTGGGTCTCAAAGCATGCACCAGTCTTGATGTCCATTCAGGACTTTCTGATGCAATGTCATTTACATTGTTGGTTTAACCTCTTTCAGCAATGTAAACTTTCAGTTGCAACTATATGCTCCTTTTTACTAAGATTTTTACAAATAAAGTTGGAAATAAAGAGTTACAGGTAATAAAAACGGGCACACTCAGTTACACAGTAATACAGTAGAAAGAGTACAGTCAAATGAGGGCCAAGCTACTGTTAACTGAACATAAAATTATAAAACCTTGTCACTTAACACCACTTTACAGATGAGTCTTTTGCAGACTATGTCTTGGTCCATATGAAGCAAGGTCTTTAAGCAAAGTAAACAAATTTGAAGCTTATGTTCCATTTTTCAGCTCCCATTCCTAGAAGGGAAAAATAAAAGACAGGGAAATGTTATAGAAATCTAAGTGTTTATACGTAAGTATACTCTGTATGCCATTATCTAAATCACAGATGAAGGTATTGAACAGAACCTGACCTAGAATTGATCCCTTTGGGACCCCACTCAATATGCCCTTCCAGCTTGACAGTGAACCATTGATGATTACTCTCTGGGAACAGTTTTCCAGCCAGTTATGCACCTACCTTATAGCAGCTCCCTAATTTGTTTATGAAACAGTCATGTGAGACAGTGTCAAAAGTCTTATTAAAGTCAAGATATATCATATCTACCGCTTTCTCCCTATCGAAAAGGCTTGTTACCCTTTCAAAGAAAGCTATTAGGTTGGTTTGACACGCTTTGTTCTTGATAAATCCATGCTGTTATTTATCCCTTATCATCATATAGGTGTGTGCACACTGATTGCTTAATTATTTGCTCTGTTATCTTTCTGGGTACTGAAGTTAAGTGCATGATTCAGATCTGCAGGGCTCCCTGAACAACTGTACACAGGGGCACATGACATGGGGCAGGGATGGGCTGAGGCCATACTGAAGCCATGCAGCCATAGTCTTTGGTCTGAAGAATTATCTGCGGAGCAATTACACAGCTGATTCAGAAGTGTGCGTGTGTGGTGGGGGTTGGGAGATTCTTCTTCCCCCATTCCCACTGCAAAGATAGAATAATAGAAATGTAGGGCTGGAAGGGACTTCAAAAGGTCATCTAATCCAGGCCCCTCTGCCGAAGCAGGCCCAAGTAAACTAGACCATCCCTGACAGATGTTTGTCTAACAGGTTCTTCAAAACCTCCAACAATGAGAATTCAACCTCCCTTGATACTTAACTAAATTATCGTTATCTTAGAAAGTTTTTCTAATGTTAATTGGGCTTGATGCTGGATTCCTGACTTTGTCGCTCATTCCATAATCTTTAAGAAGTCTTTGTCACTGACAACCAGTAAATATCTTGCTGCTGCTTGACAGCAATAATTTATCTTGTTAAGATAAATAGGCACATCACTCCAACTGAATGATCCTTTTGATGTTACAGTCATGGCAGAGCACCTGGTGGCCCATAGCAGGTGTCCCTTGTATGAACAGAACAGGCCCCAGAGTTTGAACTTTTAGATTTGAGTTGGTTCGTTAAGCTTTAACCTCTCCCCAACTGTTATTCTCTAGAATACCCACTTCCCCCCTCAAAGGCTCATTGTGGCAGGACAGGGGTAAAACCCCTTGCCTGCCCTGCTAAACTGCTGGCTAAGCCCTGCTTTCTGGCAGAGAGGCGAGGTGCCGTTGCTCAGAGCAGTCAGCAGAGAGCCCAGCTGCGGGACCCAACGAAGGCTGGCTCACTGCACTAGGCTGAGCTAAGTAGTGGCAACTGGGCTGAAGACTGAGAGGGCTAGAAAAGCCCTTAAGAGAACTCAGCTGGGAGGCTAGCCTGTGGGGGGACAGGAGGCTGCAGCTCTGTCTCCTCACTACAGGAAGGGAGCCTCAAGGGCCAGAAGACCCTGGAAGGG
Source organism: Dermatemys mawii (assembly GCA_007922305.1). NCBI lineage: Eukaryota > Metazoa > Chordata > Testudines > Dermatemydidae > Dermatemys > Dermatemys mawii. Next base: position 17,167,090 of record ML677326.1, on the reverse strand, counting down.
GTAAGAAAGGGGATACCTGTTGGGGGATAAAAGGGGCCACTCTGTTGCACTGTAAACAAAAGCAGAATGGTGAAACACTGGAAGAGGGCGTGAGGACTCTCTATTTCACCAGCCCAAACACAGGGGCAGGCACCAGAGGGTGGAAACCTGTGTGGACCCTGTGACACTCCTGTATTTGTCAAATATATTTCTATTAGGGGGCCAGAGGTTTGAGAGTCCCTCCTCTAGATGAGCTTGTCTGTTCCAATTCCTCCTGCTTCCCCTTTCCGGGGTGCACAATGTGTGCTAAATTAGTCTCTAACCAGACAGGCCTTAAAGCATGGGAGATTTGCAGAGAGCAGCCACTCCAGCAAAGTGTGTACAGCTGTGAAGTTACACTGTGCCGTATAATGCTCAAATGAGGGCAATAACAGATAAAAGGGCTCATAAAGAGAGTGAGAGTGCACCGGGGTCAGATACAGAACAGACAGAGCTGGGGAAAAGAGAGTAAGAATGGAGGCAGACAAGGGGTAGAAATAAAAAAATGAAGTGGATCAGATAAGTATCCAAAATTTTCAGGGCTTACGCAAATACATCCTACCTATTGTGAAATGTATCTATTACTAGGGACTTCAGTATTAGCACAGACATGAAACTGGCCTCATCTCCCACACACTATGAGGGAGTTTACATATGCTGAACCACTTCCATTCTCCGGATGCTCACATACAACTCCCACTGATTAGTCAAATCATTAAGGGCCAAATGGGCCCCTAGGCTTACTCATAACTACACAAGGCCAAAACATTAAGTGCCAAATTCCACCCTCATATCTGAGCATTCAGCTCCCATTAAAATTAATGTGAGTTGCAGATGCATAGCCGATGTTGGAATTTGGCTGTATCTAGCTGTGAATGAGCTCAGTACAGTTTGGGTCGTATTATCTAATTCAACTACATTTCACTGTTAATATTTGGAGGATGAGGTTGTATGAAAAGGTGGCAACAGTTATTAAATCTGAATTCAGTATGTGGAATTATTTTCCATTGATAGAAAAGTAGTTTCATATTCTTTCAAATAAATAGTCTAATCCTACACCCAAGATTTTTCCAGAAGAGACTCTAATTAACCAGTAATGTTCTTTAAATCTTCCATTCACAACTAACAGAGCAGATTTTGCTGCCTGGCACTATTCTGAGCAACTCTTGTAGGCTGTAAAATACATCAGTAAGTGAATAAATGAATGGGATATATACAGTCTCTTTCATCCCAAGAACTTTACTTTTCAGAAATGAGGAAACTGAGGCACAGAGCAAGTTAGTGATTTGCCTTGTGTCACATGACAAGTTTGTGGTGGAGCAGGAGAGTAGTTGCATGCCCTAACTACTAGATGGTGTTCGCTCACTAACGCTTTGCTAAAATGCATTTGTTTGTAAATTCTGCTTTCAATACTGCAAACATATATAATGGATGAAAAAATATGTATCTTAGCATCAATGAAATGTTAAAATGCTTCCTAAAATACAAGTATGATTGTTTTAGACAAAATAATGGAGTGCACTATGAAGAACAGACGTGTAGGACAATTGTTTATACTATAGTTAGCAATAAATGGACCAAAATTGCACAAGATCTCAGAAGCATGCCAGCAGTAACACCCCTTTCTACATGCTGTATGAGTTGTTCAGTAACATACCTTAACTAGCCAATTCAGCCAGGCCCAGAGAACTGTCATAAAAATCCCATTTAACATAAAGCACAAGTAGCACGTCTATTAAAGACTATATTAACGGGGTAGCAATGCAAAGTTTCATCCAGGCACTAGTCAGAACAAATTAAATTCAACGGATTTCTACTTTAATTGTACAGCAGGAGTGGTTGCTTACACAGTACATTTTCAATTACTACAGCCTAGAACTATTAGCTCTTGCATCAGCTGGCAATGATTATATCTCATATTCTTTTGATTACTGAAGCATTCAGTTAAACAATGACACTAAATGCTTACGGACTAAACCCATTAGGGTAATGGTGAAGGGAGTAAAGGACCAGTCTGTATCACAGGTCATTTACAGTAAACTCCATAAAAGAACAGAGACAGACAGAGTCAAATCTATCATCTTAAATCCAGTATTTCTGTTCTTCTCTCATCTTGTCCCCCAAATTTACCCCATCAGAGTGAAATTAATCCCTGTTTAGAGGATCAGCATGAAACCATGCACCACTTAATGTGAATGTAGACCATGGGCCAGCTCTCTATACGAGTGTGAAATTTCACCCTCAGAAATTCAAGCAGTGGGAACTAATCTTTTCCTCCCCATGAATAAAGGAGAGACGAGAAACATGTCATGAGGGGCAGAGCAGAAGAAGGAAGTCAAACAATAGATCTTCTCACCTTCGCTTTCCGAAGGACGTGGCCTCGACATGGAGAATTACTTGATGAAGAAGGTTTCTTTAGCACTGCTGTACTGTTCACTGGTATTGAACATTCAGTATCACTTGTATCACAACTGGAGATAGGAGAGTTTTCCAGAGTTCGGTGCTTGAAAATTGGAGACTGACAGACAGAGCAGACAGAATAATCTCAGGCTGGGCAACATTTTCCGCCAAAATCTTCATACAAATAAAAATCTTCAACTGGGTAAATGTTTCTCCAAATAGTCATGCAAATATTATTTATTTAAATTTCGAATTGCAGAAAACTACAAGTATTGTTTTAAAGTTATGAAAAGTACCCTGACAGCCAATCCTTTCCAAACATGAACTGTCCTCATTAGGACAGCAAATACCATTTTCTGAATAAGTAAAACAAACAAAAAAAAGTCAATAATTATATATTCTGTGATAACTGCTTCAGTTCCCTCTAAATGACTAAACAACAGTGACTAGGTACGCCAGCACAGTGAACCTACACAATAACTGACCATTGAACCAACACAATAATGTTGTCCATATTGACTCTTGTGATATTAAAGGTCAAGAGAGGTTAAGCTCTTTGGGGGGAGGGACTGCCTCTTATTATATGTTTGTACAGCTCCTAGCACAATGTGGCCGTGGCCTCTAGGCTCTTCCACAATATACATGGTAACACATGTTCCCTATAATTCCATACATATCAACTCAATTTCTTTGTTGAAGAGGACAGCAGCTGCAGGCGAGCAATTGAAATAACTCAAAATAGAGCTTGGCTGCTTTATTTTCATGGCCTTGTAGATCAGATGCCTGATCCTGCAAGATGCTGAACACTCTCAGCTCCTATTCACTTTTCAGGATGTAGAGAATGCTCAGCACTCCCATCTCCTAGGATCGAGCCCTGCATTCATACCTGTGGGCTTGAGGTTCCTGATCTGGGCTCGATTGCCAATCCCAGTGTGATGCCGCCAGCCAAGGCTTTCTTCAGGCTCTCTTTCACTTCAGTCAGTTCCAACTCCAGATTTACACGCTCCGTCTCCTTCAGCTTACATTCCTCGTCCAGCTTCCTTAACTTATCTTCAAGAATCACTTGAGTCTTCCTGCCTGAAATCCAGAGACGGGTGCTATTCCAACAACAGGCTACAGTTGATGGACTCAGTGCTAAACAAGATTCACTTACAAGTAGGGAACAAATGGTTTAAAATGCTTGGCTACCCACACAGCTACACACGCTGTAAGGTTTCAGCCTCATTCGAGTAAAATGTTTTGCACTTCAGACAATGCTCAATGCTTCACTGGTGGCAATTGTTCAGTTTCTAGCCATATTATTCAGTTAGTCTCTGTACCACAAAAGAAGTAGCCAGAGATTTTTAAAAAATGGTGACCTTTTCCTACTGCTCTGTGAGTTGCTGATAATGGCGATAGTGTCTTTTGGAGTTAAATGTGCTAATATAGCACAAATATATTTGTATAGCAATTATAGTCTAATTTTATATATTTTAACACAAAAACTGAACCTCATGTGACACCTGTAGCAAGCAGTTTGGATTTTTGAAAAATACATTCCAGGCCCCAGGAAACAATTCCATTTGGTTAGCTAGAATTCTTGGAGTGCCGGGCTCTAAGACAATAAAACACCTCATACCAGCATTGACTTCAATGGCAGCTCGTAGGTCTTTCCTTTCTTTTCGGAGCTGAGCCAACCTATTTCTCAGAGCTTCTTTCCTCCTTAACAACTCCTCTTCTTTGGTTTGTAACCTCTTTGCATCTGCCTCAACACGGTTCTTGCCATATTTGTACTGATCAGCATCTATACGGAAAGATTAAAGAGTAATGATGATTTTATTAACTCCTTCTCTGAATGGCTCAGAATCTAGGAACATCACTGATCAGAATCTGAGATGGGACAAACAAAATCTAAACACCTCTGAAACTTTCTGCTCTCAACTTTGTGATTAGGGCCCCTCTGATCTCTTTGGGTAAAATAAGCAGTGAAACAACCCTTCATCTATCCATCAGATCCAATCCCACCAAAATTGTTTGCAATGTCTGAGAAAATTTGGTTCTTTGTTTTCACTGGTTTTCCCACCCATCTTGATCCCTGTTGAGATTTGAAGCACAAATCCTGAAATAATGTGAGAAAGTCTTGTTTTCAAGAACCTTCTGGAAGAAAAGGAAAATACCAGACACCTTACAAAGGCACCTGTTCTAAGAATTCCTGCCTGAGTGTGCAAACAAACCAGGTTCTGATAAGCATGCAAAACTTTTCCTTTGCTTATCCAGACTGAGGGATGGTCTGAGGGATGCTACGGGTATGTGTGTGTGGGGCATTGATCTAAGTTACACAACTTCAGCTACGTTATTCATTTAGCTGAAGTCAAAGTACTTAGATCTATTTACTGCAGTGTCTTCAGTGCAGTGTCTCTCCTGTCAATTCCCCTTGTGCTTCTCATTGAGGTAGAGTACCGGAGTCAATGCTAGAATGATTAGTGATTGATTTATCGCATCTATACTAGACACGATAAATAGACCCCCGCTGGATCAATTGTTGCCCATTGATCTGGGCGGTAGTGTAGACAAGCCCTCAGTCTCTGACCTGAGGCTTAACTGAATAATGAAGTTGGAAAACTCAGTTTTCCAGCTTTGCTCCTCCTTCACTACCACCCCAGACAAAAGGCTGAGGTCCCCAGACCCGTGCCTCTTCTCTCCCAGTAAGGATAGACAGATGAAATGGCAGATGTCTCACCCTCTTTTCCTTTGCCTAGGAAACTTCTTGGCCCAGACTCTGCTGACATTTTTAAGTCAGAGATCTTCGCAGCCCCCTTTCATGTAGAATGGGGTGAACCTCAGAAGATTTTTTTCTATATTTCAAACCTACACAACCTGTCAAAGCATTTTATAACTTTCCAAATCTAGAATTAAGTTAAATCCCATACTAGTATAGATTAATTTCTGTAAAACACTATTATTTTTATAAAATGCCATTAGTTACATCTGTATTATTATCATTATTAAACATTTATATTATAGTAGTACTGCAACCAGGTTGGGCCCCATGAACTTTTCCAGAAGCCTTTTCCAGAAGACCCTGGCATGAGAAATGTAATAACAGAACCTCTCAAGTAAAAATCTCAAGCTAAGAGGAGAGAGTACTAGTACTTACTGAGGTTACTAAATTAAAAACAAGGCTGAAATTCAACAGTCTAAGTGCTAAGGCTGGTCACTTCATCCTAGGGTCAGAAAAATGTACTCCTGAAAGTTCTCCTGGCTTCCTTTCTTCTTGCTTAAAAAATGCCAGACCACCACATAAGGCTACTGGAATTACTTTTTAGATTGCTGAGTTCAGGATAAAACAAAATTATTATTCACTTTGGCCACCATTAGATGTCATCCAAGTTAGTAAAAGTGCAACGTCACAAAATAAGTTGCAGGAGCAACAATATGAGCATTAATACTTCAGTATAATACAGACAGACAGACAGACAGATGTGTTTAGTGTCACTAATTTTGTTTAAACAGCTTTTTGTGCTCAAAGTGTACTTTAAAAAAATCCTTCTGAGCATTTTAGAATACACAGGTGTCCTAATATGCATTTTTACCATTTCAAATGCTAAGAGGGTAACATAACAAAGACAGACAAATATACTCTTAGGAATAATGGAACGTTAAAAACTGACAGATGCCAGAGAAACTCATTATTCAATTTACACAATTCAGTTCAATTTCAGTCTTAGATTTGAGACCCACAAAACCTGTCCAAATATTCCTGGAGCTTTAGAATGGATATGATTGTATAATTAGTATCTTTGAAAAATTACATTTTTGTTACAGAAATCATGAGTAAGATAGGTTTTGAAAGGAGAGGCCTACTGCTTCAACATTTTGGCCATGATCTCAGAAATTCATGCCAGCAGCCAATGAATTATGTGTTTGGACCAGGTTTTTTGTTATTGCCTGTTTTAGATTTTTATAAAATCCTTAAGGGAGAGATCACATGCACTTATGCATTTATACAGCTCCAAGCACACAGCTGATGTTCACCTAATGATTCCATATGTTAATAAAATGATAACCAGAGATACAGGGACTGATTCTGATTTCATCCAAGTTTTACATGGACTTCAATATAGTTACTACTCCTCATTGATTCTGATGTAAGTCATTTCAGAATCAAGTCTTCAGTCTGTCTTACATAGTGACGGCTATTAAAAGAATCCACTTGCGAGCACCAGCAGTCTGGTTTTTACTTTGCATGCTAGCAGGAAAGACATGTCATATTATCTAATGCCCAAAGTTACAAAGCAAGATCGTTAAGAGATGCACTTACTTGATGCTGTGCGTTTCACAGTTGACGCTGATTCAGATTTCTTCTGTTGGTTGTTTAAAATTCTCCCTTTTCCCATGATCCCATTTGCAGTTGCAGGGCTTTTTTTGCCCTTAAACTGTTTGAAAACAAAATATTTATGCAATGGTCACTGTTGTTGTATGGCTGGTGCCACAGTAACACTTTCAGCAAGAGCAAAGCTTGAAAGAGTTGTTTAAAACTGCTTGCCTTCCAGGAGGCTGTGCATATGCTTAATTGATTCTGTTGGAAATTGTGTGTTCTCTAGAGACTGTATCACTGAGAATTGCCTGTTCAGTAAGATCAGAGGCTGGCAATTGTGAGATTCTCTCTCTTCCATCTATGATGGCATCACTGTTGCTAATTTGTTCAATTTTTTAAAATCAAAATGGCACATTTTAAGAATGATGCTCTAATGGAGCTAAGTGGTACTTTGTACCAGTTTTGTATTGCAAAGCCCTTTAAAAACATAGTAGGGATGCACAGAACTTTCATACCCATCACAAGAAGCTGTAGAACAAGGGTAGGCAACTTATGGCATGTATGCCAAAGGTGGCATATGAGCTGATTTTCAGTGTCACTTGCACTGCCCCGGTCCTGGCCAGTGGTCCGGGGGATTCTGCATTTTAATTTCATTTTAAATGAAGCTTCTTAAACATTTTAAAAACCTTATTTACTTTACATACAACAATAGTTTAGTTATATGTTAAAGACTTATAGAAAGAGACCTTCTGAAAATGAAGACTCGGCACACCACTTCTGAAAGGCTGCCAACCCCTGCTGTAGAACCATCAGTCTTGCCACTCACAGTGAGGTACAATTTTAAGCTGTTGCTTATATATTACAGGTCCTTATTAGGTGCATTTCCTAGGAATTATACATGGATGTCATTTCCAAATTAAATAATTAAAACCACACAACTTTATCCATAAGGAGTTAATCAACTCATTCTCTCCTAGGGTACCTCCAACAAAGCAAACTCACTGAAAAAGACAAAATTAGGGTGTTTTTTGTACCACACCTTACAGTAGCTAGACACAAGCTCTAGCAAACTATTAGACAACATAAGAACATTTCAGAGCCACAGAAAACGCTCTGTTGCCAGCCTCTAGGAAAGAACCCACATGGATAGACAACAGAACATTCTGGCCAATGACAAGTTCTGCAAAGTGCAATAGGATAGCCAGGTCATAGGGCAGTTAGGGCTTTTGAGATGATAAATCAGCACCTTGGACTGTACACAAAAGAGGAACTGGAGCAAGTGCAGAGCACAGAACACAATATTATCAGGTTGCGATGGCCTGCCTTGTTTCAATGGTGGTTGCTATATTCTGAACTAATTGAACCTTCCATGCAGCGTTGAAGGGGAGCCCAGACTAGAATACATTGCTGCATTCTATCCGGGCAATGACAAAGCTATGGATAACCAGGGAACTGGTCCCATCCAAAAGAAAAGATTGAAACTGAACCCCCTGCAAGATGTAGTGACAGGGATGTAATTAACTTGTACATCCTGGGCACAAAGGAACATAATCACAGCCCAGTTCACATTTTGTAACTGTTGGTGAATGTGGGCTTTTAACAGCAACTACTGGACATTTATAGTAGGATATAGAAACAGGACAGTTGTGAGCTGTGCCAGGTAATTTTTCTGAATGGTCTGCAAAAACATAGTCCCTGTCTATTCACAGAACATTTTCTTCATGCCATACTATGGAATATTTCCTTATGTGGTCAAGATTCTAATTTCTTATTTGTCTCCTTTGTCGCAACCTGAGCAACAGGTTGCAAATAGAATCTGACAGGCAAGTTATTTATAATCCGTTTCTGTCATCCTCACTCAGGCTGAGTAGCTCCATAACCGATCAAGAAACTCCAGTGAATTCAACAGAGCCACCCCCGGCATAACATACCATAGTAGAGGGGAGTAAGGGTGTCAGAAACCGGCATTTAATTACTGGAGAGCAGTCTGCAATACCGGCCAGCTGCCGGGATAGCATGTGGGTTTCCTGTTGCAGGTATGCATGATTGAATACTATCCTTTTCTTTCCTCACTTGTTTTTTCCATTAAAGAAAACCAATGTAAATTTTATGCCACTTCTGTCATTTTATCCCACTCTTGAAATAAGTCTTCAGAGCAGTACTGCTGAATAATTTATTTCAAGACACCTAGTCAAAATAGCAGCTTCTTCTCTAGGCATGCAAACTGACTGGCTAAAACAGGGTCACAGTACTAAAAACATTATCCCTATAATTTTCTTTTAACTGGTCAGCTAGATGAGGTCTACACTAGAAATTTATGATGGCATACCAATGTCAGTTAGGGACATGATTTCATTTGCAACTGTTCTACATTGGTAAAAGCCCCAATTATAAATGCAAAAAAGTCCTTTTTCCAGTGTAGCTCATTTTGCAACACCACCACTTTTGCCAGTACAGAATCGGAGTCTACAGTAAGAGTGTTTGCTATTATAGCTGTACTGGTAAACCCTTTCTAGAGTAGACTAGGCCCCGGTATTCCTAAAATGACTGAACAGGGATTTGTGAACCTTAGAGTGAAATTCACCCTTATACAAAAGGCTGGCAAAAGATCTAGATAAGGGCCACTTAAATGATTTTTTTGAGCCCTGTTTTGAAGGCTTATGTGTGCACAGCGTTTGTACTGCTCCTCTGCAAAGGGGTGTATTTCTTTAGTACTTATTAAATGAAGGATTCAGCTGCTCTATAAAAGGTAGAGAATTGGACTCTGCACATAAAAACAGCATTAACATAGGAGGCTTGGATCTAAAAGTCAAGTATAATTTTTTAAAATTAAAAGGAGAAAATAATGGTTTTGATTGAATCATACAGTGATATTTAAGTTATTTCAAACACTTTCCCCTTTGCAATACAATGAATAAAGGTTCTCTGTTAAATCTTTTAAATCTGAAAGCCACTGCATGTGGTTCTTATAGAAGGTTCATTTGTTCATACACCTCTATCTGCACATATGTTCCTTACAGTGCATATTCTGTTTATTTGTTTCTAGATGCTTCTGAAATATACTGATGATAAAGTCTGAACTGATGGTGCAGAGAGTAGCCTACTACTGCACTCTATTTTAATCCAAGAAAAGATGGGCCTAAACCAACAACCATGAACTTTGCTGCTCAGGCCCATATCTGGTTCTAACATTAGAGTCATAGTTTTGTATGCATAATTAGACCAAACTAATGGTCAGGTAAGTAAGAAATATAATTTCAGATGCATCAAACAAGTAAAAGACTACCTTCATTTTACTATTCTCTTTAAATTAGGTTAATAACCTGATTGAGAATTGCATGCCATTGTCCTTCACAATGGATTCAGATATGGTAACATAGCTTATGACTGCAAACAGGGAATCTTAGATTTCTCCAAGGAAGAAAGCAACAGGGCAGTTAGTTAAATGTAGTTATGTTGTATGTTTCAGTAAACTAGCACCACACTTAAAACTAAAATGCCAAGTATTTTATCTCATAAAAACAAATAATTTGGCGGGGGCAACGTTTCAAAGGATGGTGCACAGAAATTTGCACATGCTATATTGCACATGAAATTTGTTGCATGTTATAGCCCCTGAAATATTTATATGTAATATTTTTTGTAACAGTGGCAAGCTGTCCTGAAACCCCCAGTAGGAAATATGCTGATGCCAACTTAAAGCCAGCAGAAGGCCTGGCGTTATATGGCTACATTTTGTTTGGAAAGTTATGCCTATTGATTGTTTTGGCTCGTGGAATAGCACCAAGGACATGCTAAGCAGACATTTAATGGACAAACAGGACAAATTTTGCTTCAGAATTTACAATCTAGGTGAAACTCTTACTTATAGTGGGCCCATTTAAGTTGCAAGCATTCTAATATTAAAACCAGGTCAATGAAATAGCCCCAGACACAAACAGAATTGTGGTAAAAAGGTTTGTTACAGTATTAAACGTTGTAGTACCTGAGAGCCAGATCCCCTCCCCACAGCAGTGGTGTTAGTGACAGACTGAGCAGAGGACAGATTGGATGAGACAGGGTTTTTGTAATGGTTAGAGGAGAGTTTGTCAGTAGATAACCTATTGGCTTTTCTGTCAGCAGGTGGATAGCGTGCAAAGATTTTCGGAGATGGCAAGTTATCGTACAGGCCTGCGTTATCATAAAGCACTTCTTCTCCCATGTTTCTGCTACGAGAAGTAGGAAAGCCATCTTCCAGTTCCCACTGCAACACATACACTTTTGCTGTTAGTAAACAAAACATCATGCAGAACCTATGCAAAATTAAAACATAAGCAGGTTATTTAGAATAATTAAAACTGTTTGAGTTTAGCAAGATTTTGATTTTTCCTGACATTTGAGCCAAACTAGTCTAGAAAGATATGGGTAGCTATTGCGTGTTTGGATGATTGGGGATGACTAGCATTGTATTACCTATTTCATAACCTGAATCTTCTTTGTGCTTTCTGTTAAGCAGAGGAAGGGGGACTGTGATGTTACCCTTTATACTAATACTTGACTATTATTATTACTTTCCATTTAGTAATTCTGAGAAAGAAGGTGCTACAGTGCAGATGTTGATAATTACTTCCTTGCATAAGATAGGACAATAGTGGGTTACTAATGGGCAACATAGATGAGTCTTCAGGAAAATCTCTAGGACATATTTTGCTAAATCTGGTTTGGTCATACAGATTTTCAGATCTGACAACTATCAGAAGCTGTGAGGTTTTTCTTGAGGCCATGTGTCTTTTCAGGAACTATCAGCTGCTTGTGCACTAGCATTGTATTTTATTTGTTGGAAAAGTATTACTTAGCTAAATAGATATCTAAAACAGCTCCAGGCCATTTCCTCTTTCCATAAAAATGGAAAATTCAACACCACTCACCCAGTGATTCACTCATTTAATCTTAAAAGAAGCCATGGGTCTGCATGCCCAAGACCCTTCCTTAATCCACCTGTCTGCATGAGTGTCCTCCTTAGATACAGTCTGAAGCACACATGCATCCCATTCACCAAACACTTCGGTGTGTCCTACTCCTTAGAGATTTTTCCCTACTATTCTCCTCCATGTCATGAAATGAGAGAAGATTGCACTTGTTTGTGACAGCCTATGCCTTGAATTTCTGTACATTTCTCTCTGTTTTCAGACTGAGGTCTCAAATCTGCCTTTAAGACAGAGCCCAGATTAGGAACTATGCTGAACTACAACACCCCCAAACAAGGGTCTAAGGACCATGTGCCACTGTGTGCAAATATGCACTCCCATCCCCCGCCATTCATACACAGGACCAGCTCTGCAGGCTATTTCAGAGGTGGGGTGGGACCATGGCCTTGCCCTCAGCCTGCTCTCTTTGGGATGAATAGCACAACTGTCAGTGGAAGCCTCGCCTTGGAGCTGGATGGCCCTACTGTCAGCTGTTCCCTGGATAGTGCCATATTCCTGCAAGGGAGCAGAGTGAGGTCTGATGGCTTGTTGCACTGATGGCTTGTTGCAACTTACAACACCCAGCACAGGGACAATTAAGCCCTGAGTATTGCCTTGGTCTAATGAATGTTTCTTTTTAAAAAAATCAAGGATTTTATTAATGGATCTGGCACAAATTGATCAACAGGCAGCTGTTTGTATAAATATATGCTGGCTCATGAACATGTTAATTTAAACAATATGTCCCACTCCCCCAAAAATTTCCAGATGAGAGAGAGGATTTGTGGTTCCTGATTATAAAGAGTAGAAAACTTGAGTTCATTTGGAATCTGCCCAATGGTGCTCAGTGAGGTAATACGGCTTTCAGGTGTCCTTGCGTTCAACACATATAAGCCATTTGCACTGTAAAAATTAAATTCTTACCGATCCATTTATGCAGGGAACATCATCATAATGAAGTGCCATTCCACTGGGACATGCGTAGCCATTGGCAGTGCTTCCCCGATATGGATTAGTAGATATAACACGTCTGTTCATAAAACTATGTAAAACAAAACACATCACTTGATCCTTAGTCTTCATGATGATTCAATGGTGCTACACCCACATTTGATTATCTGCCCGTTCTGGAAGCACATAGCTTCTCTCATTGTATTAAAGCTAGAGATAATTTTCCTCCTTCTGCAATTTCCGTGAAAGAAAAACAAAGCTCTGTATTTTACTCGTATCTGCTAACATCCAATATCACAACATATGTTTCTGTACCATAATAATAAGAGAAAGTGTAGGACTGTGTGAAAGCCAGGATGGAAACAGCTGTAGCTGTTCTATCATGTTACATGTTAATCTTCAGATACAAACCAGTTTGCCAGACCTCAGTACAATTTTTCCTCTTGTGTCTATACAGAACAGAATGAGGATGGTGTGCATGCACATGGGGCAGGGGAAGGAAGTGACCCAAGATTTTACCACAATCATTTTAGGAGCTGGAGCAAATCAGGGTCCAAATCCTGTAAAATGCTGTGTGTGGAACCGTGAGCGGATCAACATTTTTCAAATGATTTCTTTTCCAGCAAAAGACCAGCACATATTTGAAAACCAAAATTTTCATGAAAACTTTTAGGTTCCAATCACTTTTTTCAGTTATAGGAAAACTTTTCTTAGAATCCTTTGAAACATTTTGTACATTTTTTAAAAAATATTTTTATTTCTGGTTTGCTGCTGTGTAAACTTTTGACTGGGAACCGGTTGTGACATGGTGTCATGTTCTCTGGATTCCTGGCCTGGATGAGCCTGCGCTCCAGCTGTCTCTCATGTAGGGGTGTGAAAACTCTGAAACAGAAACTTTTGTAGTTTTGAATGTATTTAATTTTTTAAAAAAGGAACAATTTTGATCCAGTTCTCGTGGGATCCTGTATCTAGGCAGACCACTACTGACTTCAGTGCAGCTCATTGCAGTAACAAAGGTCTGTCCATGTGAAACAACTTGCAGATTTGGGCCCCAAGTAGCAACAAAAAACGGTTACTTACCTTTTGTAACTGTTGTTCTTTGACATGTGTTGCTCATGTCCATTCCATTCCAGGTGTGTGCGCACCCATGTGCACAACTGTCGGAGAATTTTGCCTTAGCGGTATCTGTAGGGTTGGCTGTGCACCCTTTGACTGCTGCGCTCATGCAGCAGTATATCAGACACCACCAGCCTTATGCCCTTACCCAGCTCTGACAGAGGGACAGGAAGGTGGGGAATGGAATGGATATGAGCAACACATTTCAAAGAACAAAAGTTACAAAAGATAGGTTACCACTGACATTAATAAAATACTGCATGATTTTATTGTAAGGTAGATCGGTCTTTTGTTTCTCCATAGGGGTCATAAATAATGTGGGAAAAGCATGCCAAACGTATTATATTTTATTCCAGTTCTGTACAATGAGGAACGATGTTTTCTGCAGATAGATTTTAAGAATATTAACTAACCGTTGTCAGCATTTAGAGCCTGGTCCTCTAAGGTACTAAGTATTCTCAACTCCCACCTAATTCAATATAGAATGCTGAAAGCCTTCAATACATTTCAGGATCTGATCCTCAGGAGAATGAACATACTGCAAATGTCACAACAAGCTGTAAAATAACTGAGAAAATAACTAGTGCCGTACTCCATGTTTTGAAGTATTACACTGTTCACAGTCTTAGATTATAATCAGAAGATAGTACACATTGCTTTTGAAAATATAAACCTGATATCTCTCCATAAATCAAATGCCAGATTAGAGAATTATTGCACACAATGTTCACTGCTACATTTTTACTATTGATATGCTCTTTTCAGAACTCTTTGTGTGTATAGTGAAATTCACCCTTCTGCAGAGGGGCCAACACAAGGCTCATGTGCTATTTAAATCCTACTTTAAGTCCTATTTGTAGGGGTCAAATGGAACTTAAATGGCAAATAGGCTTTTTGTTGGTCATCTGCACAGCAGTGATATAATATCCTTATATTATTATCCTATAATGATCTTGTACAATAATCAGTCTAACATCCAGTACAGAATTCAACAATTTTCCGTATTAATGTTTCACAGACAAAACAGGTTTCCTTTGCGACAGAGGCTTTTGATCTTCTTCCTCACAGATTAATAAAAGTTTTTGAAGAATTTATAGTTGTTCACAATTAACGGCTTTGCATAAAATGTTTATGTTGCAATCCCTAATGCGGGAAAACTCTTACCATGCAGGCATGCATCCGACGAAGTGGGTATTAGCCCACGAAAGCTTATGCTCTAAAAAAATGTTAGTTAGTCTTTAAGGTGCCACAGGACTCTGTCACTTCTTATCTACTGACTCCTTGTTCTAGTTAACACTGGCAGAATCTGGCCGAGGTCCTGATCAGCAAAAATTTAAGTAATTGAGCAGTTTTATAAACAGGAATAGTCCAATCGAACTCCATGTGTATAGTTACTGGCATGTGCAAGTATTTACAGAATCAGGTCTTGTCTTTGTAAGTAGTTTTCCATTGTAATGTGACTTTTGACTCCCCCCTGTCAATGAACCCTTCAACCTGAAATTTATCATGTCTTCTTCAACAGGAGCCTTTTAAAAAAATATATTAGGATTAACTGGACAAGATGATCATGAGATGAGAGTTTGCAGGGGAAAAAAATTCTAACTCACCATTATAAAAATGCTCCTAACGGCATCATAGCTCTAAAAACAAAAGTGTTGTCAAGAAATTCCAATAATTTTTTTCTGCTGTCCTTAATGAGAAACACTACCGAAATATTTCTGGACTATACTTAGAAATATAGACAGCCCTGCCCCAAATATTGTACTATCTGAGTATAAGACAAGAGAGGACATGGGGTGGGGGAGCATGGAAACAATGAGATGATATTAGTCAAACATGATAGGCAGTGGTCTCAGCACAGCGACAGCCTAACTGTTGTCAGATGTATTATAGGCATCACAGCAAGGGAAAGTTTTGAAGGAGGAGAATGAGGTAACTTTATGGATGTTTATGGGGAGCTCCTCCCAAGCACGAGGGGCAGCATGAGATAAAGCAGAAGGACACTTGTTTGAAAATGTAACAAGTGACAGAGTCTGGTATCATGGGTCAGCTGGAGGCGCGAGTTGGCATCTTGATAGCAAAGGAGAGATGATAGGCAGGATTGGATAGGCCACAAAGAGCCTGGAAAGCGAAGACACACATATTATGTTGGATGTGATAGAGAAGCAGGAGAAAACAATTGAGGGATGCAATGAAAGGGGGTGACATGATCAAATGGGCCCCTGTCCATGACTGGGGCTCCCAGGTGCTATGATAATCCAAAACAAAAACAATCAAAGGATAGGGTAGAAAAGTGACCTTTGCAGGAGCATTCTGAATGGATATGAATGGAGCAAGACTGCATTACTCGAGGCTAGAGAGAAAGATGTTGTAATAACTGAGACACGAGAGTTTTTGCTATGTGGATGGATAAGATTTCTCATTTCCCCTTCTAATTTTACACGTATAATTGTAGCAGAAGTTAAAAGAGACATGCTCAAGGTTGCTTGTTGATAAGCTCTTACATTCACTTTATTGTGGTACAACAAATTTAAACAAATACTTGACAGGGAATTTTTATTATTTTGCAAGTTAGGTTTGGCATTCCTTTCTAATATGTGGTCTAGTTGCACTTATTTTTTCCATTTGGTTTCAATTAATATCACATTTGTTCATAAAATTAAAGCCAAGCAGAAATCAGGCAAAAACATTTCCATCCGGCTTCTCTCTTACATGTGGTTATCACTGGATGCTGATGGAAGCGAAAAATGCATGTCACAGGAAAAGCTTTTTTGAGC
The DNA here is from genome assembly GCA_007922305.1 of Dermatemys mawii. Lineage (NCBI taxonomy): Eukaryota > Metazoa > Chordata > Testudines > Dermatemydidae > Dermatemys > Dermatemys mawii. The sequence continues at coordinate 17,150,585 of ML677326.1, read as the reverse complement.
CCTATTAACTTCAAAACATACATAAGCACAAGCCTCTAAATTAACTGCATTATGAGTCTATCAAAATTACTTGGATTTGACAAAAATGGGATTGTGGTAAGAGATGAATTAACCCTGATTTCTATCAAAAGCCATTCAAACTATAGCATGAATGAAGCGTCTCATTTTTCCACGCTGCAGCTCTCCTGAACCTTCACTGGTGAGAGTACAGTATATGTAACAGAAAACTAAACTAGGTTTTCACCCTTTATGTATTTTTAGTTTATTAATATTTATGATGGCTATATTGAGCTTGATTCTGCAAAGTGCTGAATCCCAGTAATTTCAATGGGACTTGAGGGCTCTCAGCACCTTGCAGGATCATGTTCATAAAGTCAAAGTAAACTGTCTGGCCAAGATATCTTCTATTTACACTTTGCTGTCATGCGGCAAATACTAACAAAATCTTCATTGTGTATTGAATTCATGTATTGGTGTGAATGTTACAGCTGCGAGTTGTGAAATCCTTCAGCAAGGAACAATTGGATATAGTGGGTCTGTAAGACCCACTCATAGGATCTTTTATTGGAGCAAATTCTGTTGGTGAAGGAGACAAGCTTTTGAGCTAAACAGAGTTCTGCTCAGGTCTGGGAAAGATAGTCAGACTACCACAGCTAAATAGAAGGTGGGAGCGATTGTAGAATCACAGGACTACGAGGGACCTTGAGAGGTCATCTAGTACAGTTCCCTGCACTCATGGCAGGAGTTAGTATTATCTAGACAAGAGATTCTCAAACCATGGTCCGCGGACCACCAGTTGTCCGGGAGCTCCATTCAGGTGGTCCGCAGATAATTCCCTCTACGGTGCATGCCTGGGCAGCCACATACAAGAGAATGAAGGGTCACCCACCTAATTAGTGGAGCCACTGAGGTGTGGCTCCTCTAATTAGGTGCCTGGACCCTGGAGAAGATGCACATGTAAGGTGAGGTGGTAGCCCTGGGGGGAATAGGAGGAAGGTGGGAGGCAGCAGTGGGGTCAGAAGAGGGGGTGGGGGGAATTTGAGACATGCAGAGCTGCAGCGGCCAGTGAAAGAGGTGACTTTCCCCAGATCCAGGGTTGTGGCTCCCAGGGAGAGATGGCCCTCCTTTCCAGCCTCAGCTTGGTGGCTCCTGCGGTGCAGGAGAGAGGGCATATCCATCGAATTAGAAAGGCAAGACTAGTGATATTAAAATATGAGTTGTGTGCTTTTATTTGTAGAACAAAAACAATTAATTATTCTTAAGGTTTTTTTTTTATGTAGCGCTTTTATCCAAAGCGATTTACAATAGTTAGCTAATGGTACAAACAACATTTAGAAAGATCATTAAATGGTCTGCCAAGACCCTCAGCAATTTTCAAGCGGTCTGTGAAAAAAAAAAAAGGTTTTGAGAACCACTGATCTAGACCATCCCTGACAGGTTTTTGTCTAACCTGCTCTTAAAAATCTCCAGTGATGGAGATTCCACAGTCTCCCTGGGCAATTTATAACAGTGCTTAACTACCCTGACAGTTAGCCTATGGGTAAACACATACTGCAAGAGACCATTTAAGATGAAGTGGGCAATTCATACCTCTGCAATCACAGGACAAAGGAGGGTTAGTAGAGGCTTGGCTACACTTGCAGATTACACTGCAATAAAGCCTCCCAGGGTGCTCTACCTTACTCCCCGTCCACACTGGCAAGGCACATAGAGCGTGCTAACTCCCCAGCTGGAGCGCTCCTGGTACCCCACCTCGGTGAGAGGATTAATGTCTGATGTGCCCCCGCCACAGCGCCAGTGTGGACGAGTTGTGTTACTGAGCTCTGATTGACCTCTGGAAACGTCCCATAATCCCCTTAAATCAAGTGGCCTCTCTTCTCATTGTTGTGAAATCAGCTGTAGGAATGCAGAAGTGCCTTTTCAAAGCTCCCTTTCTGGCAGCTGGCTGCTTATCTGATCCGAGACAAAGCAAAAGAGAGAAAGAGAGGTGGTGGGGCAGGAGGATCTGAACTTACAAGACAGTGTGCTGACACACGCTCAGCACCCCAAAACCCCCATTCTCTCTCCCCTCACATACACAAAACACACTCCCTGTCACACTCCTTATCACCTGCATTTGAAAAGCACGTTGCAGCCACTTGAATGCTGGGATAGCTGCCCATAATACACCGCTCCCGATGCAGTTGCAAGTGCTGCAAACGTGGCCACGCCAGTGCGCTTGCAGCTGTCAGTGTGGACAGACTGGAGCGCTTTCCCTAGTGCGCTCTCCAAAGGCTGGTTTAACCCAAAGCACTCTACAGCTGCAAGTGTAGCCAAGCCCTATGTTACAGATTGTTGTAATGACACATACAACCAGTATTTCTGCTGAGTACTGAGGGCTAAACCAATTCTGTGAATTTACATTAGTTCTGTTAAAACTTGGAAAGTGAATACAACCAACGTAAACTCTTGTCACAGAATTATGGCCAAGCTTCAACTTATTTTATCATTTAAAGCTTCAGGGCTGTCAGAAAGAAGGGGTTAAAATAGCACCTAATTACTAGATTCCTCTTACACTACAAGTGTGAGAGTTGAATACATTGTAAAAGTGGACATATTCTGCCTCTCTTGTAATACTTAGCCAGATGCCAGCAAGATAATCATAAACACATCTAGTATGCTCAGAGACTCAAGATTTCAGTCCCTCAAGAGTTTAATATCTTGGCAAAAAGGGGAAGGTTTGATAAGGTCTCTTGATATTAGAACTAATGTAAGGCTGAAAATTCTGAAATGACTGAAAACGCCCTTAAATTGCTTTTAATGCATCTTACCAGAAGGTCTGTTTTGCAGCTTGTATGACGCTTGCTGTCATCTCCACATCAATATAGTCATAGTGCAGCGCTCCAGGATCTGTAGATGAACCAGTTTCAGCCAGTAAAATCCCAATCCATCTGCCCATGTCTTCCGATGATGAAGCCTATGAGGATGAGAAGATCTTATATAAACTCATATATTATCACTGAAACAATAGGCCTATTACTTCATAATTATGCTTTTATTTTATTAACACGCTGCATGTAATGATGCGTGAGAAGCTCTGAATCACCTTTGCCAAACTATCCTAACAAAAAGTAATATTCACTGATGTTATTCTGCCATAACAAACACATTTAAAGCAACATGTTAATAGATTATAGAGTAAACAATATGAACAGTTCCAGCAAAAGAAGGAAAACATAAATGCATGAAGACATGTGTCTAGGTATGCATCTTACTTATTTTAGCTTTCAGAAAACTGAAAGCTGAGACAAATGTTTTCCCCTACAAGGCTTAGCTATTAAGAAAGGTAACTTGTCCAAACTGTATAGGCAAGACAACCTTGGACAAAGAAATACTAGAGCAGGTTGAAAAATGGGGGAGGGACATTAAAATTGTGGAAAACATTCTATTTTTTAGTTTTTGAAATTGAATGATTTTAATTTTTTGAAAAATTTCATACAATTTTATAGGCATTTCAATATTTATTTACTTTAAGTTTGTTACATTAAATGAAGAGTCTCAAAGATTTTTTCCTTTATCTCAATTTCCTTACCATAGTTCCTCTTCTTTATGCTACACTTCATTCATTTCCTGTTCTTGTAAATTGTCATCCAAATAACCTGTACTGTGCATATGTAGCATGACCCTTCCTCAAGGACAAGACACTGATCTGATCTGCACTTAAGAAAACTTGAGTGTACAAGATATCTGACCAGAGACTGAAAATGAAAGTTTGCCTCCCACTAGGTTTCTTTACAAATGCCACTACATGTTATCTTTATCTAAGGTTTCCAATTTTAACCAATAAAAAGTCAATAGAGCTCCCCTGGAGTCATTTTTCATAGTTCAAGTTTGTTTTTAAATAAGCACTGAAAATAACTTATTTTAGCTCAGTTGAAATTTCCTATGCTGTTTGTTTTATTCTGACTTTTTTGGGGGGCTGGGGGGGAGGGCATCCTACCCTGCAATTTGTTGCAAAGACATTAAATAACACAACTCTGGAGCTCTTTATTGTAGTTTTCCATTTTACAGCTATTCCCTGTGTTAAGCAACAGCACATTCTTTCAAATTGGTTTAGTTGTCAGCAGCTGTCTTCTCTTAGTCTTTGGATTCTCAGAATTCAAGTCTAGAAGGGACCATTGTGGTCATCAAGTCTGACCTCTTGTGTAACACAGGCCACACAACTTTCCCCAAAATAACTCTTACAGCATGTCTTTTAGAAAAATATCCAATCTTGATTTAAATATGGTCAGTGATGGAGAATCCACCATGACCCATAGTAAGTTGTTCCAATGGGGTAATTACCCACACCGCTAAAAAATTATGTCTTATGACATTATGTCTTATGACCACATCATCTGTCCCCCACCCCCATCCCCAAGTACAGAATAGAAATATTTATTGAACACTTCTGCTTTTTCTGCATTATGACGACCTTCTTCCTCAGTTGAAGCTTTTTGGGCTTCTTGTATAATATTCTTCAACAATTCCCAATTATCATTTACATTTCTCTGATTTTTCTTCCTAGTTGATTTGGCTCTTAATTGTGCTCAGCTTTGTGAAACTGGTCCTTTTAAAGCACCAAGTATATCACTGGTCTAGACTTCATTCTGTTTTTATATTACAAATCTGATCAAGTCTTTATCATTTTTACTTAAGTTGCCACAAATTTTTTGTTCCTCTTTATCTGTCTAGATGAGGTCTAATATAGAATTCCCCAGGTTGGATGCAACACTTTTTAAGTTAGGAAATTGTCATCTGTAGTATTTAACAGTTCCAAGGATGTTTTAGTACAGGCAGCATAAGACCTCCAGTATATATCACTCAAATTAAAGCCCTCAGTGATCACGTTTTTTTTCCTCCTTACGTTTTGATAGGTGAATAAGGAGGCAGTCATTCTGTTCTCTAGTGTGATTTGGTGGTCTGTGGCGGACACCAAATAATATCCCATCTTGTGTTTTAGCTACTGATCATTTAGCATTCAAGATGCTCCCCTCTCCCCCACCCCCGGGAATTATCAGTGACTTAGAAACAGATAATGCCATTTTTGGCCTAGAGTGCCCCTTCTCCTCCCCTATTGCCCACTTGAACCTTCCTTAACAGGTTATAACCCTTGATTTAACATCCCAGTCATGAGAATCTTCCCACCAGGTTTCAGTAATACCAATTTGATCAAATTTATGCTCATAAACGAATAATTCTAATTCCTCTTGGTTGTTACCCAGCCTCCTCGTATTGATGTACAGGCCATTAAAGAATTTCTTCTCTTCGTGTCCTTTGGTTCTTCAACTAATTTTGTTCTCAACATCTCAGTTTTTGTCTTCCATCTTTTTAACCTCTCAGAGATCCTAGCAAGTTCTTGGGTAACCTCCTGTCCAGTCCCTTAGCCCTGTGATCTGCATGAACCACCAAGCTGGCATTTTGCTCCTCCACCTCATCATCCTGCTGCTCAGCTGCAAGACAGGGTGCGTCTGTCCTCTCCAACATCACATTAGACTGCACGGAAGTACTCTGTTCAGCTCCTTAAGAAAAATGGACAGGGGTTTAATCTTGCCTGGTTGGTCTTATTAAGGATCTCAATCTTTTGCTACCATTGCCTGTCAGACCAAATAACTCCTTCCTCAGCAAGGTGTTCGGACATCTGGTTGTCCTAGGGATCCGCAACATCTGCCCATCTGCCTGAGACATGCATATTTCCATGGAGAAGGATGCTTTGCTCACTGTGGGATGGTGGTTTGGAAGTAATTGATGCTCATAAAATAAATGCACCTGTATAAGCTTTATAATACAAGCAGTACTATTGATACAGGTAACTTTCTTTTGACAAATCTGATCCATGTATAGCAGAATGCAGAAAGGACACTAGAGAGGCCACTACTATGGGACAGGAGCACTAAGGCTATTTGCAATACTGGAGCTATTATGCTAGCTTTTTCCATCCAATGCTGGAAGAGTACACGGTGCTTAGCCTTGCTTGAAACAAGTCTAATGTAAAATGATAGTATAATGGCCTGTGCACAACTGGGAGTGTTTCACTGTTTACATGTATGGCGTGCATGGTAGGAGGCCCAACTTGTGGCTAGGAACCAAATTTCTCTAGTATAGATAAACCATCTGACAGTGACTTCAGAATAACAAATCTTATTAAGTTGATTAATATGCCCAGGAGAAATACAGATCCAGAGTTCTAATCATCAGTGTAGTGAGCCACAGCAATGTTATTTAATTGGAACTCAGTCATTTGTATTCTGTGTTACCTCCTTGATAGAAGACTCTAACAGGGAAGGTGCATAGGCACTTATGAAGGGAAGAGAAAAGGTCAGAGTGGAGAGAAAGACAGCAGAAAACATCTTAACAGGGAAGAGTTAAAAATCAAACAGTATTAAGGTTTTCCCCTTACGTCAGTTCTCATCCAGATGAGTCTCTTTTGCCTGTAACTCTTAATTTGTTTCTTTCTGTAATGTTTGTTACCCAGCTCTGTAACTGTGGAAAGCATTTTGAAAGGCAAGTTGCATGAACGAGGGTCATGTAATTAGCTCATGTGCATCTCTGCAAAGTATGCACATCAATAAACATCGCACCTCTAACACCGCGACCTCCTGCCCATTTCGAAGCAGACGGAATGTCAAGGGATGCTTGGAATCCAAGCCTGGAATGACTTCACAGCCACGCAGAGGAATAGAAACAATGTGAGTCTTCAGATCTGTTCTGTCCTTATGGAAAATGAGCTTATTATCTTTCATTCTGCACCAGCGTTCACGCCACCGGTTATTTGAGAGCACATTCAGATATCCTGCAATAAAACAAAATAAAGAGATATTTTATCCTTCACTTATTTTTAAAAAGAAACAGTTTTTTCAGTGTAATGCTAGTTCATATAAAACTTATTTCTGTACGTGCAGATTGAAAATCCAGATGATTTTAGGAAGACAAATATATAGCCTTTTTATTATTTTTTTTATTGAAACTCTCACTGTACCAGTAACTCAGAAAGCCTGGCCTATAAAGATTTGATCCTGGTCATATTCCGAACATATGCAAATAGCTATGTTAAGTTAGTGACAGTCGTGGCTGAATATTCCAGAGCTCCACTGCTACAGGGTTTCTCCAAGATTTTAGTAAAAATGGAGGTGGGAGTCAAGAGTTCTTCCCACCGTGAACCCCAAAGTACAATGATGCTTAAAAACACTATTTAAAAGGTTTCAGTATATCCCAGACTACACTAGAAACATAGTCTGCTCATGTGAGAGTTACATGCACAGCTGATTTGTGCCCACAGAGCTTTTTCACAACGGAACTATATTCTACAGTTTTATGGACACATCCAGATCTATCACACTACTAATTGGGTTTTCATAGTGCTTTCTGGGAACATAGTGACAGCTAACCCATGATGACTCAACAAGGAACAAAGGGACTAATGGACATGCTCATAAAACAGCACCAGCAGTACATGGGACTAAGAACTCAAAAGACATCACACTGCTTAGAGAGTTGGAAGGAAGCAAAATCAGGAAAAGTGGTTACACAGGGCATGATTACCAGGTCCCAGTGGCACAGCAAAATATGAATGTTATGACCTGTCTTCAGGAAAACAACCATATACAACCTAAGTTGCTGACAAGGGCAAAATACCATTACGGCGGCCATGGTTACCATGTGTTATTAATCATGTTTCTTGTGCACATGCAAGATGTGTAGAATCAACCATGCCACTAACTGGTTACAAACCCAGTGAAAAGTTTTTTGTATATGGACGGTAAGTTAAATATTGTGGAGGAGTTTCAGGCAACTATGTGGAAAGGGGATTGAAAAATTACACCTCGTGAGGCTGCAGGGCACTGGGAGAAAACCCTGTGCTACTGTGAGATCAGAGACTGAGCTTGTGTCTATAATGTCTGAAAATAATTTCATAAAAGACCCATTTGGCAATTCATTCTACTTAGCTAGAATAGCTAAACCAGAGTGGTCAGTTTTACTTATTGCTCATCGTATCTGATTTTGTGTAAAACACTCACTTCTGTTGTTCTTTCTTTCAGCAGGGGAATTTTTAAGCAGAATCAAAAAATCTCCACTGGGATTTCACAAAATTAAAATAAGTAACTTAAAAACTAAACAAAACTAAAAAGCCCACCTTCCTATTAGGTTTAGTTACACCCCTAGTTTATACTGGACGAGAAGAGGACCTCTGAACTCGGTTCCCAATCACATATGGTGCATGTATTATAGACAGCATAGTTCGACTTCCAAAGAGTGCATTAAAAGAGGAAAGGATTGAATGACATCTTCTTCAGGGCAGAATGTATATGAAATGACTCATCTTTTACTTCATTGCTGGTTTTCATTTTCAGTCACAAAGAGGAAAGCTCTTAATCATTCTGGATAGCTATCTTTTTGGTTTTCATTAAAATTATGCATTATATAGCTTAATTTTTCTGGGTTTCCATTCCAACGTCACAGTTACAACTTCAGGGCTTGATCCAGCAGGATTTATCAGTGTATCTGAACTGTGCAACTCTTGGAAGATATCACCAAAAAAATAAAACCCCAACAACAAAAAAAGTGAAAATCTGGAGAAGGAAAGAGCCTCCTGATCTTGGTTTCTCAGTGTTGTCCATCACACCTTCACCTTCCCCGCCTTGAACCAGAGATTGTGCAGTTGGTGCAAAATGATACACCTACAGGGATAAAAAAGCCTTCTCATATACAAGATGGCTGACCTATTTAGGAACAATGAGGGGTTCCTATTATTTAAACAAAATCTCTCTTTCTTCTCCCCTTGTGCCCCTCACAGAAGCTCTCTCAGTCCAATATACTTTGCCTGAATTAAAAGAGGATCCCTCTCCTCCATTTTTCCTCCCAAATGGCCCTATTTAACTTTCAAAAATCAACATGTATCCAACTCCTGTGCATGGTCTTAAATGGAGGGCGAGCCAGGGGAGAAGGAGAAACAGCTTTGGACTCTGCCTATTGGCCAGATTTACAAAGAAAAGCAATCCAACTTTGAAGAACCCTCCCTGTGATTGCCAGAATGCTGGGGGATTTCCTTTTCTCACACTGTATCACCTCACCACAACTTCATTTGTTTTTTTTCCTTCCCTTTTTTGATTTGCAAGTAAGACATGCTCAGTGAAAAAAGCTTGAACCTATGGAGCAGCCAGCAGGAATGAGTCAATTTCAGAAATTGATGTAAAACACCTTCTTCTGCAAAGGCTTTCCCACAATGACCAAAGCAGAAGAATTAGTAACACATACACAAATAAAACTTAGAAAGAGTGCCAAGTAGAGCCCATTACCAACAATACTAACAATTATATTTAGTGCCCAGATAGGAGATAATGGACACTATAGGAATAGTACAGATTACATTATATAACTATAATCTAGAGGAAAATATTCTGGGAAAAGAAATATCTCACATAATAGAGAGTAGTCAATTAACCACAAAGCCCAGAAAGTTTTTAGCTTCCATGGAAGCCAGATGTTGCAAAAGGTCTGTTGTCCTTTTTCCAGCTGCTTTTTTTGGTTGATGAACACATCTGTACTCTCTTATATATCACACACACAACATATTTTTAATAAAAAATAGTTGCTTATACATGTGATTCTCAAGCTGTGGTCTGTAGACCACCTGTGGTCTATGACGTGGTCCATGCAGTTGCTTCTATCTGTCAGGCTTTAAGCAACAATGCTTTCTGCCATTTGCTGCCCCATGAATGACCTCTTTTAGGATTTTCAGAGACTTTTCTGATCATCTAAAGCGGAAAAATAAGACCTTTGGGCACCTTTGAACCTTGAATAAGTGCTTCATGGCTTTCTCTTTTTAGGTGTTTCTTTGGTTTAAACTGAGCCGTGTTCGCATATGGAGTTGTCACTAAAATAGGAAAAAAAAACCTAACTGAAGAGTGTCTTGGAAAGGGAAGGTACGGTTAGGAATGAAGGAAAGGTCAGCACTAGACATACACATACTTACAGGCAGGGAGAGAGAGAGAGAGAGAGAGAGAGAGAGAGAGAGAGAGAATAAACAGCATTGATACTAAATTGGGATGGAACAGAATTAAGTAAGCAACTCCACCTATCACATTTTCACTTGGTGTCCTTAAATATTTAAATACTATCCTGATGTTATCAAGTACTATGGTTCCTACAGGAAAGAGGAATCAGGACTGAGTGGGGAAATGGCCTACGAGAAATTAGTTACCTTGTAAAGATTTCCAGTTAGTTTGAAAAGCATTGCAGTAGGGGCAATTGTATATGAACGACTAGGCTAGGAGTTTATAGTGCTTTAGTTGCAGTGTAAGTTTGAGAATCTAAGAGAGTCAAACCACTTACCACATGTTGGAACATCTTCCTCAGCTGAGGAGGTCTGTTCATCTGTTGATGGCTTTTTCTTTCCTAAACTGATGATCTTTGTTATTTTTTTCCCTGTTACTTTAGTTACTGTACCCTTGGTCTCTGATTTGGAACTCTTTTTCCTCTTAACTGTTGAGAAAACAAACACAGACATCTTAGTATGTTTGAACAAAACCAATTATATTAAAGCACACAGATCAAAATAGAAAGGAAAACAACTCTACTGCAAATATACAAGCGTGCACAAAACTGATCTTATTCTTAACGTGAGCATTTGGACAAAACAGCTGCCTTCTAACAAGAGAGGCACAACTGCAGGCGCCATTAATGCTGACGCCATATCACATGCCCAGCACAATATTAAAAACGTGGCACACGGAAAGGTAAGACTAAAGCAAGTTTATCATTAAAATTCATCAGTCTAATTGCTCCTGTCCATTATAACCATCTTATAATTTAAGAAGTGTGGTTGGGATAATTCCATGTTGTACATTCAACCTGACTACACTGGAACAAAAATGGAAGTTGGATGATCTCTCATTCTTTCTTAAAAGCATTTCCAACATAATGCCATGGCAATGAATCAGATCATTCTTTTAGTAAATATATGCCTGGCAAAAATATCCCTGCTATAGGTCAAGGTTAACTATACAGATCAGAATGGGTCTTTGGGAAAGGCATGTATTATAATAGCTTTCCTTTATAATGGAATAATCAAGATCACTTAATGCTCCCAATAACTAGGAGCTGGTGTTCATTTTTATGGAAAGGACGGTGCAGAAAAGAATAGTTTACTAATCAATACATATGGGAACTTAAAATAATGTATCAGTATGACTGGAATGAACATACAGGTTGGGTCTGAACTTAACGTGCTTCCATTGAAGTGAATGGGATCAATGCTGAGGACACAACTTTCAAAACTGGCTAAATGACTTAAGAGCCTACATTGTCTACTATATTTTTAAAAAATATACAATCACAACCAATAAAAAAAGCAGCTGCACAAAACTTTATTTGTGAAACCACAACCACAATTATCTGGTTTGAGTTTTATCAACAATATAAAACTTATCCCCGATTAACTATTATTGCAAACACGGGCCCATTCTGAGCTCAACCTTAGTTGATTTGTGGCTTTGGCAAGAAATAAAATTTAACTTAGTGGTTTTGACAGAACTGAGCTGAGTTTTAGTTTGTTAGAACCATCTTGCCCCCTCTCCATACATATGCAAACAAGCGTGCATGCACAAAAAGCAACACTCTGTGGGTCTGAACTGAGCCCACCCCAGAAAGAAACAAAAGGTTCATTTGAAAGATGTGAAATGCTGACGTAAGCACAATGATGTTAAAAAAAATAACTGGTACAAATTATGTGAATCGGCAACTTGCAGGAACGAATGTACAAAAGAGAGAAATAATTCAGAAATTCTCAAACCACAATTTGTTGTCTTTTTTTTTTTTTTAAGCCTTCGTTATTTGTTAACATGAGAAATCATTAGAAATTCCATCCGTCATCAAGACTGTCTCTTTGGTGGCAGAATCTCACTGAATGTATATTCAGCAGGGGAGTCCTGTTTTCACAGGTGAAAGTGGATTACATGAAAACCTTCAGCAGAATGATGACTTGTGTGCGGGAACAAAAAAGCTACATTCTGCCCATGGATCTACAGGGCTGATGTAACCTAATATGGTGCTGTCCCTCCATGCAATGAATTCCCAAAGTTCTAGGGAAGGAGAGTATCCATCTGCTCATATCATCATGAGCATAGCGAGACAGCAGGAGGCAGCACTTGACTGAAGACAGGCTGCCATCTCACACAGCAGCAGCTTAAGAACATCTGCAGCTGTGGAGTAGTGGAGGGAGCGAGGGAAGAAGAATGCTTATGTCTAGGTTTGGGGAATAACTGCCCACACCTCCCAGAATTCAAAGAAAGACAAATCAAGCTCAGTAAGGTGGAAAGTGCAAGGGAAGAATTCCCATCTCCAGGAAAACGCAGTGAAAAGAGCCCACGTGAACTCTAATGTTCTTTCTTCCTCTGCCTTCACTCCCCATGGTGTTTTGTTCCACCATGGAGAAGAAAGGCAGAGGAACCGATCTTTCTCCCAACCTCTTTCTCCTGCAGTATGTGAAAGGGATACATCCCCTGATCTCAAGACAGATTGGCAAGTAAGCCATTTCTTTTCACCTCCTTCACCACAGCCGACCAAGATGCTGGTGGAGAGTGGGGGGAGGGAGTAGAAGCAGGTCAGCAGCAGGGAGATCCGTTCACAGTGAAGCCAATTTCCATTCACAATGCTAACTGAGCTTTTGCTCTCACTGTTACAGCTGATTTTAAAAAGAACCCTGCAACTCATATAGAACCCCTTAAAATGATTTAGTGATGACAGCCAAGTGTGAATGCATTAAATGTCATTATTTTGTATTATTCTCTTCACTACTACAAAAATCTGACTCTACAGTGACAGAGTTGAAGGCCAAGAGTTTCAAGTGACTAGTGTTTTTGATTACCCAGCTTCAGACACTTCAGAAGGGCCTGATTTTCAGAGGCTGTGCATTCAGCATTCTTTTGAAAATCAAGCCCCTGTAAGATGCCTCAAGCTGACTGCTCAAATCATTAGTCATTTGTGCAAATCTTGGACTATGCACATATTTTGGACTTTTGTACCACAGACACATGCAACCAGCTTGAGTGTGTACAGCAATACCATTTTTTATGCCTTCTGTAGTTTTATGAAAGTTTCTGTAGGGTTTAAATGTAGCCATACATTTTGGATCTAGAAGTCATAGGGAGCTACTGTTGATTGGGGTGTGGAGATTTATATATTTGGGAGATTTGTTCAAATCTCCATTGGAAAAGGAGGGCAAAGATTACAAACTAAAACACTCAAAGGAAACAAACACCCATTTGTGTTTTGCTCTCACTGTTACAGCTACCCACTTGTGTCAGGAAGGGGAGACACAGTGCTTGCCCAAGAGCCAGTGCTGATGCAACTGTTATCCAATAGAGCTTACATCAGCTTTTTCACAGCTACAGGAAAGTACTGATGAAAGCAAATGTGCTCTTCTGAGTAACACTGAGTATCGGTATATGTCAAGCTAACTAGGTTGGTATCACCTATTTACAGGAGTCTTTTCTTCAAAGGGAAGCAAAAAGATAATCTGGTGATTGATTTTACAGACCTTACTCAGGAAATTGAAATTGGAATGTCCCTCAGCTTGGAAGCTAAGGACGGGAACAAACTTTCTGACTCCAAAGTGGAGTAGGCCATTTTTAAGTCATTTAGCACGCATGATTCTTGTCTTCCCTTATAAAATTCTATGATATCCTTCCTGTTTAAAATGATAGGGGAAAACCTTACATGCAGTTAGTGGTTGGCTCAACTCCCCCATTGAAGACAGCGTACTTTATGAGCATAGGAAAAGGTCATTTCAAAACTTACATATGGGCCTTGGTCCTGTTGTCACTTACATCAATGTTACATTCTTAACTAGAATGGAGATACTCTAACATCCACCAATGTAAAGGTTTATGTAATTCAAGCCTGGCATAGTTTAACTTTCAGGGTAGATATAAGACTAATTACATTACTTACAAAACGTTATTACCTATTCCCCTATGTCATAAAACAAAATAAAATCTTATATTTTTTATTTTGAATATTTAAAACATGCTCTGCATATACGATTCACCTTGTTCTTTTCCATTACACACAGCAGCGATTCCGTTTTCTATAGCACCTTCCCCATCTGAGCTTGGCCTCTCGGAGGACAATTTCTGCATGGACAAAATAAATTAGGTCATTTCTCACGTGGTCACACTGGCCAAATGATGTGTCATGAGTCAAATTAAAGTTATGCTTATTATTAAATTAAACACATGCCAAGCATCCATCCTGAGGACAAATATGAGATAGGCAAGAGTTCATTGACATTAGAGAGATTTCTTATGTCACCACACAAGCATTAAAACAAAACAAAACTAAGCACACAGTATAATGGTATTGCCAAATATATCCCATTCTTTTATCCTTTTAAGAGTAACAGACTAATTTTGTAACCCTAATCTAACAATGGACTATGTTACCCATAATATACTTTTATTACTTTTCTAGATTCTAAAATGTTGCTTTCTATTAATCTGCTAAACTACAAGTGCTCATTTTACATAAAAGAAATCTTCAAAACTATATCTTTAATGAATGCTTTAGGTATACATTTACAACTGACAACCTACCAACACAACACATTTCTATAGGTAGAATTTCAGTACTTTTGATGTGTGCAAGTAAGGTCCCTTGCTGGTATAAACTAGAGTAAATGGTGGATTCTCTGCAACTGGAAGTCTTTAAATTATGATTTCAGTAACTCAGCCAGAGGTAATTATTACAGCAGTGTGGGGGTGTGGTTCTGTGGCCTGCAATGTGCAAAAGGTCAGATTAGATTATCACAATGATTTCCTTAGTGTCTGAGACTATGAAAAGGTCTGTGAAATTACAGACTAGCAATTATGTGTATATTACTAATAAAAAAAATTAAAAATCTAAAGTTTATAAAAGAGCTGTTACCTAAAATGTGGAGCATAAACAAAACTCATATGTTGTGGCATGCCATAAAACTTTTTATTGGCATCCGTTTAACAGGATTTACATAACTCATTCATGGCTTCACCACTTATGAGTAACATCGACATCTCAAATTTGTGGCAAGGAAAACTTTATACCGTACCATCCTGTATTTCCTTCCCTCCCAGTAAGGGGTAACTGGTGCGAAAAACTTAATTGAACAGACTTTTTTGTTATATACATTGAAAGTTCTGAAATACTACCTATGCAAATGCATTGTTTGTGTAAGGCTGTCAATTGTAAATATATATCTAAAGCATTCATTAAAAATTTCATTTTGAAAATTTCTTGAGCACTTCTTACCTGATCTTGCTGTTTAGCACATTAATAGACAGCAACATTTTAGAACCTAGAAATAGAATTTATTTATATAATATTGTATAACAGGCAAGGGAAATTATATAAAAATATACCTTAATTACTGTAAGCCAAATCCTGATCTTAGTTATACTAGTGTAAATGCAGAAAATTCCATTGATGCCAATGGCAAAACAAAAATGTAAATCTAGGCTACCTAAGAATGGACTTTGACCTCCGAAGTCTTGAGGTCAAATCCTAGTCAATGGGACTTTTCAACATTAATCTTTAATGGGATCAGGAGTTGGCCCATAACAAACAGGACTGCCATCTTCCAGTGCAGTCTGACTGCACAGATCTCACACAGGTTGGGGGCCTAAAGCAGCACTGCCATGGTGAGCATTTGGTGCGTTGATGGCCTCACTTCATAGACATCCTGTTCATTGTTAGTCTGCTGCCTCAGGGTATGTCTACACCACAATTAAAAACCCACGGCTGGCTCGTGCCAGCTGACTTGGGTTTGCAGGGATTGGTTTAAGGGGCTGTTCAATTATGGTGTAAATGTTCAGGCTTGGGCAATAGCCTGGATTCTAGGACATTGGGAGGTGGGAGAGGTCTCAAGAGTTCAGGCTACAGCCTGAGCCTCACTGTCACACCACAATTAAACATCCCCGTGAGCTCAAACCAGCTGGCATGGGCCAACCACAGGGATCTAACTGCGGTGTAGATATACCCTCAAGTGAGTCAGGGAGCCAAGTGTGTCTGTGCCAAGACATGACCATTTCACAGGCTCTAAACACTGCTCCCTCAGTAAGCCAGGAGCACCCAAGCCTCAGTACAGAATGGATTTCCTCTGCCAGCCCTCCAAAACCCCAGTCCAGCCCATCATATTCCTCCCCATGCTCCACATCCCTGCTGGTTTCTCCCTGCCCCCACAGGTCCATCTCTACAGCAGAAGTCACCCACCATGTCCTGGGCGACTCAGCATGCCTGCTTGTAAGCATCTAAAACAAAAAGGTGCTGATGGATATGAAAGTTGGCCAATTTTGGGTTGCCGGAATAATTGTGTTTGTGTTTCGTTTAAAAAATGGCCCGTGCCAGAGACGTTATCAGAATGTGAGAGCGAAATTTGGAGTCTTTGGGAACTGTGCAGCTTATCTAAAGGAACTCAAAGAAACGTGAGGAAGAAGGAGCAAAATTTCTAAAAATGTAGCATCTTAAAATGTTTCCTCTGCAAAAGTTACCAAGCATTTTACTGAAAAAGCTACACAGTAACTGGGCCAAATGCAGAGATTGAATTTTAGAGTCTTGCTTTAAGGGTAAATGCAACCTGAACTTTAGAGTCGCTATTGACACCTCCGTACTATAACATCATCATCTATCTTTGCATTAGTAATTCTTTAACTTTACCTTTTCCAGTTCGGTCTTGTGTATCGGAGAACTAGATGATGGTCCATCTGAATCTATTGCTCCAGTGCAGTTGCTGCAAACATCTTTTATTACCTTCAAAAGAAATACAAAATGGTTTAATTGACACACAAGTCAAAGAACAGAAAAAATATATTTTGCTGAATAGAGGACTTTGTTCAAGATGAAGCACTAGGGATATTTGCTATCCTGGAGGTTA
Organism: Dermatemys mawii; assembly: GCA_007922305.1. NCBI lineage: Eukaryota > Metazoa > Chordata > Testudines > Dermatemydidae > Dermatemys > Dermatemys mawii. Next base: position 17,133,664 of record ML677326.1, on the reverse strand, counting down.
AAACAGCAGTGAGAAAATTATTCTCTTTATCCATAGGCAAAACGTTAGGCAGGCTGCCACTGCTAGAGCTTCTCCACATTGCCTCACTAAGTCTCTTCATGAATGACCTGGAGGAGCCATAATGTCTAGAGGTGAAAGGTTTCGATTTCTAGACGAGCTAATCTCCAAGCCTCTCCTGAGCAAAGAAGCTGCCAGCACTTGCAGGAGTTTTGCAACATGAACTCAGCTGACACCACCAAATTCATTTAGTTATGACTAATAAATGGGATAACATCCAAGGTCCTGCAAGCCAGGGGACAGCACTGCTGCCTAGTATGCTACCCAGCTGCTCTTTTTCTAATGAAGAAATAATGATGTGCTGACCAAATTGCAGATCTGTATCAGATACTCTTGCGTGTGTCGTTTAAATGGATTTTTCATATTCATTTTGTGATGTTCCATGACCACAGTAACATTGACACTGAAGCATAGATCATACTACTTGCAAATATCTTAGGAAATGTGAGTTATTTTATATGCCCCTCCCCTGCAAAGAAAGAAAGGGGAAAAAATTCACAGAAGGAGACGGATTTTGATAGAATTTATGGGAGCTCAAAAATTGCATCTGTAAAATAAGGCCTGAAAAAATATAAAGGCAGAGGGCTTTTACTTTTCCTGTTTCCTCTGTGCACAGTTTGGTTTTGATGCTTAGATGGGGCTGTCACCTAGCAATCCTCATATTGGAATACCTGGTGTTGAGAGGAATATTTGAGTTCTTGACAGCAAATGCTTTTGGGTGTAGACATGGCCAGAAAAGTGACTATGTAAAAGTAAGACCTTCTTAATTAAAAGCTCTCCTCCTGGGCGTAAGTCAGAGTAGTATCTGCTGACCCAAATGACATATATATGGTTTTACTGCCCTTGCCCTTGCTAACACAGCAGAGTCCACCCAGCCAAGAGAGAAATGCGTTTTATTGTGGGGGAGGCATCATTAACAGAAATGTGAATGAAGTTCCAAATGTAGGGCCAAATTCTGCCCTCATTTATACTTGACATCACATGATTTATCTAGTGAGAGAACGCGGCCCACAGAACTGTCACTCCCGGTGATGGTATGCAAGCCAGAACACAAATTTAACTTTCAGACCCCAAGCTGTATGCATGGCTGAAATAAAAATGTCTTTTTACTTGTAAACTGAGGAAATCTGATATGGAAACCACTAAGACATAACACAGATGGCATAAAATAAATGTCCTTTTCTAGTTACCTGAGCTGAACCTCACTTTAAGGGCATACTAAACAAACCAAGTGTCTATCTAAAGTACTTACATGGCCTGTTACTGCAGTGTCTGAGCAGATGGGGAATTGAGGCACAGACAGTCTAAGTGCTGTGCCCAAGGTAGTAGAGGAAGTTGCTAGAAGAGCAAGGAATTAAATCCAGATCTCTTGCTTCCCAGGCTAGCATCCTAAACACTGGACCATCCTACTTCTCAGGCCTTCTCCCTTCCTCCATGCCCCCCAAACACATCCACGCTCTTTTGGGGACCACACAACTCATGCGATTCTGCATGCTGAGTCTGGCCCAGCACTCATTTTCTCTTGTCAGTAGCAGGGTATGAAGGTGTCAAGACCAAATAGAGACACAATTTATGGTCAGATTTAATTCCTGTACTTCAGATTAGTTGAAGTATCTGAGTGTTTTATTTGCAAAGGAATTTGACCATTCAGTTTCTGGGAACATTTATTCCTGTCTCCTGCATGACCTTGATACAACGGCTCATGTTTTCAGCATCTGGTCACACCACACAGTTAGTTAATTTTGGCAAAGGCAGATAGTAATGGAAGTTACAGACAGAACAGAGGGAAATGATTTGGCAGCAACCAGACTAGTATGTGCAAGTCATGCACTTGAGTAAATACTGTTCTCGAAATACCTCACACTCTTAAGGGAAAGCTTTCTCAACATGCTTAATTGGGTTTTAATTACTTTTTGAATAAAAATGATGCACTATCATAGGAAGCTCATGGCAAACTCTGAAGCAAATGCATATTCAAAAATTCAGTATGTGAACATTTTTGGGTTCAAGGGATCCTCAGCTGGTGAAGACTGGTTCATCAATTTCTAGGTGGATCATTACTGTGTTTCACACCCAGTTTCAAACATGTACTTCCATGTGTTCTGGATGAGCGCTTTGCTGCCCCTTCTATAATTATGTTGTCATAATAATTGCTGTTTTCACATGCTCATCATTTTTACTCACAACTTTTGAAGCTGAAGCATCAGTGTGGCCAACTCTCATGATTTCATCATGAGTCTTAGAATATATGTTGATTTTCTTAAATTCCCAGGACCTGGAGTCATATGAATACACAAGAATCTCAGCTTGCATTTAAAACAACTAAGTTTGCATCCCTCATGGTCACAGAGAAAAGCATGAAAATGTGACCCGAGTATATCCTAATGGCTCAAAAAGGCAAATAAAACGAACCCTAAATTTATTTTTAATATAATCTCATTTGGGAATCTGACTTGTGATTTTTGACTGCTAATACTATCTCATGCAGTGTCTACTCAAAAAAAAGTCTTTCATGGAAAGACTGAACAGAATTCCTTCACTATTTAAATTTCAGTATGAGGGGTAGGTTGGTGGAAGACAGTTTTCCTTTCTCTCTCACACACACACAGTCAGAAATAGCGTTCATATATGACATCTGCCAACAGAGATTCACTTAGAAAGTCAATCCAAGTTTGTATGAAATGAAACATTATTTTAAAGTTTAGGACCATATAACATCAGCACACTGCAGGCTTTTCACTTGTGAGGAGGATCAATTTAAAGCTAAGAGAGTTTAAAAATAAATCTGTCAAATTTAAGCCCCCAAAAGCTAAAAATATTTCAGTTCTTAGCATGTGAAAACGGCCTGTTGGAATGAAAAGGTTGAAAATGTGTAGGCTGGACACTTTTGTGCAGCCTGACCTCTATCATTAATATTTTTTTTCTATTACAGTAGTGCCTGGAGGACCCAACTAGAATAGGAGTCTGTAGTACGGGGGTTCTCAAACTGGGGGCCAGAACCCCTTAGGGGTCGCAAGGTTATTACATGGAGGGGTTGAAAGCTATCAGCCTCCATCCCAAACCCCGCACTGCATCCAGCATTTATAATGGTGTTAAATGCATAAAAAAGTGTTATTAAATTTATATGGGAGGGGGTTGCACTCAGAGGCTTCCTGTGTGAAAGGGGTCACTAGTACAAAAGTTTGAAAACCACTGCTATAGTGCAAACTTTTGTACCAACACAGGCCTGATCCTGGAAACACACACATTGCCTTATTGACTTCAGTGGGACGAGGCACACAGATAAGTGTTTACAGGATCAGGGCCAAATAGAAGACAGAGTATCTGCCCCAAGGAGCGTGCCACATAGGTGTGAAATCCTAGCCCCACTGAAATCAATATGAGTTTTGCCATTAACTTCAATGGCCAGGATTACATTCCTGGTGTTTCCAGGTGCTGGGCCTACATGCTCCTACTACAAAAGCATTTGAGTTAATTATAGGGTGCTCACCTGTACTGAACTCATCAATTTCTACACTTACTACATACTATTTTAAATTAATACTATCAAGGCTGGAAAGCCCAATATTTGACCTATCTTTCTTTCTTTTACATGCTTGTAAAATCCAAAGGTTCTAGTCACCAGAAATTACCCACCATCTTCCATGATACAGGCTACAGATAAGATACTGGCTATGTAGTAAGCCAGAGAACAGGTCACCTGCTATGTAGAACCCCCGTCAGAAAAAGAAAAACTCCCCCACATTCCACAGAGTGGCAGAGATGCACTAAATGAGAAGAACTTGAGTAAATGAATTCCTTGCCTCCTGGCCACTGCTTCCCAACTCTGAAGATAGGTATATTGTCTCTTTAAAAGTGGTGGCTGGGGAGGGTTCTCCATAGGAGGGCTAGAATGAAACAAAGGGAGAAAGAGTAGCTTTAAGGCCACCCCTCTGTGGTTCTTATTCTCATATAACAACTCTTTGCTCTGTGTTAGAAGAAGGCGATTATTTACCATTATCAAATGTGACAATGGCATCCTCAGTTTCTTTCTCTTCAGCCTGTGCGAGTTGCGGCCCTCGTACAGCACCAACAAAGTGCTGGATGTTTTACAGGCAGATATGAGAAATCCCCTGAAGACGTCCCCATCTAGCAATTCACATAAGTAGGCCCAGCAGGCTAAGAGGGAGAGAAGAAATAACTTTCCCACGCCACTCTCCAAGTGCTAAAGAGGAGCTCCTGGTTCCCATTGCAATGACACACCCCTTGTAAAAGCACCCCTAGACTGACCTGAAAAGGACCATCTCCCCTGCCCATTACCACTGGGTGGATGGAGTTGAGAGTGGCAGGGGACTTCAAATGAGCTAGCAGCCACGAAGGTGGTCTTTAGTCCACATTATCCCCTTTACAACTCTCTCCCATATGACATTCAGCCATTCCCCACCCCCCCCCACCCCCGCTGCCTGTGTTATTATCATCAAACCTACTGCCATATATGGCAACTCGATCAGAGTCTTGTGAAAGGAGGAGCGTTGGGAAGCTATGTAATGTTGCTTTAGGCACTAGCATTGCACTGCTGCTACAAACGTGGAAGTACCCCCTCAGAAAGGAAAGCTACCTCTACCGTCCTCTGGACATGGATATTATTTTAGGCCGAAAAGCTTCCCTTGTAATCACGGATATGATTTTCTACAAACAGATGTTTTAATACCCATTTTATGAAAACAAATGCAAAGAAAGGAGTTCAACCCATGAGCTAACAAATCACTGGTTTCATGTGAAAGAAGGGGGAAATTAGTAGGGAAGGAATATTATCTAGTGGCTAAAGTAGGTAACTGAATATCAGAACTCTTCAGTTCTCTTCCCAGACCTACTGCAGACTGTATCTGTGACTTTTAGGAAAGTGCGGTTCTGCCCTAGAAAGCAACTATGCAAGTATGACAAGTGTGGTCCATACGAACTGTTTCTCTGATTTTCATATCTCATTGTGCTCATTTTACATGTAAACATCCTTTTCCTTACTGCCAGCCCTGCCAGCCCACTCTGGACTGTGGCAGTAAAGCTGTGTCATTTCACATCAACAGCAATAACAGAAATTCTCCAAGCCAAACTAAACTTTTAAGTACATCTCTGACACTCATGTAGTCTTTGGGTTATGCCCTCAACAACATTTACATAAGCCCACTGACTTTTCATGGGTTGTACCAGGCCACTTGGAGGGCACTCCTAGCTACCACCTGGCCCTCTTCCACCAGTGCGGTGAACTCCTGTGATTGATCATGGGGGAAGCTCTCCCTGAACTTGCTGAGTCCCACAGGTTGAAGTTGTATCGGTCACATAGGGCCTGATGGTTTGAGAGTCTAAATTGGAGGCTCACTGTTGAATAAATCTTCCTGCCAAATAAGACCAGCCTCTTGACATCTTTATTTTTGCAGGTGCTACTCACCTGGCCCTTTGGTTGATGGCAGACATGACCAAAGACCCTGTGGGAGGGTGCATATATAAATATTCAACCCTCTTTGTGGGGACATAGTACTTTTTCCTCCACCTTTTTGGATGTGGGCGGGATGGAACCTGGGGTCTGCTACACTGATGTGGTGAGCTTCAGGACCCCGGGGTGAATGGGCAATGAGACTGGGGCTGGAGCATAGGAGGGAATGATATTGAAGAGGTCCTCCTGAGGTAGCTCCTCGACCTCCAAGTTCAGGTTGTCCTCCACCCTTTTAAGTAGGGCGTTGTCCCCCTGAAGTCATGGAGGGGGACAACGAGGATGACTGCACCGCTGGACGGGGAGCATCCCCGTGCTGCGTCAGAGATTGTTCTTCAGCCACTGGGGCCTCCCACGGAACTGCCATTTAGGATTCAGCCTATTGCTCCGACACTGGTGCCGGCTGCACCAGGGATATGTTATCAGAAGCTGCCTGGAAGGAGCAGTGGGAGAACGTTACGGGCATAAGAAGCACCCCCACAGGTTTCAGTATTGCCACTGGGCAGGCATCGCTCTTGACCCCATGCTGGTGCTGCAGGCACCTTGCGGGCTCCCAGATAGGGGATAATTTGTCCTTTACAAGGGAAGGGCTGAACTGTTTTTTCATGATGCACGTGTTCCAGTCGATTTAGACTACTTTTTTGGTACCAAAGAGGTGAAACGGTGCCTGGCGGATCCCAGTGCTAGCAATGCACTGTGTGCCAATGCTGAAGTACCGGGCATGGAGTCGAGTGCCAGGGCTCCAATGCCAGACACAGAGCATCTTCCATGAGCAGTGCCTCAATCGAATGTTCCATTCTTTTTGAGCTTGGGGATGAAAACTTTTGCAGATCCAGCACTTTGCTATGGGGCTCCCCAGGAACTTCAAACAACCCTCATGAGGGTCACTGATTGGAACACGGCTTGAAGCCTGGCGAGCGGGGCACGCCCTGCTCTGGGACAAAGTCCCAGCTGGGACTCTAACTACCAAACTACTACTAAGCACTTAACAACTAACTAATCGCAAGACTAAATCACAAAGGAGAATGATCTAAACAGTGAAGAACCGCTAAAGTTCTTGCTAAGCAAGACCAGGTGCTCCAACCAACCATCATGGGTGATAAGAAGGAACTGAGACGACGTAGGGCTGGTGGCGCCTGATAAACCACTGCATGAGTGCAGCACTCCAGAGGGCACCACAGCAGCCCTACAGATACCACTAAGGCATAAGTCTCCGACAATTGTGCATGTGGGGATGCGCACGCTTAGAATGGAATCGCCATGAGCATGCACTCGAAGAACTACTCTACTTCCAGAAACATTTAGGTAATACCATCAACATTTTCCATTAGTGACCCAGCCCAACCCTGCTTAGCTTATAAAAGCTGATGGGATCACAACAAAGGATGGGATAGTTGGAAACATTAAACTAAAGAAACTTTATCCAAACAATGCATAAAATGATAAAAAGGAATATATTTTGATCAAATGGATTTTTTACATTGTCTTTCACACAGTACTTGATGACCAAACATTAGAAAACACGCTCTAGCAAGCAATACTACAGGACTAGAGAATGGACTTCACGACTACTCCATCTCTGTAATGGTCATGAATTTGGACCTTAAGGCCAAAGATATTTTAAGTATCGTTGGCATGAAATTGGCTTTTTGTTCAAAGACCAGTTTTCATATAGCCTAATTTGAACAGGTTGCTTGCAACAATGAACCCATTACCTGCATGAATGAAGTCACTAAAGGAAGTATATCGCTGTAATTCCATTTTATCAGTAGTATTTTTATTTCTTCATCTACTACCTTTTTGGGGCATGATAAACAAGTATAATTTCTTGCAGACAATTGGATATATTGGAACAAATATTCAGAACATAGATCTACAGCTGCACACGTGCATGCACATTCTCAAATATCCATTGAGAAAGCTCACTTTGGGCGCACAAAGAGTAATTGTGCATATCTTTTCTTGTGCAGGTTTATAGGTACAATTCAATGTTACTGATGTAATCTCTACAGCAGCCTGGAATCTCTACTGATTATGCTTGGCGCTCTGAAATTCTGACAGACCGGTGACATCAGCTATTCTTTCAACCAAGCATTCTTTAGCTGGTAAGCCTGAAACTGCCTATGTGGTTTGCTGTCTAGACTTTAGATTTCACAGCTGTTTTCTCGTGTCATCTCTATAGAATTCTATAAAATCGTCTACATATGTACTAGAGTTCTATTTGTTCTATCATCAAATAATCATACTTGAATTGATATTTTTAAATCAGTTGCTTAAATAAAGTAATGTATATTGTTAGAATTATATCTTATAAAAGGATAATGTCAATTTCTTCAGGCCACAGAGGAAAATCACTTGACCAGTCCTCCTCTCCCTAGATACTGATCTTGGCCTGTTCAGGCCAAAGGAAAGAGTATTAGATATAGAACTTAAATCTGGCCCATGAAATGTCTGTTGTGCAGAACTATCAGCTGCTCTGTTGCACTTGCAAAGTGTGAGGTTGCTAACACTAAAACAATTCCAACCTCAGATATCCCATAGCACTAACACGCCAGTGTATGTTTCCCCATTTCAGAGACTGCAACCCCATGCAGTATCTTTAAGTACCCTTGTATTAATTTATGAAGGATTCATGTAGAATTGTGTTCTACTTTAAACAGCTCATACAGGAACTACAAACAGTATGGAGTATTTGTAAACAACATGAGAGAAACACCACCCTTTGGGGTGGCTTGAAAATACTGTTTCAGGCTGGGTCTTCCCGAGACCTAAAAACAAAGAGTGTGGGACACATAAAGGATTAGTGTCAACAGATTAGGGGTAGGGTTGCTAGGTGTTTGGTTTTCGACTGGAACACCTGGTCGAAAGGGGACCCTGGCAGCTCTGGTCAGCACTGCTGACTGAGCCATTAACAGTCCGGTTGGCGGCGCAGCAGGGCTGGCAGGCTCCCTGCCTGGTTCCATGGGGCTCCTTGGAAGTGGCTGGCATGTACCTCCAGCTGGGAACCGCAGCCAGTGGGAGCTTTGGAGGCAGTGCCTGCATGCAGAGCCTCCTGGCTGCCCTTCTACCTAGGAGCCGGAGAGACATGCTGCCGCTTTCTGGGACCCACCTGAGGTAAGTGCCACCTGGAGTCTGCACCCCCTCACCCACTCCTGAATCCCCACCCCTTGCCTCAATCCTGAGCTCCCTCCTGCACCCAAACTCCTTCCCAGAGCCTACACGCCTCATCCCCTCCCACACGACAACCCCTTTCCCCAGCCCCGAGCCTCCTCTTGTACCCCAAGCTTCTTATCCCCAACACCATCCTAGAGCCTGTACTCCAAGCCCAGAGCGTGTACCCCCTCTCACACTCCAACCCCCTGCTTCAGCCCAGAGTCCCCTTCAAATTTCAAACCCTTTGGCCCCAAACCCCCCAGCCCAGAGTCCCCTCCAGCATCCCAAACCTCTCATCCCTGGCCTCAGCCCAGAGCCTGCATCCCCAGTCAGAGCCCAGATCCCATCCTGCAAGCCCCAAACCCCTGGCCCAGTCCAGTGAAAATGAGCGAGGGTGGGGGGAGAGTGAGCGGGGATGGAGTGAATGCTGGTGGCGGGGGAGTTCAGAAAGGGGAGGGGTCTCGGGGAAGGAGTGAGGAAAGAGTCATCTGTGATTATAAAGTAGGCAACCCTAACTGGGCGGCCCACATTTTGGCTGGGCAAATGGACAGGATATTCTGTCCAAGGAGAGGTCCCAGACTTGCTCATGGGTTGGACCTATTCGGGCCCAGAAGAGTGATGCGTCATTTCTGGTATGTTTATCAGTAAGTGTGTGGGACTTTTGTTGTTTTTATATGTCTTCTCTGTAATGCTTTGTCTTTAAAATAAATATACTCTGCTGAGAAAGAGCTGTGTGGTCATCTGTAACTGCTTTATATGCCGGTCATAGCCCTTGGAAAGTAATCAATGCACAATGCTTGCAGGGGATGTCACAGTGTATTGTAGTTTGCTGTGCAACCTTAAAACCCTTGGTCAGGAGGAAGAGGGATGCCAGTGTCTGCCCAAGAGAAGTGATGGCTGGGAGCCTGAAATCTTTGTGGGTGCCCCTGAGGGACGACAAAGGGAGAATACAGGTGCAGGTACCCTGAATCTGTGGCGCTTCCCAGTGGCAGAATCTATGACTCTGCCCTGCCTGACAATCATAGAACTCACATGCTGGAGACAGAGAGTGTCTCCCAGCTGACTGAAAGACAGAGGAAAATTGAGGGCCCCATCATCTGCCCATTGAAGTCAATGATCTATTTCACTGGAAAAAGAAACCGGTACAGGCTGGAAAGAGCTGTGTTTGGGCAAGAACTCCAAGACTTCCAACAGCCAGGAAGAATCAATAGTGGCTCTTCGGAACTAAAGATGCTTCCCCATCTTTTTGTGAAGGAGGACACCCCCAAAGCCACTCCTCCCAACACGACACAGTGAACTCATTCCCAGTATTGTCCTTTCCTGCACACATTCACACACACTGCAGGAGCTCATCGGGAGTTAAAGCTTTTTAGATAATGCTTTCTTAGCCAAAAGGCCGAGAAGTGAAAGAAAAAAAAAATTAGCTGCAAAATAGTGCAACTTGAAATCTGATGCATCTGACCATTTTATTCCATTGAAAAGTAGTATTTCTAATTGACTAAAACTGAGTTGCTGCAAGCACAGCATAAACTGCTTTAGGATTGTTCTGGAGAGGGCAATTTGTAGTGGATAGCATGGAGTATGTTATAGAAAAGTTGTAATCTTGGAAGTTGAGAGGACAGTAGCCTCGCCATGTACTTGAAATAGCTTTATTAATGGAAAGCTTTGTAGTGTGATTGAACTAAAACTACTGTCAATCTGTCTCCAAATGTTCTGCAGATTGTCTAGTCTTTCACTCTCTGCAGAGATACAATTTTGCAAAGCTTTTTTTTCTTTTTCTTTTTTTGGTAGCAGGAATGTGCCTTGTATGTGGAAACAACTATCTCAGCCTGTGTCTGTGAAGACTGTTTTGTGTATAAATAAATACATTAAACGTGTTTTATGAAAGAAAGCCTGATAAGTGCCAATGCATTCAGCACTGCAAAATCTAAGTTTAGAACAACACAGGAAACAACAGTGCATTTAGTATGATCTAATTACAACAAAATTCCTTTGAAAAAGAAAGTGGCAGACTAATGTCGTTTCATTCCAATCAGTTGCCATATGCACAGCCAGGACAGATTCTAATCTGTGTTTATGAAATGTTCAATGAATTAACAGGGCACTTATTCAGTGCTAGTTTTTATAAGTAATAATTAGGTACTGGTGTTATAAATAGCCTGTAAGAGCTCCTTCTTACTTTCTATGAAAAACCAGATTTCAAATGCGGAGATCAGAGGCTGCTCTAGACACAGGCAAGCTCATAGACTTTATGGTTAGAAAGGACCATTATGATCATCTAGTCTGACCTCCTGCACAATACAGGCCACAGAATCTCATCCACCCACTAGCAGTTGCCTAGGATGGCAGATTTCAGGACCTCTCGTCCAGAAGTGGGTGGCAGGTGATGAGGCTGGCGGGGCTGCAAGTTGGGGCTCCGCGGATCAGGAAGCAGACCCCAGACAGGCTGCTGAGGAAACACGCTCATCCCTAGCCACTCCCCACCCCCAGTGAGGGACAACTGTGGCTGCAGATGCAGCTCAGGCGCTGAGTGGCTCAGAGCGACTCCTAGTAGCACTTGCTCAATGCAGTGACCTGCCTGGCTCCACGTCAGCATCCAGCCCACATTTGCTGCTCAGCGCCCAACCTCTCTGAACCCTGGTGCCTGGCAGCTCTCAGCACCTGCCCTGGCTGCTGACCTGGACTCATAATACGATGGCCCTATGCTACAAGCCTGAGAGTGAGGAGCTCATCCGGAATGGTCTGAGTGGCATGGGGCTTGCTGGGGACCAGCAAGGGTGCAGGAATGGGGGTGAGGAGTTCAGGGGGACCTGGGCTGAGCTGGGTGGCTCCAGAAAAAGAACTGCAGTGTGCTTCAGGAGTCCATGGCCCTGGGAGGGATGGCGGAGGCCAGGGAAGGGTTACAGGAGGCGGATGGGGAGTGGGTCTCTGGCCTAGGAGGTGGAGGACATCAAGGAAGGCTTGTGGGGGGAAGGCGGGGAGCAGGTCCATAGCTCCAGGGAGTGGATCCCTGCCACAAACTTCTAAGCAATTAGGAGGAAGGTGGCACACCGAAATTTTGCATAGGGTGGTCTCTGCCTGAGATATTAAAGAGCAGAACAAAGGCTAATCTGATGGTATATAGAATTACAGATTAATTTTCCATTCAGCAAGTCATCATGCAGTCATGCCTCTGAAACTGCTCTTCACTTCTTCTCTTTCCATAGGAAGCCTACATGCCATCAGGAGTGTGTTTAATCTTATGTGTTTAATCAAACCATCTTTAGAAACATACAATTTATTCTTAAGAAAATAAGTACCAGGTATGGTTACATCAGAGCAAAGCATAGAGAACGTTGTGTGGATTCTTATATATTTAAACTTGTAGATGCTCTTAAAGTGTTGGATTAAAAGTTCTTTTTAAAAAGCCACTATATCTGAAGTGATAGTTTCCCACACTACTTCACTGACCTTCACATCTGAGAACAGCAAAGTCCAACATAAATACTAATAATCTGGTTAGGATCTGAAACTGCAGTAGTTGCACTGAGAACGTCCATATTTCTAGACACTGAACAGAACAGAGTGAAAAATGGCAAAATCCTGTTTCTCAGAAGTCTGCATTCCCAGGACAAACTGCAACATATGACATGCTGCTAGAACAGGACTTGAAAACTGGACTAAACCTTCTAGACAGAGTGAAACACACCTGCACTTCTGCATGCACAAAACACATGCTCCCTGCAACTGACTACTACTACAGCTGTGCCTGTGTTTATTGCGTAATGTACTTACAGTAACATATTGCCAATTATCTTTTTATTTAATACATTTTAAAGTGTTATGTCTTACTGTGTCTCTCCATTTGTTTTCTCTTTTCATCTTTTTTCCTGAAGTGTCATCTGCTCCCCTTCCATCTTCCTCTTCCCCTTATACACCTTCCTCACTCTTTTGCTACATCATGCTCTCCAATTCCTCCGCCACTTTTTTCCTCTCCCCCATCCTCTTCACACAGACATCTGCATCCATCTACAGAGCTGACAGGTGTTCCGTATCTCATGGGACACACTCATTTGGCAACACTGTCACATCTACCCATAGCTCTGCAGGCAGGACCTGCACTTGTGCCTTCTGACTCCTATGTCACCTGCTGAGCAGGCAGCCAGTTGCTTCACTCTCACTGTTCTCCTTGCTGGATCCCAGCAAGAGGAAGGAGCATTGGCACCAGCAACACAAGGTGAGAGGCCTAGCTGGCATCAGGCTCTCTTATTTTGTCCCTACAACTGCCCTACATCCAGCTCCACCAAGCTTCTCACAAGCAAACATCTCCACACCCATCAGAAGACATGCCCTAATTCCCCAGCAGCAGCACTCATCCCCAGCAACCAATAAGCCAACACCAATCTACCCCCCACCCCACCCTCTCGCTGGCGTCTTCCCCCAGCGATCAGACAGTCCCAGCAGCCCCAGGCAACCAACAATCAAAAACCCCTCCAGGCATCCCCATACTGCTTTCAGCTCCACCACCCACCCAGCTGCCCCTAGGATAGCCCCCAATTATTCCCAGTCACCCCTACTTTCTACTGTCAAGATTTTGGCCAACTGCTGAGCCCACATTTACCACTGTTTAGGGAGAACATGTTTATCATAAGTTGAAGTTTATGGACATGTGCAAATTAGTTCATGAACTAATTTACATAAAATGCCACATGGGACTGTAAAAAGCATAGCAGCCATGCATCTTCATAACTACCCACATTCACAGCCACTCTCAAATCAGCTCATCCATTTACCTCCACAACCACACCTGCTACTCATAGGCTCCACAGCCCCCCCCACCCCTTCCCTGGTGTAGTAGTTCAGGGCTGCACTATTCCCTTACTATATCAGAAAGGAGCAAGCAGTACCTGGGTCTTTCTGCTAAACAACCTCTGCTGCCTACTTCAAGTTTCGACTTGCCCCAGTCAAGAGGGATTTTTCAAGCCCTGAGCTAGGTTTGGTAGGAAACATTTTCACCTTTGTGCACAAAGAATTTCTTCCATAAACCAGGATATTAAGAAGATAAGTGAACAATGTGTACTAATCTCTGCAACTCCCATCCACAACATACATGCCCCCCAAATGATTCTGCATATAAACTCAGTGCAACTACTCACACGCATAGTTACTCAGGCACATAAGCTCTCACAGGATCAAGGGCCCAAGAATGCAAATATGGGTGGACACAGAAATTTACTGGCATGAATTTGGAGTGGCTGCGTCACTCATGAATGTCAAAACCATGAATTCTTGTAAGTTATGCAGGTCACGCCAAAGGAATGCCAGTAAAACCTTTAACCAATCTACATCATCATCTATTTTGAATTAGGCACAATTTAGGGAAACCACTCCCTCCATTTTGTGTGTGTTTTCTAGAAAGTTCACACATACTTTACTGGTTATTTTTCCCCCTCTCTTTCTGCCTTGGTTACACTTTATTATTTCTGAAACTCCAACAGTAATGCTAGGCCCTGTCAAGCCAGCTGCCTTTGAAACAAGAGTTCCCACTGCACAGGCTTAAGAGGGAGCAAAAATTATGCAAAGCATGGTGTTCATTTGAAGAAGGTGAGAGTTGGCTTTTTCTTGGCATAAAACAACCATTTCTGGCCTTGATTCATCACAAGATAGCAGTGTTGTTGCTGTTTCAGGAGTAAATATTATACTATTATTTTGGGGAGAAATTCTATATTTGAAGAGAAGCAAACATTTTCATAAGAGATTTGTTAGGTTTTTAAACAGGGAGAAGGGAGTGGCTGTGTGAAAGCAAATCACTAGTTACTTGTTAATTAATTATAAAAGAAACCCCAACAACCTAAAACCTACTGTTTTTTGCTTGTGTTTTTTTTAATCAATACCAAAACTAATTTCAGTATTTTGAAGTCACATGGGAAAACGTCCTTTCCCAGTCTCAATATTTAGCATCATGTGGCATTTTAATAAAGACTGATTTTTTCCAGAGACTTCAGTGGCACAAAGGAGATCTTATGATTTTCTCTTCATGAGATTCAAAATCCAGTTTCTCACAAAATTGTACACTTGAAAGGGGGCGCCTGGTATTTCATGCGAACAGCAGAATTGAGTAAACCCGGCCATTTCTATTAGGGAAGAAGTGTCATCATACAAGGCAAAAACTGAAAGGATTTTGTCAGTAGCAGGTGAAAGAGCTCAAAGCTGGATATATGGGGCCATTCTTCTGAATGAAAAACAAACAAACGCCCAACTACCTAAAACATTAATTTTAAAAAGTCACATTTTCACATCTCACCTTTTAATATAAATTGATACTGAGTAACAAACACAATGTTTTATTACCAGAAATGTTTCCAGATATGTAAATGGTCAGAAACCGCACAGTACCTTCAACCACTGTTCCGCCTGCTCTTTGCTCTGTACTGCTAGAACCAGCGCATCTGTTCCTTGGTGAGTGATTTTCAACTCATGCTTCTTCTTTTTACTGTCTTTGGGAATGTATGTGATACTGCAGTCATTCAACAGCAGTTCCATCTGAGGTTGCTGATCCTTGGAACTTTTATAACACTAAATAAAAATGAAGTATGGTATTAGGTTAAAACTTAATTTCATGCACTTTTGATGAAAACCCTTATTGTATAGCAGTACTTCACTGCTTTAGCTTTTCCTACTCATTCCCTTGCCACATACCAAAGTTAATCAATGCTAACTTGGCATCCTTCTCTATCAGTCCCTTTCCTAAAGTGAAATGATTGCCAGATTGACATTACTGGAGACTGTTTAATCATAGAATAGGTACAGCATTGGGAACGCCGTTGCAGGCTTCTTTTACCTACCAATAAGCCTCAACCCTGAACTGGATAAGAGAGTCAGGGGATAGTTCAATCTTCATGCTGGTTTACTCTTTGCCCTCTCTGCTAAGACCGATATGAAACTTTCTCCCCCTCAACTGTGAGAAACATTAGTGAACCCCCTTCAGATGCTGGGTCACTGATGAATCTGGCCCAGATTTGAAGCGGTGACCTAAAGGGGAAAGGCTTCACACAGCATGACTCATCTGATGGGTCATCTAGTGCCCATTCTCAACTTCCATTCTTCGGTTCTTTCAATTTTTCAGTGTAGTTCAGTTTTATTAGGCTGTCATACACAGAATAACAGATTTAAAACAAAAACAAGTCAAGATCATAGCGTTGTGTACCTGTATTTCCATGTCCAGTTACCTTAACTACACGTGCAAACTGGTTTTTTTTCCCCATCTACATATTCATGCGGATGTACAATAGTTATTTGGATATTAAAAAAGACCACGCTGCATATGCGATAAGAATAACCGAACACAAAGGTAGACTAACAAATGCACATGTATTTTTATACATGGATCTGAGACCCCTTATTTTAAAATCTTGTCTTACCCACTTCATGTGCTAAGATTCAGGAAATTATAGCAATAGTTAACAGGATATTACAAACACTACAATCAAGGCTGAGAAGGGAACCATTTAAAAACAATCTTTGTAACTGCTCACAATTTTCTTTTTATTTTCCTTTCAGGCTATAACTTCTTTGGCCTGGTCTCATCTGAGTGGTAAATAATTTTTTGAGAAAATTTGTTTTATAAAAAAAATCATGCTGAAGTTTTATGAGCATGAAAAGCCACCACCACCTTTTAGCAGTTTAAGACGCATTTCTGTGGCATAATTTTATATTATTTCTAGATTTTATTTTTCAGAGTATATATAAGAAGTTTACTAAAAACACACATTTACATAACAAATAGTGCCAGATGAGGCTGTATAGAAAGCAATTACTGGCCAAATTATTTATATTGAATGTTTGGTTCTGATCTGAAATATCACATTTTGGTCTAATTTAAATGCTGCATTTATAATATAGGGAATAACTAATCCCTAAACACATATATATTTGTATTACTTTCTGCAAATCTCATAGGTTAAGTCTTCTAAGTCTTTCTTCCAATAGTAAACTAATCTTGTTTAAATTGCTCATTCAGCTCCTGTTATGATTTTTATTTTCTTAATCCTCATTACAGTATTACTGGAAGAAAAAACCCTGGGGGGAAAAATAACAATTTCTTAGACCACACAAGTGGTTAAAGGAACATGTGGTTAAAGGGAAAAAAAGAGTACCACCAGGATTTTAAATAAATAAATAAACTTAATTGTAGAAGAACTATAATGTGCCTTTTTAATTTCCTTTTCTTTCTCTCTCTACTTTGATTTTAGGCTTCTATCCTTCATTTCAAAAGTCTGATTCCGATCTTGTGTATGTTGGCGTAAATCTGGACTAACGATAGTGAATCCAACGGATTTACATCAATATAAGGGTGAACAAAATCAGAGTAGAACTTTTTTTGACAATTAAAATATATAAATGCAAAAATAATATCCTTAAAACATAAATTAAACTACTTTGGGAAAGGCGTGGAGTAGGGGTGGGGCCTACCAGAGCCCGGGGGAGTACCCCCGGCAGATAGAAACTCGGCACCTACATTCTGGACCCTGCCCGCCCCTAGAGACAACTCTGCTCATAAGATAACCCCTTTTTCACTACACAGAATCAAGTCTTGCAGCAGGGAGTTTACTAAATCATGGACTTGCAACTGGCGACCACTATATGAAAGAAACATAATAGAGTTCTAGAGAACAAACGCACAAAGACATTTAAATCACTTCCATCTTTCCTTTCTATGATGCAGCTGTGAATTATGTGAATATTGCATCTGTAATTACAGCAGAACAGATGGTGAAGGTTTAGTTTTAAGTATATACATTACAATAACATATGCTGCCAAGTATTGCTCAATCCACCAAGGGACTTGTTTCTCTCTAAGGGTCTGATCCAACAGCTCTTATATAGGGAAAACTCTCACAGAATCAAGTGGGATTTTTGCCTCCATAAGGGTTGGGTTTACCAGGTTTCAGAGATGAAATATACTGGACAGAAATTGGCTTCAGGCTATGTTCTCTGCATCAGAGAATTTTCAGTGGAAGTTTCACTGCGACAGGTTCCATGTTCTAATTAGCTTTATAAAAAGCAATCAATCGATCGATACGGGGCCCCTGGTCTTGGGTTCTTGTTCATGACGGGGCTCTCTGACAGCAATACCAAACATGATTGCTATTTACAATATATTTACCATAAGCCATTTTCCTTTAAAAATAATCACATCTTTAAATTACAAACAAAAATCTAGCAAAAGGAAATAAAATAATAATTACCAGTAGTTTGCTTTCTTTGATAACACACAGTAGTTTGGTCCATTGTCCAAATCGCTTCTTTCTCAAGAGGAAGGCACAGATTTTGGCATCCTTTACGAGGTCCATAGAAGCCTCCTCAGAAGGCCACTGATGTCTCATTTTTTTCCCTTTTCCATCCTCCTCCTCTTCATCATAAGATTCGTAAGAGCTGCTCATAGCATCTGAGTCATAATCTTTAAGGAAAGGATGGAAGTGCCCAGTTAAAACCATCAGCTATAAAACACACCTATAAAACTGAACAACAGCTGCAACGGGATCTATTTTAAGTACTACCTTTTAATCTAAAGACAAACCACAAACAATAGATTTTTCAATCCTCAATAATATCAATACATTAAGTTTATTGAGTATGAGATGCTATAAAATGAGAATTGCATCATCGTCAGATTTAACTATAGAGCCATAATTATACCTCTGGAATTTTAATTATAACTTGGGGAATAATACTTAGCACTTAGATACCGTTTATTTTGAAAATGATACTTGCAATTTCATTTTTCCCCCTTTTGCAGCTTTTCTAGAGGAAGAGCTTATAATCTTTCCCCATTCTTAATGCAATACTAAACTCTTGGTGACAATGTCTGCATTGAAAGAAATAAATGTAAACATTAAGGACATAGTATGTAGAGAAAGAAACATACAGTATGACAGAACTCACAAGAAATCGAGTATTTCTGTATGTTCAAGTATTTTACATCGTATACAGTAGAAAAATACATGTCTGTACAAAATGTCATACAATTATAACAGCAACAAGTTACAAACCATGAGACAATTAATGCTAATATAGACAGTGACACTGATTGCACCAGTGCCTCTGCTGATGTTGAAAGCATTCTGAAGAAATTCTCTCTTTATGCTGCTTAGTCCACATGCTTTGGGCCTAATCCAAAGATCATTGACATCAATGGCAGAACTCTTTTTGATTTAAAAGATTTACCATGGGGCTTTGTATCACCCCCTTTGTTGTCAAGAGCCAGGAGTTAGTTCTTTACTACTGCAAAACTTTGTTATCCTTATCATAGGACTCTGTACCCCCTATTAAATGAGGGCCTTTCTGCCAGCTGGTATGCCTAGAAGCTCCAGAAGGCACAATCCTTCCTACGCTGTGAAATGATAGGGCTCAGCAATAAGTCAATGCAAGGCAATGGCTAAGAGCTACAAATGAATCCAAAGTTAAGAAACACTACAAGGTTTTTATTGTTTAAAAAAATAATAAATGAAATAAAAGGGAAGGGTGGGAAAGGCTGGGGGTTGTCTAGTATTTAATTTAAACTGGCAAACTGGAAAATGGTTTTCTATTAAAGACTGTTCATTTTCTCATAATCATGTAAAATAATATGTGAGATCTCCATCTCTTCTAATTACCTCCCTGAAAACCAGGACGAAAGAGCCTAAACAAAAACACCCTTCTGGAGGGGTTATCCAGGAAGCTCTATGAAAGTTTACATTACTAAATTAGAAAATGTGTAGGAGGCCATTGACCAAACTCAGATGTACAAAAGAACACCCACATGTTACCTGCAGAGACAGAAGAGTTACAGTGGTGAAATTGCTAAACATGAAAATGCAGAATTCAGTAGTTAAACCAGAATTTTCAGAGAGGCCTGCCTATGCCCTGACACTAGCGTCATATTCAGAACCCTGGCCCATCTCTCTGCCAACAATAATCCTCCTTGAAAGGCAGCTCCTGACTCACACTGCATTCTTCCCGTATTCAGGACAGCAATACTTTCAGGGGCCATGAGCTGCCTCCTTCCCCTCTTCCAATCCAACAGTAATCCAGGGCACAATTAGGCCACCCATGTCCAGCTCTGCTCACAGCTTCTAGCAGTGGAGTTGTGGGGTGGGGGGGTCTATTACCTGTCCAAAGACATATTCTCTTTTTTAATTTTAAAGTAAATTCTAATCTCTGCTACCAGACTCCCTCTGAATCTGAAAACTCCGAGAGAGGTGGCCAGCAGAAAAGGCAAAAAAACACTATAGCATTTAAATAAAGTGGGAAGAAGGGACCCCACTCCTGATGGTGTGTATCAATTCTATCTCCAAAATGAACTCACAAGGCTCTTTGTTAAAGATCAGTTCCAAATAAGAGAGCATACAGAAGCTACACACTTCCAGCATTGCTTTCATTAGGCCACATTTAAGACTCTTCTGCTTTATTACAGACACACTTTTAAGAAGTAGAGTGTGTGAACAGAATAACAACTACTTTTTATCAGATGAGAGCCTAGCAAAATACCTCTCATCTGCATTTTTAGTGTATCTGACACTGAGGAGGCAAAAGGCAATATTGTATCTGTCTTCACTGTATTTTAATAAAAAACCAATTTCCATTTTATGGGATGTTTTAACTTTCTCATATTCCATGAAAGAATGTTCCAACTACTAAATATCATTGTTATCAGCCATCTCCATCCTATATTATGAAGGATTGGTTTCTTTTTACCTCAAGCCCCAAGCAAATATCTTGTTTCCTTCACTGCTTTTCAATAAGGTCATTTGCTTAACCACAGCACTTCTCTTCACAATACCCACATACTTTCATCAAGGTTATTAATATCCCATTTCTGGAGGTGCTGGTGCGGACTCCAAATTTAAAGGTTCAGTTTTGCATTTCAAATATCCATACACACAGACATACACCACCATCATGTTACATCCAACAATTTAAAAAGTCTTGATTTGGAATGTATATACACATTATTAAAGAATTACAATTACAGACCAAGTCATATTTTATAAGATGTCTTATTTTGGCACATCTGTTTTGGTACAGAGTTCTCCCTTTGGGAGTGAAAGCGTGGGCTGGGTCATTTATCTCTGCATAAAATACTTAGTCATCTGGCTCCCTACTACCCCAACTGCTGTTGCCATCAAGGTACAAACAAGGGTAATTATCAATACAAACAAGGGCAATTATCAATACAATCAATATCAGTAACCATGTAATCTTAGCACTGTAAATCCTTGTCCTTCCTCAGCACTACGCCGCTGTACTTCCTTATTCACCTTCTCCAAGCCATTCATGATTTTATAGACCTCAACCATAAGATTTAAGCAGATTTAAGCTTTCTTTTTTTAAAAAAAAAGTTTCTAGCCCTTGCTGTTGCAAAGATAACCTTCCAAGTGTGACTTGAATGAGAGAGATGCAGTTCCACTGCAGCAATTCAGAAACCTGATGGCGGCAGCAGCAGGGAAACTGACAAGCAAGTTGTCAGTTCAACTGCTTACCAAGGCAAAGAGCTAGAGGTGTTCAGTGGTGATCTTCATGGGAAAGATCTTTTTTAAAAACATATGGGAAGGGGGAGTAGTGAGACCTTACCCCACCCCCTCTGCAGCAGACAGGAAGGACACTGTGGGAGGACAGGAAGTCAAGAATGCCAGTCTAGCACTCAGAATACATTAAGGAAATACATCAAGGAAAAGAGAGATTGTTTCCTTTTCCCAGCAACACAGGGTGGAGGGAAGTGGTTAATTTCTCTATAACCTACAGTGAATTGACCATCTGTTAGATCACAAAATTTCATACTAGCGGAACACACACCATGATCAAGTTTTTCTTGAAAAGGTGTTTAAAGTTAGGCTCCTAAATCCTCATTTAGGTTCCTAAACTAAGTGGTCTGACTTTCCAAAATGCAGGGCATCCATAGCTCAGGGATCCGCAACTTCTGGCATGCAGCCTGACAGGGAAATCCGCTGGTGGGCAAGGATAGTTTGTTTACCTGCAACATCCGCAGGTTCGGCCAATCGCAGCTCTCACTGGCCATGGTTCGCCATTCCAGGCCCATGGGAGCTGCAGGAAGCTAGATAGGCTTTGAATACCTTATTTGTGAATTATATCTCTATCTATCTATTATTATTATTTTAGCAGAACCTGATGGTTATTCTAGTTTCTGTTGCATGAATTACATGCTTTTCTGTGTACAAAAATAATACAAATTGTTAAGGAAAATAATACCCTAATACATTTTCACATTATTCCCAATAAGATATTCAAAGGATTAACCTGAAGCTAATTTAAACCAGGTCACTCTGGATCAGTATTTTTCAATAAACAGAGATGGAAGAGAGTCTCATCATCAGATGAGGCACACTTCGACTTGTTCTTATCTGCAGATAAATATTTATCTACAGACCACAGATAGGGAAATCACTATTATTTTATTTTCATGAACTATACTCCTGTGGATTTTTCACCTTTTTATAAGAACATGGAAGATGTGAGCCTATTTACACTTAATTATATTAGGAAAAAAATAGTCTTATTACAATAAACACTCAGGAGTTACGAACACCAAAGTTACAAAATGACCGGTCAACCACAGACCTCATTTGGAACCGGAAGTGGTCAATCAGGCTGCAACAGAGAAAAAAGGAAAAAAAAACCAAATACAGTACAATTCTGTGTTAACATAAACTACTAAAAAAAAAGAAGGGAAAAAAGTTAAGAAAAAAAGATTTCAGAGTTATGAACAACCGCCATCCCCTCGTAACTCTGCGGTTCTACTGTATGAAGAAACATATACTATAGAGAGTTATATCTGTTTGAACATTTATTTAATCCATTAGAGCTAGCACTCTCTCTTTTTTCCTCCACTTCTTGATGATGATGTTCTTGTAGTCTGGGCCCTTAGAATCTATGTCTTCTCAATCACATCCACTTCAAAACAGCACCATATCCTGGCTTCAGTTATTACATGTAAAATGAGTTTGCTGATTTTATTTTAGTCACTTATGTTCATATTATTCACAAAGCCATAAGACAAGTTAGCACAATTGAGCTCAATGGGAATTTTGCCAGAGAAGATGGGTAACAAGCACTGAAGAAGGCCTATGGTGAATTTAGCCACTAACTTAAGTTTAGTGCATCTAAACAGAGTTGTTGACAGTACTTATATTCTTCTAGAGGGGTTAAAAGATTGGATGACAAAAAAAAAGGTAATGGAATTCAGCAGAGTTGAGGCAACATAGGTTATGAGTTACGCTAGTTATGCTTATAACTTTTGTAAAAGCTATAGCTTTGATTTATAGGAGGGGGCATGGTCCATCTCCCCTAGATGTGCCTGTAGGTCTGAATAGTAATAAAGGTCAATAAAAATAAGACTGAAATTTGGTTAGCATGTTCTGGGTTTTAGCCCCACTGAAAGAACTACTGTACAGTACTTTAAAATGCAGCAAATATTTTCTCCTTGAGCTGGGCCCTTGATTTAGCAGCTAACTGTGAACTGGCAGTTCACTGGATCAGAGGGTGTGGGCAGGACCACCCTGCCCTACTTCTTGCGGGGGAAGCAGGGAGTGGAAAGTCCCTGAGCACTGCTGAAGCTGAGCTTGTCTTCCAAAAAATGTAAAATGAATGTACTCTTTTTTACTTTTTTGCTCAAATTGCCTAAGTTAAGTTATTCCTATTAACAAGTGCCAGACTTTCTTTGGTTTGGTTTTTTTTGTGTTTAGAGCTAATGCATACATATGATTCTCCAAGAAAAACGAAGGACTCTCCCTAAACCACAGTGTACAAATGGCACACAGATCATTTGTTAGTGTTATAATGTTTCTCTTGTTTTATTGTTTAGGAGAACAGATTTTATTTAGTCCTTCATTTAGATTTAAACAACAATAAAAACGGTCTAACACATTTAGGGTCAGGAATGACGAAGATCCAGCAAAAAAGTATTCATGTAGAAGTGATGAATTAACTCTGCCAGACAATAAAAAAGAGCAGCAAAAGAAATCTTTTTACCTCCTCCAACCCACAGGAAAACACCCTCCATATTTTAGTACTTAAATGTCCGGCTTGCTAAACCTGCACAACAGTTCAATGGCAGGCATACCATCATTCCATCACTCTGATCCAATCATACATCAATGTAAGACAGATTAGGGTGGGTAAGTATTTGGATATGATCACGGGAGACCTGAGTGCTGATGTAATCAGTTTTGGTGATTAATCAGGAGGTAGCATTCTGCCCCTGGGTTTATATTGAGCTAGTGTCACCGGATAGCATTGGAGGCACTGGTCACTCACATCAGAAACTGCAGAAAATGCCTACCTGATCTCCCTGCAATAACCAGCCATGATCCATCCTTATGGATATTGATAATAGTGAGCCCTTTATAAAATTCTTAACTATAGAGGAGGTAAAGAGAGAAGTTTTCTTTTTTGTGTCTTTGTGTTTTAAAGCCTTGAAAGTCACTAAAACTGACACTTGCTTAGGACGGCATCAGGATATAGATTACTCACTGGAAGTGATATATTCAGGAGCCTTTCCAGGACTAAGTGGCACTGCCTCCTCATAGTAGCCTTCAGGAAGTGATGATGTTGGTAGCGGTGGAGGCCCATTATCTGGTGGCTAAATGAAGAAAGAAATTAATTAGATCCAAAGCCCAACAGATCACTGACCAATAAAATACATCTAAGATGTCTGCTAATGTTCACTGCTAATTATGGGAACATTACCAAGGTTAGCAATGCCAACTAATTCTCTTGTGACTTTTTGTAATGTCGATGATACATAAAAGCAATGCTCAGGAAAGGTGAAGTAGTCATGCTTCTTTATACAACAGAGGTTGTGTAGAGTAGCAGCTTTTGGACAGAAAACAGGTCCAAGTTTCAAATTTCCCACCAGTTATCATAAAAAAATAAACAGGTTAGTGGTTGAGATTAGCAAAGTAGCAGAAGGAATTTAACCACACCATCTTCCATAGCTTGGTGATATGCTCTGAAGCCACAAAGGGCCCAAATCTGTCTCCATTGCTCATGTTGAGTAGTACCTTACTCTGTAAATACCACAAGTGATTCCAGCAGGACAACATGCAGACTAAAGTACTACTCAGCATCAGAGTAGCAGAACTGGGATGAAGGATGGAAACATTAAAAAAATACTCCATGTAAATAGAAAGAAGCCAAAAACGTTTTGCCATCTGGTATCTTGAAAGGAAGACTTTTTTATTTAAGAACTATAAACCCAGGATCCTACAATGGAATCCATGCAGCTGGATTCTATCCTTGCATGGAATGCCATTCAAGGATTCATCTGTGCAGACAACTGCTCAGGATCGGGGCGGAGGATACTAACAGTGTGCTGTTCTACAGAGACAAATGTTCATGTTGTAAAAGGACATAGATATACCCTTCACTAGCAATGCACAGACCATTTTAATACCGAATTCACTGGATTGGAAGAGACCTTTGGTAGATCACCTAATTCATGGTTCAGTGAACAGTTAATTCTTCAGTTACAATGCATTTCTTAATGAATGAGTTAATCCAAATAACTTTATGTAGAGCCTCCTGAGAAGTGACAATATAATAGTTCAGAAAATTGACACTTACTGATAAAAAAATATTTCACATACCAGATCGAATTTTAAAATACTCGCTTTCTAAATATAAATCTGTTTTGAGTTTTAAACACTAGTTGCTGATAGGCTGATACAGGAATAAGGTACATTTTAGTACTGCATGACTTACATCATATCAGGTAACTGTCACATTTCTTTGACAAGTAGGAAAACAACCATATTTTATAGATTTCACTCATGTTTGCTGCAAGACCTTAATCCTACAGTTTCACACTGAAGGGAATTTTTATACCTCCTTTCAATAGGTTTATTGTATGGTATGTTACATCTTTTTCTCCCCCTACACCTTATTTCTGGGTAATCTCATCTGCAAACACAAATTCAAGTACCATGTCGATGCTGAGAACTCACAGACCTACCTCTCTATTCCAGACCTGTCTCCTTCTGACCAAACAAATATCTTGTCCTGTCTCCCTGACATCGCCTTACAGATATCTAGCATCAATTCAAGCTAAACATGGCTAAAACAGAGCTCTTAATCTCCTCCCTCCCTCCTAAGTCCTCCCTGCTACCTCCTCTCCCAATCACTAGGGACATCACCATTCTGCCTATCACAGAGGCCTATAACCTGGGTATCATCCCTCCCTTCAGGGCATCAAATTCACATTATGTCTAAATTTTACTGATTCTTTCTGCATAACATCTCTAAGGCCATGGTTACACTGGCACTTTATAGCGCTATAAAGCCCCCACGAGCACTATAACCTACTCCCCGTCCACACTGGCAAGGCACGAAGAGCGCTATAACTGCTGAGTTATAGCGCTATTATTAATCCACCTCCCCATGGGGAATAAGGGCTGTAGCGCAGCTGCTGTAGCGCTACAGCAAGAATGTGGACACCCACTGCACTACAAGTAATCTCTGGAGATGCCTAGAGCCATTTAAGGCAATTGACGTCTCTTCCCTTTGTTTTGAACTCGGCTGGAGGAATGCGGAAGTACCTCTTTAGAGTTTCTTTCTTAACTCCGCAGATAAGCAATGCAAATGTTTAAGGAGGGAGCCTGTGTGAAAACAAAGCCTTCTGTGAACGGAGGCTCACTGACAGGCTTTCAGAAAAACGGAAAAACCACTGTCTCTCTCCTTCCGCATACACACAACGCGTCCCCCCTCACCCCCCTCGTTTAAAAAGCACGTTGCACCCAGCTGAATGCTGGGATACCTGCCCTAATGCGCTGCTCTTAATGCCGCATTAAGTGCCCCAAATGTGGCCATGCTATACCGCAGGAGCATCTGAGTGTGGACATACAATAGCGCTATACATATTACTGTATAAGGGGACCGCTATAACCTATAGCGCTATAATCTTGTAAGTGTAACCATACCCTAAGACACAGCCTTTTAAAATCCATCCTCATAGCTAAAATTTGCATGCAAGGTCTTATCATCTCATGTCTTGATTACTGCAATAATCTTCTCTCTGGCATCCACAAACTCAATCTTGCTCCGCTTGTATCCATTCAGAATGCTGCAGCATTTTCCAAGCCCATCACTTTGACCATAGGTGATCAAATCCATCCCTGTATTCACAGCCTACATACTACTGTAGTAATCTTTGTACAAAACACACCTTGTGAGGTAGCATTTGAAAACTAATAACTCACTGGTCCATAATATCACCGTGAAAAATGCCTGTAGCAACATTATCTGTAACGTTATAAACATAAGCTGAAACGGAACACATTTCAGACCTACCAGAAAAATCTGGATAAACCAGTTTCTCAAAGACAGAGGACAAGTTGACACCTCTAGCTAAGTGTCATCAAAGCTGATGGGCAATCACATGTCAAATGGCCATTCTTTGGCATGGAAGAGGGGCAGGAACAAAAAGATCTGCATTCTAGTAAACACCAGCAGGTAACCCCTTTCACTACCAGACATGGGGGAGGTGAGGGAATGACAAAGGAAGCAGCTGTTTGACTTTAGGAAAGATCCTGACCTGAAATTTGGTCAGCCTTGTTGCTGGGAGCATGTGGTAAGAATTTTTCTTGAACCAAGTCCAATTTGTTAAGTTTCAGCACTAGAAAGTGTTTTATCTTTCTCTCTCTTTTAACTATTTCTGACTTGAATTCCTTATACCTGTACTCCTTGAAAATCTCTCTCTTTGTAGTTAAATAATCAAAAGTAAAACAGTGTTGTGAATTGTTTGGTAACTTCAATTAAAGTAGCAAACTGTCGTATATTGTTCTCTTACAGGGGCAACAGACCTAAAATATCTCAGCTATGCAGGAGAGGGCTGGACACTTCAAAACACACGTTTTCTAGGGAAAATCTGGGACTGAGGATGTGTTGGGGTCAGCCTGCAAGTGGTAACCAAAGCTGGTGGAAGGCGGAGTGTGCTGGCAGACTGGAGCTATACACAGACACTCAGGGATTGGCTACACTTGTGAGTTAGAGCGCATTAAAGCAGCCCCAGGCATCCTAACCCCTGACCCGTCCACACTGGCAAGGCACGTAGAGCGCCTAGATTCTGCAGCTGGAGTGCTCCTGGCCACCTCCATGAGAAGCATAATGCTTGATGCGCCTTGGCTGAAACACCCGGGCATCAGTGTGAACGAAGTGTTTCATTGCTGTGCTCTGATTGACCCCCAGAAGCATCCCATAATCCCCTTAAGTCAAGTGGCCTCTCTTCTCATTGTTTTGAACTCGGAAATAGGAATGCGGATATGCCCTTTCAAAGCTCCGTTTCTGACAGCTGACTGCTTATCTGCTCCGAGACAAAGCAACCATTACTGAGGATTGCTGCTTGCTTTGAGTGAGAGAGAGGCGGGGTGGGGGAGGGAGTGAGGGGAATCTGCTGCCATCTGAAATTTACAAGAAAGCATGCTGACACACACTCAGCACCCCAAAAACCCACTTTCTCCCCGCACATATACATAACACACTCCCTATCGCACTCCACCCCACCCCCTGTATTTGAAAAGCATGTTGCAGCCACTTGAACACCAGGATAGCTACCAAAATGCACTGCTCTTCGTGGCATTGCCGGACTGTCAATGTGGCCATGCCAGCGTGCTTCCAGCTGAGAGTGTAAACACGCGGCAGTGTTTTCCCTGCTGCGGTCTCCGAAGGCTGGTTTAACTCCCAGCGCTCTACATCTACAAGTGCAGCTATGCGCTAAGAGTGTGACCTGCAGGCTGTTTGTGAGGAGCAGCAAAGCATTGTGAAGCACCCCAGGATGCAAGGCAAGTGGTGGCACACCCCTCACTGGTCTGGATTGCGTCCTGGAACGTCATACCACTGTCACCCCTCTCTTTGCATCCTTCCACTGGCTCCCCTTCTCTAACACACATAACGTAAGCTGCTTGTATTCACTTTCAGGGCAATTCATAGTCAATCCCAACCTATCTATCTTTCGCTATTGAGCTGTCAACGCTCACCCCTGATGAGCCCATGACGACAGCCTTCGTCACATTACATTTTTAGACAAATGCCTTGTCTGATTCTGCTAAACTGCAGGCCTACTCTGAACACGTGATGGGCCAAATAAAATAGCCTTTCAAGCTTATCCATGGCTGCATAATAGACATCACATTTAGATCAATCGACGTCGGATACCTATTAATGCTGAAAACCTGAGAGTGCATTGCAGGCAAGATTGCCAGTCGCCCTAAACATTTGCACAAGGGTGCAAATTGGTGCCAGTTCTGAGCTACCTGCACTGCCGGACACCACACAGTGTGGCCAGCAGCCTCTGTGAGGCTGGCATTGCCCCTCTCACAAGTGGGCAGAGTTTTGTTTTGCTGTGCCAGGGAAGAGGGAGAAATAATCTCCTACTGGTTTATATCAGTTGCAGATTTTTTCCCTTTGGAGCAAAGGCCGAAACTAAGTAATGAATTGTGACTCTTAGGGTCAGTTTGCTCCCTGGTCTGCTCTTGGATGTATGCCTCCCCTAGCCCAGGCAGACATTAATGTCCCAGTCTAACCTTAAACTGTTTTCCCAGTGTGTGTGTGAGATCATGTGTATATGTATGAACTTCCTATTATTAAACCAATTCATCTAGGAAATATTGGTCTAGAGAGTCATGCATATTTTGATGCAGCACAGACACAAAGCTTCTAAGCTATCTTTTATTCGGCAACAAATAAGAGATTCCAATAGAGATCTGAAAAATGCTTGTTTTTAGTCTAAATGTTATTCAAAAAGAAAGTGGAAAAAAAAAAGAAGAGAAATGAAACACAAATGGTGCTTGTCTGAATTCGACCCCTTTAGAGCACTGGTTACTTCACACAGCTGGAGCGGGTAAACATGTGCAGCCAATGTCAACACAGATGGAATCCATTTTTGAATTAACTGGGACCTGGTTTCTGAAATGTATTTTGCAGTGCTTGCCATACACAAAGTTTTAAAAACAATGAAAACCCCCCAGCACAATGGCTTTTGAAAGAGGCACAATTAGCAGAAACAACTGAAGGCACTTTTCAAAAATGTCCACTATAAAGAATGTTTTCTGATTAAAGTGAGTCAGCTTGCTTTTGTCTTTTTTTTCTTAAAGCAGATAGACCACATTCAAAGTCTGTACTATAATCCCCTGTGTCTTCTATGAGATCTTGCACTCCTAATGCTCTGCACAGCTAATCAAAAATTGTATGAATCTACATTCACACATTTTGGTGTTATTAATATTTATAATTATTTTTTTAAAAAATGTTATTGCTAGTTGCGTTGTTGAAACCTTTCAATTCACTATAAAGTTGTAAATTTTTCTGGTGACTTTTCAAGAGCAGAACTTACATGGAATGCCTCAAAACAGAACACCTGATTTCAATAAAACTTTATTAATTCATCTGCAAATGACAAGCACCCCCAAACGCAACTAGCTTGCTTACTAGATAAAATGATTGAGTCTGATGAAAATCAGGTAACGCTGCACAACTAGAAAAATTGCTCCTATTTTTATTTTCAATCTGGCACACATCTTCTAATATTTAAGTTGGTATTATGTTACTAGCTATGAATGAAGTTCATCCTGACAACCTGACTACCCAGGGTCATTAGAGAAGCTATTGCACTTTCTATAAGAGTAGCTACGATACCTCTATGTCCTTGCTAAATTTCTGTTTTGTTCTAGCCAAACACTATAGATTAAGTCAGGCCTGCACAACTTGGAAAACAGCGAGGGCCATATTACTGCAAAAAAAAAACCAGCTGCGGGCCGAAAAGCTGCGGGCCGAAAAGCCCCGCCCCCATCCGCTTCCCCCCAACCCACCACTTGGCTTGCCCCACCCCTACTCACCCCCCGCGGGCCGCACAGTGAGCCTGTGCGGGCCGCATGTGGCCCCCAGGCCGTATGTTGTGCAGGCCTGGATTAAGTAGTTACATTCTCACCTGGCTAGAGTATTCTTCATTGCCTATCTGTAGCAAACAGCATGGGACTTGGAGGGACTAAAAATAATCGTCACTGAGACTCTAGCGCAAAGATGTGAGGATGAAATACTGACCAAGCAAGTCACTACTAGTGGCAGATGCAAATTAAGCACTGCTCCTTAGTGTAATGAAAGAGGTGCCAGGGTTCAAGCAATTTATTTACATTCATAGCTGATACAGCAAGCCCAGAAGTGCTGGGGCTCTGAACTACCAAGCCTAGAGGTGTCGGGGTTCAGCTCTGGCAAGCCCTGGCACAAATTAAGCACTGCCTAGCAGAGCATACTTCCCAGACTACAACACAGGGCACAGAGTCTATCAGAGTACCTTCACATCTCAGATGAGAGGCTCCAGGCATTCCAACAAAGGACCAAAGAGCATTCAGTTCTACATGCAGCTTAAAAAAACCCACAAGGTCATACTCCAAGACTGATGAGATTGCAAGGTGCAAATGCCACAGGAGTTTACCCACTACTACCAGGTGAATCATCAGCTGGACATGCAAGACAGGATTTTGTTTAAAGGAGACAACGCAGTAATTCCAGCACAGTTAAGAGCTGACATAATGCGATGGATACATGCTTCACACCTGGGGACAGAAGCTTATATGTGATGAAACCGAGAACATGTCTAATGGCCAGGCATGAATGCCCAACAGAGTATACGGGATATGTGAGGTATGCAAAGAGTATAGTGACTAACCACAGGTGGAGACTCTAACTTCATGAAATCCCACCCAACCCTGGGAAAAGACTGGCACAGACCTGTTCACTTTTAATGACAGGAATCACATGGTTACAGTAGACTCCTTCTCCAATTTCTGAGAAACGATCTCTCTAGAGGACACTCAGGCAAGGACTGTGGTTAGGAAATTAAAGTTGCATTTTGCAAGGTATGGCATACTTGGCATGCTATGCTCAGACAGTGGATGACAGTTCACTGTATTAGAATTAAAACAAAACAATTGAGTGCCAAATGGGAATTTGAGCACAAAATATCTTCCACTAGATATCCAAAAAAGAATCAGAAGACAGAGATGGCAGTATAAACAGAAAAGAGACCGATGGCAAAGGCAAAACAGATAGGAAGGATCCCTACCTCACAATGTTGGGTAATCGCAATACACCCTGCCCAGAGCCCAGATAGTAGCCCAGTACAGAGGATATGTGTACATTAAAATCGGGAGGTATGCCTATTGCAGTGCCATGAACCTCACAAAGCAAAAAACTTGGAGAGGGGAGCACCAGTTGCAGGAGGCACTGGGAAGTCAGTCTGTGTGCACGTTTAGAATACTAGCTGCAGCATCTCTATAAATGGTTGTCTTAATAAAGAGCTAGTTTAGATGTACAAGCATGGAGACTTTTCATGTTATCATCATCATCCAGTACATGAAACACTATCCTAAACATTTGCATTATTTCTCTGCATAGTTAAACAAGTTCTTCTTGCATCATACCTAAAACCATTATAAATAATATATGGCGGGTTATGGAGGATAGCAAATTAAAAACAAAAATTAAGCTGTGGTTTTAGTCAGAACATTAAGTTAATACCATGAACCTCAGAAAGCAAACAATTCTACATCAGTGGGGCAACCCAAGCAAATAAATCATAGTATTAGAAGTGGCAAATGGTGAGCATCTAACAGCACTGAACTGAGCTCAGATTCCAGCTGATTGTTTTATGCAAGGGCACTGCTGCCATGGGACAGAACCTAGAGAAGCACCTAAACTTTTGCTGGAATATCTGTCAGACAGGCTTGAATTTAAAATATTTATTAAATAACATTTGCAAAACTCAAGTACAGTACATACCACTTAAATGACAAAAGGCAGGCAAGAGTTACACCCGAACTCCATGGCACAGTGACAGAAGAAATGTGGGATTAATTTGCCTCAGAGATTCAGAAGGAAAAAGAATGAAAAAATTAAATTTCTGTTTTATTTAGGATTAATAATGAAAGGTTAACACACATCACTTGGACAACTGGAAATATCCAGATGAAGAACCCAGAAAATAAAGAAAAAGCAGAACAAATTTGTATATAAAATCAGTAAGAATTGGTCTATGTACCAAAAAGGTTCAGGTGTAGAGACAGGAATGATGGGCCTTAATCAGAATTCTGGCAAATACCTTGATATAAATCCCAGGAAGGTGGATTTAAATTATAGTCTGTGTGAAAGTACCAGTCAGACGTGATTACTGATTTTTTTTATTGTAACTGTGCTAAGCACGTCCCCCTACAGATGAAAGACACTTCCCTTTTGAAGGAGCTTACAAGACATTTATGCACAGGACATGATGAGGGGTTAAGACAAGAAACAGCAGACAAAGGGAGAAGAAGAGAGGATGGACAGAGCAATGCCATTTAATTTATGACATTATTCTGCAAAGGTTTCTCCACAGCATGATGTAGTGAAGAGTTTTCTTTTAAAAAGTGAAAACAAAACAGGAGGAGAATTTGGGTAGGATTTTCACAAATGGAGTTATATCATTGACTTCAATAGGAGCAGAATTAGGCCAATGATGAGCGCTTTGGAAAATTTCACCTTTAAGTTTAAACCAGTTTAAAAGGGGAAACCAGCTCAGGAAAGGCACGGCATGGTTAGGGAAGACATGGCCTTAAGAAACTAGTAAGATGATGAGACCGGACCGCAGTACATGAGAGTACAATATCCTAAAGCAGTGGATCTCAATAAAGTGAATGCTTAGCCCTGGGGGTAAGCAGAGGTCTTCAGTGAGGTACACCAGTTCATCTAGATATTTGCCTAGTTTTACAATAAGTTACATGAAAAGCACTAGTGAAGTCAGTACAAATTAAAATTTCGTACAGACAATGATTTGTTTATACTGCGGTACATACTAGATCAATGTTTCTCAACCCAGCGGTCACAATTTATTTTACAATTACACCGGACCGTCGCTAGAATGCGGGATTTGTGATCCATGCCCAGTACCGCATTATAGCGGGGACCGCGTTAAAATGAAATTATATTTTTGTGACTACACTGGATCCAGGGCCGCGACCACGTTATATCCGAATTTGCGTTATACAGACGCGCGTTTTAGCGAGGGTCCAGTGTAGGTGGTAAAAATGAGAAAGTAAGCATTTTTCAGTAATAGTGCGCTGTGACACTTTTGTATTTCTATGTCTGATTTTGTAAGCAAGCAGGTTTTAATTGAGGTGAAACTTGAGGGTACACAAGACAAATCAGCCTCCTGAAACGGGTATAGCAGGTTTCAGGTTGAGAACCATTGCACTAGAAAAGTGAAGGCAGCAACAAGCAAAATAACACTCAGTCCAGTGCAGGGGTCGGCAACCTTTGAGAAGCGGTGTGCCAAGTCTTCATTAATTTAAGGTTTCGTGTGTCATTAATACATTTTACATTTACAGGGGCCCGCGGAGGGAACTGTCAGCCCGCTGCTGGTCTGGGGGTCCATCCAAGCTGGCAGCGGGTTGAACAGCGCCAGCAGTCGGGACTCTGGGAGGCAGTGGAGTGCCAATAAAAATTGGCTCGTGCGCCACCTGTGGCACTCGTGCTGCAGGTCGCCGACCCCTGATCCAGTGTGTTGAAGTTCACCAACAAATCTAATACAATTAAAAGAGATGACATTATTCTCCATTTAGACAGGTCACTATATGCCTTTAGTAGAGCAGTTTTAGTCCACTGTAAACCCTAACTCAGAGGTGGACAAACTACGGCCTGCAGGCCACATCTGGCCTGCAGGATTGACCTCCCTGGCCCTTGAGCTCCCGGACAGGGAGGCTAGCCCCTGACCCCTCTCCTGCTGTCCCCCTCCCGCACAGCCTCAGCTTGCCACACCGCCAGCTCTCGCCCGCCGCTCCTGCTGGACAGCACGGCGGCATGGCTGGGCAATGGGGCTGCGACTTCCTGCTGCTCTGAATGGCATGGTAAGGGGGCGGGGATGTTGGATAAGGGGCAGGAGGGGCAGTCAGAGGACAGGAGGTGGTTGGACAGGATGGGGGTCCTGCAGTCAGGAGATTTAGCCACTTTCTTAGTCCCATGGCAGACGAAAATCTGAAATACTTGCGGAAAGAACTGGTGCCAGCCTGAAACAGAAAAGACAAGACTGTTGATAAAGGAGCGCAAGCCAAGAAGCACAGTCTCTAGCTAGGGTTCAGTTTGAGGAGGTGGTGAGATGAAGAAGACAGGTCTGGAACATTTTGTGTGCTTGCTGGGAAAGAAATTTGGAGTGAGGTCGGAGCTATTAAGAAAGGGAGGGTGCTAAAGAGCCATGAGATATCAGGACTTCCAAAAGAACAGTGTACAATTTGCCACATGGAAATGCAAAACAAGAAAAATGGGCATTACTGTCATTGTAAATGAGAAAGTAATACATAGTGACAGTGGCAGACTGATCAGTACATGCAAGCATATTTCCAGATCACATATCAGCACTACTACAAACAAGTCTGGGACAGAAAAGTGAAGAAAAAGAGCCAACCTGGCTTCTGGGGGTCTAATGATGAACATGTTTTACTTCTACATTCATCTGAAAATGTAAATATGCTATTAGATGAAGTTAGCCTGATCACAAGGAAGAATTAGGTTTAATACCATAATTTGGGGGGAAAATCAGAATTTTAAATAAAATTATTTTCTAGTGTCTTTTAAGAATATTTTAAAGTATTATTTTTAATAATGCTATGGTAATATAAATAAATAATTTGAGAATAGTATTTTTTATTGTGGTGTGGGGAAACCCAGACAAAATGATCACTAATATTACCTTCACTACTAAAAAGAGATTTAATCTAGTCATTTGTCTTTGTAATATGTCATTCTGTATTTGCAAACCTACAAAGACATGTTTGTAAATGTACAAACAGTGTTAGAGTCACAGAGTCTAAGGCCAGAAGGAGCCACCAGAACACCTAGTCCTACTGCTGTATATCACAGGCCACCAAAGCCACCCAGTACCTGCACACTACACCCAACAACCAAAATTAGATCTTCCTATATAATATTTGGACCCTCCTCTGCATTGACAATAACTTCCAACTTTGTATTATCACCAAATTTAATTAGCACTTTCCTTTGTGCTAAAGCCTTTAACAAAAACATTGAGTAACATTGGTCCGTAGACCAACCTTTGAGGAATTCCACTAATAACCTCCTTCTAGTCTGATAATCTATCTGGGCACTGGCCACATGGGGTTGAAAGATGAAGATGGGGATCTTAGGCATAAAATAGATGCTCCAAATGGTGCCTGGGAGAAACCCCCTAAACCCAGAATGAATGAATTAGCTTAGTAAGAGCAGCACCTATGTCCAAAAAAACCCCTGGAAGATGCAGCTGGCATACACTATCGGATTTCCACCTCAGAACGAAAATGATAGAAAGGAATTAAGCTACCCACTTATAATGTTATTCTTCAGCTCAGCTTCTGCCATGTTGGCCCACAAAAAGATCACTAGTGCCAACGGAGCCATATAGACAGGCTAAAGAAAGGAAAACTTGTGCTGACACAGCTGAGGGTGCTTCTACATTTGAGCTGGGAAGCATGATTCCCAGCTCGTGTAAATGTACCCAGGGTGAGTGAGCCTGCCAGGCCGGGAGTGCATAGTGTGGAGGTGGAGGAGAGCAGCCCTGGATGAGGAAGGAGCTGGATGGTGTTGTGAATACGTTGCTTTGTTAGAGGACCAATGCTAGGGTCAGTTCTGTTTCAGGGGCTTAAAGATGAGTTCCAAAGCCCACTGAAATCAACAGGAATCTTTCTATTGACTTCAATGGGCTTTACATCATGCCTTTGGTGAGTTAGTATAAAAGTGGTTCTGAAGACTTGGGCTCAAATCTAAACCTTATGTCTCAAGGACGAAAGAGCATCAGTCTCTGCCAGCATCAGCAATGGCCAACAGAACTGAGAAGAGGAGCTGGGAGAATCCATCACCATCATGCTAGGGGAAAAAAAAAAAAAGCAGAGTGCTCTGAAGCTCCACTTAGTGAAAGAGCTGAAGACAGCAGGCAGAATCTGAGTCAGGCAGCACTGCCCCAGAAGCAGGAGAGAGGTGAGCACTACCACTTGTAGGTCAGAGAGAGGAAGAAATCTTCAGGCTCCTCTTTACCATACTAAAGGGATGGAAGAAAGCAAAGTAATAAAAATATACAGTAAAATAACAGTGTAACGGGGAAAGGTTTGTGTGAGAAAACAAACAGCCAAAGCTCTTTGCCATGTGCAACATGTTTGCAAAACTCTATCTTCTACCTTCTTTTGTCAAATCATTTTGATCTGTTTGAAACATAAGAGCTTCAGTTAGGATGCCGCGGGCTCATGGGACAGCACTAGAGGCGAGTCCCTCCCACCACCACTCTTTCCCTCTTCCCCCATAGCCAACCACACTAGGAAGTACTCCAGTGGTTGGATCAGTAGTGGAAGGGCTAAGTTAAGAAAAGACCAGGCATACAAAACATTATAATTTTGCAATATTCCTTGATCCTTAATTGAAGGTCTCCGATTCCACAGACTCATTGGGCGCTCAGAAGTAACCCTCTCTCGTTGCAGTGGGAATCAGTTCTGCTTAGAACTTTCAGTCACAGGCCCACTAGCTCTAACTGGCTTAATTTCAAAGTCAATTCTCACAGTATCTTCCGGGAATAATTTTGTTACTTCAGAATTCAAAAGAATTTAACTGCTGTAGAAATTGTCGACATATTGGGCCCTATTTGTAGTTCACCCCCCTATACAGTTCCTTAGTTTTAACTGTATTTATACATTGGTGCAAACGAGACAAGAATTAGGCAAATTTCTTTTGAACCAACAGAAGAACTTAGTTTGTAGGCAGTTTCTGCAGCCAATTTACTGCACGGAGCCTACACAAGTATTAGAAAATAAAGAATTAAGTTGGCTTGATTATATGGAATTAGCACTTGAGGGCTACATCTTCAAAAATTTGCAGGCATGTGTTTTTTTTTTGTTTGGTTTTTTTTTGCAATTTTCTTGTATCTCTTCAATAATTTCCACTGGATTTTATGTTATGCAATTCTTGTATATTTTGTTATCAAACAGTATAACCGTGGAATAGGTTATCCAGATTCTAGTGCATATGCATTCACTCAAATCTATTGCATAATAATTCTATAGAGTTATCTGCAAAGAATATAGCACACATTTTTGCTGAGTATTGCCACATTTTATATATAAATTAGTTACATGGGTATCACTAGCATAAATATTCCTGGTTTAAGAAGATCCAGAGTTACATTAGATAGGATTTTTTAAAAATTTTGTTTTAAGACGTAAGCCAAAACACTGAGAGCAGTTCGGAAGAAACTATTCCTATGATCAGATTATTCCAAAACCGTCCACTATGGATTCTTGAAACTTCCTTTGAAGCATCTGATACTGTCCACCACGTCACGATGAATAATGGAGAATAATGGCACGTTGGTCTGATGCATTACATCACTGGATGTAACTGCTTTATAAAATGTGTAAAACAAAAATGTTAATCCAGTAATTTAAAAAGAGATTCAAAAAACAAGCTAGGGTCATCTAATGTTTATCTCACACTTTAGGAATACTGAATTCTGCATTGCAAGCTAAACATAGATACTTTTATAAAAGGACATCTCCTTAGTGGGCACTCATCTAATAGGTTTCTATATCACTATATAGGAAGTTGATCAGAAATAAGTAAGAAGCAGCACAATTTATCAATAATTAATCCTCTCTAATATCAGGGCTAAAGTTGTTGTCAAAACAGTCCAAAGCAATTATTTGCAGATTCACTGCAATGAACCTACTTAAATTATTTTCATCTAAGTTAGTGTTAAGTCAATAATAAAGAATGATTAAAGCTTGTTTATAATTAGGTCACTTTTCAGCAAAACAGCTGCTTCCAGCTGGACAATTTGCAATGCAGATCTCAGTCCAGATCTCATATTTTCTATAAACATTGCTGCAAACTTGAAATTTTACTCTTTCAGAGAATTTTCTGCTTTAGAAAGTGAACTACATTGGACAGCATTAAAGTTCTTTCTTCCACTACAAGCCGGCTTGACTTTTAAGACTGGGTCTATATTTTGTTAATTATATATTGCAAAAAGAAAAGTACCGTCATGTTGAGCTATCCCGAGGAAAATGAGAGTAGCTTTCTTTTAATTATCTGTGTTAATGGTTATCACAACAATAGTAAGGAAATATTTTCTAAGGGCTCAGTATACAGTTAAATTAAGACGTACCAGCCATTGCTGAGGTATCTCTGGAAGAGGCATCTGAGGTGGGGCAGGCAAACTATTAGAAACTTCTTGTTTCTGTACATGTTCTTTTATTTCAAAACCTGCAGGAAAAAAATGTGTAACACATAAGACAGTAAACCAAAGTGAGACACTGCTCCACTATATCTATTTACAATTCACACAATCTGTTAGTTCTCCATTTCAAAGAATTTCTGAAACATTTTTACCTTCACGTTTGTTTTTAGCATTCAAAAATCTGACAACACAGAACTGAGGTTATATTCATTCACCTTCATAAATGGCAGAGGGTAGACACCAACACAAGATCCCAGAACATGGACGTCTATGACACAACTTTCCCTCTTAAAACACAACTTACTAGGGTCAGTGCTATAATTTAAGCTTGTTAAACAAAACCAACTCACGCTCACACACCTAACCGTATATGACAAAGCCAATCCAGTCTGCTGAATACCAGATATAGAAAAGGTATTCAAGAAATAGTTCTAGATTAGTGGGGAAAAAAATCAAAATTTAAGGGATCTAAATCAGTGGTTCTCAACAGGGATACATCAACTCATCTAGATATTTGCCTAATATTACAACATGGTACATGAAAAGCACCAAAGTCAGTACAAACTAAAATTTCATGACTTGTTTACACTGGGCTATAAACTACACACTGAAATGTAAGTACAATATTTATATTCTAATCATTTCTTTTATAATTGTGACATTGGACTCCATATTTTTATAAAATATTTATAAGTGGATATGATGTAACTGCAATATGCTTGATGCACCCTCTTGTAAGGTATCATTACAAAGCTTATAATCTACAGAGTGTGGTCATCCTATCTGTATGACTGTATCATTCTTGTATCTGAAACTAGGAATATGAAATATAACTCTGAGGTCCTATTGTAATTATGCAAAGTGTGGGCCATTAATGGTGGTTTGGAATCTTGATAGCTCCCATTATCCAGGACAATTGTAAATGGGTCTGTTTACTTGTAAGACTTCCTGTATACCCATGCCTTAGAGTGGGTAATGAAGTCTCACAGGACATGTGATCATGTCACCTGAACTAGAGTCCATCTTTAACCTTGTGCTTTTCCATTTAGAAGGAGGGGTGGGAACCCAGAGAGAGACAAAGGATTCCCGCCTTGTGCCAAAGCTATTAAAGGGGGTAGAACAGAACAAAGAGGGCTCCAGTCATGTGAAATTCCCTGCTTTTCACCTAAAATGCCTGCTGGAACTAACAAGAACTCTACCAGGGGAACGGATTTGGTCCAGAATAGGAAGGAGTCTAGTCTGTGAAAGAAGCTTATTGGAACATCTCTGATGTTGAGATATACCTGTATTATTTTCTTAATGTATTATGCTTAGACTTAGCTATTTTGTTTTATTTTGCCTGATAACAGACAGAACAAAGTAAGTTATTACTTGAAGCCACTTAAATCCCACTTTTTATACCTAATAAAATCACTTTTGTTTATTAATTAACCCAGAGTAAGTGATTAATACTTGGGGGAGCAAACAGCTGTGCATCTCTATCAACGTTATCGAAGGCAGACAATTTATGAGTTTACTCTGTATAAGCTTTATACAGAGTAAAATGGATTTATTTGGGGTTTGGATCCCATTGGGAGCTGGCTGTTTGTGTGCTGGAGGCAGGAGCACTTCTTAAGCTGTTTTCAGTTAAGTTTGCAGCTTTGGGCGCATGGTTCAGATCCTGGGTCTGTGCTGCAGCAGGCTGGCATGTCTGGCTCAACGAGGCATGGTTCTGGAGGCCCAAACTGGCAGGGAAAAGAGGCTTTGAGGTAATCTCAGCACAGCAGGTGACAGTCCCAAGGAGCTCTCTGTGACCCAACCTGTCACAATAACCATATGGTAAAAATGAGAAAGTAAGCAATTTTTCAGTTATAGCGTGCTGTGAGACTTTTGTATTTTATGTTTGATTTTGTAAGCAAGTAGTTTTTAAGTGCGGTGAAACTTGGCAGTATGCAAGACAAATCAGATTGCTGAAAGGGGTACAGTAGTCTGGAAAGGTTGAGAGCCACTGATCTAAATAGCCAGAGTTTGGACAATTTACTAGACACCTAATAGCTAAAAGGTCCCTGCTGTTTGTAAGATTAAGATATAGAAGATGGGGATGTGCCATTGGAGTAAAGGGTGCCCTCTGCCATCATTTACTAGGCTAGAAAGTGTCAACAAAATAAACTATTTGAACAGAAATATTCTGTTACACAAATTACACAAAAATTCTGTCCTCCAAATATTTTCTTCTTTTGCATAAAACTCTCAGTTTTTGTTATGAGGAACAATGGTTTCCAAATGGTCTAATAACAACAGAGTTTCATTAGTGCAAGTACCTCTGGAAAATACAGGGAAGGGAACTTGGAAGTGGAAGGGTAGGGAAGTGTAAAAGCTGTGTCCTGAGGCTCCTACCAGTCACTCCTCCCTGTCAGCCAAGGAAGAAGAATAACTCAGTAAAATAATCTGAATCCCAGTCACTCTTAATAAGAAAGTGGTATAATTTATCAAAAAAAATTATCTTGGGAGACTAGGGTTTATTTCTTCAACATTCTGGCATGAATTCAATCAATGGAGCTGTATCCGGCTTTCCCCAGGGCTGAATTTAGCTCTTAGTGTTTTGTTTAGCTTTTACATGCATATTTGAACATCTTTGTCTAAAGCCATACAACTCCCAAAAGCGTAATCAATGATTAAATACTTCTTGTCATAACACTGTAGTCTCAGTAGGTGTGAAGTAATAGGTGGAAAAAACAATGCTGATAAAACAGACTATGACTAGGGGCCAGAGATAATACCTTCTTCCTGAAAATCAAGTTTAGAGATATTTCTTGAAAAATGTTTTTTAAAAAATTCAGTTGTGCCTCTTTACTTAGGACACATCTATCTTTGGAATTTTACCCATTTTATAAAAGATTCCCATAACAAATAACTTAGGTCCATGATAGTTATGATTTGAAGTGTTTCAATTAAATCCTACTAACACCCCCTGCCAAACGATGCTCTCTTTACAGTGTTTGACAGCTTTAAAGCCCAAATCATTAAAAAATTCTGGAAATGAACAGTTAAAGGATGCAGCCAATTCCCACTTATACACAATCCTCAATTACCATTCCCATGACCCTTAATTCTGCTCACTGTTTTCTTCAGTGATGGGAATATGCTGTTGGGGATATACAATTGTATAGCTGAGTAGCAAAGATTTTGAAATCAGTACAGTCCCAGGGCACTCTATACCACAGTTCCATAAATTCTCTCATAGGGCTGTGTGGGCGGAGTAAAAGGATATTGTAAATGGACAGAAATGATATGATTCTTCAGTTTGGTTATATTGTATTGTATGTTTTTGTTTTCTTTTATTGTGTGAAACATAAAGATCAAAACTGTGGAAGGAGATGGGATTACTTAAATGTTATATCACATAACAGACACAAAGAGAAAGTTGCTTTACTTTATAAAGGTCCTCAATATTCAATAAAGCTTAGTTAAATATTAATTTGTGAAAAAGATTAAATATAATAATTATAAATTCTAGATAAACTTTCCCTCATATCTTTCTGACCTTCATTATAAACCTGAATGCTAAATAGTATTTTCAACCACTGATTGAGTCACTCGAATTTAGAGAGAGAGAGAGAGAGAGAGGGAGTGTGAGAGAGAGAGAGAGAGAGAGAGAGAGCGAGCGAGCGTGAGAGGTGTGTGTGTGTGTGTGTGTGTGTGTGTGTGTTCATATAAGCACTCTTTGGTGATGATCCAGGATGCTGTGTTCAGTCAGTTAAGGTAAGTCAGGACTTTGTTGTATCTATCACATTGGCCCTGTTGGTATAAAGCCTTTTTTCCCCACGATTAACACCACAACCATAGACAATGTTCTGTACTTTTAAATCATAGACAGAGAGTTGGTCCTATGTAGTGAATCAATCTATAAAAATAGATTGATTCATTGGTTCAATTAACAGTGTGAAATGTATGGAATGGTGGTTCTATGTTCAAAATCTTTGACTGTAATGACACTTTGAAAAACAACACAGAGGTGAGTATGACAATCACACTTTGTATTCAGATGTTTTCTGCCACTGATTATTATCCTAACAGGAATTTTAAGATCGCAAGATCTAGTGTATGCATTTGGGAGCGTTTTGCAGTGAACAAGTTTGTACAGCAGAGATAGGAGATTAACTGGGTAAGGTGCCATATCATCTTAAAGTTTCTTCTAATCCGTTCTTCCAGTTTTGTAGTTTCTCCTACATACAAATGTTCAGCATCTAGACATTTTTAGCTTGTAAAGTACATACAGGAGTCTGGAAAATAGTAGGTAGATTTTATTCAGAAGCATTCAACATTCAGTAACATGGAAAAATCGCTCTTCAATCTTCCTTCTATTAAAAATATTATGTCTTTGAGTAATGAAGGAAAACCTGATAATCCACATATCCAGCATGTCAGTGAGAAAGATACTTGATACTTTTTTTTCTATATTTGCAGAGTAGTTCCTATGACAAGATGTTGTCCAATTTCCTGTTTGAAGAGGACTACGGTTACGTGAACTAGGATGCTTTCAGACTGCATCTGCAACATTCACATGGAGAAGTCACAGAGCAGTACTTCGTTCTGCACTGCTATTCACATCCCCATAGTCTGAACTTCAGGCCAGTGTAGACAAGCCTGAAAGTCTTCTTTCAGGCACTGAATGGAGGTTTATATTTCACAGAGACAAAGTGTCACTCATGAAGAGAGCAAATTTAAGTTCATTATCATAATTTCCTGAATCTCTAGGGAACCTGTCAGTTATTGCAAGTAGTTCAAGAATGAGAGCAAAGAAGAGGAGGTGACAAAGAACACTCTTGACTTGTGCCACTCTTTAAAGAGAGAGTCCTTCAGAAGCCATTCAAATAAAGAAAGGTATATGGAGAACCACAGATCTGTTTGAGATGGAGGTTAAAAATTCATTTTTAAAACTGCAGTTTTCCAGTACTACAGAAAGATAGTCCCAAAGAACCTTAACCAATATCTTTTCTGCATCTAATCCTAGAAGGCCATTTTTATTAATTTCTTTAATATGATGAATAGTGTTTCACATTAAATATTACAAATTGTGGCTTTCCCTGGAATTAAGCCAGTTAGTTGGTTTCCTAAGCATTTTGCTAATACTTTATTGTCCAAACTGGTTAGTTATACTGGCCAGTATGATCTACAGTCTTCTGGACTTTTATCTTTTTTTCAGGGTTATAGTTATACTGGCTTCCAGACAAGAATGAGGCTATTTTCTTTGTTCAAAGGAGTGACTGAACATTTGAAGTATTCAAGACCCCAGAAGTTTCTGTAAAGATTTATAGACCTCGTGCTGACAGTGTCCAACCCAGGACATCGACCATTTGGAAAGTCCTTTGTAACATTCCTAATTTCAACTGCTGGTATCTCACTTCAAGTTTGACTTTTTTATTTTAGCAATCTGCAGGATATTTTTTGGTTTTCCAAAATTGTACGCTGTAAAAGAGCTCCTGAAGATGGAAAAAGTTGTGGTGGTGGGGGGGGGGAGGAGGCTTGGTAGCACTTAAAATGTGTCTGTTATCTCTTTTTGATCAGTTGCTTTATTTTTCTTCTATTCCATTTGCAAGTACAACGATTGGGACAACAGTTGAATGACATATTTTGAAAGCTTACAAATGTGATTAAAGAGTGCATTTTTACTTATATTGTGCA
This sequence comes from Dermatemys mawii, assembly GCA_007922305.1. Lineage (NCBI taxonomy): Eukaryota > Metazoa > Chordata > Testudines > Dermatemydidae > Dermatemys > Dermatemys mawii. The sequence continues at coordinate 17,089,055 of ML677326.1, read as the reverse complement.
ACAACTGACACATAGGTTCCTTTACAATGAAAAATATGTCACACTTGTACTATATTCAACAATTTTAAAAAGCTTCTCATCAACTTATTACTTTGATTCATGAATATAAGTTTTTACAAATAATCAAAGGGCAAAGTTAAGGTCATGAGGTGAGGTATTTTCAATAAAATAGGATGACACAAAAGTGGGGAAATTATTGGAGAACACTAACTCTAAAAATACTTGTCTCCTCCCCTTCTTCCCCCCCAAAAAACTTCCTGGAGAACAAAATTTCCCTGGGAAGACAGTGGCATGTGATGGTACACGGGGAAGTAGACATTCAGGCCTGGATGTTGAAACCTGATGAATGGGGAGGGTCTGAGAGCCCAGGCTCCAGTCTCAGCATTTCCACTGCTACTTTTAGCCCCACAAGCCCAAGTCAGTTGATCCAGGCTCCGAGACTTGCTGCTGCAGATCTTTTCTTGTGTCGACATACCCTTGTTCGATAAAAGGGGCCACCTGCAATAAATTCCTCCTGGCCTTGCTTAACTTCCTTATCTCGTACAAATATTCTTGCCTTGTTCCCTCTTCTGCTCTTTCTCTGCTTGACTGAGTAACCGTAGAAACCAGTTTGCGCAAGGTCAGCCTGAGATGATACAGAAGATGACACGTACCTAGTATCTTTCCTTTGTCTGTCTTAAACCTATCAATACTGATGTGTGCCTAATAAACTGCCGCATGCCTCTGAAGCTACTTGGCCTGAGGGGGGTGCGTGCCCTTTGATCAAAGCTACTTGGCCTCAGTGTGGTGAGGTCTCTGACAGTCTGAGCTACAGGTCCGACTCCGCACTACCCGGGTGTTGGAACGGTGAGTAGGACAAGCTGATTTTTACCTAACACCCTGAAGTCTCACAGAGACTGGTTTCTTTTGTGGAAGTTAGGGAGGAAGGGGTTTGGAGAGAAAACAAAATTACATTGTAATGGTGAGATACAGAGGAACGGCCAATGCTCCATAATATAACACTATTTTTCAGTCAATACCACCAATTGCAAATGCATCCACCATCTAAATAAAGTAACTGCTTAGTTCACAGATCAGAAAAACACTGTGGTTGGCAGATTATCCACAATACAATAAATTACTTTGTGGCTAGATTGTGTTAACATTCATATGGTAAAAACACATGTAGTAGCTTAGTTCCAAGCCCTTTGTTACATTTAACAATAAAATGTAACAAAGGAAAACACTCAGCAAGTTTAAATTTATTTTTTTGCCCGGTTGTATGTCTTTTTGCTTTGTTTCAGTTTGGCTTCCGGGGGAAAAGAGAAAAAAACTTTGAGCATAAACTAATTCTTCCCATTCTGCAAGGAACGAAATAAGTCTCCGACACTGACCTTTTGATGACTGTATCCTCAGGAGAATGTTCGTTATTACTGCTTTTTTCTCCCTGACAGTGGATGTTAGATATTCATGGTCCAAAAGTTCAAGGAACAGACGCAATTCAACTATTAATTCTTCCATGGCTGAAAATAAACAAGAATTAATTTTTCTAAACGTGTAAACTTGATTGAGACAGGCCCATGAATTCTCTTGTTTAAACAGATGGCTACTTCTTGTCAATTTTATTTTAACCTGTACTCTTCTCCTTCAGTCCTCCTCCAAAACCCACACGTACACTAAAGATATGTCTACGCTACACAGACTATACAAGCACAGCTCTGTCACCATAGCTAAGCCGGCAGAATTGCATAGTCTACATGTGGTCCACTCTGATGGAAGGGGATTTTCTCTTTACGAGTGAAGATAGCTACAGTGACAGAAGCATTCTTCCTTTTCACATAGCTGCGTCCACACTGTCGACCTGTTTACATGTCAACTTAACTTTCAGTGTAGGCCAGGCCTAAATCTAGCTGGGAACATATTGAATTAATTATGCAAACTACAAAAACTAGCCAGAGTGACACCCACCCCATCATTAGTCTCCAGCGAATGACCCTGCACACCTTTCCTCATAAATGTCAGAATGGAACCTGGCTGGATTTTTTTCTTTTTAGTGTAATATAAAATGGGAAAGGTTTTGACAAAAATTTCTAAATGCATTGACATTTCCAAAAAATTGTATTTGGGGGGAAATCTCCCCCCGCTAAACATTCCATCCCTTGTTTCTGGTGAAAAAAACCAAAGAACGGGATTAAAAACAAACAAACAGGAATGTGATTTTTTACCTAAAAATAATGTAAAGGAATTTTGTCAAATATGAAAAATTTTATTAAAAACGAACGAAAAAGTCTCAGCCCCTACATTTTTCATGAAATATTCCTCCCTCTTTTACTTTTTTAAAATCAGCTCTAGTTGGAACACGTAAAAATATAAAGTGGATCCAGATACTCAGCCCCTCTGACTGCCCTGACCCCTATCCACACCCCCACCCCAATAGGTCCCCTGGGACTCCCACGCCCTATCCAACCCCTGCTCGTTCCCTGTCCCCTGACTGCCCCCCGAGACCCTTTGCCCCTTATCCAACACCCACCCTGGACACAGCCCCCTTACCATGCTGTCAGACATGCTACCATGCCTGATCGCCGAAGCGTGCAGGCCCCCCGCCCTCCCGAGCACTGCTCGCACAACACACTGAGGCTGTAGGGGAAGGAAACAGCAGGGGAAGGAAACAGCAGGGGAGGAGCTCAGAGGCAAGTTAGGAGGAGCCTGCGAGCCATAGTTTGCCCACCCCTGGTATAAGACTTCTGAAAAAAGCATTATTAATGTGCTGGAACCTATCTGGATTTAAAACAAAATACATACACAAAAAATATTTTTTTTATTTTGCCCCGGAAAGAATGAAGCAGAAATCCATTTCCTTACTTACTTTGCGCCTACCTTGCCTTCCCTCCCATCATATCCACACACGTTAATTTCCTAACACAGTATTTCCATAGAGCCAGTTCTTACAGCGCAGTAAAATAAGTGACTAATCTGTTTATATGACCACCAGTGCGCAAATTGCAGCTTGCTGAACAGTGCACACTGGTACTTCACTTGTGAATGTTTGAACACCTGATCTTTAGAAATTACCATCTTTTTTCAACACAGGCCTTCTCTGAGCTCATTTTTAATTCTGTCATATTAACAGCTTTGAACTGTTTTATTCATTAAATGACATATTTCCATAGTCCATGATTAAATTATGCAATACCAATAATATAACAAAAGAATTAAGATATGACATTTAATGCAGGAGTGAACTATTATGTGAAACAACTGTGAGCTGGAAAAGCATTCTGGCTAATAGTCTCTGACTGAGAAATGCACAGCATCCTGCTGTATCTGGTCTCACCACAGGCCCTCCTGTACCATATGTTTAGCACTGTTCAGTCAAGATTTTCTTTTTAACTGCAATAATATTTACCAAGTTCTCGTGTATAATTGTGACTATACATTTTACAGTATGCTGTGGTCCCATTCCTGCCTCTACTGAATTCAAGTTATACCACTGACTTCAATGCAAACAGGATCAGGAGTCTATGGCATCGCCGATACCCTGCAGATAGACTGAGGGAGATAACATGTCAGTTCATTATATTGAGGGGTATCAACCCCATCTAAGCCCAGAAGCTAAAATAATAGGAAATCCGTTCATAATTCTGGCTTGTGAAGCAAGCACACAGAGAAAGTTTTATGCAGCCACAAAACTTTTCTGTTTATTCTCTCTCTACCGCAGTCAAATCAGTGCTCAGATAAACAGCACTGTTCTGAAACAGCAATGAGCTAGAGGCATAATCTGGATAATGACACAAAAATCAATCATAAACAAATAGTTAAGATTACATTTTCACAAATCCCCTTGAGAAAGGCACTATCCATCTGCTTATAGACACTTATCTGCTCCATCCAAATTTTCTATTGCCTGGCATATTTTTGTACTATAACTGAGTTGTACAGCTACTTTTAACTTAATTGTACATTCTTTCAAGATGTATATTCCACTGTGGTTTTTAGAAAGTCTCTTAAAATTGGTAGCAAAAAATGATAAAAATATCTGCCCATACCCATTCAAAAATCAGCTTATGACAAGAACCTAAAAGGGATGGTTTATGTAGTTCTTGGTAAATTACTACTTGCTATTAGCTTGCTATTATTTTACTTGTCTGCTTCAAGACAATTATGTCATTTCCAGTTCCATGAGTTTTATGCAGTCATTTGTACCTTTGAAAAGTGTGTGTAAAATGCTACCAAGTCAGAATGATAGAAATTACATCTTTTCCAACTGAAAATTTAAAAGTGTTCAGAGGATATCTTTAAAACAATCTTTTAATGCTAGATATTTTCTGAATCATGAGACTTTCCAACTGTAGGCAAACCCAAATAGAAATAGCATTTTAACACAAACAAAAACAAATAGCATTTTTCAGCTCACCTCATACAAATACTGTAGTGCAATCTCTTTATCAAGAAAGCGCAGCTTACAAATGTAACTCTTTTTTGTTACATAACTGCACTCAAAAAAATAAAACAATGTAAAACTTTAGCACCTAGAAATCCACTCAGTCCTACTTCTTGTTCAGTTAATCGTTAAGACAAACAACTTTGCTTACATTTAATGGGAGATAATGTTGCCAGCTTCTTATTTATGTCACCTAAAAGTGAAAACAGGTGTTCGCATGACACTTCTGCAGCCAGCATTGTTAGGTATTTATGTGCCAGATATGCTAAACATACGTATGCCCCTTCATGCTTCAGCCAACAGTCCAGAGGACAGGCTTGCACACTGATAACGCTGGTTAAAAAAAATAATGCAGTAAATAAATTTTGACTGAACTCCTTGGGGGAGAATAGTATGTCTCTTGCTCTGTTTTACCCACATTCTGCCTGTATTTCATATTACAGCAGTCTCGGATGATGACCTAGCACATGATGTTCATTTTAAGAACACTTTCACTGCAGATTTGACAAAATACAAAGAAGGTACCAATGTGAGATTTCTAAAGATAGCTACAGCACTCAACCCAAGGTTTAAGAATCTGAAATGCCTTCCAAAATCTGAGAGGGACAAAGCGTGGAACATGCTTTCAGAAGTCTTAAGAGCACAAACACTCCGATGTGGAAACTACAGAACCTGAACCACCAAAAAAGAAAATCAACCTTCTGCTGATGGCATCTGACTCAGCTTATGAAAATGAACATGCATCAGTCCACACTGCTTTGAGTCGTTATCGAGCAGAACCTGTCATCAGCATGGACGCATGTCCCTGGAAGGGTGGCTGAAGCATGAAGGGACATATGAATCTTAAGCGTATCTTGTGATGCTGGCTACAACAGTGCCATGCGAATGCCTGCTCTCACTTTCAGGTGACATTATAAACAAGAAGTGGACAACATTATCTCTTGCTACTGTAAACATATCTGAGCAATTGGCTGAACAGGAAGTAGGACTGAGTAGATTTGTAGGCTCTAAGTTTTACATTGTTTTATTTTGAATGCAGTTATTTTATGTACATAAGTCTACATTTATAAGTTCAACTTTCATGATAAAGAGATTGCACTACAGTACTTGTATTAGGTGAATTTAAAAAACTATTTATTTTGTTTTTTACAGTGCAAATTTTGTAATAAAAAATGTGAAGTAAGCAGTTGTACACTTTGTATTTGGTGTTGTAATCAAAATCAATATCGTTCAAAATGTAGAAAACATCCAAAAATATTTAAATAGACAGTATTCTATTATCATTTAACAGCACAATTAATTGCGTGAGTAATTGTGATTAGTTTAATTGTGTGATTAATCACAATTAATTTTTAATCACTTAACAGCCCTACTGATTTTACAATAAATAGTACGAAAAGCTGTATAAGATTTTAAAAGCAACAAAAACTGAATAATTTGCTAGATTTTAAAAATCCTTACATATATTTCAAACACAATGTTTCTGACATTTCTTCTCTTACCGTGCTGCCAGGCTCTGAAGTTAGAGGTCTGTGTTTCGTCTGCAGGAGCTGTTCGCATCACAAATACTTAAGGAAATGTATGGAATGTAGCTCCCTACTCTCCTTTAAATTTATTCAGTGTCATCAAATCTTGAAGAAGAAACTCCATGTTTATTGAGTAGAGAATGGATGTCTCATCAATTAGAGTGATAGGTCCCTGATGTACTCTTACACTTGCCATGCACAAATCAAAAGCAGTGATACCTCAGAGGGGTTTCCAGCTTTGGCATTCAAAGTTTCTGACTTTTTCTAATGACAGCACATAAAACCTACACTCACAAGCCAGAAAAGGAAGACAGTCAGGTAAAAATCAAGGAAGGACAATTACATAGTGCTGCAATTTTTGTTCCAAACCAAAACTAAAATAAACTGGAACTGTAACAAAATAACTATACAATTATTCCACATCTATATTTATGGGCACTATTCTATACACATTTTTAAAAAATAATTTGAAGTTTTCATTGAAAATTGATTTTACAATTTCTAGGAACACTGCCATATAGTGCACATGGTCTCCTGAACTCTCTTAAACCAGAAGCAAAAAGACAAGAATGAGCTCATTACAAGAATGTTCAGATTGTTTTTGTTCACTCAGAGTGTAAATGTCAATGGGAGCTAAGGAACAAATAAAGCTTGCAGAAAACTGGTCTGGTGCTTTTAGAAAGGTTATTGATGTTTAAGAATAGCCAGATTCAATTTATATTTATTTTCCATGCTAGAAAAGATTTGGAACAGTAGGCTGGCTCAATATTTGTGTCCTCTCACACTAGTGAGCTATTTCAAAAGCTCATTATCTCAGAGTCTGGATTGTTTAATTTTAAACGCACAGTATGTATTTAACTTCCCAAACTGATTTTACTCAAATGTGGTTGACTTTGTACATCTGATTAAGACCAGCCTTCAAGTCAAATATGAAGACTATGTGTTGTAATTTAGTGTACTTACAGTCATATGTAATAGTCATAGTCTTTTATACCTGCCCCTGGATACTTCCACTGCATGCATCCGATGAAGTGGGTATTAGCCCACAAAAGCTTATGCTCTAATACTTTAGTTAGTCTTTAAGGTGCCACAGGACTCTTTGTTACTTCTACAGTCATATGAACTTCCAATTTGTGTATTATCTAATAAAGGTCATGCAGAGAGCCCATATTTTAAGACACAACAAGGAGTAAGAGGTGATGTTGAGTTTTCAACCTTACTACTGCATTTACTGACTTTTCAGACCTTGGATTTCAAAGCCACAACCTTTTCTTAATGCTAGTTTTTGCATGAAATACATTAATTAAAATAAAATATATACACACTCCCATAATGGTTAAAATATTTTACACACAGAAAGATGTTTAAATATGTGATACAAACTGCAGTATAAACTATAAGCAAAAATGCTCCCCAGCTCCCACACTACTTGGAATCACTTTAAAATGTGATCATTTTCCATTCCAAAATTCAAGCCTCCATTCCCTGTGAGCAGGTACGAGGTCTGGGAGACTCAGGGTAATAGGCCTAAGACTGACACTGTTAAAAATAGAGAGAAGTATTAGGAAAAACAAATCCTTGTCCTTCAGATGACGAAATTTTTGGTTTAGACAGTTTTTTAGATCCAGCATTTGCAAAAACCTGAAACACACAGAAAACAAACCGTACCAATCCACCACCTGAATTTTCAAATCAGCATTTTATCCTAAAGAAAGGAGCACAGAGAAGCTGCCTGCAAAAACTAGTTTATCAGCAGGACCAGTGTATGAATGAATGTATGTTACCATGGTACGAAGCCCATTTCTACTGAAATGAGCTCGTCATCATAATCATTAAGCTGTGTCAGCTTCTAATCTATCCATGAAAGTGTTTTTTAAAAAATGGGGGGATGGGGAATCTATGAGGAAAGCATAAGTCTGAGCCTGTATTTTACGTAATCTGTTGTTCACCCATTACAAACTGCCAGTTGGTGGAATAAGTTCCTTTCACGGCTGCTTCCTGACCATAAGTGACAACAGTCCCCTACAGAAACACATGATTTCTGGAAGCAGGCAGTAACAGCAGATTCCACATTAGGAACAAATCTTACTTTTCCCAACACGCAACTGGGAGAAATCTACAGTAACTGAAAACTGTGTCACAATCCTACTAACAGGAAAACATCCTGTTCATAATAGCTAGGTAAATAGACATTTTTTCCCTATTTGCCTTCATTTCTTCAAGAGATCTCAAGAGACCCTTTAAAATGCTCTTCTTTGAGTTAGCTTGAGACTTCAGCATCTTTTAAATACATCGCTAATGTGATCTCTTCCTCTAAATAGTGTAAATAATGGAGGTAGAATAAATGAAAGAGGAGGTTGCTTCCTCCTAAGCGTTGCCTAAAAGACTTAAGACTGTTCCTAATGGTACATCTACACTGCAATAAAAAACCCGCGGCATGGCCACAGCTGGCCCCAGTCACTTGATTTAGGCTTGTGATGCTCCAACTTTGGGGTAAAAATTGCAATGTAGACATTCAGGTTCAGAGTGAGTGTAGTGGATGTTGTACATATGAAGTAAGCAGATTCTCTGGGTCCAAACCCTGAATTTTCACAGGGGCCAGAGGACAAAGGGAGGAAAAAAGGTATTAGTTCTATGGGATGGTGATGTTTATTATTATTTGTATTATGGCAACACTAAAAGTCTCCAAGCGAGATTGTGACTCCACTTTACAAACACATAATAAGAGACAGTCCATGTCCCAAAAGCTTACAATCTAAATAAGACAGATATGGTGGAGGGGAAGAAAAGGAAGTATTATTGTCCCCATATTGTAGACTGAGCACAGAGGCACAAAGATTACATGATTCACCCAAGATTACACAGGGATGTATGGGGTGTATGGGAGAGGGAGCACCGTTGAGTGATTTGAACTGCCGTATTTTTTGAGTTCTATTCCTCTCTGGTCCTCATGGCACACCCAGCTCCCAGTAGCTATAAGTTTGCGATAGCAACCACATCCCGGTAAACTGCTTCATGAAAAGCTGTGCAGCAATGCACTGTGGAAGGTGACAGGCCCAACAGGGCATGCCAGAAATCATGACTATCCACTGCAGCTAAAGAAGCCTTCAGCTGGAACAATCTTTGTGCCACTGGGCCAAGCTTCAGCAGCCAAGAGAATGGGATTATCCCAGTGCAACGACTCTCCCATTTTAATCAACCTCACACACACACCATTCATGCATATCCCCACAAAGAGAGAAAGCATGAAAACTTCATTGTCAAATCAATGGACTACGCCAGGACACAGGAATTCTGGGCAATACTGGAAATTAACCCAAATCTTTTGAGTCGTGTTTTAATGCCTTAATCAAAAGACGATCCCTTTCTCTAGAAGGAAGAATAATTGCAGATACACACAGTAGATCCACATCTCATGGGTATGGAATGAAGGTATGGAACCAGTGTCTGTCCATGTCTGCCAGAGACCGTCATGCCTGTTGCGGAAGCTGTCAGGAAGGAAGATGTTGTAGGACACAGTTCTTTACCATCAGAGGCAAGTGGAAAGGAGCTGAATGCAACCAGGATGTCGTTAACTTTATCATGGACCCCACAAAGCCTGGGGTTTGACAGCAATTTGTTCCTCTGGACACTGGGCTTCCCATCTAGCTACCGCTTGATAAAAAGCAGCTGCTTTCCCAACCTCTCTCTAATAGCTTCCCAATTCATTGACTACTTGAACAATGGCCTTTTACAAAACAGGAGCTGGAAGGAGGAAGGGAACAGCAACAAGGAGAAGATATCTAACTCCTGCCTCATTTACCTATGGCACTACCACCATACTCCACGCCACTCACCAGCTTAGGGGTATGAGGTCTGATGTGCACCCATTTACTACAGCTAATGGCAGTAGCTGAACTAGTCTAATACACAAATCTCACAAACCTGCTGGAGTGCAGAAGTAGCAACCACCCAACAGTGGTCTTCTTATTCCTTCCTCACAGAGGGCCCACTAATGTCATAAGATAAAGTGAGAAAGAAACCAAATCATAAGTAAAAGATGAAGCCTTAAGAATGAAGAACTTCAGGGTCAGGAAAATTGGTTGAAACTATAGTAAAGGACAGAATTATCTGACACACAGATGAACATGATATGTTGGAGAAAAGAGTCAACACAGCTTTTGTAAAGGGAAATCATGACTTACCAAGCTATTAGAAGTCTTTGAGGGGGCAAGTAGCATGTGGACAAGAGTGATCCAGTTAATACAGTGTACTTGGAATTTCAGAAAGCCTTTGACAAGAAGATTCTTTACCCAACCTATTAAGGAAAGTCAGCAGTCATAGGATAAGAGAGAAGGTAATCTCATGGATCAGTAACTGGTTCCAAGATAGGAAGCAAAGGGCAAAAATAAATGGTCAGTTTTTACAGTGGAGAGAGGTAAATAGTTGGGTTCCCCAAGGATCTGTATTGGGACCAGCGCTGTTCAACATATTTAAAAATGATATGAAAAAGTAGTAAATATTGAGATGGCAAAGTTTGCAGAGGATACAAAATTACTCAAAATAGTTAAGTCCAAAGATGACTGCAAAAAGTTGCAAAGGGATTTCACTAACCTGGACAACTGGGCAACAAAACAGCAGATGAAATTCAGTGCTGATAACTGAAAAGTAATGCACATGGACAAACATAATCCCAACTATACATACAAAATGATGGGTAGCAATGGCTAATTTAGACCCTAAGAAAGATCTTGGAGTCATGGCGGATAGTTCTCTGAAAAAAAATCTTCTCAAGGTGCAGCAGCTGTCAAAAAAGCTAACAAATGTTAGGAACTATTAGGAAAGGGATAGATAATAAGGAAGAAAACATCACAATGTCACTAAATGAATTCATTGTACACTCAGACATGCATGCAGTTCTGGATGCCCCATCTCAACAAAGATATCTTAGAATTGGAAAAAGTAAAGAGAATGGCGACAAAGATTATTAGGACTATGGAACAACTTTCATGTGAAGAGAAAATAAAAACACTGGGACTGCACATCTTACAGAAGAGACAACTAAGTGGGGAGAGGGGGAATATCATAGATGTCTATAAAATCATGAATGGTGTGGAGGCAGTGAATAAGGAAGTGTTATTTAGTCCTTCACATAATCCAAGAACCAGGTTCACCCAATGAAATTAAAAGGCAGCAGGTTTAAAACAAACAAAAGCAAGTTCTTCACACAACACAGAGTCAAACTGTGAAACATATTACCAGGCCAAAAATATAACTGGGTTAAAAAAAGAATTAGATAAGTTCAAGGCAGATCAATTCATCAATGGTATTAGTAGGGTTGTCAACTCTCCAGGATGGGCCTGGAGTTTCAAGAAATTAAAGATTAATCTTTAAGTAAAGATATCTTGTGATGAAACTTCCTGGAATATGTCCAACCAAAATAGGCAACTCTAGCTATTAGCAAAGATGGTCAGGGATGCAACCCCATGCTTTGGGTGCCTGTAAACCTCTGACTACCAGAAGCTGAGACTAGAGGACAGGGGATGGATCTCTGGATAATGGCCCTGTTTTGTTCATGCTCTGTGAAGCATCTGGCATCAGCCACTGTCAGAAGACCAAATACTGGACTAGATGGCCCACTGGTCTGACCCAGTATAGCCATTTTTATGTTCTTATCACCATCCGAAGGATGAAGTGAAACATGGATAAGATCCCTCAGCAGGGCACTTTATCCACAGAATAATATAGGTGAGCCCTGCTAGAAAATTTAGCAATGATCCTTTATTCCAAACCTGGAGCCATCCAGATTGTCACCAACTATCTTTCCAAGCAGCATAAATAACAGCAGAGACAAGAGAGACAGCCACTAAACACTCCTCCTGCCTCATACATATTTATAGTAATCCTTAATGAGCACCAGGGGACCAGAATAGTTACAGCACACATGTATTCCTCCTTTTTTGTTTCTTCCACTTCAGTTTTCAAGGCACTGGCTTGTACAAACTTAGATTTCCAAATAAATAATCAGAACTCCTTCTGCTGCAGTCAAAGCATTAAGGTGATAAAACAAGAGGTGGGAAAGCAGATAAGGAATGTTTGGGCAAGGAACACCTTGCCAAAAATCCTGCTCACTCATCTACAGCTGTTGTTTGACTGACGGACTCACTGGAGTGTAATGGCAGGGCAGATGGATAAGGCTTTTTTCTTCTCTTTTCTTTTTTTTTTTTAAGTACAGTTCAGTTTTTACTACCACACATTTTAAAGAAAGTCTGATTTTTTGAACTTGTTTAAAAGCAAAGAGCTAGTGAAGAAGAATTAATATTATAATAAATTATTTAACATATTAATTGTATAAATTAAGCCAGTTAATGTGTTGCACAAATAAGAAATATTAGTAACTAAGAACAGAAATGTAAAGCATAACCCACTTAAGTTTTCAAAGTTTCCCTTTAAAGATATATTTTTCAAGGAAAAAACATTTTTTTCCCCCCCAAAATATATACTCTGAGAAGCACAGACATGTGGATCTCACTTCATCTTCCAGTCCAAACTAAATAGAAAGCTCCAGGCCATGCTTATTTTTCAGTTCATTGTAGGAATTTTGTTACACTTTCCTTTCCAGGTTTCACTATTCTTACCAATGAAGAAATCTGAGTTTCTTACATTACAATGTCTCGGTTTATTTTGGTTCACATCATCTTGTCACCATGACATTCCAAGTCTTGCTTCATAGCTCATGCACCAACTCAACTCCTGTGTTGCGTCAAACCACAGAAGATAAGCAACTATTACAGTACCAGCTAGCATGCTCAGGCAAGGAAGTCTCATATGCTACAAGCGGTTGATGGAAATTATGTGATAGAAGACAAAAGCTCTGCCCCAGACTCCAGATCTCAGTAGCAGATGGTGGCTAGATACACAACAAAGACTTGAGGGTATGGGTAATGCATGTTAAATAAAATAAATTAAAGCATACAATAAACCCCCATAAGCTCATATGGACCCTGCTTGAGGACTGCCTGCTCATCTGTTTTTAGGTCAGGATCTCTTTAAAGTGTGTTACTCAAAGAGCAAAAATGTCAGAAAGCAAATTAACTAATTCAATTGAAACACAAACTAACTTAACAATGGAGGGAGACATACACAGACGGCAACCAGAGGATTTTTCAGTTTAATGTTTCTATTTTTGAACTAGCAGACTAATTCCTGTAACAATTAACAGTAGCTAAGACTTAAAACCTCTTTTGCATTCATAGGCATCTATCTTTCAAGTAGATTATCTTCTGTGCAAATTAGTAATATTTTGTATTATGTGAATTTGAAATAAAAGCTTCTCTGAGTATTTGTCTAGTTTGTTACTAATTTAAAAAGGAGAATAAGATGATAAAACCAGGTTACATGGGATCATATCCAAAAGTCCTTCCAACCACTTTTGACCAAGAAAGGTGAAACAAAACAAAATAAATTAGGACTTCGGGGTCTGAACCATAGTTTCTATCAAGAACGGAAAAAGCCCTAGAAAATACATAGGGGAAAAAACTGAACTTGAAAGACCGATTAAAATGTATAGATCTTTTCTATCTTGTTTCCTATCTTCTCTGGTATTTGGCAAATCTCATGTTGGACTGTCAAATATAGCTGTCAGTGTAACAGAAATTTAAAGCAGAGCCTTTTAAAAAGTACATAAATCCCCAAGAGGTTTCAACAAATCCTCCAAAACAGTGAAGTCTCAAACTATATCAACATTGCACACTAAAGAATGTTATGAAGTTGCAGAGTTAAGCATTCAAAAGTTTGGAAATGCCTAAATTTAAAATTGCCTGTGTAATCTTAATTTGGCCCACTTGTGCATTTGCATTATGGTACAGACTTTAATTATATGGACTTCATACTTTATTTTCCACAGGAACCCGGCCACACTCAACGCACAGGATGATGGTACTCGCGTAATGAGCAGCTATTCAATATTTTGTTTTCTCCTCATTATTCCGTGTGCAGCCCAGGCCTCATTTACTGCACACTAGTCAAACCCTTCTCTAAAGACAGAATTAATTTTCTCATGGGTTCGTCAATGGCATTAAGCACTACAGTATGAATTTATTTTTACAATACCTCTGTAAAATAGGAGGTATTATTATCCCCATTTTAGAGATGGAGAATTGAGACAGAAAGATTAAGATCAAAATTTTCCATGAATTTTGGGTCTTTTAGACAGGTACGACCCAGGACATTTATGGTTTTACAGATCAAAACCAGTGTCTTAAAATTGACTCCAAAACCAAGACACAGCCAGTGCAGCTCACAGAGAATTGGTTTAATGCACTCACAGAAAAGATACGCCCCGCTTAACAAGTAGGCAAGAGTTCTGCACCAACTGCAGGGTTCAGGTGGATTTAAGATGTAGTCCCATGTACAATGCATTGGAGTAGCTCAACACACACAGAGGGATCTCCTGGCAGCAGAGCTGCTGCAGCTCTACCGTGTAAGGTGGGGAGCATGATTCTGGGAAATCAAGCATAACTGGATGCAAGAACCCCCTGCGTAGCCATGTACAAGAAAGACTGGAGGCAGAACCACTAGGCAAAACACCCAATAGCCTACACAGTGACACTCCTACACTGCAGCTTGGAAAAACTGCTCTGCACCTCTCCCCATGCACCCACTTCACTGTGCAGAGTTCCTCCAGCATCTAGATCACATGTTGAACCCCAGAGGGAAGTGAAACCCCAGAGAGAAGACTTGTCCCACAGGAATAACCATGAGGTTGCCACGATCCTAACTTTATAACAAGAAGTTTGTGCATTTCTACAAATTATCTATTTTAATTTTATAAAGCAAGAAAGCAGTAACTGTGATGTCATTGATTTAAACTCCCACAGTTCCTTGTACTCCTACAATCAGTACAATTAACTTCCCTGAATCAGTTCTGTCTCGTGATTTCTTTTTTCTCTCCTCCTGCTTATGAACAGCATCACTGAGGGGCTTGGACAGTGCAAATTACCAAAATTTGTATTAAGATACATTTTACAATCTCTAGGGACAACGCAAAGGAAGTGAAATGAAGTATGTGCAGCAACTCAGAGCCCAGCTACTCTTCTAAGATGGTTTGTGCTGGGTACATACCGCATGGCATTAAACTAGTTAGGAAAGCTTTACTTCGCAGGTCCACTGTGCTGGTAGCACAATGGACTGGAGTGGAGTAGGAACTCTGGCAGAATGGATGCTGTGTTAGCTCTCTATGAGATTTAGGTAAATCCCAAAACCTAAATATAAGTTCACATCAGATGTAATGGCTAGGCACAATGGCATAAAATAAAGAATGGACCTTCATTATTAACTTTTAATTCCCTGGATCAAATCCTCAAGACCAAAGACTAAGCTCTCAAAGTGTGCTTGCAATTGCAGCTATTTGCTCTCACACATAAAACAGATGAACATGTACATTTTGTAAGTGCATTTTTAGAAACCCATTGAAAATCTGGCCCTACGGGTCTAAACTATATTTTGAAATTTCCTATAAAAACAGGACAAATGACAGTTTTGAAAATTCATATTATATAGTAATTAGAAAAGAAGGACTCCTTATGAGACACTGGTGAAATCCTGGCTCCACTGAGGTCAATGGCAAATGATATTTTACCAAAGAAACTCATGTTAAGGACTTTAAATAAACAAGGAGACCTTCTCATTGAAATACATATTCTCTTATATGACAAAAAGTAATATGAGTGTATGTAGACACTTAAGTGTTATTTACACAGACCCAAAAAACTCCTAAATCATCATCTTAACTGGAACTTGTACTTTCTGTAGCACATTTCCCTCTGTGCTGAGAGACAGAGGGAAATGTGCTACAGGCAGTCCAAAAGACTGTATAGGAGACTCAACTGGCCAAAAATATGTGAAAAGTCATACACAGTAATTCCTATGCCCAATTCTATCAAGACAGTAACCAGTGTTACAGAAAGGTTAGATTTCAAAAGAAAAAAGTGACTTCAGCATTTTGTGGCATATTGCATGCATGTAGGTGAAATATGAGACATAGTCTGAACCTGCTTTTCAACTGGGTTCTCTACAGTACACTGAAGACAAAATAGAGCATGCCAGCAGCTATTCTCAAAGAGAATTTAATGGACAACAGCTGCAATTTTATCAGCAGTATGCTCATATAAAGAACTTCAGCAGAAATCTGCACATGATTTTTCTGTCTGTTGGATTTTTATTATATTGCTTTCAGTTACAACAACATGTAGCGGCTGAAGATCTATCCAATCGGGCTTCTCCGCTTAACAAAAATGATAATATGGATCTTGAAAAATCATGTAAGTGTTATATTGCTTTAATTAGTCATATTTACAATGTTGTACTTAGGGGTGGAACCTGCAAATCTTTATGAAGCATAAATATGCGTTGCTATATTGTGTGAACAAATTAAGTTTTCATTCACCAAGATTGAATACAATTTTAGGTTTTAGTTGTCAAAATGTTCTTGAAGAGTACTGGTTCTCAGAGGGAAGAGTTAGCTGAAGAAAATGCACATCCTTAAAAATCTGTTTTAAAACATTTTCAAAAATTACTGCAGCCTTCCTGAACATGAAGCTTGGACTAAAAAAAACTACCCAATCAACCAAAACCCCACCAAGATAAATTTATACACTATATATATGGGTGAACAAATACCCTTCAGAACTATATAAAAACTGTGTCCTCTTATCATAACTGTTAATTAAATGTGATGCTCCAGAACCTCATCTGGTGTAAACCGCCATAGTTTCACCAATTTCAATGGCACTAACCTAATTCACACCAGATGAGAATCTGATCCACTATTTTAATGATACATAGATGTCATTTGAATTGAGCATCAAGAATGAAAAATTAAATCAAATTTTTCTAAATGCTAACACAAAAACCATTAGATGGCTAATGGTAAAACCATCTTCCTCTCCTACTACTCCATCCACCTCTCCTCCCCCGTCTGAATCAGTTCATTGGGTTCTTGTCTCTTACCATATCAGTTTCAAGCCCCCTATTCTCCTCTACAGAATCCTACATAAAATCTGACCCCATTGTTTTCATTCCCCCTGCTCCTCCTCCACTCCCTACATTCTATCAATTTCCTTTGTCTTATTAGTCTCTAAGCTCCCTGCATTCTGCCATTCTGCCTCATATGTTTGGCAAACCTTCCTTTTTTCTGCAAAACATCTTCTCTTCCCTACTCCCTTGAAATACCTCCTTAAACCCACTTCTCTCAGCACTCCCTTCCACAATAATCTCCACATTCTCCCTGCTCTAACAGCTGTGCCCTATCCGATATCCTGCATCTGTTTTTCTTCCCAATCTTTGGGTTAGACCTTGCAAACCCTTTTCCAGTCCCTGCTCACTTAAATAGCTCCACTGACCTAAAATTCTAGCCAGATTTGAAGCAAGTCAGTGGTTTGTTATTTTAATTATTGACATTTAATACTTGGTAATTTCACTCATGGGCAAAAGGAGAAAAATACACAAATTGCTGGATTCGTGTTCATCCTGCCAGAAGCAGAACATGAGAGATATAAGTCAGGAAACACTGACCTCATCATTTAATGTCCAGTAGTCTACTATAATTAAGGAAACTGTCCTGCCAGTTGTGTCTCCTCCCTGCTTACTTAAAGTTGGTCCTTTCCAATCTCGCGAATTATTTTCCATGGTACAATGTTTCATAACACTGCAGAAATATGTCCAGAGATTCAGTGCTGTCAGAACTAACTGACTTTGAAAATTATGCATGCAGCACTCCAACTAAGTGTCATTACTGTAAAAGAAACATCTATATGCTGCAACACACAAGTCCGTATGTGGTATCCTCTGACTTTATTACATACATTCACCATGCTGTACTGTCACGTAGGATAACATGATTCTAAACGCATTCAATAAGAGGGACACTACTGGAGCCAATTTAGTGTTTGTGAAAAGTGCCAGAATGATGGCCCTGGTGAAAGAGCTCTCTCCTCATCAACAGAATGATCACAGCACAGGCAGTGTGCAATTCCCACCACCTGCATGTCCCATCTTTGACCAGTCTAGGGGAAGTGGGGGAGGCAGTCATTCATCCTTAGCTTCTTCTGAAATTGTCTCCACGGCTGTCAATTGGGGTCAGCTGAGATGACAGTTCTGACCTGGCCAGCTGCATTCTATGACTGGAGGACCGTATGTAATTCCCCTTGTCTGTGTCACACTTTTCTCAGTGGTGGTGGGGCTCTCTGCAGATTAAGAAGATCCTCACCAGGAATCGTGCATGCCACCTGCCTAGTACCTTAAATTGCTAGATGGTTTCCTGGATAGCAGACTCCACAATCTTTAACACAAAGGGGCTGTGCAGGACTGAACAGTTCTTTCTATAATCCCAAGTAACATTAAAGGGCAATACTGCCAAATATGCTTCCACTAAGATCTCAAATGCAAAAATCTTCACACCTTACTGCTTTTGAAAGACATGGCTCAGTTTGTGACAGGTGAATATTTTTTGTTCGAATGCTCTGCTTTTCCTAGACCAAAGAATCTCACTGAGGAAGCCTTGAATCTGTTGGTCTCGAGAGTATTAGTGTCTCTACTTAAATAAAAAGCCATCCCATGGCATCATAACTAAAACAATACTTGCTATGTCCTCAGCAGTACACACATTAGCATGCACCAGCCTTCTGAAAACAGCCCCAGGAAGGACCCAGCTGGTTAGAGTCCTGATAGCAATCAGGACCTTGCTGGCTTAGCCAATCACCAGCCAAATTTATTACACAAAAGTAAGAGCTATCAATGGCAAACATTTGACTACTTCCCTCATCTCACCATCTGCTTCTGCTGATGCTCACTTGAAAATTAATAAGGCTGTTATCTAAATCAGAAGCTAATGCTACATCTGTTTTCCTTAAAATAACAGATAATTATTAGACTATGCACATAACTGCTCTTGCAATTAGCCTGAGGGTGCAATAGCCTCTAATCTGACAGAATCATTTCCTTTCCTAGAGAAAGGCTATAATGCTTCATCTGCACTTGCAATCCCTGAATTAAATTGAACTGGTGCTTGAGATTTAATTTCCCCTCCACTTCACAACAACAACAAAAAAAATCAACTGTACCAAAATTTCAATGTCTTTTGAAGCATACAATAAAAGTGTGCCTTTCAGACTTAGATATAAAAAAACCTGAGGACTGCCATTGTGTTTATAAATGACATCTACAAGCCCAGTTCCTAGTGCCTGTTCTCACTCTTGGCCAAATCAGATTGATTTTTGCCCTCTAAAGACTCATTCTTAACACTCTTCGATTTTCATCTGCCATGAGCCAGAGCTAGGGTAGGTCATGTGAAAGAGGTCTTAAAGAGCCCTAAAATGCCCTGATGTTAATATTTTCAAAGGATCCTAATTCGGTTTCCTTTAATCACGTAAAGCTACCAGAGGTCATATATGATTTTTTTCCCAAGTAAAGCCATAATGCTGTAGTCTTAACTTGCACTAGGAGAATTCATTTCACAAACCTTCTGGAAAACAGTCTGAAGCAGAACACCGTAAACTTCTTCCCCAGTTATGTTCCACTTGAAACACCATTCAATCTTAAACGGGCACTGTGAGATAAAAAAAAAAAACTTATTAAAAAGGTCTGTCTGAATTAATAATATCTTAAAATATTAAGGAATTTGAACTTCTCACAATTAATGAAGTCTGTTAATTTGTTGCAAACCACACAACCACTGTAATTAGTTGCACTTTCTCATCTTCAAATACTAGCGAAATTTTACATTTTGGGTTCTAAGCCCCATGGTGAAATGTTTATATCCAAATAAAAACTATATTCACTGAAGTTTAAAGGCAATGCAATGAAAAGGCTGCTGTTAGCAACAGGGTCTCTAATTTTTTAAAAAATACTTTAAAAGTCACATTTTGGCTTTAAAACAACAAGAAGTCCGGTGGCACCTCAAAGACTAATAGATTTATTTGGGCATAAGCTTTTGTGAGTAAAAAACCCACTTCTTCAGATGCATGGAGTGAAAATTACAGATGCAGGCATAAATATATGGACACATGAAGAGAACAGAGGAACTCCCTTCTCTTCATGTATCTGAAGAAGTGGGGTTTTTACCCAAGAAAAGCTTATGCCCAAATCCGGGCCGGTGCGAGCACTAGGCGACCTATGCAGTTGCCTAAGGCAGCGCGATTTGGAGGGCGGCATTTCGGCGGCCATACCTGCTCCTCTCAGGAGCCAGCAAACCACTTTGGGAGGGTGGCGCATTTTCCCAGGGCCAACGAACTGTTTCAGGGGGACAGTGCGCCGTTCTGTAATGGGGATGGCGCTCCTCCCCTCCTTGGTGGCATTTCGGTGACCACAGCCGCTCAGCCGCTTCTGCTGGAGGAGGCATTTGGCAGCTGCTCCTCCCAGGGGCGGAGAACTGCTGGCGGGGGGGGGAGGGGAAGCTGCTCCCCTTCTCAGCAGCATTTTGGATTCTCCGCCTAGGGAGGCAAAAATGTTCGCACTGCCCTTGGCCCAAATAAATCTGTTCATCTTTAAGGTGCCACCAGACTTCTCACTGTTTTTGTGGATATAAAAACGATATAAAAATGTGGCCCACACAGGCTCACTGTGCGGCTCGCTGGAGGTGAGTAGAGGTGGGGCAAGCCAAGCACTGGGATGGGGGGAAGCGGATGGGGGTGGGGCGAGGGCAGGGCTTTTCGGCCCGCAGCTGGTTTTTTTGCAGTAATATGGCCCTCGCTGCTTTCCGCGTTGTGTAGGCTTGATATAAACAAACACGACCACCTCTCTGATTTTGGCTTTAAATTACTTAGAGTCCAGCTAACTGTTAAAGATAATAAAACAAATGGAATGGGACAGAAGGCTCCACTTGGCCCTAGATCTTCTCCAGTGTTGTCCTTTTTATGCTGGTCATATAGGATACATACTGGCAACAGAATAATGAAAGTTCAACTTAGCTTTCTACAATACTAATATCTGCCAGTCAAACAATGGTAGGCTAAAGGACAAAGACAGGGCAAGTCAATGAAAGAAAGGACCGTAAAATCAGGAGATTTACCATACAAGGGATATGTTTTGAAGAAGCTAGATTACCACTGGAGTAGAAGTAAGGAGAAGAAGGGAAGATGGGTAATTTGGAGACTGTAAACATTGGCAATATCCCTTTAAAGAAAAAATGTCTGTCACTGTAAGCTTGTTTGTTTATACGAATTATGCAAACACACTTTTGTGGCAAAAAAAATTTCCACAGTTTCTATTTTGTGCTAGCTTGCCGTGATTGTGCTTTTTCTTAGTTGTTTGTTAGCAGCATGCAAAGTGAACAGATGTACATCAAGTTGGGCTCTCCCTTCATTCCAATGTAGGAGTGATGGAAAATGACAAATGGACAAATCAAAAAAGAAATTACAATGAAGGCATTGATTCTAGAAAACAACCTTTATCCTCTTTAAGAGGGAAGATGAAAAAGTGCAGCAGATATTAATCGCATACAACATATCTGTAATGTCTTACATTTTAAAAATGCTATACAAATGTTAACTGCTTCATCATTTTAAGGCCTTTGGAGGAAGCACAGTACAACTATCCTTGTTTTACAGATGGGGAAAGTGAAGCAGACATATTATGGCCAAACTCTTCCATATCTAGGTGCCAAAATTTAGGCAATTAAGGTGGAAATTTCAGACATGCTCAGCCTTTGCCTAACAGTTCTGACTGAAATCTGTCATAAAATTAGACTAATCAAAAGCATCTGTGGCTCCTTCTGAGAACTGGGCCATTTTTATCCATTTTAACTTTTGGTCCCCATGGTTGAATATTAGGAGAAGTCGTCCTCAGGGACTTAACTAGAAAGTGATATGTTTTTTGCAAAAATATTTTTAAATAAGCTTCTGATAGAATATAGGAGGGAATTATATATCCTTGCTATAAAATTCTGTAAATTGGTTTAAAATCTTATAGAATGTAATGAAAATCATTTTAAAATAATTTCTGTAGAACTCCTGATTCAGTTGCTGTCACATCACTGAATTTTACCAGGGCCACATGCCAGTGATTCAGTGGCAGAAACAAAGTAAAAATTCAGCTGGTTTAGCTACCCATGTGCAGTCAGTCCATAAAGCCACACTGCCTCTAATCACAAGAGAAGTCAGATGCTGAGGGCCACACTGGCAGCTTTCTCAGACCATGAAGGGCGACACCTAATGTGAAAGAAATGGACTGCAGTTACCTGCATGCCAAAACAGGAAGAGTGAGATCATGGGGACAACAGATCTCAGCACATAATGCCCCATAGGCAACACACAGCATCATGCTCCATTCAAACAGCTTGCAGAACTAGATGCACTGTCCTGCATTCCACTTCTGAACTTGAGTAAGCAACCTGTGAGTAAGAGGACTGGATTTCAAGACAAGTCAATGATCACCTGCAGCCTGGATTAATTAAAATTACAGTGAGACCCGGCAATATCGCGACGATCAGGATCCAAAAAGAAATCGAGCGCGATAATGGCAGGGTTGCAGTGTTCTGCTGCATCAAAGCAGCGGTCGCCACCGCCATCGGGAGCCAACCGTGCACCGCGCTATAAACAGATTCGTGCTATAGCGGGGCGCAGTATTCCGGGGTCCCACTGTACTTCAGTTTCACTTTTTATCGTGCATACAGTAAGAAGAAATGTTTCATATAAAAATTTTAAGCACCAGTATTTTCCCCTGCACCAATAACGGAACACTGTTCGTGCCACGGCACATTCTCATCATATGTGGAGGGAGTGAGATGGCTGGTACAATTCTTGTTAGCAACAAAGACAGTTGCACAACTCATTTCCCAGGCTTCAGGATGAAAATCTATCCCACTATGTAATCTGAGTTTTTGATTCTAGAGCAAGAGTGGTGGGAGAGATTAAATAGAATAGAGAGAGCCATGAGACACAAGGCCAGGGAGCGGGAGAGATAACTGAAGTGTTCATGTAAAAATTGCAAATAAAAGTTCTCAATTTCACTGCAGAAACTGGAAAGGACACATTTTGAAATGGATGGAAAAGTGCATGGGGGTCTTAAAATGCTTTGTTCAATATTGTGAAAATTTTCAAGCATTTGTTTTTCAAAGCACCTTAAACATCAGCCCTTACAACATCCTTGCAAGAGGAACATTATCATCCTAATTTAACAGATGGGGAAAACAGAAGCAGAAAGTTGCCCCAACCATTAGAGGACGGCAGGGGGAAAAGAACCAGCAGGGAAGAAAGGGAGGAGGTGTTGCCTTATATATTAAAAATGTAAACACTTGGACTGAGGTTGAGTTGGAAATAAGAGACAGACTTGTTGAAAATTTCTGGGTAAGAATAAAAGGGGAAAAACATGGGATAACAGCAAAATAAAGACAACTGATTTCAAGAAGGCAGACGTTAGCAAACTCAAGGATTTGGAAGGTAAGATCCCATGGGAAGCAAATCTAAGGAGAAAACCAATAGAAGACAGTTGGCAATTTTTTTCAAAGAGACATTAATAAGAGCACAAGAGCAAACTATCTCACTGTATAGGAAAGAGAGGAAGTATAGCAAGAGTCCACCCTGGCTTAACCAGGGGATCTTCAATGATCAAAAAGAGTCCTACAAAAAGTGGAAAGTAGGTCAAATTACGAAGGATGACTATAAACAAATAACACAAGTATGTAGTGTGACAAAGCTCCAAGTTTGTACTTGTGGGTCCTGCGCTTCCTGGCAGATTTAGGGGCCTCAGAAACTCATCTAGGCCCCAGAGTGACCTCCCTTTCTCAGTATAATTGGCAAGAGTCACCACCTAGTGAGTTACCTTCATCACAGGCCAGTATGGAAGGTGGAAAAAGCGGGGGGAGCCCAGGCCCGCCCTCTACTCCGGGCTCCAGCCCAGGGACCCTAATAGTATCAGCTAAGATGGCTGACCTTTTATCCACAAAACACAATACAATTCCCTGGGCTACTTCCCCACAGCAGTCCCTGCTTCTTCAAACTCCGCTTCACCCTTACCTCAGGGCCTCCTTCCTTCTGTATGATATGTTGTCCAACACTCAGTCTCACCAACAGCACAACCTCCTTCCACAGCTCCTGACACCCACACCCACCTGACTAACTAGGAGGTTTTTATCTGGTTTCAGCCAGTCCCTGATTGGCTTCAGGTGTCCCAATTAGGCTAGCTCTTTCTACTCCTTTCTAGAAGGTTCTTAATTGGCCCCAGGTGTCTTGATTGGCCTGGAGTAGCCTTTGTTTGGCTATCCAGGGAACAGGGACCTGCACATCCTGAGACTAATATACCTGCCTTCCAGCACTCTCCTATATCCTTCTGGACTGAATCCGTCACAGTAGGGACAAACTTAGAAAGGCCAAAGCACAAAACGAGATCATATAGAAAGGCCAAAGCACAAGACGAGATCATATTAGCTAGAGACATAAAGGGTAACAAGAAAACACTTTACAAATACATTAGAAGCAAGACGAAGATCAAGGACAAGGTAGGCCCATTACTTAATGTGTGGAGTAGGGAGGAATAATAACAGAAAATGTGAAAATGGCAGAGATGCTTAATGACTTCTTTGTTTCGGTTTTCACCAAGGTTAGTGGTGATGGGACATCTAACATAGTGAATGCCAGTGAAAATGAGACAGGATCAGAAGAGACTAAAATAGAGAAAGAACAAGTTAAAATTCATTAGACAAATTAGATGTCTTCAAGTCACCAGGGCCTGATGAAATGCATCCTAGACTACTCAAAGAGTTGACTGAGGAGATAGCTGAGCCATTAGGGCAGGCCTGCACAACATGCGGCCTGCACTGGCTCACTGTGCCGCCCATGGAGAGTGAGTAGGGGTGGGGCAAGTCAAGTGGTGGGGTGGAGGGAAGCAGATGGAGGCGGGGCTTTTTGGCCCGCAGCTGTTTTTTTTTTTTTTTTTGGCAGTAATATGGCCCTCGCTGCTTTCCAAGTTGTGTAGGCCCGCGTTAGGGATTATCTTTGAGAAGTCACAGATGACAGGGGAGATTCCAGAAGACTGGAAAAGGGCAAATATAGTGCCAATCTATAAAAAGGGATATAAAGACAACCCAGAGAATTACAGACCAGTCATCTTAACTTCTGTACCTGGAAAGATAATGGAGCAAACAATTAAGCAATCAATTTGCAAACATCTAGAAGATAATAAGGGGATAAGTAACAGTCAGCATGGATTTGTCAAAAACATATCATGTTAAACCAACCTGACAGCTTTCTTTGACAGGGTAACAAGCCTTGTGAATGCGGGGGAGTGGTAGACGTGGTATATCTTGATTTTAGTAAAGCTTTTGATACGGTCCCGCATGACCTTCTCATAAATAAACTAGGGAAATGCAACCTAGATGGAGCTACTATAAGGTGGATGCAAATATGGTTGGAAAACCATCCCCAGAGAGTAGTTATCAGTGGCTCAGAGTCATGCTAGAAGGGCATAACAAGTGGGGTCCCATAGAGATCAGTTCTGGGTTCATTTCTGTTGAATATCTTCATCAGTTATTTTGATAATGGCCTACAGAGTACACCTTTAAAGTCTGCAGATGATACCAAGCTGGGAGGGTTTGCAAGTGCTTTGGAGGACAGGATTAAAATTCAAAATGATCTGGACAAACTGGAGAAATTGTCTTAAGTAAATGGCATGAAATTCAGTACGGACAAATTCAATGTAATCCATTAAGGAAGGAACAATCAGTCACACACGTACAAAATGGCAAATGACTGCCTAGGAAAGAGCGCTGCAGAAAGGGATCTGGAGGTTCATAGTGGACCAAAAGCTAAACAAGACAACAGTGCACCGCTATTGCAAAAAACAACCTAACATAATTCTGGGATGTATTAGCAGAAGTGTAGTAAGCAAGACATGATAAGAAATTCTTCTGCTCTACTCAGACCTCAACTGGAGTAGTCCAGTTCTGGGCACCACATTTCAGGAAGGATGTGGACAGACTAGAGATAGTCCAGAGAACAACAACAAAAATGAATAAAGATCTGGAAAACATGATCTAGGAGGGAAGATTGAAAATACTGGGTTTGTTTAGTCTGGAAAAGAGAAGACAGAGAGGGGACATGATAGCAGTTTTCAAGTATGTAAAAGGCTGCTACAAGCAGGAGGAAGAAAAATTGTTCTTCTTAACCTTTGAGGATAGGACAAGAAGAAATGGGCTTAAATTGCAGCAAGGGAGGTTTAGGTAGAACATTAGGAAAAACTTCCTGTCACAGTGGTTAAGCACTGGAATAAATTGCCTAGGGAGGTTGTGGAATCTCCATCATTGGAGATTAAGAGCAACTTAGATAAACACCATTCAGGAATGGTCTAGATCAGGGCTGGGCAAACTTTTTGGTCCGAGGGCCACATTGAGTTTACAAAATTATACAGAGGGCCGGGAAGCAACGGTCCGGTCCCCAATCCAGCCCCCTCCCACTTTCCACCCCCTGACTGCCCCCTCAGAATCCCAGACCCATCCAACTCCCCCTCCCCCCACGTCCCAACTGCCCCTTCCAGAGACCCCTAACCACCCCCCAGGACTCCACCCCCTACCCCATTCCCCTGCTCCCTGTCCCCTGACTGCCCCGCGGGCCGTAGTTTGCCCACCCGTGGTCTAGATTATTAGTCCTGCCATGAATACAGGAGACTGGACTAGATGACCTCTAGAGATCCCTTCCAGTTTTATGATTCTGTCAGTCAATGTCAGACACAGAACTGGAACTCAGAGATACTTAATTGTATGCTACCCAACTCCATCCTCTACATCGGGGTGGGAAAACTACGGCCCATGGGACTGTCCCATCCGGCCCCCCAGCCGGGGAGGCTGCCCCCGGCCCCTCCCCCGGAGCCATGCCGCGTAGGCAGCACTGTGGGAGTGGGGCTGGGCGCTCCCTCCTCCCCGTAGCCATGCGGGCAGCGCTCTGGGCTGCATGCTCACCCCCTGCCCTGGAGCCGTGCCGTGCAGGCACCAATGCGGGGGCGGGGCGCTCCCTCCTTCTCTGGAGCCACGCCGCATGGGCAGCACTCTGGGGGCCGAGCCTGCATGCTCCCCACCTCCCCCAGAGCTGCGCGGAGCAGCTATGGTAAAGGGAGGGATGGGGAGGTTCCGGGGTGGTGGTTGGGGGGCTCTGGAGGGGACAGTCAGGGAGCAGGGTGGGTTGGATGGGGTGGGGTTCTGGGGTGGTGGTTAGGGAGCGGGAGGGTGGACAGGGGTTGGGGCAGTCAGGGGACAAGGAGCAGGGGAATTGAGTAGGGGGTGGGGTCCTGGAGGGTGGTTAGGGGTCTCTGAAAGGGGCAGTCTGGTGATAAGGTTGGGGGGGAGGGGTTGGATGGGTCTGGCAATCTGAGGAGGCAGTCAGGGGGTGGGAAGTGGGAGGGGGCCAGATTAGGGACAGGGCCTTCCCTACCCAGCCCTCCATATAATTTTGCAAACCCGATGTGACCCTCGAGCCAAAAAGTTTGCCCACCCCTGCTCTACATCATCCATTTTCTCTTTAAAGAAAGAATTACTATGAGATTCCTCAAGAAGCAGCTAGCCACTATATAACTGATAGAAACATGGACACCTAGCAAATTAATTGCTTTTAGTATTCTTACAATAATACCATCTAGTTCTTACATAATGCTTTTCATTCATAGCTCTCCAAGTGTTTTACAAAGGAGGTCAGTATCTTTATCCTCATTTTGCAGATAGGAAAAATGAGGAACAGGGTGGGAAATGACTTGCCCATGGTCATTCTCTAAAGCAGTTCAAAAGCTTTCATGAAATCCATAGATCCATGAAATCCACAGAATCCAAGTCCAGTGCTCTAGCCACTAGCCTGCAGTGCCTCCATGCCAAATGGAGGGACTTCATTCCTCCAATCGCTATGGCATCTCTCAGACTATATGGTTTCTCTCAGATTTGCCATGATGATCTGCACTATTATATATATTTTGAAAAATATCACAAGTTTCTCATGGGTTGTCTCCAATCAGCTTGACACACACTTCATTTGATTTGCAGCCAACACAGCTATACCAAAATACATCTTCCTCCTTGTGAGAGCAAACATCATTGTCTTCATGATAAAGTCAAAGCATTCCCACGCTGCAGTCGAGAAACGGGCCACACTGGCTTACCCTTGGAGGCTCTTGTAAGCCTCACAACCCCTTTAGAGAAAAAGGCACTCAGCTGCAAGACTAATGCACTGCAGATCCAGTGGAGCAATAAAACCAAGAGAACCTCCCTCTTTATTTCACAAATAAATTGCCAAAGTTCACTAATGAACTATGTCAGAAAAGAGGGAGATAGAAAACGAGAATGCTGGTGGTGCAAAATCCATTTCAAAACCACACTGACAACTGTACCAGAATTCTTGAATGTACCATCTCCTTGATTAATGAGCTTCCAGAGTGTCAACTTCTCTAAGAAATACATATCATGAGACATTTGAGTGTCTTGAAACAGTCTGAACTTCCTCAGTGAGAAATCAAAACAAGCCACCAGCTATTCTTTCAGTAATGTCAGGACTTTTCCTGGTGTAGAAAAGAATTGAAGAAGTCATAGACTCATAGACTTTAAGGTCTAAAGGGACTATTATGATCATCTAGTCTGACTTCCTATACAATGCAGGCCACAGAATCCCACCCACCCACTCCTGTAATAAACCCCTAACCTATGTCTGAGCTACTGAAGTCCTCAAATCGTGGTTTAAAGACTTCAAGGTGCAGAGAATCCTCCAGCAAGTGAACCATGTCCCATGCTGCAGAGGAAGGCGAAAACCTCTCAGGTCCTCTGCCAACCTGCCCTGAAGGAAAATTCCTTCCCAACCCCAAATATGGTTATCAGCTAAACCCTGAGCATGTGGGCAAAACTCACCAGCCAGACACCCAGGAAATAATTATCTGTAGTAACTCAGATCCCACCCCATCTAACATCCCATCATAGGCCAATGGGCATATTTACTACTAATAGTCAAAGCTGATAGAGTTTTAGTATTCAGAGAGAGCACATGAAAAAAACCAAGACCAATTCTCATTTACAGGATACATTCCTAGAACATCTAACAGAGAGAGAAGGTCACAAAGGTACAAGTGTTTGAGTTTTGATCTGTTCAGCCCAGGAAATGGTGAGCTCTTTCTAAATGAACAAATAAATATATGCCTTGAAGCTTCCCCGCTTTAAAGTAAACAACATAGAGCTAAGTAATTTAAGAACATCAAGGAGAACAAAAACAAAGAACAGAGAAAGACTAGGAGGCAACATGGAGGTAACAAATCTTAAAAATGCTGAGTCTGTGGAGAGAGAAGATGGAGTGAAAGTTCAAAACTGGCTTTCAAAGGCTGCTCTTTATAATGGCACTTAGACAGCATCCACGTAAAGCACGCATACCTTTAGCCAGGGGTCTTCCCAATGCTGTTTTGAGAGCTGCTCCTCAAGCTGACAGTGAGGTCACTCTTCCACAAAACACAAGACTGGATACACTCCAAGCCCCGAAAAGGTTTACAATGTAAACGTTCTCTTAGCAAAAAATCCTTCTGCAAATTGTTTCATTTTGTCCCCTTTTATTTGTTTTGGCCTTCTGGAAAAGTATGTTATACTCATGGATGCAAAAATCTCTTTGTAGCCAGAATTGTAGCCAGGCTTCCAGGGCTCAGGCTCCAAGCTGCAAAATTGCTGTTTAGACATTTGAGCTGGAACCCAAGGTATGGGACCCTGCAATTAGTTGGGGATTGGTCTGGCTTTGAGCAGGGGGTTGGACTAGATGACCTCCTGAGGTCCCTTCCCACCCTGATATTCTGCGATTCTATGAATAGTGGAATGTTCCAGAGCTGCAGTTCTCAAACAAGCCCAACCATCCACATAGAAATGTTTAGCCCCTGCAGCTGGAGGACCAGGACCAGCTGCAGTTCTTTTATCTCTATGTAGACGTCCCCTAATATTGTAATAAACCCATGGCCAGCTATGGTAGCCACTAAGCTGCATACTAGAGTTAACAAGAACTCTGCAGCAGCAGCTGGAGGAATGGAGTAGGAGCATCTTGAGTTCAAGTGCATTGTGCATTTAGAACTAACATGTTAGCAAGTAGGCATCTCTGATAGTTAAATAGTTCTGATTCCGTCCTGTAGAAGACAATGAAATATGGTCTTCTCGACGGATCAGCACAATACTTTGCACTCTCATGGCAGTTTCCAGCCAAGGATCTCAAAGTGCTTCAAAATCATATGATGAACTTAGCTTCACAATCACTGTGAAGAAGACACACCTTCACATCTGTAAAACAACAGAGAGGTCAGGTGACTTGCCCAAGGTCACTTAACGGAAAGGGTGTCAAAACAGGGAAGAACACGTTTCCTCCTGTTTCAGACTATTTTAGTGTTCAGGAAAGTTGCAGGCATACAGCCCTCCGGAGGCACAAGCTGTCAATACAAGGAAGCCACTGAACTGATTTCTTGCAATGATCTGCTAATGTAGCTCTTCCTTGTTCTGGAAAGAGACTGAAATTCATTCCCTATGCCGGCATCACTTTTGTTGAAGATACTAGCAATGGTGTCCATTTGTAACACAGTAATTTTTGTAACTTCCTCTAGGCCTGAACTATCAATTCATATTATAAAGACCGCTGTAACAGCCTTTATGGAGCAATGATTTTCAGTCACTACGACTGGACCAAATGTTAACTAGTGAGGTGGAGGCTGAAAGGCTCTCTAGCTCATAATCAATGCCCCAGCAATATTTGTTTCTGCTTTCAGGGCTATTGGTCTTTTTGACATAGTACATTTCGTTTTCACTCAAATTGTTCAGATGCAACAATAATAATTTGAAAAAGATGCTCTGGAAACTTACCACATGAATAGGGCCCTACCAAATTCATGGTCCATTTTACAGTCATAGGATTTAAAAATAGTAAATTTCATTATTTCAGATATTTAAATCTGAAATTTCATAGTGTTGTAACTGTAGGGGTCCTGACCCAAAAGGGAGCTGGGGATGGGGGTCTCCCAAGGTTACTGTAAGGGAGTGGCAGCACTACCACCCTTACTTCTGTGCTGCTGCCTTCTGTGCTGGACCCTCTGAAGGTAACGCAGAAGCAAGGGTGACAATGCCCCCCCAACCACAATAACTCTGCGACCCCACCATCCCCAGTCTTCTTTTGGGTTGAGAACCTCACTTTGAGAAACACTTGTCCGTACAGAATAAGGTGAAAGCACCCAAAAGACCAGATTTCATGAAGGGAGACTAGTTTTCACTGCTGTGAATTTGATAGGGCCCTACATATGAGTAACAAGGACATTATCTGCTTCTTGGCAACTTCTCTTGTGTAGGGAGGTCTTTCATTCATTTTTTTTTTTTTTTTTTGAAAAAAAATGAATCTCTCATTAAAAAAAAAACACTCAAATTACTCATGTCCAGAAGGAAGTGTGACTTTTCAGGGGGAAAAAGTCTTTCCTAGTATGACAATTTCTAATCAGACCCCAGGAGAATGAGCAGGATAAAAGCAAGATTCATGAGATTAAAATCATCAGTCACAATATAAATTCCAAGTTTTTCCCAAGTTAACATCTTGCCCTCTGAAGCAAAAATTCAATTCAATCAAGTCAAATATTTCCTGAAAATATATAAATCCAATTTTTTTTTTAAAAAAGTACATTATATGCTTAATTAGTATGTTTATACAAAATGGAATTTTCTTTATTTTGGAGGGTACAAAAATAAATGTTCTGATATCATTTGGGGCTATTTTGCCATTTATAACAGTAATACATTTTTGCTTTTAAAAAGTAGCTTTAAAACACCTGTTAATTGTAAGTATCTCAATACCACTGTGAAGCAGATAGATAACTAGATAACTATCCCATTTTACAGAAAGCAAAGCAGAAGAAACAAAGGGTGGCATCCTGCATTATGTCATGCATATTTTGAGAAACTGAACACTTTCCATTCAGGAATGAAGGTACTCAGCACTTTTCAGGACAAAATCCCAGAGTCAAAATTTTCAACCTTGAATGCCTAAGGTTTTCACCAAACTTCACAACTATTGGTTTTCAGAGATACTGTGTACCCACATTTCAGTTGCAGGTTCACAACCCCTCTGAAAACCAGGCCCAATCTGCTTAATTCTAGACATCAGAGTGTAAAAAGTTTGGCCTAAGTAACCTGCCAAAGGTTATGCAGTGAGTTGGCATCACAGCTAGGAAGACTATCCAGCTCTCCTGAGTCCCAGTTGTGGGCTTCATCCAGGAGGTTTTCCTTCCTCTTGGGTTATACTTTACTAGGCACATCGCCTTTGGTTGAGTACTTTCTAAATAAAATTTAAATTATTATTTGGAACAATATAGAATTAATGACACAATGTGGCTAAACATTAAAAAAAATTCTTCAGGATGGTAAAAATCACATATATACAGTCTTATCAACCCTCTCCGCCCTTCAGACATGTGCTACCGTGCTGCTTTTCAGCAATATCTACAGTTCTAGTAAAACCGAGTCTTAAACCCAATGTTCATCCTATAAAATCCAGCTGTGATTGAAATGCTGTATGCTGTTGCATTTACAATAAGGGGCTACTCAATCCAGGAAAAAGTGGAATGTAGATTCTCTCTATCAACATGTTTCCTTTCAGATATGTAGGCCTTGAGTCTCGAACTGACAGGACACAGGCAGACTGCTGCACCCAAATGGAGCCCTGTTGAAGTCTGTGGTGAGGTACTTTGCCATATGCTGTCAGTTGCAGGATTGGGCCCAAATTTAATAGAATCAGGGAAATGGAGAAGGGACTTCAACGGGTCATATATTCCAAGTCACTGCTCTAGAGCAGCACCAAGTAAACCTAGACCATCCATGACAGGTGTTTGTCCAACCTTCTTCTTGAAAAACCTCCAGGGATGGGAATTCCCCAACCTTCCCTGGAAGCCTATAACAGTGCTTAACTATCCTTAGAATATTTTTCCTAATATCTAACCTACATCTCTTTTGTAGCTTCTTGTCCTACCTTCAGCAGATAGAGAAAACAACTGATCACAGCCCTCTATAAAATAAAAGTTTTTAATGTATTTGAAGAGTGTTATCAGTTCCCCCTTGCCTTTAGTCTTCTTTTCTCAGGATTAAAAATACCGTGTTTTTTTAAAAACCTTTCCTTGCAGGTCAGGTTTTCTGAACCTTTTATCATTTTTGTTGCCTTCCACTGTACTCCCTCCAATTTGTCCACATCTTTCCTGAAGTATGGCACCCAGAAATGAACACAGTATTCCAGCTGAGGCCTCATCAGTGCTGAGCAGAGTGGGACAATAACCTCCTGTGTCCTTACCCATACCTGAAGAGCATTGTGTGGCCCAAAAGTCTGCCCCTTTCACCAACAGAAATTGGTCCAATAAAAGATATTACCTCACCCACTTTGTCTCGCTAAACTATTTTTTTGTGAATACTTCCTAAGCAAACTCATGCCACAAAAGAGAATCGGCAGCCACTGTGGAGAGATGGTGGAGGGATAGCTCAGTGGTCTGAGCATTAGCCTGCTAAACTCAGGGTTGTGAGTACAATCCTTGAAGGGACCATTTAGGGATCTGGGGCAAAAAAATCTGTCAGGGGGACAGTACTTGGTCCTGCTAGTGTAGGAAGGGGGCTGGACTCGATGACCTTTCAAGGTCCTTCCAGCTCTATGAGATAGATAGATACTTGCTTCTAATAGCAAGAGGTTGGGGAGAAAAAAAAGAATATAATTAAACATAAATGAAACCATGTGATTGATTTCTGGCTGCAAACACTCAATATGACCTTCTCAAGGCCTGGCAGGAGTCACTGGCACACTGCTCAGAAGCCTCCTCATTTTTCTCCTTTTGGGCTCAATCCAGCAAAGCACTTAGGGCTTCAGAGGGGTAGCCATATTAGTCTTATCAGCAAAAACAACTAGGAATCCTTGTGGCACCTTAGAGACTAACAAATGTATTTGGGCATAAGCTCACAAAATCTTATGCCCAAATAAATTTGTTAGTCTCTAAGGTGCCACGAGGATTCCTCATTGTTTTCACTTAGGGTTTGTGAATAGTCTGCTCACATTCTTAAAAAATTAAGCATATGCTTAAATGCTTCGCTGAATAGGTCCAGAGCACTCAGCTCCTTGCAGGATAGAGCCCCTGTTCTCCTTGCCCCTTAGAAGGCAAGATCATTTGCTGGATGCATCTACCTTCAATTGACTAGACGAGCTCACTTGAGAGCAATGACATAGATGCACAGACACACACACATGCATACCCTTCCCTGCGGCTTAATACGCTGGCTCTACATCACCCCTATTAGCCTATAAGTTGAACTCTAGAGCCCCACTCTGAAAAATTCCTCAGCAGACACATACAAATCCATTTCTTCCTTTACCATCTATGATTATAAAAGACCACATTCGATTAAGTGGTCTGCACAGCAAAGAATTTAACATTTTTCTACAACCACAATGGCAAGTGCAGGCGTTGTTTAATCAAATAGAAATGACTGTGATGGGAATTTCACAGAAAGACATTCTCTTTTCCCACAGAAGCTCAGGCACCCAAGAGATAATTAAGCCCTTCGCTGAATACTCTGCAGTTCTCAGCGATTGTTCTGGGGCTTTGTGAGGACTAAAGCTTTCTTGGCTGTCACAGTGGGGAAAAAAAACAGCATTTTTTTACAATAAATTTGGAAACAGCGTCACTCCCCTCATTAGAATGAAATACAAATAATTACAAAACAGAGCTAAAGAGGGTTAATTTTCAGGCACCGTTCAGACTTTGTAACAGAGAATTAGCAAGGCACAAGATTTGCTTTCATAGATTAACATTGGATATGGTTTTGGATGCTCAGATTGCTCTTTCCATTTAGAAAAGGGGTTCTCAAACTTACCTGAACCACGACCCTTTTTTCTTCAGCTGCCTGGCGGTGCAACCCTTGCATGTCCACTGAAAAGCCGCCAAATGAATTACTTCTTCATTCACCAGCTTTTCAGTGGCGGCAGGAGCTCGGAACCCCCCGGGAAGCTGACTGCGACCCCCTGGGGGGTTGCGACCCCCGGTTTGAGAACCACCGATCAATCTCTCTTCTCTCCCTCTCTGTTCCCTACTCTCCAATTAAATGTTAGCCAACACACAAGTACATTGAATCAACCTTTTCCCTACTGGATCACGGTAACATGCATCCAATAGTCCTGATCTCTTCCCCTGCTCCCTTGCGAAAGTTAAGTTTTTACTTTTCAAGATAAGCTTTTTAGAGTTTCTTCCTTCTCCCCTCCCCTCACATAGGCACTTTAATTTTATTTTAAAAGGGAAATGTAATGCTTCTAAAACATAGTAGAATCACAGTCTTGAAAACTCAAGGATTCCATTCATAGCATAGCATGGCAATAAGAGTGCAAACTTGTCTATAATGCCCCTACGCTTGACCTGGAGAGTGTACAGTATGTCTCCGGGCAAGAAGCTCTTCTGTGTCCAGGAAGATGCTTTATTATATTATTATTGTTTAAAGTGCATACATTGTGCATCAATTGTGGTGGGAGTTATTTTGCAAGAGAGATCTCTCAAGAACGAGACAGACCTCCAACTTATTTCATGTTAGCCAGTGAACAGCCATCAAATGGGGGCTTTTGATGGGGGTCAGATTTCAACTGGAGATCTTAAAGGGTGTACAGTCCCAGGCGTTCAATTACTAATCTCCCAAGCAATCCTGTCCCCCAAAACGGACTTTAATTGAATCAGATAAGGAAAAGGAGAGTTCTCCTTACTCAGTTAAGTTAGCTAAAGCAGAATCCCATTCTTTTGTAATCTTATGGAATAAGCAGTAGATCTACCAGGGCAAAAAAAAATATTAACAATTGTAAAACTGGCATGAAGGGAAGACCTTATTCCAAATCTGTGGGAATAATCTTTCGAATATGTGGTCTGATCCTTAGTTCCTAATAGTCTAGGTGGAGTTTGTGCCTAACTGTTCATATGCACATTCAGAAACAGTAAGTTACGATACAAAATAACTGCAACTGGTAGCTGTTCAGCCCAAGATTCCTTTAGATTTCTGAGTTCCTACCATGTCTTGCTCTTCTCTTTTATCAGGGATAACTAACCACAAACTGAGCAAACCAAAAATGCTTTCACATGAAAAAGAAATATTTGCTAAATCTAAAATGTAAGAATATAGAAACTGTTTGTGTTGTGAGCCCTGGTTAAAATGATCTCCAATTATATAGAAATGAAGCGAGAGAGTAAACAAGGCTAAAAATGTCACAAAAATAAAAGAGAAAAATTGCAAAATGCTCTACTGTTATATATTTTAAATGTTAGGTTTTGAAGTAAATATTTCTTTTTTAAAACATTGAAGGTGAGTATATGATCTCTCTTTATTAAGTTTTTTGTTTCTTTTTTGCTTCAAACTTACAAAAGTTTATCTTTATTACTTGACATACTCTCTTTTTAATACCCTAGTGTCCCTCCATTTAGCATACTGTAAATAAACATGAACACTTAAGCACACAACTAGGGAATAAATATGAGAGTTGGCCAAATAATTAAAAAATGAATCACTTAATTTACTAGATGTCAGATGGAAAATTTGTTATAATTTATTTATTATCTGACCATCTAAGACTGTAGATGAGACATGGTACGTGTCCCAGGTGACACATATATTCATACAGTTCAGACAGACACTAAATCAATGGTCTTCAAACTGGGGTGCGTGTAGCCCCGGGGTTCGCGAGCCCACCCCAGGGGGTGCGCGAGACCCTGGCGGCACCGCCGCCAAGCCTGCCCGGGAGACCACCGAACTCCCGGGCAGGCTATTTTGGTCCCATCAAAATGCTGCCGCGGAAAGCGGAAGCTTCTGCTTTCTGCGGCAGCATTTCGGCGGACATACCCCCAGGGGCCACCAGACTTTTCCCTCTGCGGAAAGGGGCCGCGGGGGGAAAAGTGTGAAAACCCTTGAACTAAATGACTAGGTGGTAGTCAATCTCAAAGCAGAGCACTGCTTTGCAGGCCTTGCTTTTTGTGCTGTAATGTAGGGGGAAATGCTGTTTCCATACTGCTAAACAAAAATTGACCTTCTGGGATAGGATTGAAAGGCAAGAAGACTATAAAGATGGGGCAGAGGGGTACATTCTGACATCATTTACAGAGACACAAAGCTAGTGATTTTGAAATAAACTCTGCTTGGCAGCAAGGGAAAGAGCCACCAATCAAGGCTGCTGCCAGAGGCAGGCGATGCTCTCTGCCCCAGCCTCTCAGCAGGCACCATTCTTACAGGAGACAGGAAGGAGAAGGAGTTCACTGGCTTGTGGCAGCTCTGTTCTTCCCTTCCCTCTACTCCTGTGACAAGGGGAGGACTTTTGTGCCTCTTTTGTCTCCTCTCCCTGGCCCGTGAGGCAGGAGGCGAAGAGCCCCAGAAACTGCAGGAGGAGCAAAGGTGAACCAAGGCAGTCCCACTTCCGACGCTTTTGATATTTAATCGCACTGTGCTTAAACTTGGCAGGGGGAAAAAAAGGGAAAGTTAACACCAAAAAACTGTTCATTAAAAAAAAAAAAAGAAAGAAAAACAAACACACTTGCTGTTTTATTTTGCCACAACATCCAAAAGATCAACGAGAGAGACTGTACAGAGACTGTGGCTACTGTTAAAAGTGGGGACATCAAATGGCACTATGAAACGAAGCACATGGATTTTGACCACAAATATCATCTGGGCTCCAGTTTAAGATCTAACAAGAGTGCTCCATTAAAGGATGCATATTTTCAGTGCACAATTATTATTTAAAAGTCTACTTGTGCTAATGAAAAGGCAACTGAAGTTTCGTTGAGGTGTGTGTGGGTAACAGCAAAACACAGGAAACCTTTTACAGATGCGGACATGATTAAGCAGTGTATGGTTACTACAGCTGAAACACTTCTGGGGTTGGGGGGGGGGGGTGACATTGTTGATGCCTTCAGACAACTGCCACTCCCAGACACAATGACTGTCAGGCACGCTCAGAAGATGGCACAGGACATCTTCGAGCAGTTGTGTGAGAAACTGAAAATTGGAAAATCTTCCATGGCATGGATGAATCCTGTGATACCAGGGGACACAAAGCAGCTAGTGCTGTATGTCTGTTCTTTGTTTTTGTTTTTGATGTTTTGTTTTGTTTTCTGATGAAGAGAAATCTGGAGAGCATTTGTTGTCTCTTATATCACGTAACAATAACACAACAGGTGAGGATTTGTTTAATTCTGGTTAAACTGTTTTCTCTAATGAAGGTTTTAACAGGACTCAGATTGCATCTATTACAACTGCTGGCGCTCATGCCATGATCAGTAGTCACCAAGGACTCGTGAAACGTCTAATATCTGAACCCCAATTTGATTTCCTATCACCGGGTAATCCACCAAACCGCACTTTGTGCAAAGCTTAGCAATGACTATGCTGATGTAATGTCAACTTCCTTCGGTCCAAGTCATCACTGCAGCACAGACAGTTCAAAATCTATCTTTCAGAAGTATCTGCCCATTTTGACAACCTGTTGGTTCATAATTAGTAGTTGCCCTGCTGGTTGAGCAGCGGGCAAGTACTAAGAAGGCTGTGGGAAACTAGAGTTCATGTGGCAGAATATCTACACAACATTCCAGGGAAAAAGGCAGCAGAGTAACACCCTTTTTGGAGGGAGGTCACAAGCATAATCATCCTGGCCTTCCATGTTGATTGAACAGGCCACTTAAATTATTTCAACTTAAAGCTACAGGGGAAAATTCTTAGTGTAATGGCTCTCCACAACAGTGCCATCTCATTTCAAAACAATCTCCTGAAAAGTGATTTGGAAACTGGGGAGATGCTGCATTTCCCGAGGCTAAGTTGCCGTGACACTGCAGACGTGAATCAGATGGCATCTCTGGACAGACTTCTTCAAAACTTCCACCAGAGGTTCCAAGAACTTGAAAGTGTAAAAGACATCATCTTGTTTGTAAGGAACCCATATAAAGTTACAAACAAATGGCACTTGGAGTGATCAAGCAAAAGCATCCTTTCCAGATGTTGAAAAAGCAAAACCACAGCCGGAGCTCACTTATTTACAAGGGCATGAAGTACTTTAAGTTGTGGCACACAAACTACATCTGAAACTTTTTGGACAACCTCTGTGCTAGACTCCATGTATCCACACTTGAGGAAGGTGGCATTTAACATTTTGACTATGTTTGGCTCGACATACGTGTGTGAGTCAGCATTCTCAACTATGAACGACATTAAATTGCGTAATTGCTCCGTTCCGACCGATAATCATCTGTGCAATTGCCTCCGTCTTGCCTTGACTAAACTCACTCCAAACTTCAAGGCTCTTGTCCAGCACATAACCTGTCACTTTTCCAACTGATGGCAAGTAATATTTACTCACACACATTTTAAATTTGTATTGCCATATACAATTACATCTTCAGTAGCAAAACTAGTCTTAACAGGCACTTCCCAGTAATTATTCATGATTTTTTTGTATAATACACATGTAGGTCAGTGTGCATTTCTTACTGGAAAGACTTGAATCATAAAAGATGAAGAGTTGGGTTTTAATGCTAATATTTGCATCTGTTTGACATTTTATCTAAGTACTTTCTTAAAGTCTCAGATGTAATTTATTGCATCTTTCTTGGAGGTCTTTTTAAGTTATACAGTGGTTTGATTTTATTTTTCATTTAATGCACTAAAAATATAATCAATAGACTCTGGGTATGTTACGCAGCATTGTATGGGGCACATGCAGCGTGAAAAATGTTTCTCTAGTGTCCAGACCTTGACAAAAAATAATGACTACTCTTGGGTTAGAGACAACACTTGAGTAAGAGCCTGAGTTAACTCTGTAATAAAGACATACCCTCATTGTAAACTCTACATCCATCTTTTCTTTGTAGCATTTGAAGAATTCCAGAACTGTAACTTAATTAGAATTAACGTCATGCCAAAGAATAACATTAAACATAACTGAATTTTTGTCTGAATTGAAAGCTGGGGTTACAAAAATGAATCTGTCAAGCATGTGATATAAATATGGTTTGGAAAGATTAGATTTTTATCAGTAAATGTCAGTAAACAGAATTCCCTGTACATACATAAATCAATGAAAAAATATTTCCATCAATAATAATCAAAATTTACAGATAGGCAAAGTAAGAAAAATGCTACTTGAATATACTTAAATCATATCATTAGAGTGTGATTTAAGGATATTTACTTTGTGTATTTTAATATATGATGTTGAAAATGTGTGTTTTAACAGATATCAAGCTCTAAATTTTTAAATCTCAACATCTACAGTCTTAAAAAATTGTCCGATTCCCACATAATTCCATAGAACTGTGAAAATTTAAATAAAACAAACAATAATTCCTAAGCATCATAATTTACATAATTGTGAACATTTATATTGACAAAAATTAAAAAGTTTAAAAATAAACTTTGATATTATCCATCAAAAACATTTTTAATTGAATTCTGCCAACCCTACATATAATCATTATAGCTTGTGATGTTAGTTTCATGAGACAGATTTTGTAAATTTCAGGAAGCTTCTTTTAATAAGTTTCAGTTTGTCCAAAGCTAGAAGAGTGTTGAGTTTCTTTTGACCCCATCTACAAGAAAAAGTTTTCCCTGATTTTAATTATACTTCTTAAAAGTATAGTGTCTGGTTAATCTTTTCTTTCAAGCAAAGAGTAAAAATTGATTTATTTCACTGCGGAATTGCAAGGAAACAAGGTAGTTTACATACACAATATTGGAGGATTCTTTTTTAAAAAAAGGAAACTGCAGACCAGTTCTAACTCATATTTTTTTGTTTGCTAGTCTACACATACATGGTTCTTTTTGCTTTGCTTATTTCAGTTATACCATAAAATAAACATTTATAGTAAACATACATGAAGCATGTGTGTTCTTAATATGATTTTGTTGCTGTGTTGTGATCTTTCCATTGTTTTCTTTCTAAAACATTCACTGCATATGACAAGCTGTTTCTAGGGGAACTTCAAGAGATGGTTTAATATTCAGTGTGCGTGTCCCTAAAGAAAGTCAGTATCATTTTTAACATTTCACTTTACATCTTCTTATTGTCACATCACAGCACTTTCTAAAGACTGTGACTTAAGCCCAATATCACCCCTGATTAGGGTGCAAAAGAAGAGAAATGCATTTTTAGCAAAGAAAAAGAAAAAAGAGAACAAGAAAGAACAGCATGGATGGTGAAAGTTAAACAATCACAAAGAGACAAGGAAAGAATCGTTGAGAGCAGTTTGTGATTGCAATTTTGCAACCTTTCAGCATGAAATGTTTATTAAAAAATGGAAATTTAATCTTGGTCATTATCTCTGTTTTTTGTTTTTGTAACAATGTGATTGTATTTAAAAGCAGCTTGAAGTCTGTCATGTTTACACAAGTGCCTGGGTCTGACTTAGAGAAATCTAGTCTGCCAAAACTAATTGAACCAAAAATGTCACTGAAAGTTTTCATATTAAATGAGAGGGAAAAATCACAACTCTTGATGTTGCATTCTACATAGAATAGGATGCGTAGGACAGAAAACCTGACATTTAGTGATTGTACTTTCTTATAAATATTATTTCCACACTCTGTTACATAACATTTTATAAATCAATTGGGCGGTGCCATTTGGAATGGTCACAGTGGCAGCTTTTCTGGATGGCTAAAATCTCAGTTTTTAAGGGTGAGGCACCAATTAGAATGAATGGGAAGAAGAGCAACACAGTGAAGGTGAAAGGGGACCAAGTCTAAAGAAAGTACTTCTCAAGAACAATTTGCTCTCTTCCTCCAAGTCCCTTCCTAACACAGCTGCTTTCCTGACCACTTCCTCTTGGTGGTTGGTTTTTTATTTCCACCACAAAACATAGGCTACCCTAATCAGGGATTGCTAGCCTGTTTTGGGTACAGAGTCTTACGTACAGAAAATCCGTCCATGGCTGAAGTAGGAGTTCCCGGCCTCTTACCATGACCAGCTATTTTCACCATAGAATGGAAACTGACATTCACTCCAGGCTAAACTGAGAGAGGTAGACCAGACAGCACTTATTCCATGAGAATTTTGTCAACTGAAGTGACAAAGAGTCTTGTAGTACCTTACAGACTAACAGATCTTAGGGATCATAAGCTTTTGTGGGCTAAGACCCACTTCATCAGATGAATGTGATTCATGTGATTGTCAGCTGGCTGATTTTTGGTTGCACACAGTACAACAAGGTGTTTTTGGGCGGACTGCAGTCTTGTGAGGAAGATGGAGGGAAGAGAAGGGAGCTGGTTGTACTGAAAAGAATAGCTGAAAACATGGACAATCCTATAGCCATAATACAAGGCAAGAAATCAGTGGGAGTTTTGCTTTTGGTAAGGACTGCACCATCAGATTTGAATAGGATAATAGAAACAAGTACAGAGTAATACTATATAATAAATAAAACATTGAGATGAAGAGTCAGAAGGGAAAAAAATAGGATTAATCAGAGAATGTGACCCAAGAGGAAAGAATTGAAACTTAAAAGAGTAACAAAAATGTTTGGAACCTGAAGTTCCTTTCAAAGACTTTCAGCTTTAGCAGTTCATCCAAGAAGGTTGAAACATTTCTACAAAGATAAGTTAGCTACTCTATTATCATCCCATTTTCAGATGAAGAAAATGGAGGCATATAGTTCCCAAAGTTCATTGAGTGAGTTAGTAGCCAAGTCACTAATAGAACCCAGGCTTTGGCCCACCAGACAACATTTCCTCATGATGTTTAAGTTCCTATTTGATGAGAATTAAAACCATAAATAAAAATATTGGTTTGAATGAAACCTGACACTAAAAGACTGAAGGAAGGGGGGAAAATCAGCAAGAGAGAGATTTCCAGGGAGGGGAAGGAGCAGGAGAAGAGAAAGAGACCACAACACAAGGTTTACATAGTATTTTATTTATTTTATAGAATGATTGTTTCCAAATTGGTACTTAAAAAGAAAAGGAGCTATTTTTGCTCTGTTTGGCAATCATATAGTTATTGTGGATTTAGTTACCAGATTTGGCATCACTGTGTTAAAGAAAAAAAAGAGAGAATCCCATATCTATTACCTGGTTACAGAGAAATCTCTGTATTATCTAGAAGTAAAACAGGACAGTAGTATACTAAGCTCTAGACTCTTTATAATTGGTAGGCCTTTAAACAAACAAACAGATGTTTAACATCAACTCACTGATTTCTTACTTCAATCATTACTCGCAAGGGAATGAACACTGATATCTACAGGCCTCAGATTCCAGGATATACTATGTACATGCTGTACCTGCATCCTGAGTTACACCAACAGAGCTCTTTCTACCCTTCAAAATGTGTTTCCCCCTCCTCAAACAACAAGCACCAGACACTCGTTGCTTTCTGGTCTCAATCTTTAAGGACCTGGTTTTTGCACCAATTTTCCAGGTTGTGTATGGATCCTACAAGTTTACTGGAGGTGGCTAAAAAATGCTGACTTCTCTCTCTGCAGTCTCATCTCAACACTGGCTAAAACATAATAGTTTTTTTCTCCAATAAATTGTATAATAGCAAAACTAAAATTAATCTCATTGCTTAAGAATTTTCAATTACAAATAATATTTCCATATCTAAGAGGCTTGAGTATATGGTCAAGCTGTACTTAGTTTGAATACAAGGCTTAGAAATAAAAACTACACTGAATCGATTTTCATCTAGAGCAGGCCTGCACAACACGCGGCCCAGGGGCCACATGCGATCCGCATGGACTCACTATGCGGCCCATGGGGAGTGGGTAGGGGTGGGGCAAGCCAAGCAGTGGGGTGGGAGGAAGCAGATAGGAGCGAGGCTTTTT
This sequence comes from Dermatemys mawii, assembly GCA_007922305.1. NCBI lineage: Eukaryota > Metazoa > Chordata > Testudines > Dermatemydidae > Dermatemys > Dermatemys mawii. The sequence continues at coordinate 17,045,306 of ML677326.1, read as the reverse complement.
GGCCTGCAGCTGGGTTTTTTTGCAGTAATATGGCCCCCGCTGCTTTCTGAGTTGTGCAGGCTTGATCTAGAGGACTAGCTCCTCAAATTTCATGTATGTTCCCGTGATATTCACTGATGTGAACAATCACTCACAATCCACTGATATAACATTTGTTCACCCAGTTTCAGATGTGGCCAGTTTCCACTTAACCTAATTACCAATAAAAATACTTACAAGGTACAGATTAGGTGTGATAGACTTGTCCTATCCCCATGCTACAGAAATGTTTCTCTACTGAGATCATGATTATTAAGTCTAAAGTCAAACTTCAGAAGAAAAAAAAATACATGAAACATTTCTGGACAATTAAACTCCATCAGAAATATTCAAAATAAGCTTTACTATTTTCTTTGCATTAGGTGCTTTCTAGCCTTTAAAAATAAAGAGCTGCACTGTAATCAAACTAGCTAATACATTCCATAAAGATACATGACAACACACGTATTTGGAATGTATTGCCCCAGAGGGGGAGAGAGAGGAGAGAACCATATGTAAACCTACCTGTAGCCATTGCTTGCATTTGAAAATAATTATAAACATTAAGGCCAAAGACGGCATTACCATAATTTCAGCAGTTCACAGTACTTGAATGTGCTTGATATAGAATACATACACAAACACACACAAATAGCTTTTGCAAGTGTGGTTAATAAATCTTGGCTGTTGTATCTTCAGTTGTTTTGTTATAGAGTGACCTATCCAACACAGAATTTCTGCAGCCTTCCAAGCAAGGCATGCTCTGATAGCCTGCTGAAGAGCAAATATACACAGATTAACACAGTGGTGGGCAACCTGTGGCCCGTCAAGGTAATCCACTGGTGGGCCACAAGACAGTTTGTTTATATGACCTTTCACAGGTTTATATGACCTGCCCACAGCTGCCAATTCTCCTTCACATAAATACACACACACACGCCCCTACATGCCCGGGGATCTTCAGTGGCCTTCCAAGACCACAGAATGAATGCCATGGTTCCCATCATGATCCATAAACCTCGATCCTCCCAGCCCACTTAGAACGTCTTCCTCCCTCCCATCTCCTAACATTTGTGCAGCACATTAAACAGCAGTAACAGTGATGCTCATGCCCATCTGTAACAGGGAAAGAGGGTGTGGAGAGATGAGACTCATCATCTATGCAAAACTAAGAGAGAGGGAATGAGAGAGATTGTCACTTGTATATACAGAGATTGATGGAGGATGCCAAAATTCTCCTTCACACTTCAGAAAGTGATGCAGCCCCCGCATTTTTTCCAAGAAGGAAGACTGGAAAGGTAGTATGCAACCTGGCCACACCTAGCTTTAAATAAAATGTTCAAAACAGCCTCCAGGGTTGGAAGACCTGGAACCCAGCAATACCAAAACCTCACCAAAAAAAAGGGTGGGGGGAATTTTCTCTCTCGCTGAAAAGGTCCCTCATGAACATCAACAAGGAGAAATTAATAAGTTGTAACTTACGAAAATCATAAAAGATGCTCTCCCAGAAACTAAATTATTTGAAGCTACTCAATCTAAAGTAGCACAAATTAATAGCTTCCCTTTAAACTTCACTCTTGTTACAATGTCAAAGGTTTCTTTTCCTAATTTTTCTGACTGTATTATTTTGGGAAGCTAAGATAACTTCATAACTCTCATAAATATGTTACTTTAAAAAGCCAACATCTCAATTCAAATCTCTCTCAAACAGAATTGATTCCTTTATATTCTGATTTCCATCTTTCCTCCCAACTTACACAGTCACATTTAAATAAATTAATAAAACTGTTTTCGCATAACTCTCTAAGTCAAAAACTAATTAACTTACTAAAATTAGAAGTGTATCATGCACACTTTTTTCTTATATTTACAATCTAAGTTTTTAAAACATTGTATAACGAAGAGTCCTATATAATGCCACAAGAATGATTGTTTTAGAAGGGCATGTTTAGAACAGAGTCCTATAAATATCTCTGTCTCTATCTTCCCTCTTGACTGAAACTTTGCAATAATATTCTGGACAGATTGAATGGTAGCAGATAACCTGTTCCCCTTAACTCCATAACTGATTGAATTGGCCCTGGCTCCATTTCTTTATGTTCTCTTAATTTGTCAGATACGCAGATCAATGTTTTCCTACAATAGCCTTTTTTATCATGCAACGAGAAGGTCAATGAAGTGCTATTTATATTGCCATTGTTTTATTTCATACACATATAAACTGTTCCTCCCATTAAAAATGATTTACAGAAGTGTCAGAAGGTTCAACATTATCTCATGTTTTCTTCTCCGCTACTGACACTGGTCCTGATCTACAGAGAGTCCCCCACCTCGGAAGCAGCCGTGTAGTATCAATCTGACCACTAAACTCTGCCCCCTCCCCAAGGGTATCCAGACCCTGGAAGATGTCAAAGAAGCAGCTCCTCTCAATATCTTAGCATGTGGTGGGGGCTCTGTCATCCTGTATCTGAGCAGCAGCCAAGGCAGCTGACTGTGAAGCAGGCCTAGAGACCCTCTGGCCCCTGTCCACCACACCTTTCTGCACTTTGTCAATTGTGATTAGGATCAGCCAGCAAAGTACAGAGCCATACTGCAAGGCAGCAAGGGGCTAACGTGGACTAGGCTACCCATGGGAGTTTGCCTGAATAAGGACTGAGTTAAGAAACTTGGGATTTGGGCCATGAGCCCAAAAGCCATTGGCTTTTATTACCCCCTTGAGTGAGAGAGAGAAAACATGAAGAATATCTGCTTTCAATTACATCTGTGAAAATCCAAATTAATTTAAATTTAATAGAGTTTCTACAGATTTAGACTGGGGTAAGTGAAAATGAGTGCAGAATTTTATTCAGAGTATTTGAATAGAAGACAACACAACAAATACATATACAACCGCACTGTTCATAGTAAAATCTACAAAACCATGTCTTCACAGCAAAAGTTATAACTCAAGTATTGCCCCTAATTCAGCTCCCATCCACACACAAAACCCCTGAACTCAAAAGATGTGGTACTTTTAACGCAAGTTTGCTGGCCTCTTAGGTCTAACACCCTAGTTAGCACCATTTGTCAGCTACTAACATGACACTTTGCAGCGTGGACACAAACAGGCTAGCGCCACTCACAGTGGCACTATTCCTCCAATGCTTTCCCACAATTCCCCTGGTGTGCCTGGAAAGAGAAGACAAGTTCTCCCACAATTCATTAGCAAAGAATTTATTGAGTGGTTCAGTCTACTCAAGTGCATAGTACCAGGACATGCGCCCCCAGAAGTTTCAGTGTTGCACATCAGCAAGTGCAGCACCAATTTAGACACAAGAGCTCTAAAGTGTGATTTTGCAATGACTTCTTTGGGTCAAACTGGACCAACTCAAGAAATATAAGCACAGCTGATTCAAGCTAACTCTGCCATGAAGACATACCCAGACCATTGCATAACACCTAGCATAACTGGGCCCCAAACCCTACTGGGAGTTACCAGAGTACAAATAATGTGTAATAATTATTTATGTGAAGTGGATATCCTTTAATTTTCCTATTACTGTTCATTTTTGACAGCGTACAAACAACTTCCTTGTCATGCCACACAAGTGTGAAGAATCACAATGAAATGGTATGACATTTTAGGCAATATGAGACACAGTTTTCATCAGGCTAGATGCACTCTCCAAATTAGTCCAAAACTAACTGGATTTTTTTAAAAAACATTGTCAGAATGTGGATAATGGAATGGCTAAGAGGTGGGGTAAGATGGCTTGCCAGCCATCCTTCTTACAGAGGAAAACAGACTCAGCTCCCAACCAGCACTCTCAAGTCTGTCGGTGAAATTGGTTAAAGAAAAATATTAGGCACTTCCACTGTCTGAAAGACTGAGCATGCATGCTGCTTATGTAGTATTCCCAGCCCACTTGTCAAGGAGTACATGATTCAAGTCCAGAATCAATTCACACATGGAATGTGCTTTAACTAGATTGCTGGATCACCCTCCTACCGTCCTAAATAAAGATCCTGTATGTAACTTATAGTTCTAAGTCAAAAACTTAAAGCAGCATCCGATAGGTGATTCACTTAAATGTTTACAAAGTTATAAATATGTATAACACTGAATGTTGCTAACTGATACCCATTCATTGGGAGTGAAACCATCCCCATCAAATAGGGCCTACACAAAAAGTCTTCAATACCCATGTAGCCCCACTGTTCAGGCTGAAGGTGCTGTTTAAGCTTAACAGATCATATAGATGTTCACTGGCTAAGCAGATAGGGTGTTAGCCTGGGATTCGGGATCATGGGCTTAATTTCTCTGCAGCTCAGTTCCTCATCTGTACAATGTAGATCGGGTTGGGCAAACTTTTTGGCGCGAGGGCCACATTGGGATTGCAAAATTATACGGAGGGCCACGTAGGGAAGGTCCCGCCCCTTATCTGCCCCCCTCCCAATTCCCTCCTCCTTACTGCCCCCTCAGAATTCCCGATCCATCCAACCACCCCGACCTTGTCCGCTGACCCCCACCCCCAACCCACTCCCTGATAGATCCCCGGGACTCCCATGCTCCATCCAACTCCGCTGCTCCCTGACTGCCCCCTCGAGAGATTCCCCGACCCGTGACCACCACCCCGGAGCCCTACCACCTATCCAACCCACTCTGTTCCTTGTCCCCTGATTGCCCCCACAACTTAGCCAGGGGGAGCATGCACAGGGGGAGCATGCAACCCTGGCCGCTGGAGTGCTGCCCACGCAGTGTGGTTCCAGGGGAGAGGGGTGTGCGCAGCCCCGTGCCCCTCCCCCCAGTGCTGGCCAGGGCTCAAGGGGAGGGGGAAGCTGTACTCCCGGCCCCGCGGAGCGCTGCCTGCAGCGGCGGGGCTCCGGGAGAGGGGATAGCGCACAACCACTGCTCCAGGGGAGGGGAGGTGCTGAGCCGCCCCCCCCACCCCCCCAAGCGCTGGCTGCGCAATGCTGCTCAGGGAGAGGGGGGAGTGCGCAGCCGCGCCCCCTCCCTTTCCCCAAGCGCTGCCCACAGCGGCGCAGCACTGAGGGAGGGGGAGTGCGAAGCCGCGCCCCTCCCCCGGAGCGCTGGCCGTGCAGCACGGCTCAAGGGAAGGGGGAAGCCACAGCCCCGTCCCCCCGGAGCGCTGCCCACAGCAGCGCGGCTCCGGGGGAGGGACTAGTGCGCAGCTGCAGCTCCGGGGGAAGGGAGGTGCTGAGCCGCGCCCCCCCCCATTCCGGGTGCTGGCCCCACGGCACAACTCCGGGGGAGGGGGGAGCATGCAGCCCCCAGCCCCCGGAAGGGGGCCCCCGGCGGTTTCGGGGGGGGAGGGTCCGCGGGCTGGACGCAATGGCGCCGCGGGCCAGATGTGGCCCGCGGGCCATAGTTTGCCCACCCCTGATGTAGATAATAGCTCTTCCAGGTGTGTTGTGAAGATGAACACCTCAAAGATTGTGAGTTGCTCAGACACAATGGTAATGGCAACTATATAAAGTATCTGAAAGCGCTACACCACCTCCTGGAAGGCCTTGTTATACAGCTTATTTTGTTATGTTACAGATCCTGATTATGTTACGGTACAATATCAGGGACAGTGTAAAAATATCTGAAAGAGTCTGATGCCCTTATAATTTAGCTTTATTTTGTCCTTGTTTGAATACATAATGATTAACACAAACTCCAGCTGTTCCCCATATTATAACCCCTTGTAAAGAACAAGTAAATACATGCATGTCTAAACTAAACTCTAGCTATGTGGCAGTCTAAACTTGAATGAATTTGATGTGTTTATGAATGATACTTTCTTATAAATGCTACAGAGTTGCAAATTTCACCTTTACAGATCCTAACCATATTTAACACTTAATCTTTCAGCAAAAGAATGTTTTGTTCTGTAAGGAGTACAGTTAAAACAAGTACAAGAATGGTTCTCTGCGGTTGTTCTAGTTTTGACGAATAATAAACTAACAGCCTTTCAGAAAGGTCATGTACTGTAAGATAATCAAAACAAAGCCATCTTCAGATACTAGTCAGCTTTAAATGAAACTATTCATAAGAAATGGCATTATTAATAAAAATAGCACATTCTCCAATACTTAAAAAATATCACAGAGACAGCAAAACAATGAATCAGAAAGGAACTATATATACTAGTGTTACGTGCACTAATATACTTTATGGGTAAAATTAACTCCAATCCAGGGAGCTTGCACGTTGCCCTTTGCACCACGGAGATGTGTTATTTGACCTGATGCAACAAAGAATTAAAGGACATGCTTAATTTTAAACTGTGATTAGTTCCATAGGCTTGAATGGGCTACTCTCATGCTTAAAGTGCTTTGCTGATCTTGATTTACATGTACAAATATACCATGCAGTCATATTTCCATTTCCTTTTTGAGTGATTTTGGTATTGCTGGATGCTGCAATACAGGATTCACAACACTTTAAGCTACTTTGTACGTTGTTGTTTAAAGATAGGGCCCAGCTACCCAATAAGGATTATTGAACTGTAATTAATACCTAATCCACTTTTAAAAACAGAACTCCTTATTGAATTCAATGGCTTTTTTTTTTTTAAATGACAAGAACAAAAAGATGGGACAGTAGGACCCATTGTTCTACACAGCTGTCTGGGTGTGAGATCTAAAATATTTTTAAGCAGGTATGAAGATCAATATTTTACATCAGATTTCTGCTGATAAACTTCTTCAACTGTCTATTTATATACCCTCTCTATATCTCACTGTAATATCTCATCAAGGACTGATATTTACATATAAACTCAAATTACAAATTTTCTTTGGACTGCCTTTCAGTATTCAACAGAAACAAAAGTTTTGGGCATTATTTAGAAATAAATTTAATACTGTGATGGAGTCAGACCAGAAGGATATAGGAGAGTGCTGGAAGGCAGGTACATTAGCCTCAGGATGTGCAGGTCCCTGTTCCCTGGATAGCCAAACAAAGGCTACTCCAGGCCAATCAAGACACCTGGGGCCAATTAAGAACCTTCTAGAAAGGAGTAGAAACAGCTAGCCTAATTGGGACACCTGAAGCCAATCAGGGACTGGCTGAAACCAGATAAAAACCTCCCAGTTAGTCAGGTGGGTTGTGGGTGTCAGGAGCTGTGGAAGGAAGTTATGCTGTTGGTGAAACTGAGTGGTGGACAACTTATCATACAGAAGGAAGGAGGCCCTGAGGTAGGGGTGAAGTGGAGTTTGAAGAAGCAGGGACTGCTGTGGGGAAGTAGCCCAGGGAATTGTATTGTGTTTTGTGGATAAAAGGTCAGCCATCTTAGCTGATACTACTAGGGTCCCTGGGCTGGAGCCCAGAGTAGAGGGCAAGCCTGGGCTCCCCCCTTTCTGCCTCCCCTAATTAGTCTCTGAGATTGGGAGACAATAGAGACTGTGCCAGGAAGGATAGCTTCTCCTCACTGGTGTGTGATGAAAATGGCTCAGTAGACTGTGACCTTGTCTCCAGAGAGAGAAGGGCTCCGTGGAGGGTCACAGTGAGCCGCTGAGGCTAGTAAAAATCCGCCAGGAAACGCAGGATCCACGAAGATAAGGACAGAGCTTTGTCACAATACTTATAAACTGGTTCACACATAACTGGCTGAAGCCAGATGCTACCTTGTCTAAGAAAAATATGGCCTCCATGTGTACCTTTTCTAACAGCTTAGGAATCAAAAGTTTTTCCACAAACTCAAACTAAATTAACAGCTGTCAATTTACCTCCCACTGCTGACTGCGAAGTACAAGGCACCACCATGCATGAGCAATTTCCTTTTCACATTCTCTGTAATAGAAATATTCTTTACAGTGACTTGGAGGACAAGGTTTTTTTATTCTTTAAATATTGCTGAATCCTATGCAAAACCCCATTATTTTTAGCCTACTTATTTTCTGTAATTTAACTTATGCAGATGTAAATCATTTAAACTACTGATGTATTGCAATACCTCCTTCTACATGGAAAGTCTCCTAGTAACTAATAAATTAACATTTGGTATACAGATGGTCTTCCATGAGACCCAGACATTGCAAAGCAAACTTCTTCAAAGATGGTGAAATAAGCGTTATAGGAATACTTGGTAGGGCAGCTGGCATATAGCAGACAATTTCTACCATAAACCCCATTTTTCTAGGGTTATGTGTTGACTATAAGAAGTTCACTCCTGGATTACAAGTTTCATCTATAAGACATTTTTGTTTACTTTGATCAACTTCCAAAATACTACATAAGCAGATGTCTAAATAGTTTGGGCCAATTTTTCAGAATTAGGCACACACAGCTACATTTGCCCATATTTGGGTGTACCTAATCTTTGAGTGCAAAGAGTCAGTACATTTGCACAAATCCAGCCCAGATGCATTCTCTCCATCTGCCATTATCAGAAATTCATTCAGCTCTTATTCCAATATCCTTCTTGGTGTGAAGGATCACAGGCCTCAAACTCATGCCTATGGTTCCCCAGGCAGCTAAATTCTTGATGCTAACCACTAGACCCGGCCATCCATACCGTGGCCCCTATAGTTGGTTGCTGTCTGCTTCACTTTGCCTTTAGTTACAAACCTGAGACAAGTCAAACTGTATTCTGGTCTCTAACAATAGTGGTCAAACACAACATAAAACTAATCCCCCCACACAACCTTTACTCCTAGTCTCTTTGTACAAGAAGTATGTTCAGAGCATATTCCTAATGATGGCCCTCTGATTGTGGGACTCCATGCAAAGCACCAAGTTTGAGCACCATCTCGTTTCTTCTAAAAGAGGATCCCCTTCACCTGTTTTCTGCTTGCCCTCATCCCCTTCACTCGGTTGGGTTCTGACACACATTCCTAGCAACCTCTTGCATGAAAATTCACAATGGACCTAACTACCCAACCTAATATGGATGGAGGCCAGGTACTTGCCAAACAGAGAGAGGTTGATTCACAATTGTGAAGAGGGGTGGGGAAAGGTCAGTCAGAACACAATTCAGTCATGTGTGCATGGGGACCATTTACTACTTTTACCTTTGCCTAAGACCAACCGCACATGTATATAGAAGAAGAATAATATGTATTTGGGGTGAGATCTTCCAAAACACAGTGACTTCAACGGGACCTGAGTCAGGCCAATGCTAAGTGCTTTTGAAAACCTTTAATATTTTTCCTTGGTAGTTTCAATGCAATTAGATTCCACTCATGACATGTTGTGAAACATGGCATACTGTTCTATATGTAGACACAGCTTGACAGCACAAAGTATGTGCCTACATAACTATGAACTGCAATCCATTTTTAAGACCATTTTCGGGGCAGTTAGCATTTGAGCTGGGAGACCAATATTAATTTGACCTCGCTATAAAGTTTCTTGGTAACAAGAGAATCCCATGGTAACAATGCAGTTAAATGAAACACTGGTACACCAAGCATTATGTTTCTCATCTTGAATTACATATGTTTCTTTCCTTGAATGATTCTCAGAACTTGTGTGTGTGCGCATGGGTTAGAGAGAGCACGCAAGACTGCCATGGTTATACAGAATTACACAAGTTAAATTTTCTTCCCAAGTACTATTAAATATTATGGTATAGTAATGTCAAATCTTAGCACTGACATTTACAGAACTCTACAGTCAGACGGGAGGCGGCTCCCACTCCTTAAATTAAAGAACATGTAGCTTTATGAACCAAGCTTTTAATCATCCACAATTTAGAGGATTTTATTTTCATGACATAATTCTCATGCTATGATCTGATAAAGAAAGGAAAATAATTGGGTTCTTGGAAACAGAGATTCTAATAATCCTCACAGCCTAGTAGTCAGCAGCCAAGATGCACAATAAAACATGTTAATAGAAGAGATTTAAAAACAAACTCACATGGAAGGTTCTCTCTGTTGGAGTGCAGAGATATAAAATCCCATTATGGGACTGAGTATATGTATTGACTTACTGGGCCTGATCTTGCTTCATTTAAAGTCAACAGCTAGACTTCTATCAGGGCAGGAGTAGGCCCATCATAAGGAGGATTACTGTTCTTCTAAGGACATGTCTACAACCCTAGCAAGCTTATAGTGGCACAGCTGTACTGATACAGCAGCTGTGCTGCTGTAAAAGCTCTCGTGTAGCTGCATTATGCCAATGGGGGAGAGCTCTCCTGTTGACATAATAAAACCAAATCAAGGAGCAGCGACACCTATGTTGGCAGGAGAGTGACTCCTGCACACACAGCGCTATGCACATGAGCGCTTATGACAGCAAAACTTATGTCTGTGTGTGTGGTTTCTTTCACATCCCTGAGCGACAAAAGTTTTGACGACATAGGAGCTAATGTATGTTTCTTTCTTATTACATTTAAACACAAAGCAAATACATGAGTACTAAATGTTAAAATAGTGTAACAATGTTACCAGCATTATTAACTCCTTTAAACTATAAAGGAAAATGCACCTTGAGGGACGCATGCAATCAACAAAGCTTTTACATTCGTGTGTGTCTCCATTATTTTTGGTATTTATTTAGTTGTTTGAAAATACCATTTTTACCACTAATTTGGTCCTTTTCCATTTTGTAAACAGACTTCCTCAATTCTCTCCAGCTTTGAAAGTCTGGCAAAAAAATCTCACAAAGATTATCTGTTAAAATTTCATGATGGGGAGATAGATTTCAAAATAGGATATTTAAGTCCATTTATAACAGCTCTTTCTTGGTTGGAGAAGTCTTGTGTACACTAACTTTCTCTTACTTCACGCTGCTTTTGTGCAAATGTAATAGAAGAAACAATTTCCTTTTTAGCATGATGTTAAAATGATGGGAAAAGAAGGGGAAAACAACATAAAATTAAATAGAACACCTTTTAAAAATCAAGTGCTAACTAGATTTACATTTTTTTGTTCTGTTTGTAAAATGAACAATATTGTAGTTGTCTGTTTGGATTATACGCTAACACAGACCTCTGTGCAACATAAGCAGAACTATAAATGTGCATGAAAGAGCTACTGTTTCCAGAGTAGTCTTACAATACTGCTTATTTTCACACTAAATTTCCTTTTAAGAGCTCCATAGCTGGATTTTAAAAAGAGATGCGATATGAAAAACACATTTATTCAACATAAAATCATATAAACATTGTGCATGATCATATACACAGAGAAAGATATAATCAAAAATAAACAAATCCTAAGCAACCATTACACATGGATCACCAAGGCATGACCATCACAAAGTTTACCCAAAACACTGTTAACGCACCAAGGTCAGAAGAAAAGTGTCCAGATTACAAGTCAATTTATAAAAGGTGTTGTCAATCTGCAGGAAGGTGACACTCCATGCTCAGAACAGCACATCACATCCCTCTCCTCCACCACTGTCATTGTGAGATTTCAAAATGGCCAGTTTGGCCTGACCACTAAAAAACTGGACCACAGGAAGCAGGCCATACATGAGGACTGTATCTCACTCCAAGAATAAACAGGAAACTGGAGTAAATCAGTTCCAAACTGCTAACAAGCTGCTGAAAAACTTCTAAAAAAGGCTTCTCCCACTGGCATAGCTACTGTAGCTCAGAGGCTGGAGTAATGAAATAACTGGAGAACTTTCTCCCATCAGCTTAGAGAGTCTGCTCTAGCAGCACTACATCAGTGGCCAGAGAGTCACCCAAGGACAAATGCATCCTCCAGGACGCTCCAGGGAGATCAGAGAGTGGCACAGTGTCACATGTTGACACATACCATAGAGATGCTTTTGCTCATGGCTGCAAAAGGTTCAATTATCAACCTGCCTCGCTGCACATGAATGAAACCCAAAGAGGGAGAGGACACCAGTGAAGGGAACACAGATTCCTGCCTGGAAGAAGAGTCCCTGCCAGAAACTTCTGCAGATACAGTAACTCCTCACCTAAAGTTGTCCCAGTTAACATTGTTTCATTGTTACGTTGCTGATCAATTAGGGAACATGCTCCCTTAAAATGTTGTTTGGCAGCCGCCTGTTTTGTCCACCGCTTGCAGGAAGAGCAGCCCATTGGAGCTAGCTAGTGGGGGCTTGGAACCAGGGTGGACCGGCAGCCCCTCTATCAGCTTCCCGCTCCCCTAGGTTCCCTGTGGGCAATCGCTCAGGTGGCTATCAATTGCCAGCAGTTCAGCTGTCCCTGCCCCCACTGGCGTGTGTTGCTCCTGGCCTCTGCCTTGGAGCTGCTACACCAGCCTCCTGCTTGCTGTGCAAGGGGAGGCAAGAGGGGGGCTAATATGAAGGTGTCCCCCACCCCCTTGCTCCTGCAACCCGCTTACCACTTCTTCACAGAGAGCAGGGTGGGGACACGGAGGGAGAGAGACAGCTTGGGGCAGCATCTGCTGTCTCAACATCCTGTTTGACTTAAAAATACGTTCTTAGGAGTGGGGTCAGCTTACTTAAAGGGGCAATGCGCATCTCTCTCCCCCAACCCCCCCTCCCCCCAAGGTATGTGTCTATCTGCCATGCTGTCTCCCCTCCCTCCATTTGTGCTGCCTTGTAGAGTGTGAGGCTACATTAACAACATGTTAACCCTTGAGGCAGCCAAAGGCTAGTTCATCGTTTAGCAGTAAGACATTTCCTGGGAAAATATCCCACTCTCTGACTTCACCACCTCAGCCAAGCCTCACAATCATCATCACTGTGTACAGTATTAAATTGTTTGTTTAAAACTTAGTGTGAGTGTGTGTGTGTGTGTGTGTGTCTGTGTATACACACACACACATACAAACACACACACATAATATGGATAGTTTTTTTGTCTGGTGAAAAACAAATTCCTGGAACCTAACCTTAACCATTTACATTAATTCTTATGGGGAAATTGGATTCGCTTAACATTGTTTGGCTTAAAGTTGCATTTTTCAGGAACATAACTACAACGTTAAGCAATGAGTTACTCTACTCAGCCACCTCCTGAAGGAGGGCTGCCTGGAATTCGGAGTGGCCCTTATCCAAAAAATGCACAGACTGAGCTCAGAGCAAAAAGGGCCACCACAGGCTTCCAGCCCGACCAGCCAGGAGCAATCAGGTGGGACAGGTTGGTTAACCCTTTCTGGGTAAAAGATGAAAACAGGCTCTTGGAGGAAAGATCCTCAAAAGGGAAAAAAATAAGTGGTTCCTCCAAGAGACTGGAAAATGCTTGGTCTGGCCGAGCATTTCACAGAAGTCACCATGCATTGAAAAGGCCTCAGTAGAATGGAAGCAAGTCCAGACTCTCTAAGGAACCAGATGCTAGTGGAAACAAGTGAGAGTCAAAGCCCATCTCCCCAGGATGACCGAGAGAGAGAGAGAGAGAGAAAGAAAGGAAAGAGCAGCAAAGTAGTGCACCACCAGTGGCAACTGTTCCCCTCCCTCCCCACCCACCCCCCAATTTTTTTTTGCCATACCTCTGAATCTGGTACAAGAGCCCTGGGGGAGGTTCCAGATACACCAGATGGTGTCACAACAGTGAGGCCATGAGGTTGCTGACAACCAAAAGCCATCCCCAAAAAGAAAATCCTGGAAGAAGCCATCATTATTTCTAGAGGCTGCTCTCCTCCTTCTCCTCAGCCCCCTCCCAGTTCTTAAACATATATTGTTCAGATCTCCCTTGCCCCCACCCACCAAAAAAACCCCAACATGTCAATCCCACAAGTGCCTCATTGCAATTCCTGGGGCAGTAATGGTAGACAGCTGCACTCCCAAGACCCCCATAAGACTGAATTGCTTTTGGGCGAGGGGGGGAAGGATAGCTCAGTGGTTTCAGCATTAGCCTGCTAAACCCAGGGTTGTGAATTCACTCCTTGAGGGGGCCATTTAGAGATATGGGGCAAAAATCTGTTGGATGGTTTAATTGGGGATTGATTCTACGTTGAGCAGAGTTTGGACTAGATGATCTCCTGAGGTCTCTTCCAACCCTGATACTCTATAAATTAAATTATATAATTAGCCTAATTGATTAAGGCCGAAGATGCCTGTTCATATACTGACACACAGGTGGAAAGCACCCATGTCTCCCTTAAATGCAATAAAATCTGAGACGTGGTTGGATGACTGACAGACAAACTGGAAAAGCATCCAATGCCACTGGCACAGAAAGGCTGGTCAGTCAGCTTCTAAGGCTGGGCTACACTACTGCTTATGTCAGCAAGAAGTAGGTTGCTAAGGGGTGTGGAAAAAAACACAACCCCTGAGAGACATACATTTTGTGAGCATAAGTAGAGCCTTCCACAGTACATTTGATCAAAGTACATTAAAGAATCCAGACAGCCCTTCAGCTGATTTGCTAAACAGCAACTGAGGAGCTGCTCCTTTTCCTAGACATAATCCAACACCACCGGGAAGAAGGGGGAGGGGGAGGAAGAGGAGAGAAATCAGAACGAATAAGATACCAGAAACATTTATAACATTCAGAAGGCAGCCCATCGATACCTGGGGCTTGCTTGCAGGGTCTGCACCAGAGCTCCTGTAAGAAGAGAGGGGCATCCAAATGCTGCTTCTCCTTGCCACTCAGATGGGGTAATCCCTGGTGCAGCTCATCCGTCAGCAGCATTTCCCACAAGTATAGAGCTCTGTAAAAGGAAATGGTTACTTTCCTGGTCCTGATAGAATCAGCCATCAGATGATCACCAGGCAGCCAGAAACAGGGAATCTGCTGGCAGTCCCTGGTCTTCCTCTTCAAACGGAAACGAAAAACAACCCTCTTGGGAGCATCAGTGTCATACATCTGGGTGAAACTGGCTCAAACCACAGCTCCCTGCACCATCTCCTCCATCAAGCAACTCAGAAACTGGTCTTCTCCTTAAGAGACTGGTGCATCTGCGCCACATTCCCCACATTGAGGCTGCCGCGAAGATCCATGAAGTTCCATTCCAGGGCATGGTAAACAGATTGTGCAGCAGCCTGAGTGTTCTGCGGGCAGAACAGCTAGACTTGGACCTTCCCGACATCCCACCACGGTCTCGGGGACTCATGCAAGGATGATTTCTCCTGACAATACTCATATCAAATGCCTAGGGGAAAATTCAGGTCCAGCAACAGTTTGGCATTAAAGCCTCAGCAGGAAGCAGGGGGGGAGGGGGGAGACACACACACACACACACACTCACTAACAGAAACACAACAATGGTCAGAAAAGTGTGTGGGAGACATGGAAGACTGAATAAATATATTCACACTGGATTTCAAAGTGTAAAAATGAAGTGACTGGGAGTAGCCTTTGGCCATTACTACTGCTCAACAGCGGACTGAGAGCACCTCCAGATATCACTGTCCCCAAAGTCTGCAGGAAACAGGGCAGTTCCCTGGCTGACTTTGCGTGTGGCTCTTCATAATTTCTGTCTAAAATCCAGTCTATAGTACAGTACAATAAGACTCTCAAGATCATAGCAAAGTAAGGCCTGCAGAAGCAGTGGCGGCAGAAAGGAGACAGGGCCCCACCCCAGAAAATGAGCAGAGACAGTAAACAAAAAATTAAAAACAACGGCACCAATACATGCCTCTGCCTGGACCAGTCAGCCCTCAATCATCTCCTTCAGAGAGAAGCTACATCCTTGGGAGAAAAAAAAAAAAAAAAAAACAGCCCCACCACTGGAGCCATGGCTAGAGAAACCTTCCCCTTCCCACGCCTTCAATAAGTCCCCCTGATGACCAGGAACTGAATGTGTCTCTCACAAAAAACCAACACTGGCCTGTTTTTGTCTGAGAAATTCAAAAAGTTGCACCCTTCTATGACCAACCCAGCATGTATTAATATTCAGAGAGCCACAGCTGAGTAGCACCAAAGAAGCTAGAAGAAGGAAGAATGATTGTTCCAAGAAGTGGGCGGAAAGACAGAAGGATAATGGAATTGGGCAGAAAAGAAGAAAATGAACTGAAGCTAGGGAAATTATTTGTGTTTTAAAACATGCTAGCCGGCCATTAGGAGAGAGACTAACCTAGGAGAGCCTTTGGTTGACAACAACCAGTAAAATCATGTTAACACACAACCTATTTTCCTAGTCTAGACATGGCCCAAGGGATGCAGGAGAGAACCAGGCTATGGTCCTGACACAGCAAAACACATAAGCATGCCAGTGGTCCCGCGGACTTCTGAAAAGCTGACAAGGCATGTGAGCAAACTCTCTAACAGATGGATCGCTTTTCCTTTCCGCAAAGGAATTTGTTTTGTTTGGCTGGGTTTATTTATTTAGATGGTTGATTTGTGGTGCTGTTTTGGTGTTTGCTTTTGTTTGTTTTTAAAATGGGAAATTTTGTACCTTTCCAGCTGTTTTTTCACTTTAGATGAGACCATGATTGTCAAATATAATTTTTCAACAACAACAACAACAAAAAAAAACACAACACAGAAAACCTGGAAATGTGGTTGTTTTGTGTACACAGGTGGGGTCCAACTCAATTAAACTCAACATTATTCACATTGGCTGTTGTCCAGAAGTTCCCCCAAGGTATTGAAGGTTGGGTTTCTTTGGTTTCTAAGCTCACAACAACAACAAAAATCACACTCTGGGGCCTGTTCTGTCCCCATATCTACTCTAGTGACGCCATCATAGGGTCCAACCACATGAGCTACACCATCTGTGGCTCATTCACCTGCACATCTACTAATGTGATATAGGCCATCATGTGCCAGCTATGCCCCTGTCATGTACATTGACCAAACCAGACAGTCTGTACATAAAAAATAAATGGACACAGATGAGACATCAGGAATGGTAACATACAGAAGCCGGTAGAACACTTCAGTCTCCCTGGACATTCTATAAGAGATTTAAATGTAGCCATTCTTCAACAAAATACCCTCATAAACAGAGTTCAAAGAGAAACTGCAGTGCTACAATTCATTTGCAAATTTAACACCATTAATTTGGGCTTGAATAGGGACTGGGAGTGGCTGGCTCACTACAAAAGCAATTTTCCCTCTCTTGGTATTGACAACTCCTCATCAATTATTGGGAGTGGACCACATCCACCCTGACTGAACTGGCCCTGTTAACACTGGTTCTCCACTTGTTAGGTAACTCCCTTCTCTTCATGTGTCAGT
This sequence comes from Dermatemys mawii, assembly GCA_007922305.1. Taxonomy (NCBI): domain Eukaryota; kingdom Metazoa; phylum Chordata; order Testudines; family Dermatemydidae; genus Dermatemys; species Dermatemys mawii. The sequence goes on along the minus strand of ML677326.1, from coordinate 17,028,288 downwards.
ATATTTATGCCTACATCTGTAATTTTCACTCCATGCATCTGAAGAAGTGGGTTTTAACCATGAAAGCTTATGCCCAAATAAATGTTAGTCTTTAAGGTGCCACCAGACTTTTTTTTTTTTTTTTTTTTTAACAAATCACACTGATCCTCTCTTAATAAAATAGCACTCTGCCTGGGGTCAGAATTGAGCTGTTCTGATTGTGGAAGGCGAAAGATGTGATGAAGGCTTTGTGAATGATTCATCAATGAAACTGCAATTTATAAGAGTCTCATGCAGGTCTGTTACATTAATAAAATGAAACTGTTTTAAATCAGACCAGACCAGCAGCACAATCTACAAGTCAAAATCTGTCAATGAAGTTAGCGCAGATGGGAAAAGCTCACTGTTGTTTTGTTTAATTTAAAACCTACAGTAGTTCCCTTTGTTTCTCTCCCTAGACTAGACAGCATGTGGCCTGTGAGCCACACAGATAGGCTGTGATAAACCTTTGTGCCATATCTGATTGATGACTGATTCTATGAAGGCCACTCCTCAATTCCCAGTTTGCAGCTGGTCTTGATAAGAAATGCCTAGACAATTTAACCACATGTGCTAATTGCTAGTAACAATACAAATTATATTCTCCCTCATCACTTCTTCCACTCCCCTTTTAGAACAATGACATTACCATGATAAGGTAGCATAACTCAAACATCACTTAAGATTCTAAATCGCTCTAGCATCTGTAATTCATCTCTTAAAAATTCAACCAACTAGGTAATGAGACCTTTTATTGGACAAACAAATCATTTCTAACACTCAAGTTTAGAGTCCTAAAATAGAGGTGGCACCTCAATAGTCCTAATGATTAATATTATTTGTTGGTTTAACAAGAATGTGTTCCATTAAGTAACTTTTAGTTTCCCCTTTTTTTCCATGAAGATAACATGCAATTATGAATAGTCTATTAAAGATCACAGCGCTAGTTTAGTTATGAAAGACGTATGAAATACACCAAGTTTCTGAACTCTATTTTAGATTAACTGTAAGGGACCTACCCCTTAGCAGTGGCTACCTGCCGAGGATGTATTAAATGAACCAGGTCAGCCAGTCAAGTGGAATGACACCAAGTTCTTGTGTGCTATAAATGTTTAGATATTATTAGGAAAGGAATAGAGACTTCAGGGATTCACAACCATGATATGATGACAGTTCCCTAATGAATAATGTATACCTAGCACAGCTCACCACAATTACCTCATATACACAAATGCTGCATTTTACCAGCTGAGGGATAAAATACCCAATCTCTAAGGCATCAGCAACAGTACAGATTAAACTGAAAACACCTGTGCACACATTTCTGATGCTTATTACTGATGAAGGATGGGATTTTTTTGTTCAGTATTTAGTGCTTAAAAAGCCTTTGGCACAAGCACAGAAATTATCTGCCTCTGCCCTGGAGCAAAAAGGCCATTCCCATCAGTTCTAAAACATGTCCTGGCAAAGATATGCCCAAGGAGACGAGACAGTCCATCAGAAAACAGAAATCCCAGAAGTGTCTCAGAACTTAAAATTAAACAAGTGGTGCATGTTTTTTATATTTATTCTTTTTTACTTTTTAAAAAACGAGCAGATTAATTTTTCTTATTTAGCAAGACTTTTGTTTTGTTTTTTAACATCAGTTTCTAATAATTTTTGTCAATTATACTGGCAAACATACACCATCTACTCCCAAAGTGCTTGTATTTTTGACAGCAAAGCCATTATAAAGGAAAGCCAAAAGCAATCTTTTACAGTAACATTTCCCCCTATTTATCTTGATAGACACAGCGGCAAAATGTGCAACAGAGGGTTTGTCTACACTTGAAATGCTACAGCTGCACCACTATAATCTTTCAGCATAGACATTCCTATCAGTGCAGTAATCCACCTGCCCAAGAGATGGTAGTTGGTCAAAGAATGAATTCTTCTATCAACCTAGGGCCTTCTACAGTGAGAGTTAGGCTGGCTTAATTATAGTACTCGGGGTGTGGATTTTTCACAGCCCTGAACAACACAGTTAAGCCGATGTAATTTTCTAGTGTAGATCATGAAAGACGTTGATCAGTGAGCCCCACAGACTAGTATATTCACCCAGGGCCACTTCCACAATGAGTGGAGTGCCATTAACTCGCATCAACTTCAATGGGAATTGAGGGCATTCAGAAGCTTGCAAAATCACATCTTACTACATCATGCACGCTTTGAACTATGTTCTGCCCTGGATGGCACAGCTGTGCTTACACCACCTTTTGACTTTATTTCTGATTATTTCGCACCATATTCCTGTAAGCATACCTGAAAGAAACAAACATAAGTAAGGCCACTTTTAAAGTCACTCATGCCATCTCATTAACCCAACCAAAGGTAGAATGGGACCCACTTCCAGGTAGAAAAATAAGTGTTTACATTATTTTTCTCTTTGATTACCTTGTTCTCATCTGTAAATATGCATTTAAGTTTTTACTTATGCCTTCCCACAAGAAAGCTAAGTGCAAGATCTCCACGACTTTTCTAAGAGTCAGGCTGTGTCTACACTTGCAGAGTTTTTGTGCTGTCAGTTTCACCAGTGATCATGAACCAGTGAAAGAAAAGCGCTGGTTTGTGTACTCCCTTCCACGGGGGTCAGAGGGTGTTTATATCTGCAGCACTTCACAGCTAATCCCACAGTGCAATTCTCTCCAGTTTGCGGGGAGGGAGATTGTGAGGCATGCTGGGTCCCTGCACAGCCTCCTCTCCCCAAACACTGATCAGCTCTAACAGCTCAGCATTGCTTCAAGCAGGGGATGTTTGGCTCCCTGGAGCAGGTATTGTCACCTGGCCAGATGGATCAGTGAGCATTTGCCAAGAAAACAGGAAGGAGAATTTCAAAGTTCCTGGGGCTTTCCTGGGGCAGGGGTGGATGTCTGTTTATCTGGCATCAGAGCAGCAGACCTGCTGGCAAGAGTGGTCACCTAGGCACTGTGGGATTCCTCCAGAGGCTAAACACTGTGTAAACAGGAAGAACGTGTCTCCACTTGCACATCACTGGTAAGTGCTGTACACCTCTCTTTGAGACGGTTTTCTTTTTGCAGTGAAACTTCTGAGTTTCGTCTCAAAAAATCATTGGCAAGTGTAGACGCTCCCATGGTTTTTGCACAAAAAAATGGTAAGTGTAGACATGCCGTCATTTAGAGAAGGTAAATTCTCTGCAAGTCCAGCCTTAGATGCCATACAACTATAGGGACTCTTCCTAAATTCTCAAGAACAAAGAACTTAAAATAGGTATATTTCTCAAAGTTATGTTTTAGAAGGCACAAGGCCTTTGTTTCAGTGTTCACAGTAGCCTTGTGGAACTTAAGTCCAGCCCTGTTTCTCAGGTAACTTCCATTAGGTCTGAAAATCTGGGTTTCATTGAAAAACTTAAGAACATTGCTTACAGAAGTACATTAACGTAGATACCTGTCCATTTCTGTGTCCTCAATGAATAATCAATAGACACAGTGATGACTAAGTGGAAACAAATATATCCTCAGAAAGTTGTGAGTCATGTAACTGATCTGTCTAGATGGAAAAGATGCCTTAATCTTTTGAAGAGGCTGCCAATAAAAAGGTTTTAGAGTGCTATAGGCACAAAAACCATGAACTAATTGTACCCAATCATTTGGAAGAAAAAGTAGGCCTTCACCACCTCCTTCCAATTATCAGGACAGATTATCTTTTTAGATAAATACAAAAACACACCCCTTCCTTCCCCCCCACACCTTTTCCAAAACAAAGGAAACAGCTTTGACTGATGCGGTTAACCAAGCGGATGCCTGGTTAACCATACTCCCCTTGATAAGGGCACTTCTAAATGCCAGAAACTAAGCCAGTACCGCTCCATACACTGCTAAGGAGCACTGAAGTGCCAACTCTTTGCACTGAGGCAGATGTTCTCAAACTGGTCCGCAGACCACGAGCTCCATTCAGGTGGTCCACAGGTTCCCTCTATGGTGCATGCCTGGACGGCCGCACACAAGAAAATGAAGGGCCACCCACATAATTAGTGAAGCCGCGCAGGCGTGGATTTGCTAATTAGGTGCCTGGACCCTGGAGAAGAAGCACATGTAAGGTGAGATCGTGGCCTTGGGGGGAATAGGAGGTAGTGAGGGGGCAGTGGGATCAGAAGAGGGGGTGGGGGAATTTGGGATGCGCGGGTCTGTGGCAGCCAGGGAAGGAGATGACTTTCCTGGGCTGTGGCTGTCGGGGAGAGAAGGCCCTCCTTTCTAGCCTCAGCTCGGGGGCTGCTGTGGTGAGGGAGAGAACCTGCTCCTTCTCAGCCCCAGCTTGGGGGCTGCCATGGCAAGGAAGAGAGGGAGAGACCCCCCTCCTTCCCAGCCCCATTTCAGGGGCTGCTGCAGTGTGGGAGGGAGGGCACATCCATTGCATTAGAAAGGCAAGACTACTGCTGTTAAAGTATGAGTTGTGTGCTTTTATTTGTAGAACAAAAAAAAGGTTAATTATTATTAAGGGTTTTTTATATAGTGCTTTTATCCAAAGCGCTGTACAAAGTTAGTTAATGGTACAAACAACTTTAGAAAGATTATTAAGTGGTCCGCCAAGATCCTCAGAAATTTTCAAATGATCTGCGGAAAAAAGAGTTTGAGAACCACTGCACTAGGGCATTTTGTTTCCAGGAAGCTTTGCTGAGTAGCAACGACAAGATGATTCATGTTCTAACCCTAAGAGTTGATTTTCCTTACACCACTGAAAAGGAACAACAAGCAGAATTGTCTCCTGAAGATGCAACATAGTGTACTTATTTCCTACAGCCATAAACTTCCTTCCCTGGAAGCTTTTCCCTCCTTTAACTTACTCTAAACTCACAGATGATAGGTTTAGAAGACCATCTAAATTTTGCTCTTATACTATGCTGCACTCAATGGGATTGTGCAGGTGTAATATAGTGCAGAATCTGGCTCATTTTACTTTCAGTGATAGTTTCGCAAATATTAATAAAGATCTCTCTCTCAAAGACAAAAATTCTCCTGAATTTGGAGAAGCCTTGGAGTCCATTTTATTATTTTGCTTGCCTTCCTATGGCTCAACCAAAATCTTTGGTGGAACCCTTGGCAGTACATACTTTCTGGTAAAGATCCCTCCAAAGCATGAGTTCAGCATCTTCCGTCTATAAAGTCCGCCACTACTTCCTTTTGATGAAGCATTTCAAAAGTACATGGATGGCTATGCAGATTAAATAGAACTATAGTATTTACGTTCACAACAAATCAAAAAAAACTTCCGTCCAAAACCAGTAAGGTTTTAAAACACTATCAGTGACTGGTCTATTGAAACTCCTGTGTTCCCTGTACTCTCCTTTTCTTTTCAGAATCCATTTTAAGATCTTCCTGGTTATTTCCATTAGTCCTGTTGCCATAGTAACATGACTGCCATCACTTACTCTACTTAGTGTCCAGTGTCCCAGATTGTCTCCTATTCCATTGCCATTTTCTTCCTAAAGACATAATAACTTGTTTACGAAAGCAAGGTATCCGCGCAGCTTCTTCCTGGGAGGTGACCAGGACACACAGGACATGGCTGAGCGATACCCAATAGAGGAGAGATGGGTGAAGTACTCTTCCTCCATTGCCAAATACCCCAACCAAACTATCAGCCAAACTATCAGCCACACCAGCTGATACCTTTCCCCCATCTGCCATGCCTCCACAGACCTGACAGAAAAAGTGACCTCACATTTCCCTGGACACCCTTTCCAGCATCTGAGAGAAAATTATAGCGCTTTGCTGCCTACGGCAGTAGTTGGACAATACCGCAAGGCTGTGTGTGGGAGGGAGGGGTGCTCCATTTGTGAAAAATATCATAAACGATAGAGTTGATCCATGTTGTCAGAATACAGTTTTCTCCCATGGAGCAAAACAAAGAGTGCTACCAACGGAAATCTTTAAAAGAGGTGAGGTTGGGATGACCACAGGTTTACAACACAATGTTTTTTTGAAGGGATCTCTCTGCATTTGGGGTCTGCTTTGTTATTTTATCATTCTGATCTTGCTTGAAACCATGATCCAAGCATGAAAAACTAACTAAAAGTATATTACATGTGCAGAATAAACACTGATGAAACAAATGGGAGAGACTGGAAAAGCTAAAGTCTTTTCCATCCCTAAAATCCATGGAAGAGAAAGATGATGATTCATCTCCGAGATGTATGTATATTTTGCAATACTACCCTCCAGGCAGGTGAATCCCTTCCTTTCTTAAGATCGGTGGATCTTATTTTAAGTCTTTGAACGCTGTACACAAACTAGAGAATGTGCTCAATTTCCTTGGCTCCAAAGAGCTCTCTCTGTTGCCTCACTATTCATTTTCCAACGCCTAAATCTTGGGTAAATTTCACCATCCTCCAAGCAGAACCGACACAGTAAAAATTGAATTAAAAAAATCCCAGTGGAAGAAATCAAAATACGTCGCTGTGAACTGAACATCTCTCTACCAATCACACGGCTGCTTTTTAGTTTTAACCTCTCCGTTAAACAGGAAATACAAAGGAGGGGGTCACAGATTGGTGAAGCCAGTGGGGACAGATCTGGAAAGACGGCTCTTTTTGCCTTCGCCCTGACTGACTCCGGGACTGTAACAAGATGCAATTCCCCCTCCCTCCGGTGCTGAAACGGGTTGAAATGGCAAAATCGGGGTGGATTGCCCCAAAAGCTGGGGGGGGGGGGAGAATAATGAAGCCCTCCACCGTACAAAGCAGCAGCCTCTCGGCGATGGGGCAGCGCAGCCCGTCAGACAGGCTGGTGCCTTGCCCTGGAGATTTGAGTCACAGGGATCACAACCAGATGGCACGATCTGGGAAGAGCTCAACCCGGATCTTCGCTCTTTCAAGCCCTGCGCAAGGGTTGCATCATGTAACAGCGCCGGAGTCGGGTGGAGGGGGACCAACCACCTCCAGAGATCTTGCAAGGCGGGGGGAAGAGTAAGTGGCTGATGGGCTGCTGGCTCCATCAGCGCCTTTTCCATGTGTTTCCCCGCAGCCAAAACACAGAGAGAGACTTTTCTGGCTCTGTGCTGGCTGCTCTCCAAAGAACTCGCACCCCCGGGCTGTTTGCAGGGGGATCGGCGCCCGGCCGGAGAAAGCCCCTTTCTCATGGCAGAGCCCCCCGGGCCGGCCGAGCCCAGCGGGCCGCCTCTTCCTCGGCGCCGGGGCGGGTTTGCAAACGGGGAGCCGGGAAAGGGGCAGCGGAGCGAGCGACATGTCCTACCTCGCGCGCGGTCCTGCAGCGATGCTCCGGGCGCCTGCCCACCCCGAGACCCAGCGCGACAATGGGGCGAGGGCGGGCAGGGAGCGGCGGCTCCGCTCCGGCACCGGGGCGGGGGAAGGAGGAGGCAGCCGCCGGCGCGAGCTCGCCCCACACGCCCGGGGAGTATCATTCACACATGCCAGAGCCGGCCCACACTGGCGGCCCCGCTGCCCAATCAGCCGGCAGCGCTGGGAGGGGGCGGGGCCGGGCAGAACAAAGGAGGGAGGGGGAGAGCCCGAGCCCCGGCGCAGGTTGCGCGGGGCGGAGCGGAGTTGCTCCCTCTGGCCTGCGCAGGGCAAGGATACAGCGGCGTGGGGCGCTACAGCATCCTCCGGGTGAATGCTCCCCGGGGGCAGGGAAGGAGGCAGCCCAGGGAAGAGGGTCTCGGGCATCCATAGGCTAGGAGGTTGCAAGCGGGGCAGCACCCTCCAGGGGACTGAGGAGTTGCAAGCGGGGCAGGGAGGGGGCTCCTAGACGCTCTATGGATTCTACCAGGGGACAAGCAAGTGCTGGGGGAGGGGGGAATTTATGGTGAAGGGAGGGAGTCTCCTGGTGGGGAAACAGGAGAGGTTGAGGTTGGAGCTGCAAGCCTGCTCCTTGCGGGGAGTGAAGGGACACAGTCTTCTCCAGGGCCCTGACTCTCATTCAGTGACACATCTACCTGAACTTTATCCTGACTCCTATATCAGCTGAATACAGGATGCTCATTACCCTGTAATTTCACGCAGCAATACAAATGTCTGGCTGCTTACCATGAATAAAACGCGGTAGGTGGCATCCGTTCCACATGTGCTTTGTACTGTAATAATTGTAGCGCACAGGCAGTTGACCTCGATTTTATCGGTTATCTATGTGCCTGTGTAAGCCCCACAATCCATCTCTTAGCCCTGCGCTGTTAGTGGACAGACTCATGGTGCCTGCAGGTGCTACAGGCAGAAAGCCTGCAGGTAGGGAGGGAAGATGCCAAGACAGAAAAGTCCTGCTGCCCAAGTCAACTGGAACGCACCTTCCATCCTTCTGCTCAAGTCCAAGAGCATTTTCCCTATTCCTACCAAGGGATGTGCTCAGCTGGGATAAAGCAATCCAGAAGTCTGAGCCTGCCTATATTGTAAGTTGCACCTGTTTAACCAAACCTTTGATTTTAAACCTAGTTTGGTTAAAATGGTGCACAATCTTGTGCGGATACTTTTAAGTCCCTTTAAACCTGGCTTATATTGATTTAGCTTAGCTCAGTACAGGCTAAACAAACACCTATTGGGAGTGGTCTAGGTATAGTTGGTCCTGCTTCAGTTGGGGGGGCTGGACTAGATGACCTCTCGAGGTCCCTTCCAACCCTACATTTCTATAATACAAACCAGATTTAAATAAGATGAACGATGCAAGCTAAGATGAGTCAATATAATTTAAACCACCAGGTTTCAATAAAATGAAAACTATCCATAGAAAGTTTTGGACTGATTTAGCTACTTTGGTTTTTAAACATATTTGAAGTTAAAAAGATGCAAATTGGAATACAGAGAAGACAATAGAGAGGCACTGATTACTAGTTCAGTTTGAATATTCCTATTGTTTTTAAAGAGAACATTAATTTGCACATACACCTAAACTTACACACCTTTGCCTGGGAACTACTTAAATTATAAGTTCTTTAGGGAAGGGCTTGTGTTTGTACAACAGCTAACACAATAGGGACCCGTTTCCTGTGCTGCTAGGTGCTACTGAATACAAATCAACAATGATAGGGAAGTATAGAAGTGCTCATTCTCCTTGTCTTGCCCATGCCAAGATGGGAGGTGAGACAACAAGATCTAAGGGCATCCTGGGGGAAAATATGTTGTAATTAAAATATATTGGTTTTAAAATATATTGGCAAAAAAACCCAGTTTACAAACTTTTAAGAATTACTTTCTCATGGCTGAGTGGCATTATGCATAACCTATGAGGCTCAGTTTTGTAGTCAATATTAGTGGATGTTAACTCTTCACCTTTAATTTTTATTTGTTTACTACAAAAGTGGAGCATATGTCACCCTTAGATGAGTTACATTGATTTCTGAATCTCTCTTGTAGCAATTTTTATCGTTTGGTAAGTTCTCTCACATTATGAAAACTGATAACATTGCTTTAGAGTGTCTTTATAAGGAGCTCAGGGCAGGGGGTTCGGCTGCAGGAGATATTGGTTGGGGGCACCTGAGTGTTAGGGAAAGTCCCGTAAGCTGAGTCTTCTCAGAGCTGATTTCAGAGCTGTGTCTTTCTGCAGCAGGGTGTGGCCCTGGCCATGTGTGTGTGGGAGGAGGCTTAAGAGCCTGGCTCAGCAAGACAGGTAAATGCGGGCCCATGCTGGCAGAACAGGCTGGCTCAGTGGTATCTCAGTGCAACAAGTGGTGTCTGGAAAGGGGGCAACCCATCACAACCCCTTCCCAGGTATAAAGTTCCTCTGGACCAGCTGCCCAGTTGGCATCTCCTACAATTGTATACCACTTCCCAATGGTTGGCAGGGGAATTTAGACCCACATACTACTCAGAGTCCTAGCACAGGGACTCTACAATCAGCAGCCAATGTCTACACGGTCTCTTACTTTGCTGCTCTTTTTTGAGCTGCTTCCTATTCTGCCTCCAACAGACTTTCTTCTCCACCTTCTGAGTAACCCTTCCCTCAGGGCCAGGAGCCCTGGGCTTCTCTCTCTCCCTAGCTTTCTTCTTTTTCCCTCAGTAAGCCTAAAGAGTGACAGCCGGCTTCCACCCTGAAGCCCCTTTCTACTGAAAACTTCCTGGCTTTATACCTTAGCCAGCTTCTCCCCCAGCTGGGCTTTATCAGTCCTTAGTTGTTTTCATTCAAGCCAGACTCTAGACCGAGGTGCAGCCTAAAATGTTAACTGGCCACCTTAACCCCTTTAGGGCTGGTATGGGGTGAATGTCTCACCAAAATTGAGAAACACCAGAGCCCAGCCCTAGTAGGGGAGCTAGGATTGGGTCAATGCTCCACTCCTCCTCATAGTGAATCATACTGCCGCCTCTCCACCAGAATCTTGGTAACCCCCACTCAGCACACTACCTCGCTGCATCTGTTCTCTGTGGTGCTAATGAGCATGCCGTCTCGGCACTAGTCAACAGTCAGTCACATTCTGCATCATGTTCCAGCTTCTGAAATGTGGCACCCAGAACTGGACACACAAGACTCCAGTTGAGGCCATACCGGCGCAGAGTAGAGAGGAAGAATTACTTCTCATGTCTTGCTTACAACACTCCTGAAAATTCTCATGTTCTTCTCAGTATGCTCATTGGGACATTTTACAACACCTGTATTTACACAGCACTTCGTCCTAACTACTCTCATTTAAGTAGCTTTTTCCATTGATTACCATGAAGTATTTTCTTAGCCTTATTTATGTTGGATGTACTGAGTCAATCATTTTTTAAATTTGGACTTAAGAGCCATATGTTCTTGCTGCTAGGAAAGTATGACCAGATTAGTAGTTTTACAGTGCTTTCTGATGTAATGTAAAGATACAGTGAGTCAAATGGTGAGGTGCTTCCAAAAAATTTTTCTCCATGTAAAAAGCATTCTGTGTTCTACTATTGTATGTTCTACTACATCATTCATCTGTTGTGTTCAAGAGGATCTGATGGAATAAGAAATTAACAGAAATGTGCACCAACATTAGCTTGGTTTATGAACATTTTCTCCTTACTTAAAGCATTTTGAGATCTCCGTATGAAAAACACCATGTCAGAGTAAGTATTATTATTATGTTTGCATCTACATATAGTGGGTCCAGTTCTACTCTTATTGACATCAGCAGAAGTTTTGCCACTGATTTCATAGTAAGTAAGATCAGGTGAATTTAGAATGTAAACGTAATGAAACCTTCTCCTTGGAATATAGTGTAAGCATGATCCGCCATCAATGTCCCAAGCTCACCAGCCCCCATGGATGAAGTGATGACTACCAAGAATAAGACTTTCATGAATAGGAGGAACATGGAACAAGACGTGAATGGCGCAGAATGAGTACTCAAAAATCAAAGTGAGTGCTGAGAGAACAAGGTTCAAGTCCCATTGAGGAGGAGACTATTCTTATATGCAGAAAGAGTCTGATTAGGACTTGCCAGAATCTGCTAATCAGATGATGTGAGAAGATTGAGTAGCCCTGAGAAGGTGGATGGTATGCACTGATTGCTGCCAAATGTACCTGTAAAGAAGTGATGGTCAGGGACCAGAAGAGAAAGATGGTGACAGAGTCAGGAGTCAAACCAATGGTCAGAGCTGGAGTCAGCAGCCAGGGCTGGGCATAGAAACGGCAAATCTGGAACAAGGCAGAAGGGCAAGAACCAGGAACAGGACATGACAGGCAAGGCCTACTTTGTAATGAAAGACGTGCTGGGGCTCGAGCAATTAGGTGACAAGGCTCAAGCAATTTTTTTTACTTTAATAACTGATGCAACAAGCCCAACGGTGCCGGGGTATGAACTTCTAAGATGAGAGGAACCAGCCACAGATCAAGCACTGATGACAGGACAGGAAGACAGGACTCAGGAACAAGGCAGTGCTCAAGAGTCAGGTGAAAAGGCAGGGTCCAATGGAGAAGCATTCAGAAATTAACCTGGTTGCTCAGACAACTTTCCTGTGCCTCTATCTGTCTTACCAGTAAGTCCGAGCCAATCAGAGAGACCAGATGTCTCCTCCAAGCTGGGTGATGCCTATGGTAAACTAGGGTCCACCAGGCCACCTGCTGGTGGTACCAGTAGCTGTGGTTTAAGAACTGCCCTGGAGGCCACAGACCCAGGTTTGACACCCATGATACATCACAGGCATGGACTGCAGTGCAGGGTAGCAATGCAAGTACATATCCAGGATGACTGGATCAGCCCATACCAGTACATCTCTACTGCTATTTTAATGAGCTAGCTAGATTAAAGCATGGGTATGTTTACATAACCTGCAAATCATACCTCTGATTGCAATATAGACATAGCTTCCATCACAATAAGTCTGGTTTAACAGTTCTGTTAATGTAAAATGGCCTTATTGTGAACGAGTCAGAGACTCATTAGAAACTGAGTGATTAACCAATGTGGTACGCAGAACATCTTTACTGAAATACAGATACAGGATAGCTGTGTAATGAAAGTGTAAAAAATGCTTGTGAAGGCAGTATAGTTAAAGATTTACAGTATCACTGTGGGTGAAATTCACACCAGTATAGATGTTCTGCAGGGGCCCAAGCACTACATAAGTGTCACTTAACCCTTATTTTGAGGATTTGTGCAAAGGGGTTGGGTGGGCATTTTGAACAGGAGTGAATTTCACCCAGTAGGTGGAGATAGAAGTTTATAGCTTCAACTGACTTCAGTGGGAAAAACTACTGAAGAATTCAGTTCTGTGTTAAATATGATGGGGAATCCTCTCTCCTCAATGTGTGAACACAACTCCCTGTAAGTTTAATGAAAGTTACATTCGGTATCAAGGGATGAATCGACCTATAGCAACATTACAATTTGAAATTGTATACATTAAAATGATTAGCAAATGTATCAAGCTATGTCTTCCTTTTTAATAATTTTTCTAGACATACTTATTATCAGACAAAACATTTAGGTCATGAGAAAATATTTATTTCCAACAGCATGAATTTTGAATGTTAATTGGAAGAAGGCATGTTCAACACCACAATTTCTCCGTCACTGGACCAGTTGAACTAGTGTGAAGCAGTGCATATATTAACGTTATTTTAAGGAAACGCAAAAAGACAGAGTGATGTAGAAGATGAGTACAAACATTTGAGACAGTAAAAATGCAGAACACTGACATATGGCTGAAAAATGTACTTTTTTAAAATGCTCTTTTAGTATCACATAAAACTAGCAACTTACTTTAAAAACATTCTTCATCAGCAACTGTATTTTTGACCATAGGAAATTATTACATTTAATACTGTCTTTCAGCTGGAAGAGATCTTAATAGCTAATGCTCATATCAAACACGTAGATTTTGTTAACTTTGTTATTTAAGATAAAGTTTCAAGATGCTGCACCAATAATACATAGGATTTTGATTTGATTTGTACAGAAACATGCAAATATTAATGAACAAGGGTTTTTATAATAGATATATTTGGTTACCATTTGATAATTATTGATAGAGCACATCAAGCTTTTTTTGTTATTGGTTTTTTGTTACATTTTATGCTGAACACTACTGTTCCACAGCTACCAAATTGCCACCATAGCTCTTCAGGCTTAAAAAGTAAAGCCAAAGAGTGGAGGAAATAAGTATGCGCCTTTCTGCTTTAACATGTATTTACAAAACAATATTATTTTATATGTAGATACTATAGAGAGAGAGAATTAAGATTTCATGGTATTTGTATCAGCACGAAATGTAAAAAATTCCCAAGAGATTAGGAAAACACAAGTAACTGGTAATTTACATCTTTGAACCAGTTTTGTATAAGGCTTTAGTTTTCCTGATGAATGGGACATAAAACTTTTCTTAGTAGGTCTCTTTATATGCTTTAGTCATTATACCTGTAATTTGTTACAATATATTTTGTAATAAAATAAAATCTCTTTGTGTTGTAATTGAAGATAACTAGTTACCATTTAGATGTATGTGATTTTTAGAGAGTAGCTTCCATCTAAAGTGTAAGAACTAGATTTAAGGTGCTTTGATAGTTTTGCTTTCATTCCAAAAAGTACCACTCAAAAACAGTTGCAACTTGCTGAAATGCTTTTCTTTGGCCTTTCCCACATATTTTTTAAAATAGCCTATTATCCCCCCATAGGAGAACTTTATGTTCATTAGTCATGTGATTTCTAAAAGTTTCATCATTATTGTAAAACCTATTGAAACGAAATGTTAGGTGGATTTCTTTTGTCACAGCTACATTTCTTTGTCTTCCCTTTTAAAATCTCCTTTTGCATCGAGCAATAACCACAAGCAACAATTAATTTAAAGCTTGATTTTTGTATATTGTAAACTGGCTAGGACCAGGAGCTACTGACAGAACCATCCAGACATGCAATGTCAGCAAATTACCTCTATACCAATGCACTGCCATTTAATCTTTTCCTTCATTTTCCTCCCACATACACTAACACAATGAAGCTGGACAATGGTTCAACAGTAACTGCATATGATAGTTCTGGCAAGACTAGTTTTGATTAAGCACATAATTTTTTTTCTGTCTGAGCAAGGTTAGAAAAGCAGGGCCTTTTTCTTTAGGTCATTCCGCTTCCAAAGAGCCAGACGATCAAATTCTTCAATGTTCATTTTGAAGACTTCCTGGAACTCTTCAGGGGACAAGTGCCTCTTGAAAAAGAAAATACAAAGATACAGTAAGTGCTTTCATAAATAAGGAGTATTTCTCTCTTTCCTGCACTATGAAACAATGCATTGCGATTTTCATTTGAATTCCCAAACTGATTCTGTAAAAATCTGCATCAAAATCAAAGATCTGTTGGGAAATGAAATTGACAGCAATGGCTTACTTGTACAAAAAGAAAACTTTTCCAATAAAGTACTTACTGAGTAGAAGCCAGGGTCTTTGGGAAAGAGATTTAGTTATTTCTACATATAACTTGATGATAGAACATACTGAGAATTATTTAAGCCAATCTGGGAATGTAAAGAGATTGTTATCAATTTAATTTCAGAGATGGATTTTTCCCCCTTGATCTATAATAAGTCCAATAGACACCATCATAGTTCACTAGTTGTAGCCCTGTACAAATGAGAGACCATGCTGCTAAGCTCTTACATGCAAAATGTATTTCTACATGGGGTTAGAGTCATATCACAATGTGACGTCGGATTAGGCTGATCTGAAATGACACGAGCTGTGCTTTTCTTTGATGTTTCCAGTTTACTCAGCATAAACCGAGATACAGGGCAAAAAAGAGAATTACAAAAATACTGCCAATAGAGCTAACATAAGGGTCCTCTGTGATAAAGTTATGCTTAATACCTAATTATTTTATTTACAGAAAAGTCTGCAAAGACTAAAGGTGTACAGTTCAACTATAAATGAAAAAGAATTTTTAGATTCTCCCTTAGCTCTTTTGGACTCAGTTCTGTCAAAGCATTTTACAAATATTAATTCAGGCTCACTGCATCTGTAAGGTAGAGATTATACCATCTAACACTGATATAATCCACAATTACCAAGAGTGACAATTTTGGGTACCCAACTGAGACCCAGTTTTCAGAGCGCCCACAGCTCCTACTGCAAGCTGAGGGTGTGCAGCACACCGAAAATCAGCTGCTCACCTTCTCACGTTGTGCGCTCCAAAACAAAGGTTTACAAAATCAAAGGCCGGTTTGTGGAAATGTTGGCCTGATTAACTTCACAACCTCCTGGACTGGTGCTCCTCAAACCCTGCTACTCTGCATTGTGTAGCTGGGGAAAAGGGAGCAAGGGAACATTTCCAACCTCCCTGCCCTGCCTGTTATTGCTATTATTAGTAATAATTACTATAACACCTAGGAGCTTCAGTCATGGACCATGATCCAATTGTGCTACTGGCTGTACAAACACAGAACAAGAAGATGGTCGCCAAAGAGCTTACTAAGCTAAGTATAAGACAAGAGACAACAGAAGGCTACAGACAGAGGAGTACAAGGAAACAGTGAGACAATACTGGTCAGCATAACAGTCTCAGGACACCAACAGCCCAACCTGGCTGTAGCCCCCATTTTGGATACCCATGTCTCCTCAGCCCAGTATTATTTCCCCCACTTCTCCCATCCCCTACAACTCAGAATCACCAAGTCCCCACACCACAGCAATGCCAGGCCCCTCCCTTCATGAACACCAGCTCCCACCCCAGGCCTCCCCTCTAGCAGCAGCAGTGATTATAATACTGTCTGCAGCTCTGGAAAAACTTGATCCCCAAAAGATGTCATCAAACTGGAGAGACTTCAGATAAAAGTAACAAAATTGATCACGGGGCTGAAGAATTTGATTTATGAGGAAAGATTAAAAGACCTAACAATGTATCAGCTTGGCCAAATGATGACTAAGGGGGCGTATGATAAATGTCTACAAATGTTTGAAGGGTCTAAATACCAAGGGAAAAGACCCGCTGAGAGAGGTTATGGCAATTATTCATATTTTTCTCAGTACATGTGATTTTAATTTTGTTGGACTTTACCTATAGCTGAGAACTTAATGCTCTTTACTAATGAAGTTGGGAAGAACAAGCCCCAAAGAAATCTAGGAGTGAATTTTCTCTCTCATCTGTGGTTTGAACATTAATTATCTTAAATGAAATTCTCTGGCCTCAATAGCCAAACCAAAGAAGGAGAATTGAAAATTGATGTATGAGGGGGAGAGAGAATGTAAACTTGTGTGTGTGTATTTTATAAGGCTAGACATGACTTTGAAGTTCATATAGGAATGGCTCAGTGAAAAGCAAGTTAAGAATTCTGATCCTGTTTTGTGTGACTCAGCCACCACTAAAGAAACGCCAGGCTAGCTTTGTCGGAACTGCAGTATTTTAGTCATTTTCAGTACTATCATAAAATATTACTTAATGGCATCATTTTTATTCCACATATATGCTCACAATCTTTTATTCATCCAAAAACCAGAGTTACGTGATCACGGATGTTATATCTTATGTCACTGGTACTGTCTCCTGCAGTGTGGCACAGGGAGTGAAAAATGACATTTTTGTGTACTCACAGCATGTTTGGTGCCGTACAGAATTCAGAGGAAGACTGACTCCCTTTCCCAAAGCGATAATCTAGGGGCCACACTGATATCAACATGAGAAAAACCTGCATTAGGATTAGAAAACTAAACAAGTTTCAGCTTGTGTGGCTTCCTTCAGATTGTTCTTGGGGTGGGGTTGTCTTCTCTTGAAAGGCAAGGAGGCAAAGCCCACAAAAATATGCAGATTCCCTAAGACCTAGGGGGAAATTGTGCAGATCTCAAAGCATCCATGGAGGGCAGAGGTGGTTGTACAGATGCCTCTGAACCACTTCCTGACCTCCCTTCCCCACCTTCTGAGTCACAGCATGTGTCCTTCCCACAGAAGTGGAGGATTTTCTAGCAGCATAGGCCTGTGAGACTAAGGGTCTGATTCTCCACATTGGCATTCTCCCATTGTAATGCTATTGATTTCAATAGGACTACAGTAGTGTAAAGAATTGATTGCTTGGAGCTGCCGTTGCTCTTAACCTCACCTCATTTTCCAAGACACAGGCTCGTTAGAGTGAGTATTATAGATACAGGCTCATTACATTGCCTGCCAGAAGAAGGCTAATTAATTGCACAGTCAAACAGTCATGCATAATGTTTTAAATGATGCTTTTCTCTGCAAATTAATGAGGCTCGTCTGTTTTTCTGTGTTTAAAAAAAACCACAAAGCAGTTTAAATAGATTTATAATGTTTATTCAGTTCAGTTAACTGTGTTTTCTTTGAGAGGAATTATGCTTTAATGAAATCCAGAGATCTTCAAAACTAATAGTTAGCAACATCACATTGATGTGAATAAGTTATGGTAAGGGAAGGCTGCAATTAACCTACAGCCATATTGCCTCAAGCTGTGGTCAGGTCAGCTTGTGCAAGCTAAGAAGGCTTATGCTGTGCCGGTAATTAGACGGGAGATCTCAAGGGAAAAGGTGCTAGAAATTCAGTAGGTATTATTACACATCCTTGTCAGTCAGCAGTGAACCAATGATCCAATGTAATGCAAAGTACTGCATGGCTGGAGAGGATGAATTTAAGAAGAGAAAAAACAAGGTCCTGTTCACTTCTTGTCATCAAAAATATCATTCTATTTTTGTTAATTCCCGCATCCTGAGCAAATTAGAGCTATTTTTTTATATTATGTCAACCTGAATCCATACTGTGCTTCCAGTTGGACATGCTTGTTCTAAAATATTATACATATTTATACAGTATGCTGTTAAACAGTTTGCTTTGTTTCATTTCAGTGGGGACCACATTGATTATATCACCTGCACTGCCCATTAATCCATCTCTGCCATGACTGCTATTGACATTCCCAAACCTCTGAGCAACAGAATCTGGGAGTAAGAGTTGCAGAATCTGGCCCTGTGCTTGCATCCAGCTCCCAATATAGCAAATTGTCAGAAAAATCTGGGACAGACTGTCAGGCCCTCACGAACATGAGACAGCAGTTAGTCACACAAGTAACCTACTTCAATTCAGTTCTCCAACATGAGTAAGATGCTGCTCTGTCCTGGTAGGTGATCATTCATTTCTTGAGTGTAAAGATAATAAAACTGCCACCATTCTAAATATCTCACTAATAAAAGGAATTTGGGTTAAAAATAACTCCCCCTACCATGACTTAACCCTGACCCCTAACCTTATCATGTTTGACCATCAGTACTTGGACACTGTCTGGCCCTTTTGTGCTTCACCCTATTGCCTTGTTGACTACCTATCTTGCTGCTACAAGAGTTGTCTAACCTTCCCCCATCTCTACTTTGCTGCTTGTGGCTCAGCAGGCTTCCTGGATGCTTCTTCCAAGCTTACCACATGGCTAATTATAAATCTGTAATTAGCCATGTGCTAGGCTCCCAGGGGAGCATTCGGGGTTATTCTCATCTATGGGGTAATTAGGCTGCACACTTGATAAATATTTCAGTCTATTAAGTAATTATGTGATTGGAAAAAATGCTTAAGTGGTGGCACAAGCTGCCTTCTAATGCATGTGAAAAGATATCACCATATACAATAACTCCATTGACTACGGATATAACTGTGATCACAGCTGTCACCGAGCTAGACATTGGCATTTAGCCACAGCCCAAAGCAGTAGGGAAGTGGGATGGCAGCATCCCACAACCCCTGGGGAGTGAGAACACTTCACTCACACAATCTACTCCCCTTCAACACGCCTGGCCAGATCTTCAAGCTGCTGCTGTGGCAGATGGGGAAAGATAGATGGAACCATGGCCCTGCCTTATTCTTGCCCCCTTTAGGCAATTTGTGTCCTCTGAAAGGCTCAGAGGCAGCAGTTCCTGAGTGCCCTGGTGCAACATGTGCAATGGGAAGAGGGTTCGTATGACCTCTCTCCTGCCCTTCCAATCCCCTGCCCAGGACCTCTGGCTCTTTGGGTGTGCCTTGCCTCATATCTCAAGACATTTTTAGATTACGGAGGACCTCCATTTTATCAGTGATGTTACTGTGAGAGATCTCATAACTCCTTGTGATGTATCACAAGGCTCTAGGAAAACCATTTGAAGCACCACTAAACCTATACTATTTCCCCCTAATTAGGCAATTTTCCAAGAAGCTAAAAAAAGATTTCTAATATGGAATTAAAACACCAGGAATGATTTCACTCAGTGGAACTATTCTCCTATCCAGTGATATAGCATCATGTTAACTCTGAGGATAACTTGTCTCACCACACTATTATTCAACAAAATGAACTTGCTCCTACTGGGAATCCCATAATTGGTCCTTGCATGGGATCTGTAATTAAAAATGTTATGATAATGTATGGAAAGCATGTACTGTGCATACAAAGAAGACTGTTTTAACAATTCAAGTTTTATAACCACTGCTTTACCTTAAAAAAGGCAGATCGTGTTACGTTGTGGAATCCAATGACGTTTATTAGCTTGTTAGTATGCACGTTACTGCTCTCGTGTGGTTCCAAACTGATAGCTGATGCTCAGAGGCTCAGTATCATCAAACTTGGACTTGAGCTCTATCTTGAGTGCTGATCTAAAAAGTCTCCGTTGAATTAATTGGGCTTCTGATCTTGTTCCTAAAATATGTCTTCTAGTTTGTCCTGGGTCTGGGCTTCATAGTGTCCATCTGATCATTTTCTACCTACCCGCTGTGCACTTCTCACACACTTTTTTTATGTTTCATGTCATTCCAAATGGATAATTTTCATCTGACAAAGGCTTCCTTAATAAGGACTCTAAAAACTAATATGAAGAAATACCCAACACCAATAGCAGTCCAAGCTTACACGAAGGTTAAGCAAACACTAAACACATTTTTGCAAGTTTAAAAGGGTATTATTCCATTATAATCAATGAGTTATGTCCTCTTCATGCATTTGTGAATTTCAGTGTGGTTTGGGGCCCTACCTTCGTTAAGCTCCTTTGAAAACTCCAGCCTGAAACTATAAACCATTCCTCTGATCTCAACACATGCAGCATTCCAACATTTTCTTGAAAAGTGGCTAGAACCCAGCATGAGTGTTGAGTAAAAGTGAGGGTAGAAAACTTTATCCTTAAAATAGATCCAAGTAAGCACTTTTAGGAGGAATATACATGTTTGAATTACTATGTGGACTCTGTTCAAACAAGGTCACACCCGTATATAAACAGTTGATTTCTGTTTGCCAGAGTTGGATGGCAGGCAAAGCATTCACTCAGTTGCATTCCTGTTTTTTTTTTTTTTTTTAACAATTATTTTTTAGCATGCCCTTCTGAAACCAACAATTAACAGGCACAGACATGAGTGAAATGAGTTACAATTTTCAATTGCATTCCATAGGAATGACTGAATAATACTCACTTGAAGAAAAAGATTAATACCCAGGGTATTTTCCAAAAGCAACAAACTGACTTAGGAGCCCACCAACCAGATTTATACAGGAACTTAGGCTCATAAGTCACAGAGGTCACCTGGAATATTTTATTCTAAAGAAATACAGAGTGAGAAAATCTATTCCATGCTGTTAAGGTTCAGGTTGACTTTAAAAAAAATAATGCTATAATATTTAAGATGCCAAAAAGTTAATTAAATAATACAATATTTTAAAATTGTTTAATTCCAAGCTGAGAAATGGTTTCCATCAATAAAGAAGACTGGACAGGAAAACCTTTGGGAATGTAACAGTTAATGAATGTGCTAATTTTATATAGTCAATACAGAATCTTTTAGTCTTTAGAAACTTGAGCTTGTAAGTGCTCCAAAAAAACGGGCATGTCTCCTCTAGAACATGCATGTCTATAGCTTGGTTGTAATAAACTTATTCTTCTTACCAATCTTACTAACACCACAGAAGAAACTACCTTTCTTTCAAAACTGCAGCACTGGCAATGTTTGAGGGCTATCTTCTACAATCTCTAGGCTGGAATCAGAGAGGTAGCCGTGTTAGTCTGGAATTGCAGAAGTGACAATGAGTCCTGTGGCACCTTAAAGACTAACTAAAGTATAGAAGTCTAATCTTTAGACTAAGACTTTGTCTACAAAATAAGTGGTAGCGATTTAATTAAGTCAGTAAGGAATCAATTTAAGCTAAATTGTTATGGGCACTCAACCAAAAACATGAGCATCTAAACAAGGAGGTTGTACCTATTTAAGTAAATTGGCTTCTAAAACAATTTACCTAAATTGCTGGAATTTACTTGTTTAGATCTAGCTTTAGTAACTCTCCTGTGAGTAGTCTCCACTGAAGTTAATGGAGACTACTCACATGAATAAGCAAGGGTTGCAGAGTCTGACCCTTAAGGATTACACAAGTATGTACCATGTGCACTGTTTTGTTTTGCCACTTGAGAGATATGATTTTTTCCTCTGCAAGAGTAGGAACATGTGGCAATCAATATGCATTGATATAGTTGTAGGAAGACAAGTCTAAAAAGATGTTTGATAACTGGAATTATATATGCCCACTTTGATGATCTTTATTCTATGAAGTCAGCCTTCTTTATAATTTAAATCCAGGGGTCATTATTGAGCATGAATACCAACAAACCTCAAATACTGGTGGCTGAAAGATGTGAATATAGAGACCTGGATTATTTTTACTGTGTATTAAAGTTAACTCCAAACAAAATTATACCATTACAAGACAATACTGTCTTACTACTTCATTATCCTGAAATATTATTGAAGCTCATTCCTATCTCTCCTCACATTTCCTTTCAGAATCACTCCTGAGAATGCTGCTTCATTCATCTGAAATTAGAATAAAGGTCAATACGGTAAGAAATAGCTCAAAAAAATTACTGGGTCACACCCTCAGTTGTTGTCAGTTCATATATCTCACTGAAGTCAGTTTACAGCAGTTGAGGCTCTGGCCCATTCAATTGAATTCAAGGACTCAGAGAACCTGTGATATATCTGTGCATCAGCAGGTCATTTGCTTTAAGCAATTCTAAAAGGTCCGTGTATTAATTCAGTGCTGGCATTAATAACGTCTTCTCTGCAAGCATCAGGAACTGAGCTATATCAGCCTCGGTGCTGGTTTTGAACATACAAAGAAGACAGAGGCCATAATTATGCATTTCAGATGTATGTGTCTCAGAAGAAAGAATTTATGTTATTTTAATGCATTTATTTACATTTGCTCCCAACTATACCTACCTAATCTCTGGCTAAATCCATACATTGAAAAGTACACATTTAAATCTATATGATTTTAAATCTTAGAACAGATTTCCTAAACGAGAAAGGCAGGGTTCTCAAAATCACTCAAAATGGGAGCATATAAGGCATACTCTGAACCCTTCAGCAAGACCTACCCCAAAGCAGTTAGCCGCCTTAACATGCCCTTCATTGCAACTTCTCTTAACTGGACCCTAAAGAATTAACTTTTGTCACTAGATTCTCTTGTTCATTTGGGAAATAGCCAATACAACTGATTTCCTTTCACAACTGAGGAGAGATGAACAACAATTCCTGATTTCTATGACATCTACTATAGATAATTGAAAACAAAGAGTAAATTATTCTTCCCTAAAAAAATAATTCATTTCAAGTCAATTTAAGTCAGAACTGGTAAACACACCCTGCTTGTTCAGAATCTCCAGCATCAGCCGTGTGGAGGACTGTCAAAGGGATCAGAAGTAGTGAGTTTACAGATCTTAATCATACTGGACAAGGAGAGGTCATTTGCCTCTCCAACTTTAGGAGGAAACACAATGGACCTGAGTCTCCTCTCTCACCTACACCAGTTTTGCTCTGGTGCAAATCCATTGATGTCATGGCAACTACTGCTGATTTCCAGCAGTGCAAGTGAGATAAAAACCAGGCCTAGTGATTTTCCTGCAGTAAAGCTGGGATGCTAGAAAATGTAGGTTGTTTTAAAAGATAAAATCTGAGATAGACTGCTGAATAGATGGATTATTTACCCGTACCACAGCTATCATCCACACCAGCAGAGTGGTACAACAGAGAGCAAAGCTAGAGGGAGGGAGGGAAGTGATAACAGACAAGAGGACAGTTTTCAGCGCCATCATGCCTATTTGATGGCACTAACTGCAGCAAACACTAGTGTTGCTCTCTAGCCTGTACTCTCCTGTATTTTCTGCTTCTGGGGTTTTAGCCATCACCCCTATGATGCTGCAGGGTGCCAAGCATGTTACCCAGGCCCCCTCTCACCACTCCTATGGGGTTTGATTGGAATCCTGCCCTGCTACTGTGAAGGTGTGGGTCAGGGGCTTCCTGGGTTCTGGTCTCCCTCCATCCCCAAAAACCTACTAAGCTTACCCACCACATTTGCCCCTCTTTGTAACTAAGTTACAGGGTTCCTCCTTTGCTGTGAGAAGAAATAATGATGAACTGACTTTCTGTGCAAAGCTGTTTAATCCCAGCAGTTCTCTAATACAAAAAAAAAAAAAAAAAAAAAAAAAAGAGCAGCCTTCAGTCTGGTCCTGTCACTCAGCTTTGCATAAGGGCTGGATGTGCAGATCCATCACCTCTGTTTTGCCAGTCGCTATCGTTCTATTAAAATGATGCTTATTTAATTGTTTTAAAAACTACCAATCCCTAATAAATCCAAGATGATGCACAAAGAGCTCCTTTTCTCAGATGCACGGTGTAACGTAGAGCAGCAATTAAGAGGATCAGTTGTCTGGTCCCCTTATCGCTTTCCTACTGCAGGTTTAAAGCAGATCTTGTTTATTGTTCTTTTGGAAATCACTATGAGATCTTTGAAGTGCTTGGGCTTCTCAAGACTTTAGGCACAGGCCTGCACCTGGTGCGAAGCAGGCTGAGCAACTTTCATGTTAAACAAACACCAGCCCCTGCAGAGGACAACGTATGAGTTATTGATAATGGCAGCCAGAACATACACTAACCATCCAAAGCAAACTATACATTGTCTAAAAAAAGCAATTTAGTGCAGTGCCTGCTATTCAGACCAGCCTGATGAGTTTCAACAAAGACTCTATTCTTTAATGTGAAAAAAAGATAAAAGAATGCTTTAATGTATAGGATGTGTCCAGATGTGTTTTTCCTTTTCTTGGACTCCTTTTGCTTTTCATTCCACCTCTGGTGCTTTGCTATACCCTGGGCATAAAACAGCACACATCTAAAACATTCTGTTTCTTACAATCAAATCAATATCGCCTGCTGGATAATCAAACAAGAAGCGCATTGAGGCATTTGAAGAACAAACACCAATTCCAATAAATACCACATGGATCTTTTAAAATTTTTACCATTGTTTAGTCTTTATACAGGAACTTGCAACTAGTTCACAGTTTTCCTTTCTTGTCTGCTTCAAGATTAATGGCTTTTTCTCTCCTTTTATTGGCAAATATTATATTTTTGACCTTGCGGTTGACTCATTTACACGTAAAACCTTCTTCAAAGACTAAGACTGGTAATCACTGAATTTTTATTTCACAAATATTGAGTGAGCTCTTAATCCTAAAATTAATCTACAATAATTAGATAATCATTTACATCAAATCCTGAATTCATTATTCAGTCCTTACACAGACAAAACTTCCGTTGATGCAGTGAATTTTGACTGACGGTGGACTTCAGGAACTGGCCCTTAGAAATTAATTGTTCAACATATTCATTAATGGTAAGATTGGTTTGTTAATATTATGGATCCCAGAGCCAAACAGGAGGTTTGATGGTTTAG
Organism: Dermatemys mawii; assembly: GCA_007922305.1. Taxonomy (NCBI): domain Eukaryota; kingdom Metazoa; phylum Chordata; order Testudines; family Dermatemydidae; genus Dermatemys; species Dermatemys mawii. The sequence goes on along the minus strand of ML677326.1, from coordinate 17,003,159 downwards.
GGTTCACTCATGTCCTGATTCTGACACTCGTTTGACTTAATCAACTTTGAAGGAGATATTTCTGATTTATACCAGAGTGAGTGATAGCAGGATCAGATCCCTAGACTCCATGGAAACACAGGTTGAAATTCTAGCAAGATAAACTCAGACTTTTGATATGTTCAGGAGAGATAATTTATTAACATAGACTTTACTCTGTGGGTTTTTTTAATATAGGACAGAGGTGGGCAAACTGCGGCCCGTGGGACCCTCCTGCCCGGTCCCTGAGTTCCTGGCCCGGGAGGCTAGCTCCTGGCCCTTCCCCTCTTGTGTGCCGCCAGAGCAATGTGCTGGGTGGCGGGGCTGCAAGCTCTTGCCAGACAGCACAGCTGCAGAGCCACAGCCTGACCCGGTGCTCTGTGCTGCACGGAGGCATGGGTGGCTCCAGCAGAGTGGCACGGCTGCCAGTCCTGGTGCTCTGGGAAGCATGGCTGTAGCACTGCCAGCCACCAGTGCTCCAAGCAGCGCACTAAGGGGGCAGGGAGCAGGGGGGTTGGATAGAGGGCAGGGGAGTTCAGGGTGGTGGTCAGGGAGCAGGAATGTGGATAGGGGTTGTGGCGGTAAGAGGGTAGGGAACAGGGGGCTTGAATGGGGGCAGGAGTCCTGGGGGGCAGTCAGGAAGGAGGAGGGGTTGCATGGGGTGGCAGGGGGCAGTCAGAGGCAGGTGGTTTGGGGGACAGAGAACTGGGGGGGTGTTGGATGGGGCAGGAGTCCCAGGAGGCCATTGGAGCGAGAAGCGGGGGGGATGTGTCAGATGGGGGCAGGGGCCAAGCCACCCCTGGTTGTTTGGGGAGGCACAGCCTCCCCTAACTGGCCCTCCATACAATTTCAGAAACCCGATGTGGCCCTCAGGCCAAAAAGTTTGCCTGCTCCTGATATTGGACCTTAAAAGCCAAAGGCCTCGCTGCTCAATGTGGAACTTTTTGTGAGTTGTGGGTTGCAATAGTATCATGGTCAAAAAGTCTTCTCCTCACACGTTTGTGAAGGGTGATGTTTGGCTGTTGGCTGCCAGCCTCACCACCCAGGAATGGCTGCATTTCTCTGGTATTGTCTATAGATATATTTCGCTTGTGCAGTGCTTTGAGATATAGATAGATTAGATATAAATGCAAATTATTCCTAGTGTCTTTATCTTAAGGAGGAGAGACAAATTTTCCATTTCCCTGTCTGTTGCTCATCTATTGCCCACCCCCCCTTCACATCTAACAGCGTCTATCTGGTTAGGGGAGGCTAGATGGGACTCTATTAGCAGCCTGTCAATATCACACTGTCAATTGACTGGAAAGACACTCAAGCAACACAAGTAGAACTGAGCATGCTACTCTTCAATGCTCCCAGCTCTTGTTGGTCTAGGAAGTAATACCATCAAACCCAAGAAATTATCCCGCAACACTGGATCTCCTGCAGTAGTCAGTGGCTCTCCAGGAACTTCAAAAATAATCCATTCAGGGATAGTTGAGCGATTACATGATCTATTGGGTGAATTAGAATATACCAAATTCCCCTATGAGGAGATGGCAATTGGTCCATACAATGTCATTTTGGACCATACAATGTCAGAAGCTCAGTCCCTAGCAGTGCTGAGCTCAACAGCAGGCACATACAGAATGTCCCTGATTAGCATGCATTAGAAATAAAGCACTATCCTTAATTAACAACAAAACAATCAAAACTGAGAAGCCACCAGAGTGATTTCATAGATTCCAAATTAATAAATCTCCATTTCTGCATGGGTGGGAATTTGCAGCTTCAACCTGCATTTAATAAAAACTGGATGTGGTACTTAAAAATTAGATTTAATAATCTAACCCCAATGGCTGATTCAGAGCCTCGCCATCACTTCCCAAATGTAATAGCAATTTTGTTTGCCTAACTCTCACATAATGCAGTTAAAATATACATACATGTTATGATTTTCAAGCACTTTTTTGTTTTTGTTTTGCAGGTGAGATTTGCATGCCCACAGTTCTATAAAACAGCCCCCCTTAAACTAGTAACAGTTACAGCCTGTGAAATGAAGTCACCATGTTGATCAACATTTAGACTGAGAATACCAAGATCTGGGTTCACCCCACAAGACTTTCACAGTTAGAACTTTTACTGGCTTCAGAAATTTTTCTGTATATAAAAAGATTGCAGATCCAGGCCTTTTATTTATGAGAAGAACTCCTGGAATTCTAAATATTTGACAGAGCAAATTCTTTCACTCTCAAGATTTTAAATTTGGTCACAGTGTATAAATGCCCTGACACTTTTCTTTTTCTCCATTCATGACCTGTTCTGTCAATTTCATCTGAATATTTGTACTCAATTTGTACAAGTAATCAAAGTACTACATAATTTACTCTTTTGTAAAAAATTATGAGAGGCACAGACCATCCCTGGAAAACACCCATATCATTTGAATTGGTAGCCTTTCACACACAATATTCACTAATGTTATATTACCTAACTCATTTACTTAAGAGATCAGTAACTTGAAAATAGTGATATCTCTCAGGGTCCAGTCCTGCAAGGGGCTGAGTTCCTTCCAATTTCATTGAATTCAATGGATGTTAAGAGGACAACATATTTTGCTCAGCACTTCACAGGATAGGGCTCTCAGTGAACAATGTACACTGATAAGCACTGGTGCCCAAATAAATGATTGCTACAAAACACCAATATCTGGTTAATGGACAAACCTCTACAGACCAGCTCTTCAGCTGGTGTAAATTGGTCTAGCTCCAATGAGGTCAAAAAAGCTATGCCAATTTACATCTGTTGAGAACAGGACTTCTTCTAAGTCCATTGACACCAATGAGCAACAGTAGAGGTAACTAAATCAATGAATGAATGAACAGAACTAGGATTTCAAACGCAAATGGTTTCCTACCTCCAGTCTGGTCCTGTCCACGTCCTTAGGCAGCTTCACCCGAATTCGATTTGTTACAATAAGTGTTTCATAAGGATAGATCTGTTACAAAAAGTAACAAAGGCATGAACTCTAGCGAAATGTGCTTCTGCTGTATGGCAATGTGTGTAACTTACAAATTTAAATGGTACATACTTGTATCCATATTTGACAAACATATTTCACATGGACACAATAAGGAGAAAGGAACACATTTAACCTTGCTAGGAAGAGGTGAATCTGAGCATTCTCCCAGTGTTGGCATGGCACTTCTTACCTTGTATTCTGTAAAAAAATGGGAAATAGGTTGAGAGTTTAGAATACGTAGGATTCTTTCATGATTGCACTAATGCACAGTTATCAGAGATGAATGTTTCACATTACTGCATTTCTTTCAATTCCTCGACTAGCTGCTGGATAATTGCATATACCGTTATCTATAGGTCACCTTCTGACCCTGGTGGTCTGGACGGCCCTAACATTATCCATTGATGAAACAATGATGCTGGTAATCTGCATCAAAGGCTGATGAGAGAGGCGTCTGCTTCCTGGTGCCATGGGGTTAAACAATGGGCGTCCTTAGCAAAAGAAACCAGAGGAGGGGAAGGGTAGAGAGTTGGAAATCTTTCTTCTCAAGTGGCTTGTGTGTGAGTTAACTTAGTTTCTTGCCTGGAAGCTCCCCCCTTCCTGCTCTGTACTGAAAATCATTAAAACCTACAGATCACTAGACACATTACAATCTTGGAACATATGAAAATCATCATGTTAACAGAACGTTCCAAAGTGACAACACCCGATGTTTGGACCAACTGAAGTGGAAAGAATGACTGCAGTGAGAATAATGAGGGTTTCTTTTCTGTTCTTTCCAGGGTTATGGGTCCTAAACTAGCAGGAGACTAGTCTAGTCTGGTCAATGTTGCTGGATATACCACCACATGGCCTCCAATCCCCATAGAATTTTGATGCTTGGAAGGACAACCAGGAGGCTTTTGTAGAACTGCTATCACCTAAAATATTTAAAATCAGAGAGAAGCGTTTCTTAAAAGCTGTGCTCCCTTATCTACTCAGATACGGAGAATAAATTAAGGATCAACACAAAGCCCTAGAGCAAAGCCTAAGGGTGGGATTTTCAAAAGAGCGTAAGTGACTTAAGAGCAGAAGTTCCCGTTTCATTTCTTTGGAAAAGCCCACCCCAGGTCTGGCTCATCATGATCACAATCAGGTTGAGTCATAATAAGGGCGGTTAATGCAGACAGATACTGCTCCTTGGGATCCTGCTAAGGTTTAGGTTCCATTGTAATATAGCGATTAAGCACAATGCATACTGTGATTGGTGATTAGACAAAAAGGTTGTTATAAGGAAGGAGGAGAAGAACTGGTCTTCTTAACCATTGAGAATAAAACAAGAAGCAATAGGCTAAAATTGCAGCAAGGGAAATCAAGGCCATACACCTGACTGTCAGGGTGGTTAAGTACTGGAATAAATTGCCTGGGGAAGTTGTGGAATCTCCATCACTGGAGATTTTTAAGAGCAGGTTAGACAAATACCTGTCAGGAATGGTCTAGATCAGGGGTGGGCAAACTATGGCCTGGGGGCTGCATCCGGCCCTTCAGACATTTAAATCTGGCCCTCGAGCTCCAGCTGGGGAGTGGGGTCAGGCGCTTACCCCCCTCTGCACATGGTGGGGTCTGCATGGCTCCTGGAAGCAGCAGCATGTCCCTCCTCCACCTCTACGCATAGGGGCATCCAGGGGGCTCTGCACATTGCCCCTGCAGTTCCTATTGTCCAGCAATCACAGCCAACGGGAGCTACAGGGACAGTGCTTGTGGACTGGGCAGTGCGCAGAGCTGCCTGGCTGAGCGTCCACATAGGAGCTGGAAGAAGGGCATGCTACTGCTTCCTGGTGCTGCCCGGAGCTTGCACCACTGACCCCCTCCTGCGTCCCAACCCCTTGCCCCAGCCCTGATCCCCCTTCAGCACTCTGAACCCCTCGGTCCCAGCCCAGAGCACCCTCCTGCACCCTGAACACCTGATCACCAGCCCCACCTCAGAACCTGCACCCCCAGACAAAGCCCTCACCTCCTCCCACACTCCAACCCCCAATTTCGTGAGCATTCATGGCCCGTCATACAATTTCCATACCCAGATATGGCCCTCAGGCCAAAAAGTTTACCCATCTCTGGTCTAGATAATACTTAGTCCTGCCATGAATGCAGGGGACTGGACTAGATGATCTCTCAAGATCCCTTCCAGTCCTACGATTCTATGATTTTAGAGTGAATTTCCTCTCTCTGCCTTTGGAATGAGACTATCACTGGCGAACAAAAGAGAACAATGGAGGCCACCGCCCAGTGCTGGGGGCATTGGGTCTGATCAACTTATGATGGCAGTACTTTATACGTTACCTTCCCATTAATTTAAAAAATAAAGAACAACCACAGCTGATTCTTTGTGATAGACAAATTGCTGAGTTGTGCTACCATCTAGCCATCGTTAACAGAGCCATGAGAGGATCTTACGGGGTAAGAGTAGTAACAGCACTTTAACAAACCCCTCTAAGGAGCAAAACACATGAAAGACAGGCGTGACTGAGAATCATCTCTCAAAGTACCTCTCATCCCCCAGCTGGCATCTTGGTCTGTTTCATATTGGCCCATACTTGCAGTCTGAAAGAGAAAGGAACAAAGAATGTAGCAAGAAAGTAAAACAAACAAATCAGTGGGTAAAACATTGTAGATTAAACTAAGAAAGCCTACCTGCATAAGCAAAGCACAAATCCTTTTAACGAAGTATAGTTTTATTATAACATAGTCTAACTTTTCCAAGCAAGTAACTGAAGCAGCTGCAAAATAACTTAGTGTACAAATGCAGAGAGGTCATTGTGCAAACAGAAACATAGGCATTGTCAAATCAGCGGTTTTCAACTATGGATGTATGTTTTTCAACAAACTTCCAGAGGAGTTAACACAAATCCAGAGCCTGAGCAGCCTAAGCAAATGCTGCAAAACCTTCCTCTTTGAAAAACTCTTTTCGCCCTAAGAGTGAGACTAACATTGACACTCCCGGTCTTGCTCTATACCTCTACCAAAGATACTGAAACCAAAATCCCTCCCCCAAGGAGAATTTCATCCCTTAAAAGGGGAAGTGCTAGAGATTCCTTGAAATTAATAATGGACTTCACTATTGCTATTTATTTTATGTTGAAGGTGCTCAGATTCTCCAGTGATCACTGGCAGTATCAAAGAGATGATTAGATAGACAGACACCTAATTCCAGATTCTTAATCCCTCATATATCCCCTATGCTTCATTCCACAGCTAACTGAAGCTGCTGTACTTGAGCTCCAATCACCAGCATCCCCCCAGGATCAAAGAGGTGGAAAAGTAGTAGAAAGTCACCTGTACCCTCCTTCCCGCACAACAGGTTTTCAAAGGCCTGGCACTATGGGCGAAGGCTAGACGTTTCACAATAGACTAATAGTGTTAGGCACTCAAATCCCATTGAAACTGAGTGGAAGCTGAGAGCGTCAAAAACCCTTAGACTGTTTGGAAATTCCCAGCCCACATTCTGCCCTCAGATGCAGTTGCTAATAAAGTCAATAAGAGCCGTGTGCACGTGACACAGCATTCTTGATCTTCCTTCTGACTGACAAATGCTAGGATGAGTTGACTGACATAACAGGATACAGGAAAAACAGTGTTTTTGTTTACGTCCCGAGATTCGTTCTTGTCTGTTCGGGGATGAGTCGCATGCCCAGCCATGTTTCCAGATCCTTCAAGGCCCCGTTTTTTTGTTTTATTTTATTATTCAGCACTGGGAGAATTGATTAAAAATAACAAACCACAAAAGTTGGTACGAGCCTGCATTCCAAACAGAGAACAGCTATGCACAGTTTTGGCCTAAAGGACTTGACCGTGCACGACCTTTTCAACTCACGAAGTTTACATGTGTGTTTCAACTTCTGCATTGTATAGATGAGAGAAATACTGCCACCTGCTGATCACAAATGTCTATTGCACTGTTTAATTCTGAATAGTAAACTGTTCTACTGCAAACATACTTGTTGTACAATGCTACACAACTGTCTTTGTCCCTTCCCATTTGGTGGCTGTGTATCCCTGCCGGAGCACTTACGGATTAATCTATGCACAACTCAGCATACAGGAGCTACAGTTTTGCCTTGGGCAGCTCCATGCTCCCTCTCTCTCAAACAGCCCTTAGTAACTATTTGCAATGTAATATGTATGCACCTGCTAATTTATTGAGATTTCAAGAAATAATCTCCCTTCTTTGCAGATTTTTATCCAGCTGCCTCAACTAGTATTATTAATTATTGGTATTACTGTAGTGCCTACAAATCCCAGTCACAAACCAGGACCCCACTGTGATAGGTGCTGTACAAACGCAGAACATAGCCCATGAAAGCTTATGCTGAAATAAACTGGTTCATCTCTAAGATGCCACAAGTATTCCTCGTTTTATTTACAGAATAAGATATCTCCTGCCCCAAGAAGTTTACAGTCTATATAGCTGTAAGAACTTCCCAGTTTTACTAATTCTATGTAATTTCCTAATCTCCCTGTTGCCTTAGATTAGAATAATTCTTACTAACAAATCAGTCAGATATCAACCACTGGTTCCCTAACTAAAGTATTCTGTATAGGCAGACATTGGAAGTCAAATTCTACCGAGGAAAAGAGAAAGGAACATAAACTCTGGCAAGTCAAATGTAAAAGTATAATTAGGCAGGCCAAGAAAACATTTGAGGAGCAACTAACTAAAGATACTAAAACTAATAGCAAAATATTTTCTAAAGCACCTCGGAAGCCGGAAGCCTGCCAAACAATCAGTGGGGCCACGGGACAATCAAGGTTTAAAGGAGCACTCAAGATGAACATACTGCAGAGAAGCTAAATGAATTCTTTGTATCGGCCTGTGTACAGGATGTGAAGGAGTTTCCCACACCTGTGTCATTCTTTTTTAGTGACAGATCTGAGGGACTGTCCCAGATTGAGGTGTCAGTAAAGGTGGTTTTGGAACACATTGATAAATGAAACAGTAACAAGTTATCAGGACCAGATGGTATTCACCTAAACGTTCTCAAGGAACTCAGATATGAAATTGCAGAACTACGAACTGTGGTATGTAACTATTGCTTAAATCTGCCTCTATACCTGATGACTGGAGGGTAGCTAATATAATGCTGGTTTTAAAAAAAGCTCCAGTGGCAATCTTGGCAATTACAGACCAGTAAACCTATCTTCAGTAGTAGGCAGACTAGATGAAGTTATAGTAAAGAACAGCACTATAGGATACATAGATAAACCTGAAATTTTGAGAAACAGTGAACACACTTTTTGTAAAGAGAAATGATGCCTCACCAACCTATCAGAATTCTTACAGGAAGTCAATAAGCATGTAGACAAGGGTGATCCAGTAGATATAATGTACTTGGAACTTCAGGAAGCCTTTGACAAGGTCCCTTATCAAAGACTATTAAGCAAAGTAAGCAGACCTGGGATAAGAGGGAAGATCATTGATCAGTAACTGGTTAAAAGATAGGAAACAAAAGATAAGAATAAATGTTTTTCACAATGGAGAGAGATAAATAGTGATTTTTAAAAGGGGGCGAACAGTGAGATAGCAAAATTTGCAAATGATACAAAATTACTCCAGATACAGTAGCTGAGTCCAAAGCTGACTGCAAAGAGTTACAAAAGGATCTCATGAAACTGGGTGACTGGGCAATGAAATGGCAGTTGAAATTCAATGCTGATAAGTGAAAAATAATGCACATTGGAAAAAGAAATCCTATCTATACTAAATGAGGGAGTCTAAATTAGCTGTTACCACTCAAGAAAGATCTTGGGGTCATTATGGATTGTTCTCTGAAAACACCCATTCAATGTGCAGTGGAAGTCAAAAAAGCGAACAGAATGTTAGAAGCCATTAGGAATGGTAATGAATGAAACAGAAAATATCATAATGCCACTTTATAAAATGATGGTATGCTCACACCTTTAATCGGGCATACAGTTCTGGTCACCCCATCTGAAAAAAGATATATTTGAATTGGAAAACGTACAGAGAAGAACAACAAAATGATTAGGGGTCTGGAACAGCTTCCATATGGGGAGAGATTAAAAAGTCTAGGACTGCTGATCTTACGAAAGAGATGACTAAGGAGGGAATTAACAGAGGTCTATAAATCCATGAATGGTATTCAGTAAGTGAATAGGGAAGTGTTATTTACCCTTTCACATACCACAAGATCACCCAATTAAATTAATCAGTGCCGTGTTTAAACTACACAAGAGGAAGTACTTCTTCATGCAACACAAGGTCAACCTGTGGAACTCGCTGCCAGGGGATGTTATGAAGGTCAAAAGTACCACTGGGATTCAAAAAAGAATTAGATTAATTCCTGGAGGAAAGGTCTGTCAATGTCTATTAGCCAAGATGGACAGAGATGCAACTCCATGTTATGGGTGTCCCTAAACCTCTGGCTGTCAGAAGCTGGGACTGGATGATAGGGGATGGATCTCTCAAAATTGCCGTTTTGTTCATTCCCCTGGAAGCAGCTGACACTGGTCACTGTCAGAAGATAGGATATGGGGCTAGATCAGTGGTCCCCAAACTTTTCAGGATCTTGCCCCCCATCCTATTCACCCCTACCCTCCGAGGCAGGGGCAGAGCTGCAGCTGGAGGGGCAGGGGCAGGAGAAGACGCTGGTATGGGTAAAGGAACCGAGGCTGGGGTTGAATTCAATGCATCTGATGTTGGGATCAACACCAAGACTGCTAGTCATTTTATATTAACAGGACGTACATTTCAAAAAATGCATTCAAATACATTCACCATTTCAGCCAAGCTATGGCACTTGGTTTTTTGCTGCTCCCCATGATTAATTGGAGGTCCTTCTTTTATCTTCAGTAAAATATAGCCCTTCTTTTATCTTCAGTAAAATATAGCCCAGATCATATACTGAATCTGTTTTCAAACTTCCTTTTGGAGACACTACTGCAATGACTACAAATATGCTCATCAACAACTGTACAGTAGAACCTCCGAGTTACAAACAACTCAAGAATGGAGGTTGTTTGTAATTGAAATATTCATAACTGAACAAAACATTGGGGTGGTTCTTCCAAAAGTTTACAACTGGGCATTGACTTAATACAGCTTTGAAACTTTACTATGTGGAAGAAATATGCTACTTTTTTGTCTCTGCTGTTGCCTGATTGAGTACTTCTGGTTCCAAATGAGGTGTGTGGCTGACCGCTCAGTTTGTAACTCTGGTGGCCGTAACTCTGAGGCTCTACTGTAGTGCCTCAGAGCCCTGTCATGGATAAGGACCCAATTGTACAAACACAAAACAACAAGACAGTCACTGCCTCGACGAGCCTACAATAACTATCATTAGACACTTGTCCTCTCTCTCCTCCTCCCCCTGCTCCCTCCCCCTTTTATGATAAAAGAAAAAGGAAAAGAAAAGAAAAGAAAAGAAAAGAAAAGAAAAGAAAAGAAAAGAAAAGAAAAGAAAAAAGAAAAGATCTGGGAAACCTACATATATGAACACTGGAAAATATCTGATTACCCACTTTAGGAAATGCAACTCATCTGTGAGTTGCTTCCCCTTTTCTCTAACATAGGTGAACTAGCTTGCTTTATATAGATGCCTGTTTTTCTCAATGATCCATTTAACACTTACTGAGTTCTGTTAATATGTGCAGACTATGTTTTTTGATCTGTGCTTGTTTTGGAAGCAAAACAGAACCCTTAATGCTCACGCGACACACAATTAAAGAGAAGCCTCAATCTGGCTGACTGCTTGTTGAAGACAGACATGCCTGAAATCCCTTGACATATGAATGTGTTATGCAGAGCTGGTAGTCAAAAGTCTTTAAAGAGTTCTATGTTATTTGTGATTATCTACCTGGTTACTAAGCTGTGTATTTATGATCCAAAATTAGCAGGTGTAATGCATTCTATACGAATACCTACCTGGTGCAATCCGTTCTTTCCGTAGCCAGGAAGTGAAGCAGATTTGGCATAAGGAAATCCTGTAAAAGACACAATATGTATCGAGAGATTTTTGCAAAAACCTTTACAATCAAATTAATAAAATCAAGCACAGACTACAAGAAAACAATTTGCAAGAGCTATTGCCAGGTCTCTGAGATACACTATAGCTGTGTATGGTTCATCTCAGTCTTGCAGGAGGTTTCTAAAAGAGAAATATATCCATATCTATAATTCATATCACATCAGCTTGGGCTCATCCCAGATCTCAGAAGATTGCACGCTTCGCAGATGGGGATGGGGAACACGTGCGCTGGGGAAGACTTCTAAGGCATAATTTGGTGTGGTAGAGAGTGGTACTGAGGACTCAGTGCTGAGCTACTACCCCAAAATGGTAATGAATGTGCCATTATTTCAGAGGTTCTGCCACCTTGCGTTCCTGGCACCTTTTGTAAGAATACGGTCCTGGTGAAATTCCAGTTCAAGAACAGCTTTTTCCCCGTGCTCTACAGTGTCAACTGGAAAAGGTATTTTCTATTTTCAGTCTTAAACTGGTGTATAGTGTTACTAGGTGCGGTTACATAGTTATTTCATTCCTCCCTGAGGTGGCTGCATTTCAGGTGTGGGTAAAATGACCTTTGCATGTTGTTCAGATTCTCTGGTAACACTAGAGATGCTCTGATCTCTTTAAACTGCCACTTTCAAACCTCCTTCTCAAATAATCAGTCTGAATGATTAGACAGATCTTTAGAAGGTATACATCTCTACAGCTCCCTTCTCTAGTTCTTTGCCAGTTTACACCAGCAGAGGGTCTAGTCCTATATGTTTAGAGAGGAGATGAATAAGAGGGAGAAAACAAAGAATGGTGTAAGAGAAAGTAAACTGGGAACTCCTATTTACACTTCCTTATAATAGGAGACTGAGGAGATGATTGATGGAACTGAAAAGCTAAATATTTTAAAAGGAAAGAAGGAAAAAGGTGCATGCACCAGCTGTGGAACTCATTGCCACAAGATCTCATGGTGACCAGAAGCTTAGCAGGATGCCAGAAAGAAAAAGGCATTTATATGAGTAATATGAAAACCCACACGTACAGTAGATAGGATTCATTAAAAAAATAGGTTATAAACTTCCTCTGAAGAAAGTGATTGTGGCCACTGTTAGTGACAGGATATTGAATTCTATGGATCAGTTATCTGATCCGCTATGGCAAACTCTCTGTTTCTTCTTAAAGAACTAAGTTCATTATTTACTATTAGCTACTATTTTGTATTGCAGTAGCACCTAGAGGCCCCAGACAGGAATCCAGACCACACTGCATTAGGCACTGAACATACAAATGATAAAGTTACAGTCCCTGTCCTGGCCTATCAAACAGATGAGTGAAGAACACTGCTGGGGAGACCAATTCCTCTGACCTCTCTGCCCTGCAGAGCAGTGACACTGAGTAGATGGCTGACATGGTGTAGCGTTATCCCAAAATATTTTGACTTTACTAGATATATAAAGGAATAGGTTAAAATAGGAATAATGAAAAGGTGTAAAGTCCTATATTCAAATTATTTAGGAACATAGGAATTGCAGTGTTAGAAGGGATCAAAGGTTTAACTCATGCAGTTTCCTGCTTCTAATGGTGCCCTGTAGTGAGGCAGTGTGGTGCCCCACTGTCCCGCAGAGGGACGAGCCTCCCCAGAGATCAAAATGGGCGGAGCTAGAGAGTCCTGCGCCTGCCCCCAGGAGGTCAGGGCAAAGGACCGGAAGTATAAAAACCGGTCCCCAGAGCTCACTTGGGAGGCAGCCACCAGAGGAGCCAGACGCTACTGGTGGATCTCCTGACTGGGAAGCCTCCACGATCCAGCCTGAGCCCACGAACTGGCCGAGCCTACCCTGCGCCCGCTACCCGGAGGACTGGCCGAGCTTGCCCCGCGCCCGCTACCCTGAGGAGCCACCCAGCCAACCCCAAGCCAGCTACCTGGAGGATGAGCCATGCTTACCGCCTCTGCCAGGCACCCCGAGGAGCTGCCGCCTCTGCCCCTCAACAGCGATCCCAAGGAGCCCATGGTCCTGGAGCCCTCTGAGGACATGGCCTTAAATCAGGTACCATTTGAGGGAGAGTAGGGAAGCAGCCCGGGGAAAGACTTAGAACCCGTATTAGTGTGTTGCAGTCAGGATCCCCACTGACTGCAGCGGGTCTTTTGCTGCTGCTAGGGCCCCGGGCTGGGACGCAGTGGAGTGGGTGGGCCTGTGACCCCCCTGCCACCCTTACTCGTGGGGGGCAGTCATCCCCTCTGCCAGACACCCGTGCTACCCATCTGGTTTTGCTCAGCCCCCTGCCTAAGGGTCTAAGCCTTGATTCTTGCGTCTGTTTGTTGCCCCACCCAGCCCTGCCCCAGGTCCTGGGCTTATTGAACTACTGCTGCTCAGCCCCTGCCTGAGGGTCTGAGCCCTGACTTTGGGCTTGTTTGTTGCCCTGCCCTGCCTCAGGGCCCGGGCTTCTTGAACTGCAGGCTCAGACTGCTTTGAGCACTTGAGCTACACGCTGGGTATTCCCCAACCCAGCAGAGGGAAGAAGGCGAGGCGGTGTGGTGCCCCACCACCCCACAGAGGGACGAGCCCCAGCGCCATCCTTCTATGCGGCCTCATCTGGTTTGTGAAATTCCCAGTGGGAATTTCCCACCATGCTCTTGGTTAATGGTGGAATATTACAGCACCAAAAGAAAATGCTTTGGGGGTAAAGGAAACAGTTTAGAATTAACAAACTTCCTATAATATCTAACAGTTTGGGAGTTTTATATTCTAAACTCTAATGAGGACAAACATTCATTTCAGGATGAACATGATGAATTTTGTGTGTGAAAATCAGAGAAGTGAAGTATAGGCGACATCTTGTGGCCATTTGGAAGACTTCCAGGGGTGAAATCCTGGCCTAATTAAAGTCAGTGGGAAAACTTCCATTGACTTCTACTGGGGATAGCATTTCCCCCAGGTCTTCATTCCATAGGAAGTTTTCAAGTATAAAAAGTTTATTAAAGCTAATGCTAAAAAAAGATATAATACATAGGTTGGGAAAAGAGTGTCTGTACATCTGGGTATAGAGCTTAGATTATCCACAAAGTCAGTTTTTTAAAAGTCATGTGATACATAGAGTACTTAATCAGCAATAACCCAGATTTAGGTGAATACAGTTTAGATATTTGAATCCAAATACTTAGGTACATAACTCATGAAAAGTTGTACAGACATTTGGTTGTGGAAAGCAAAATATATCAATGAGTGGAGATTGTCCCTCAGTAATTGACAATTAGATTGGTTATCCATTTAGAAAATACAGTCCATTAGGAAAGTATTTCAGTTACTTTCTTGTCTATGCTTCTCATCAGCACTCCAGCTCATCCTTCCTGGTTATTATATACCCTACCTTATTCCTGATTGATCTTCTTTGAATGAAACAATCTGGACTGAACTAGCTAACATACTTGTAACAATTGCAAGCATCATATGCCAAATGCTTCTGCAGTATCTTGTAGTATTCTCAAGTACTTTACTGATATGTGACAATCTGTCCTTATCAGTGCAGATACTATAGACTCATTAGCTGTATTTTAAATTGATATGGCTCCTTTCATACCATTCATGCTCATTTGAAACGTGATGAGACTGCATTTCATCAAAGGCTAATTGGGGCCAGATTTACAAGGCATTTAGGTGTCTAAAAATGCAAATAGGCACTTAATGGGATTTTCAGAAGTACCTATGTGCATATTTAGGCACCTCAATACTTTTGCAAATCTGGCCTTTCGTCTTTAAAATTAAGGATTATGGTAAAGAATAACAGAAACAACTATAGTTATAGATGACAAGTTAAAAAGTGAATGTATATTTCACAGACAAAATATTAAACTGCTTTTTTTAAAGAGGAACATATAGGGCACAACTGCATTACACTGTAAGAAAATAATAATAAATAATAATAGCATCTAGCTCTTATATAGTTTTGTCAGCCACAGATCTCAAAGTGCTTTACACAAGGGCCTATTTTACAGATGGAGAAACGGAGGCACAGGGAGGCGACTTGTCTAAGGTAACCCAACAGGCCAGAAGCAGAGTCAAGATTAGAACCCAGGTATCCCAAATTCTGGTCTAATAATATAGCCACAAGGCAAAAAAGCCTTATATATGCACAGTGTGTACTTCCTGCTACATAGTAACCAGTGTGTCACTGAAGAAAGAGAACTATTAAAACATTGAAAACTATAGAAACTTGTCTTTTTACTAACTCTATGCCCAGCAAGTGTACATAACCATACGTTCCTGACACTGTTACTCTTGTTCTTCTTTTATCACCTCCAACTGTATGTTTCATCTTGCCTTAGATTAGACTGTAAACTCTTTTGGACAGGGACTGTCTCTCACTGTGTGAGTGTACAGTGAAGCCCTGATTCTCTTTTGGGGCTCCTAAGTGCTACTGCAATACAAGGTAGGTAATAATAGTAACAAGCTAAGCATCGAAGGGTCATCTGGGAAGTGGTACAATACCAGTGGGTTATACAATCATTCGTAGAATTTCTTTTGCACAATCTCAGACCCCAAAATCAAGAATGTCTGTGGTTCAGGAAATAATAACTATTATACTCTCTTTAACTTCTCATGTTAAATGAGGGCAGTACAATGCAGCAAAAATCTATGTTGAACCATTTATGGACACTCTTTTTGTACGTTAATATAGATTTTCTTAGAAGAGCTATTTGTAGCAATCAACCTTCCAAAAAGAAAAAAAAAAGTTCAGCTGCGCTGAGGAGTCATATTCAGTTACTACTATGTTATTCTGAAATGTTATAAACAACATGTACTAAACCTACTACCATAATATACATATGTATGTCTCAGTTATATAGCAGCAAGATATTTATGCAGACATGTACGTAAGCAAGAAAAGATAAACAAAACTTTGGACAGTTATTGAGTCTTGAATACAACAGATCACACCAACACATGAAGTGTTCTGAAACATCATCAGTGCCCAAAGTGCCCATGAGCTTTGAATGAGAGAAATATTTTGCACAGAACAGAAATAATCATTACTGGTAGTAAATATATAGTTCTCTCCAGATAAATGTATATTCACACACGTATACAACCAGAGTTGATAAGGTACCAGCATTTGGATATTCAGCACTTTCCAAACTATAAGAACATAAGAATCGCTGTACTGGATCAGACCAAAGGTCCATCTAGCCCAGTATCCTGTCTAATGACAGTGGCCAATGCCAGGCTCCCCAGAGTGAGTGAACCCAACAGGTAATGATCAAGTGATCTCTCCTGCCATCCATCACCCCTGTCTGATAAACAGAGGCTACGGACACCATTCCTTACCCATCCTGGCTAATAGCCATTAATGGACTTAACCTCCATGAATTTATCCAGTTCTCTTTTAAACCCTGTTATATTCCTAGCCTTCAGAACCTCCTCAGGCAAGGAGTTCCACAGTTGACTGTGCGCTATGAGAAGAACTTCCTTTTATTTGTTTTAAATCTGCTGCCCATTAATTTCATTTTGTGAGCCCTAGTTCTTATATTAAGGGAACAAGTAAATAACTTCTCCTTATTCACTTCTCCACTTCACTTGTAATTTTATGTACTTCTCTCATATCCCTCCTTAGACTCCTCTTTTCCAAACTGAAAAGTCCTAGTCTCTTTAATCTCTCCTCATACGGGACCTGTTCCAAACCCCTAATCATTTTAGCTGCCCTTCTCTGAACCTTTTCTAATGCCAGTATATACTTTTTGGGAATAGGAGACCACATCTGTATGCAGTATTCAAGATGTGGGTGCACCATGGATTTATATAAGGGCAATAAGATATTCTCCATCTTATTCTCTATTTCTTTTTAAAATGATTACTAATACCCTGTTTGCTTTTTTGACTGCTGCTGCACACTATGTAGATGTCTTAGAAAACTATCCACACAAGAGTTGGAGGGGAAGGTGAGTTCAGCATCTTAATGCCCTAGTCTTTTCTTCAACTTGACAACGTGATGCATGAAATGGTATTCATGAATAAAATCTCTCCCACAAAGAAAGCTCAGTGGGCATACAAGGCCTAGGACATTTTGACACCTAGTCTAGAATATTAGTATCAGACAGAAAAAGCAACGAAGTAGGGTAGAGCAATTGTTACTATGGTGTCTAGTTACTACAGAGTTCAACTGTGGCTTTGCCACAAGACCCCTGTAATGGGCAGGGCATTGTTGCACTGCCCCAGAAGCAGACCTGGAACCTGACTGTGATTTAGCGAGTCACCTGCAGTTCCCTCTTGCTCTGTGGGGGAAGTAATCCATGCCAGACCTACACCTACGCACCAACTAAACTGCACTGACCAGCTCACTGGGTTTGGGAGTGAGGCTAAGGTTCTCTTCACTCCCCATCCACATGTGGGAAGGAAAATAGCTAAGCAATGATCATTGGGTCACTCTGTAGCCTACAAATACTTGAAAGATGTAAACACTGAAGAAGGAAAGGAATTATTTAGGACAGCCTGGGGGATAGAACTAGGAGTAACTGGATAAAATTAAGGAAGGGAATAAAAGAGTGAATATCAGGGGAAAAAATCTTCAAAGCCAGAATTATATAAGCTGTTAAATGGCCTTCTAAGATAAGTGGTGGAAACCCTCACTGCGCACACTGAAAACTACACTGGGCAAAACATCTGAAAATGTAAAACAAGGAACAACTTGCATCAACATGGAGATAACCACATAACCCACAGGGTCTCTTCTATCTCTGACTTCTGTGGTTCCGAATTGTGTGTGTGATATTAGAAGCAGAATGATAGTCCCACAGAGAAACCTGTGACACAGTATGTTGCTTGTATATAAAAAATGTTTACTGTGTGTTACAGACATTTTTATGGGAGCAGTTTTTGCCTCATAAGGTTTTCAGATAAAGCCTATTATTTCAAAACATGTACAGATAGCAGCATATCAACTCATCAGTCAGCCTTCTTATGGTGCATGTGCTTATATTATTTATTTGCATAATCTACGCTCATTTCTGCTGGTTGCTTCTGGATGTGAGGCGTTTGTGGCATTCAGAGACAGCTACACATGCACAAGGGCATTTGTGAAACATTCCCTGTGTGGGAAACGCCTGATGGTATTTAAGAAGGGAAATCCCCTTGCTTTGGTTCAGTAGGATCCAAAATTACTTGTTTCTTTCCACTTGGTTCACTCTAGTGACAATTCTTCTGCATCAGTTTTTTCCCCTCTCTTGTATAGCTGAGCCATAATTCCTAAATATAAAGATGATGGAGCCAGCTATCAATGGTTGGCACATTACCCTTGCTGCCAGATGTGTCTTGCAGTGGGATGAAAGCTTTTGAAAAACTGCTTCCCCAAACTGTTTATCCCAGTTGACTGTATCTCTAGCTGCCGTTCAAAGGTATTTTCCTCCAAAGTTATCTATTAGTTTTATGATTTGGGTACGAAGAGCAAAATTTAGGTTCCTTTATTCCTGATTACTATGTCCCTGTACTCCCCCACTTCCTGTCAAGTTAAATGAGGAGAACATGGAGAACACTTTCAGTACTGACAGCTAGTGAGAATGGCATTTCAAAACAATGATCCACTGGCTATTCCAATTTAGGAATACGGAGTGTTTGAGTGGAGGCCAAACGCAAAGAATGAAAATGTGCAGAGAAGCCTATGGCCTGGTTGTCTCTCTCAGTCAAGATACAATCCCACATCCACAACTAACTGCGTAAAGTAAATACTTACTTGAATATATGGTGGTTGCATTCTCTTGCATTTGCTGGAGCTGTTCTCGGTCAGTTCTAGGTCCATGTGATAGTGACTGAGTATCCAAAACTGGAGAATTAGTTCTGGTGTCCATCTCCCCTTTCAGAATCAGCCAACTGGTCTTCAGCTGAACAGAACAAAACCAAACCCTACGATTTATTCTTGCAAATTCACCCACATGAATATTCTCTGATCAATTTTTATTTGTAGTAATTTTGTACCAATCATTCACTCAATTACAAAAGTGGAAGACAGAGCATGTGCAATGCATGATGGGACTGTGTGTTAGAAGTTCTAGTATTAGACACTTAACGTGATCCAGCTAGTTAAGAATGGGTTTCCTGTTAATTACTGCTGTTACTCTGTCCTCTTTTCAGAAGTAGGGTGACCAGGCAGCAAATGTGAAAAATCAGGATGAGGGTGGGGGGTAATAGGAGCCTATATAAGAAAAAGACCCCCAAATGAGGCCTGTCCCTATAAAATCAGGCCATCTGGTCACCCTATTCAGAGCATGTGCATTTTTTAAAATTAAACTATTAATGCCCACAAATGAATCAATGTTACTTTATTACTTTTTCTCATTTTAAAATAAATACATTGAATAAAAACACCTCCACTGAACCACCAATGAGCATGGCTAGATTGAGTAAATGCATACATTTATTTCATTAGTTCAATTCTCCCCACTTTTTGCCTCTCCTGCTTGTTCTCTCACTCGTAAAATTTAGATTGTAGAAACTTTGGGGGAGGTGCAATATCTTTCTATATCTTCTGTGAAGGACCAAACACACATTTGCTGTTACTAAATAATGGGAATAATGATCAATAAAAATAAAATGTCTAAAATATAAAAAAGATTTTAAAATGGTACCCTTGAGAAGCACTAACACCCTGCATGTTTTTCCTGCATTCTGGACATTACCTTCCTATTGTCCTGATCAAAACTTCCATCCTCCCCCTCTGATCTTCTTACTGTTAGAATATAAAATTCATTGTTAGAGTTAAAACAGCATCATGGATTTTTTTTCTCCATTTTGACTAATCATACTGCAGGTTTCTGAAAAGAATAAAATGATCCATACAAACAAAAGGATTTCAGAAGTTGGAAGTGTAGTGGTATGATATCATCAACTCATTTAAGCCATTATGAAATTATTAAAATGATTCAATGCTGTGAATACATGGTATACGCATAAAATCTACTCTTCCAAGCATTTTAAAGTACCATTTTATAGGGACGATGCTACTTTCTGGGGCTTGACTGGAGGGAAAAAAAAAACCATAATTTATCTCATGGCTACACTAGCGAGTTGACAGCTGTGCAGCTGCACCAATGCAGCTGTGCTGCCGTGAGCTCTCTAATGTGGCCTCTCTAAGCTGATGGGAGAGAGCTCTCCCGTCAGATTAACTAGTCCAGCCCCCATGCCTGCTGACATAGCACTTCCACACTGGCACTTATGTCAGTGTAACTTATATAAGTCAGAGGGGTGATTTATTCACCCTTGAGTGACATAAATTATGCCAATTTAAGCTGTAGTGTAGACCAGTGGTCTTCAAACTGGGGTGCGTGAGACCACCCCTGGGGATATGCGAGACCCCGGCACCGCTGCTGATCCTTCCCGGGAGACTGCTGAAGTCGCGGTCTATTTTTGGCCCGCTGAAATAAAGCGGAAGCTTTCTATTTGGTGGCATTTCGGCGCTGTGAGCAGAGGGGGGGGGGAGCGAAAGGGGGCTGCGGCACTGAAAGTTTGAAGAGCGCTGGTGTAGACATAGCTTTACAAACAGATTGTGACTCACCTTAACACAGCTGACCAGGAGAGCAAGCCACTCCTTTTCTGAGTTGCCATGTTAATGCTCTCCGCATGGTAGCTTGGGTTTACACAGGTTTTACACCTGATCCTCTTTCCTCCCCCGAAACAGGTAGGCAGGGAGGGTAGAGAAAATGGATCTGCCACCTCAAAATGTCCACCAGCAAAGCCAAACCACTGAGGGAGGGTTAGGGGTAGGGAGTCAGCTGTCCCCCTATAAAGGGCTTCAGTAAATCATTTCACATTCAGGAGCAGAGTCACTTTCTCAGTCACAATTCCTTCCCCAGGCTCCTCCTGGACTATGTGTTACCCTGACACAAGGCAGAGACAAAACTCTCAATCCAACCATTAATGATCAACATCATGGCATTAGCAAGAGCAGGGGCTGCATAAGGGTTGTGATTAGCAATACACCTTATAAAAAGAAAACCAAAGTGCAGCCTGTATTTTCTGAACGTATCAATTTGCTACACATTGAATCAAATGTTTTGAAAATATGAAGCTACTAAAAATACTACTAAAAGCTACTAAAAAAGAAATACCACTCGCCCCAGCTTTCCCATCCACATTCACAGCCTGAAATCACGCATGGCACATTTTTCCAGCATATTTTTATTCTGAATCTAGGAGTTTATAATCTAGGAACACAGAGGCTCTTAGCTACAACAAATCTGCCTGGCACTGCTGTAATTGAGACCTTTCAAAGTCAATTTTTTGGAAGAGTTTCTTGCACTTTTTGTTTTAGAGAACATTTTTGTGCTTGTTTGTTCAAACCTGGTTTCTTCAACGAGAGAATGTTTTCTGGCTCCAACTCCTGAATGTCCTACTTCAATGTCCCTTTAGCTTAAGAAGCTGAATCATCAGTTGCTAATGTGTTTGTTCTTTAGCAAAAAGATTTGCACAACTTCTGCTGGGAGCTCCTCCGGAACAAAAGGTTGTTTCCATTAGTCTCTACATAGAAATGGATACTTCAGCACTCTCAGTTTTTGTTTTCATTTAGAATAAATTAGTAGGTGCACTCCTTTAGAAATCCAGCCAGCCTCGATTTTCTACACTCCCTTTAAGAACCTTGTTTATATATAAAACAAAGATTAAAATACATGTCCTCAGGGTACCATAGAGATATCTGACTGACCTGCATATTAACAACTAGGACCTCTCACACCAATGTATGAATAACTTTGCTGAAGTCAGGGTAGTTACATCAGTATAAAACTGACAGAGGAGAATCTGGCCTTTGATTGTGTATGTCAGCATGGAGGCTGACACAGAAAAAATATATGGCCACAAAGAAAAACTCCCTTTTCCAGAGTCATTTTGGCAAATCAGAGGCAGCTATAAAATAATTAAGGATGACAGGCTTATGGAATAGGATGTTAGGCCCAGAATCTCAGCTGGTGTAAATCAATGTTCTACTGAAGTCAATGAAGCTATACCGATTTACACCAGCTGAGGATTCTGCTTTGTGTTTTGCTTGTGGTTTTCCCAAAACTCACTCTAATGATTCAGGCCTTTTTGCTTTGTCAGTAGCTTTTTGCTTTGTTTGACTATTTACTACCAATGATTTGTAGCTCTGCAGAGGAGGAGAAATTAAAGGCTTTGGATAGACTTTAATGTTTGCTATTTATCCTAAAGCCAAGCGCTCAAATAAATGGATTCCATCTCATTGACACTGAGGTGACCCTGATATGTGCAATGCAGATACTGTGAGCTGAAAACATCTATCAAAGTCCAAACGATAAAGCATATTAAAGCACCACAGGACTTTGCTTTGTTCTGAAGCTTAAGCAGGACAGTCTAAGAGGTAATTTAAATGTCAGTGATTTAAATCTGTTTATGCAATTGCCTAGCATCAGACATTTCAGTTATGGAGAATGTATGCACACTGACTCACTGTACTCAATCTTAGTCTGACTGATAAAGGCAAGAGCGCTGATGCAATATACTTAAACGTCTGTAAGGCATTTGACTTTGTGACACAATATTTTGATTAAAAAACTAGAATGATACAAACTGAAACTGGCAGATGTTAAACAGATTAAAATCTGGCTAACTGATGGGCATCTATATGTAATTGTACATGGGAAATCATCATCCAGCGGGTTTATTTCTAGCTGGATCCCATACGATGGTTCTTGGCCCTACCCCACCATTTTTATTAATGACCTGGAAGAAAACAAAGTCATCACTGCTAAAGTTTGAAAATGACACAAAATTGGAGGAGTGGTAAATAATGAAGAAAAGAGATCACTTATTCAGAGTGATCTGGATCGCTTAATAAACTGGGCACAAGCAAACAATATGTATTTTAATATGGCTAAAGGTAAACACATACATCTAAGAACAAAGAATGTAAGAACTAAGGATTTCCAGGATGGTGGACTCTATTCCTGGGAAGCAGTGACTCTTGAAAAAGATTTTGGGATCATGGTGGATAATCAGCTGAATATGAATTCCCAATGTCACACTATGGCCAAAAGGGCTAACACAATCCTTGGATGCATAAAAGGGGGAATCAAGAGCACAGAGGGTTTTTATCCTCTCTATTTGACATTGGTGTGACTACTGCTGGAATACGCTGTGAAGTTCTGGTGTCTACAATTCAAGAAGGATGTTGAAAACTTTGGAGAGGGCACCGATAAGAGCCACGATTAAAGTATTAGAAATATAAACCCTTTAATCATGGCTCTTATCAGTGCCCTCTCCAAAGTTTTCAACACCCTTCTTGAATTGTGTATAAGCATGTCTATAAGTACTTCCATGGGGAAAAATATTTGATAACAGGCTTTTTCAGTCTAGCAGGGAAAGGTATAACAAGATCCAATGGGTGGAAGCTGAAGGTAGACAAATTCAGTCTTGATATAAGACATAAATATTTATCAGTGAAAGTAATTAACAGTTGGAGCCATTCACCAAAGGTTGTGGTAGATTTTTCATTACAGGCAATTTTTAAATCATGACTGAAATTTTTTAAAAAATGTATGCTCTAGTTCAAAGGAAATAATTTTGGGGAAGTTGTATGGCCTGTGTTTTACAGGAGGTCAGACTAGGTGATCACACTCTTCTGACCTTGGAATCTATGAATCAACAGCATCCAGACAGAAGCCCTTATTTATTTATTTCTTCACATCTGTAAATCAGTCAGGTCTGATGCAGAACAGGATCCAAACCAGAAGAGACAATGCTCTCCATGCAAAGAAACATGGGTAATTTTAAAAAAGTCAATGATGAGTACAATAAACATCCTACTTTTGACAGCATAAATTAATCTACAATCTTAAACAAAACCACGAACCCTAATTATCACCATAGAAAGATTTTGAAACCTGATTCTCTTCTTTTCTGAATGTGGTGTCCTCTGCTTATTTGAGTCCGTGATGTACCTGCTGTATTTCCTAAATATTCACCTCCATTTAAGACTTTGCTTCTCTTACTGCTTACCGTTTAAAGCCAAATTATGGCTAATCCAGTGCAAGTGCAACAGATGAGAGATGTATGAACTATTCCATCTGGCCCCCTCCCAACCCACTTTGTGCAGTCAGGCAGAGGGTAGTCAAGCATAGCTTGGCTGCAGGCTCTGGGCAATGCAAGGGGCTGGGATGGACAGCTATTGCGGTCAGCAGCAATAGTAGTTACAGA
The DNA here is from genome assembly GCA_007922305.1 of Dermatemys mawii. Lineage (NCBI taxonomy): Eukaryota > Metazoa > Chordata > Testudines > Dermatemydidae > Dermatemys > Dermatemys mawii. The sequence continues at coordinate 16,978,965 of ML677326.1, read as the reverse complement.
GGAGACATAGCTCACAGGGAGGAGGAATAGGAAGGAACCCGACCTCCCTGGCATAATGGCAGGCCTCTTGCATCACTTGAACACCTTGGTGTACTGCATTAAGTGCTATGACTACACATCTATCACCGGCAGTTTGTTCCTCTCATTCTTTTTTCAAGGGAAGAAGTGTATGAGCTGTGGAGTGTTTTGTTTTGGTAGGGTGAGGTTTTTTTTTGGGGGGGGGGGGGGGGGGGCGGAGGGAAGGGCAGCCTTTGTCTGTGAATATAGAAATATCTCAGAAGTGACCATTAACCGGTCGGTCACAGGTGAGAAAAGTATAATCAGCCTCTCTTATGGGATATCAATTTTCCAAATACCCTTTTGTGATGCAACCTTGAAATGTGGTTCGCCTTGTTCATTAAAAGCTACCGATATTCTCTCTTTAGAATTCTGCTGCTTAATCAGCCTGGAAGGGGGAAAGAACCCAGGAGCTGCTGTGGCAGTTGGGTAAGTGAATGGAATAACAGGGGATTCTTGATGGAACCCAGGAAATGCCAGGAAAAAAATTCCACATATGAATTGCTTCTATAAGGTAATTTTGGGGTAAGAAATCTCCAATATGGAGAAATTAGGGTAATCAGAGGTTGGTAGCTCCATATAATGGATTTAGCCAAGAAAATTGTTAGAGGTCAGGTAAATGCATTGCAGGCACTGACTCTGGTAACACACAACTGCACACATTGAATGAAAAATAAAAGAATAGCAGAAGAATACAAACTCTGCATTTTTCCCAGCCTGAATACATCATTTTTGTGGTACTTAACTAGCTGTAGCACTTGTGAACTGTAAAATACTGCCACTTTAATATGGGTCTTGAATTTTCAGAAGCTGATAGCTGGATTTCACTCCAAAACATTTACAACTTCTATATACCTTGAATCAAACACTGTTTGCTATTTTTAGTGGTTTTTCGTCACACTCTGTGGTTCCATTATGAAATTTTTTATTTTACTGCTTCATTTGAAGCATGCATGATTTATACAGGTCTTTTTCAAAATCACATGCTGAGTCTGGTTACTATGTGCCACAAAAACATTTTCTGTATAGTTCTGTTTAGGAATTCAGGTACCAATCTTGCAATTGGGTCTGCCCATTTAGTTCCAATTGTATGGTGCAAATCAGAAGCCATCTTCAGCCAGGTTACAGCCATTAAAAAGGGATTTGTACTCAATGGATATAACCTCATTAAAGAATTGTTCTGATATTATGATAAAGTAAAAAAATCTTGCCAATGAAAGATGGATATTGAATATGCACCGTCTTTCAAATAACTTGAAAGTTTGTTTTTTGCTGTAATATAGAAGCAGAAATTACCTTAAAATTTAGATATTCCACAGGATTGCACCTGAAAGCAGGATAGTAATGTACTATATTTAACATACTATTGTGTCATTCTGATAATAAACAAATTACTTTAAGATCGGTATTAGCTTTAAATTAATAATGGACAGCAAGACATCACTATTCTAACCACTTCCTGAGTCTTCAGACTATTTATGCAGAGAGCTATCAATTTTCTGTTACTTAATTATTTTCCTTTTTGTTTTTAGACAATAGGGATTCTGGCATAATTAAATGAAAATATGATAGCACAACTAGTTTAGTGGTAAATATGCATTTCCTTAACAAGGGCATGCATAGAAAATACTGCAGCAGAGAAAAGCAGACTGTACCATGCTGTCTGTAGATAGGGGGTTTCCTATAGATGTTATCTTTTACTCCAGTGTCTGAGAAAGAGGAAAGAAAAAGGAAAGAACAAAAGAGTAAGCAAACAGTTTAGACCATGCTTCTTCTGTTTATTCTAAAAAATAAAATAAAAAATCACTTGAGCAGAAACCATTCATTCATTTTAATGTGTAGTAACTGCTATTATAATACAATGCAATATTTCTTATCATTAGTACACACTTAAAACATTCTGGGCTACATGGCTGCCCCAAATTTTCCATCAATCCTAAAGGGATATATTAATATGGCTCCTTACCTATCAGTTCATTTAGCAGATGGGTACTTAAAAAATTTAGCCTAACATCGTATCCATAAATTGAACAGGCCTGTGCAACCAGCAATAACATTTACAGCAGTGGTTCATAAACTTTTGTACTAGTAACCCCTTTCACACAGCAAATCTCTGAGTGCGACCCCGCCTTATAAATTAAAAATATTGTTTTATATATTTAGTACCATTTTAAACGCTGGAGGCAAATGGGGTTTGGGGTGGAGGCTGACAGCTCACAACCCCCCATGTAATAACCTTGTGATGCCCTGAGGGGAGCCGACCCCCATTTTGAGAACCCCCTATTTAAAGACAACTACATCTTCTATGTTTAACATCAGATAACATTGTCTTTTTGGGATTCTCCTAGTGCAAACTTGTTGATTTACAGAAAAATGTGAAGCGTGTAACTTATTCACTTCTGAGATCATGTTTAACAGCTACCATATTTTCACTCCTCAGAAGAAATAAGGTTTTATGTTATTGTTCTACAGTTCACAAAGCAATGCAAAATCCATTGACAATTAGGAGAAAATGAACACATGCTACAATTGAAGATTAAAAGCTAAGCAATGAATGCCTACCTGGAACATGGAAATGTCTAGGAGCCTGCTGATAGGCAGAAGGCGAAGATTTGCTGTCTGAATACATAGATAAGCTTGGAGTGCTCCGACCACTTTCACTGCCTCCAAAGGGAAGAGCAAAGAAAGCAGATAAAAGAAAAAAATGGAAAGCAAAGTAGAGTACTTCAAGCATAAAAAGCTTACTCAAAATGACTTGTTAATCCAACATTTTAAAATAAATAGTTCTGTGTAAAACCTCAACTTGCTTATTAGCACCACGTCTGGTTTCTGACGTGACTCTTAGCAAAGGCAATACCGTACAGTGGGTCAAACGCTAAACAGATCTAGGAACTGGAGTTTGCTATATGAGCAATAATCTATACTTGATGGATAACATCACGTATAAGCATCAGCCTTGTAGCTCTGCTCTGAAGCCTAAAATTCTCTTCTCAAAATGTGATGCTGTTAAAAAAATTACACAAAAGAATCTTCAGGAATCTGTAGGTCCTTTTTTTCAAACGTTTCCTTCGTAGTCTTAACTGAGCAAATATATTGGGGAATTTTAGCAAAGTTTAAGGTTATGGCATTAAATTATAGCCTGCCCTTAAAACCATCAGTGAAATCATTCAGTAATGTTAAATTAATTCAAGGCAGGACAGCACCAGAAAAGCAGCTACTATGGCTCAGTCATATCTTATTGGATATATAAATTACAAAATAGACTTGTTGAGATCTTGTACTATGTTTATTCTAACTTTCCCTCTTGATAACTCTCCACAGGATTTTATTTATATGCAGGCAGGGTTGGATTATCAAGTCATGGATCTATAATGCCATAGCCAACTTGGCAGAATTTAAAGGTACAGACTATACTATTGATCCGTACCCATTTATACTCTTATTTTGTCAAATACTCTTCATATACTCCATTTATTTCCTGTCAATTAATCCTCAGAGCACACTCTATGGCATTATAATGCTGCTTGGCAAACAAAAAAGTAAAGCTCTACTTTTTTGGGACTTGTAAAATCCAGTTCATGTGTAGCATTGTTAAGCAACTGGTGGCTAAACACGATATTTTTACAAAACAGAACTGCTGACCATTTGCAGCAACCATTTTAAAGAGGGTGGAGCACAGAATTAGTGGATATTAATGATGAAGGTACAGCAGTTCTTTTGAAGAAAGGCCAGCAGCCCAGAATATAGCTTTGGATGTATCAATGAGCACTGCCATGTGGGAGAAAGAGGTTGATGGGTAATTGGGTTAGTAAAATGCCCACAGCAAAGGTGAAAAATCTGGTAAACTGGGGATGGAGCAGGGGATTGCTAACAATTCACAAAGCCGAGCAGCCTCTGTTGAGGAGTACTGGAGAGAAAACAAATACAGTCCCACAGAATGTCATGTATTCCATCATTTTAACCATGGGCCTGCCATTGATGGGAGTATTGCTTAATAGGAGCAGGAGAAGGCCCTAGGAGAACAGAGGAGAGTGCTGTGCATCTCATGAATTCCTGCTAATTAATCCATTTTATTGTGGGATTGTTAATTTCCTGTACCGTTCGGAATTAAATGAAGATAATTTAAAAGACAAAATAATTAGGAGTCACTGCTATCGTTTATCTGGTAGCAATGATTCCATAAGACGGTAACAAGTTTTTAAAAAGTATTCTGCATAGTTCAGAGACTGAAATTGGAGCAATATTAGTTGATATTCTCCAAGTACCACCACAACCGAGGGCTTGATTGTGTAGTTACTGCAAGCCCCGAGTAAGGGGCAACATGTCAACATGCTGACCTGGGAGCAAACCAGAAGCTAAACGGTGACTGACAGAATCACAGTTTGGCTTTTGGTTCCCATCTTGCTCCAGGGAGAAAGCCAGGTGTGCCATTCATTTACCGGGCACAGATTACTTCCCCCTCTGTGCCAGCTCAGCTGCTGCATTTCACCCACTTCTTGTCCCTACTAACCCTGCTAACACCTGGATGGGGAGTAGCAGCCCTGTAGAAACATCTCTCCCTTGACACTATACCACACAATGCAGATAGCAAGGGAGTGTCTTATATTCCTTTACCCCCTTAAAATGGGTGCATGGGAGAAATCCCAGCCTCACCCTAAATAACAAGGGGCATGGCATGGGAAATAGCTGCTTCTTGGTTAAGGCCTATGTGCACCATTGTATCCCAATTATTATCACCCCCCTGGAATGTCACATCCCAGAGTAGAGTTTGTCTGGAAAGGTTGATAAAAAAGCAGAAAGGACATTTTAAAGTTATGGAGTTTTCAAAAGATGCCTGTCCTTCGCTTGTTCAAAATTCCTGTATCACTAAACATTTGTAGTTGGGGTACTGGAAGGCATGGCCCTTAATAAATCACATACTTTGGGCACTTAAAATAGTCCATGTGGATAAAATCCTCACCAGACAGGATTAGGGCTCCATTGTGCTGAGAATCATATAAACACAGACATAAATCCCTAGAGCAGGTGTTATTTTCCTGTTATGTTTAAGGGACCAGAATGAAGTGTGGAACAGAAGGAGAGAACTTGTGAAGAGAGGACAGAGGCAGAGAATGCAAGCACATGGAACTGAAGGCTGCAATTCTGCCAACTGCTTTGTGTGGGATGCACCTGTGTGGAGTGGTTTGTAAGATCAGGGGCTAGATTTTTATTTAAAGAAAAGAAGGAGGCAAGCTATTCTTAGGGCCCCATATACCATACAAGCTGAGCCACCATTTAAATGATTAAAATTATGTCAAAAATTTGCCACTGATTCTGAGAGAGTGCCAAATTATGAATATTTAGCAATAAATCAAACTGAAGGCCAAAGGTCCCATTATCTAGCTTCCAACAATCCCTAAGATCCTCTATAATTATTTCTTGCCTGAGGTTTCTCTTGGTAAAAGCTGAGTAAAGACTCCAGGTCTGATTCCGTAGAATTTACAACTACTGGAGAGAGCAGTTTTATAAAGTTTTGGTTTGGTTCTCTGCCATTAGCAGAGTGAAAAAATAGAATCATGAACTCTTTCCTGGATTTCATTTTATTTTATTTGGAAAGAATCTTGAAAGCTTTACTTTGAACTTAAGTACCAACCACAGAAACATACTCATGTCTCTTGGCTTTTAACAAGACAGACTGCCCTTTTAACCCTGTATGTTTGGAGTGTAATGACCAGACCTCAAAACATCATCCCCTCTCATGCCATTCCATGACTGGACGGGAAGAATATAGTGTCTTTTTGTACCTCCTCCTTCTCAGCAGCATGCTGCTTATTGTCAGTCCCTTACATTTCCAATCTAGCCATTGACACTGCAGAACTGTATTTTTGTCTTGGAGGATGGCGGGGTCTGGCAAGAATTTTGCAGATTCACGAAACAGCTAGAAAGCTATTGTAAGGGTAATGTGCCTGAAAATCCTTCCTGCCTTGGAAGTCAACACGCACAGTCATCACTGGCCCAGAAACAGCCATTCCAGAAATGATTTCTGAAATTGGGTCATTTTACATATCCAGATGTTAAGCACATGAATTTGGTTTTTATTTGAAGTCTTGAAAACAGCAATGATTCTTTCAAAGCCAGTGAGTAGTAAGGTGGAATAAAAAGGACATGTCCTGGAAAATGTGGTTCTTAAATTAAGAAAGGCAAGTCACACTCCATTGCATTGTGAAGGTGGGATTTTCCAAAGCTCTCAACATTGGCCTAACTCTCACTGACTCCATTGCATCAACAGGAGCATAGTTAGACCAAACTTGAGTGCTTTTAAAAATCCTTACATGTCTGAATTGTGATGGCCACTAACTGTGGGATAAATAAGTGCATTCTTACCAAGGCTGTCACTAAAGTCAGAGAAATCACTTCTATGATTAAAAACAAACAAAAAACACCCAACCTAAAGACAACCAGATGATTTGAGGACTTTTGTGTGTGAGTAAATGAGATAGTGGAGGGTCAAATCTATTACAACTGCCAAGTTAAACTGTGGGTGGCAAAGAGAGAGAGCAGAAACTTAGTGACAACATTCTTATTGCCAAAAAAAGGGCCAACCTGATGAATTGTCAGTGAGGGCCTATGACAAAGCCCATTGTAGTCAAGAGAAAGAACATAAGAATGACCATACTGGGTCAGACCACAGATCCATCCAGCCCAGTATCTATCTGCCAACGGTGGCCAATGTCAGGTGCCCCAGAAGGAGTGAACCTAACAGGCAATGATCAAGTGATCTCTCTCCTGCCATCCATCTTCACCCTCTGACAAACAGAGGCTAAGGACACCATTCCTTACCCTTCTAGCTAAGAGCTATTAATGGACTTAACCTCCATGAATTTATCCAGTTCTCTTTTAAACCCTGTTATAGTCCTAGTCTTCACAACCTTCTCAGGCAAGGAGTTCCACATGTTGACTGTATGCTGTGTGAAGAACTTCTTTTTATTTGTTTTAAACTTGCTACCCATTAATTTTATTTGGTGGCTCCTAGTTCTTATATTATGGGAACTATAAGTAAATAAGTTTTTCTTATTCACTTTCTCCACACCACTCAATGTTATATACCTCTATCATGTCCCCCTTTAGTCTCCTCTTTTCTAAGATGAAAAGTCCTAGCATCTTTTATCTCTCCTCATATGAGACCTGTTCCAAACCCCTAATCATTTTAGTTGCCCTTCTCTGAACCTTTTCTAATGCCAGTATATCTTTTTTGAGATGAGGAGTCCACATCTGTATGCAGTATTCAAGATGTGGGTGTACCATGGATTTATATAGGGGCAATAAGATATTCTCTATCCCTTTTTCAATGATTCCTAACATCCTGTTTGATTTTTTGACTGCCGCTACACACTGCATGGACGTCTTCAGAGAACTACTCACAATGACTCCAAGATCTCTTTCCTGATTAGTTGTAGCTAAATTAGCCCCCATCATATTTTATGTACAGTTGGGGTTATTTTTTCCAATGTGCATTACTTTACATTTATCCAGTTAAATGTCATTTGCCATTTTGTTGCCCAATCTTTAGTTTTGTGAGATCTTTTTGAAGTTCTTCACAGTCTGCTTTGGTCCTAACTATCTTGAGCAGTTTAGTATCATCTGCAAAGTTTGCCATTTCGCTGTTTACCCTTTTTTCCAGATCATTTATGAATAAGTTGAATAGGATTTCTCCTAGGACTGACCCTTGGGGAACACCTCATTTCCCCTCTTCATTCTGAAAATTTACCATTTATTCCTACCCTTTGTTCCCTGTCTTTTAACCAGTTCTCGATCCATGAAAGGATCTTCCCTCTTATCCCATAACAACTTAATTTACATAAGAGCCTTTGGTGAGGGACCTTGTCAAGGGCTTTCTGGAAATCTAAGTACTGGATCCCCCTTGTCCACATGTTTGTTGACCCCTTCAAAGAACTCTAATAGATTAGTAAGACATGATTTCCCTTTACAGAAACCATGTTGACTTTTGCCCAATAATTTATGTTCTTCTATGTGTCTGACAATTTTATTCACTACTATTGTCTTAACTAACTTGACCGATACTGACATTAGACTTACCGGTCTGTAACTGCTGGGATCACCTCTAGAGCTCTTTTTAAATATTGGCGTTACATTAGCTATCTTCCAATCATTGGGTTCAGAAGCTGATTTAAAGGACAGGTTACAAACCATAGTTTCAAGAATCAGAGGGGTAGCCGTGTTAGTCTGGACTTGGAGAAGTGACAAAGAGTCCTGTGGCACCTTAAAGACTAACTAAAGTTTTAGAGCATAAGCTTTCGTGGCTAATACCCACTTGGTCGATCCCACGAAGTGGGTATTAGCCACGAAAGCTTATGCTCTAAAACTTTAGTTAGTCTTAAAGGTGCCACAGGACTCTTTGTCACTTCTGCAAACCATAGTTTATAGTTCTGCAATTTCACACTGAGTTCTTTCAGAACTCTTGGGTGACTGCCATCTGGTCCCTGTGACTTGTTATTGTTAAATTTATCAATTAATTCCAAAACCTCCTCTAATGACACTTCAATCTGTGACAATTCCTCAGATTTGTCACCTACCAAGGACAGCTCAGGTTTGGGACTCTCCCTAACCTCCTCAGCTGTGAAGACTGAAGCAAATAATTCATTTAGTTCATCCCAATGACTTTATCATCTTTAAGTGCTTCTTTTTCACCTCAATCGTCCAGGGGCCCCACTGGTTGTTTAGCAAACTTCCTGCTTCTGATGCACTAAAAAAACATTTTGTTATTAACTTTTGAATTTTTAGCTAGCTGTTCTTCAAACTCCTTTTTGGCTTTTCTTATTACATTCTTACACTTAATTTGACAGTGTTTATGCTCCTTTCTATTTACCTTAGTAGGATTTGACTTCCACTTTTTAAAAGATGCCTTTTTATCTCTCACTGATTCTTTTACTTGGTTGTTAAGCCACGGTGGCTTTTATTTTTTAACTGTGTTTTTTAATTTTGGGTATACATTTAAGTTGAGCTTCTATTATGTTGTCTTTGAAAAGTGTCCATGTAGCTTTCAGGGATTTCACTCTAGTCACTGTACCTTTTAGTTTCTGTTTAATTGACCTCCTCATTTTTGTATGGTTCCCCTTTCTGAAATTAAATGCCACAGTGTTGGGCTGTTGAGATGTTCTTCCCACCACAGGAATGTTAAATGTTGTTATATTATGGTAACTATTTCCAAGCAGTCCTCTTACAGTTACCTCTTGGACCAGATCCTGCACTCCACTCAGCACTAAATTGAGAATTGACTATCCCCTTGTGGGTTCCTGTACCAGCTGCTCCAAGAAGCTGTCATTTAAAGTATCAAGACATTTTGTCTCTGCATTTCATTCTGAGATGACATGTACCCATTACTATCCATAGAGATTCTGTGAAACGTGGATTAATTTAAGATTTTTACTTAATTTGATTCTACATTTTCGTTCACATATAGTGCCACTCTGTCACCCCTCACCCCCACGCATGACCTGTTCTGTCCTTCCGATATATTTTGTATCCTGGAATGATTATGTCCCATTGATTTTCCTCACTCCACCAGGTTTCTGTGATGGCTATTATATGAATATCCTCCTTTAACACAGGGAACTCTAGTTCACCCATCTTATTATTTAGACTTCGAGCATTTGTGTACAAGCACTTTAAAAACTTGTCACTATTTATTTGTCTCCCCTTTCTGATGTGTCAGATTCTTTTTTATGTGAATGCTTCTCGTCTGATCTGGCCCCTACTTTATCCTCTTCCATCCTCTCTTCCTGACTGAAGCCTAGTGAATCTCTATCAATAGACTCTCCTCTAAAAGAAGTTTCTATCGGATCCATATACTCTTCTGCAGCAATCGGCTTTCCACCATCTCTTAGTGTAAAAACTGCTCTGCGACCTTTTCAATGGTAAGTGCCAGCAGTCTGGATCCACTTTGGTTTAGATGGAGCCCAACCTTTCTGCATAGGCTCCTCCCATCACCAAAGTTTCCCTAATTCCTAAAAAATCTAAACGCCTCCTCCCTACACCATCGTCTCATCCATGCATTGAGACTCTGAAGCACTGCCTGCCTATCTGGCCCTGTGTGTGGAACTGGAAGCATTTCTGATGATGCCACCATAGAGATCCTGGATTTCAGTCTCTTTCCTAGCAGCCTAAACTTGGCCTTTAGGACGTCTTTCCTACCCTTCCCTACATGTCCCACGATCACCGGCTCCTCCCCAGCACTATGCATAAGTCTATTTAGATGCCTCGAGAGATACACAACCTTTGTACCAGGCAAGTCACCATACGTTCTGGTCGTCACAAACGCAGCTACCTATGTTTCCAATGATCGAATCTCCCATTATTAACACAAGCTTTTTCCTGGTGGAAAAACTGGAGATTCCTCCCCCAGAAAGGTAACCTCAGTGAAAGAGGATACCCCAGCATCTGGAAGGAGGGTCCCAACTATGGAAAGGTTTCCCTCTGCTCTCGTTGACTGCTCTCCTTCCCTGGACCTTTCATCCTCCTCAGCAGTGCAGGGGCTGTCTGACCGGAGGTGGGACGAATCTGCAGTGTCCTGGAAAGCCTCATCAACATCCCTCTCTGCCTCCCTTAGCTCCTCCATTTCCACCACGCTGGCCTCCAAAGCCTGTATGCAGTCTCTGAGGGCCAGAAGCTCCTTGCACCAAATGCACACATATGCCACCCACACACAGGGCAGGTAATCATACATGCTACACTAGGTGCAAAAAACAGGATAGTCCCCATTCTGCTGCTGGGCTACTGCCTGTATTCTCTCCTACAGCTACCTAGATTAATGATAGGGTTTTTGTTTAAATCAAGAAGTTTAGATTATTGTTTAGTTTAAAGGTTTTAAAGAATGGCAAGTATATCTCACTCACTTCCCAAACTCCCTGTTAACAGCCCCTGTTCACAAAACGACCTGATCGCTGACTCACTGCTTTATAAAGCCCTGGTCTTCCTTATAGCCCTGCCCCCTAACTAAGGCTCAGCCAGTAAACAGAAGCTTCTAGATTTCAAACCTTGTGTAGAAGCTCATAGCTTCCAACTTCTGGCCACAGCACACGGTCCTTCAAACAAAACAAACAAACAGAAAGACAAAGGCCTACTGGTGTGGTGAGATTTCTCTCACTCGGAAGTTTAAAGAAAAATATTGTTAAATAAATGTGGAGAGGTAATTTTGAGTTTACAAAGATCTGGTCTAGTATTGTAACTAGTGTATTACAATTAGACTTGTTCAAGTCTATCAGCCAAGCACAGCTCTAATTACTTTGAACTTAAATGGCAAAAAAAATATAATCTTATTTTGAGCCCTCGGCACTTGACAATAGTTGATCTACACTCCCATGATGTTTGCTCCTCCCACTATGATCTCTCCATAGTTTTTCCTACATTTTTAAAAACAGAGACGGTAACGTCAAACGTTTGTCAAGATAAAGAAGGAGGGCATCCTAAGTATTTAGAAAAAGACACTTGGAGATCTCAGATCTCCTTTTTTGTTATTATTTGCTGTGACACTAATTCAATGTAATACTTATTTAACCCATATGTAAATTGTATAAAAATACTTACCTACACCTCATAGGAGAGTTGTAAGGCTTAGTTAATAAATGTTTGCAAAGGGCTCTAAGCTCCTTGATAACAGGTGCTAAAGAAGTGCAAAATATTATTATTTTGGTTGTTTTACTAATTGTTATTTTGTAACAACAGGCTGCCGCTTGATGGTTTGTTTTCCAAACTATGGCAATACATAATTGCGACTGCACATGGCAGTGACAGGGAGTCATGAACATATACTGGTTTAAGTGTGATCAAATAGAAGTGCTGCTGAGCAACTGTTAATTGACTTTAAAACGAGAACATTCCACATGGTGTAATCATGCAGTGCAGTACACAGACAGGTTTTCTAGCTAAATGAATCAACTCTGATAAAACTGTCCAGCTTTACAGTACACATAAAACTGTATCCAAGCAGAGACTCATGTGATACAAGAGTGTGCCTCAGCCCTCCTAGAAGTGGGGGACAGAATCTTTGTAGGTAGATTGTCTGTTCAAATGGCATCACTTTGTTTAAACGTATTCTTTTTCTCCAGAATTCTCTTTTGGGGGTCACATTTTCAGGGTATGGGCCTGATTCTGCTCTCCTATTTACACCAATGTACAAGTCACCTCCTTTCCTATAATTGCTCCGAAGACAAAGCTTTGCTTCATCAACTCAAATAGGACACATCGATAGAGGATACAAAAGTAACTGCAAATGCTTGTGGTTTGTGCCCATTTGCTTCCCCTTCTTCCCCACATTAATCCTAATGGAAGGACATTGTTGTGATCATTCAACACTCTGCCTTCCTTTCTAATGTTTAAACAACATGCCAAGCAAAAGTACACTCTGCCTCAAAGGTTCCAGAGATTCCCGCATCACAGTGCCCTGTCTCCAGCATGCAGAACATTAACAATGAATATGCCTTTGTGAAATATTTTGACAGGAATGAGCATCAATTTATCCAAATATATAACAATAACGTTTCAGTGCTTTAAATTATATGGGCCAGATTCACAGCTGATCAATGGAGCTATGCTGATTTAACCAGCTGCAGATCTGGCCCAATAGATGTTAACAGCGTTAAAAATGGACAAGCTCTCTAAACGTATTGTAAGAAAGATGGATGGATATTTGATCCTCTAGGGTGTTTATGTCCCTTATTCCAATATCCGGTTAGCTTCACTAAAACATGGAAACAAGGTTAAATATTTCTGGAAACAATAATAAACAAAATTTACAATTATTCCCCCACTCCCCCATCTTCAATTTTTTTTCCCCTTTGGAAAAAACATTGAACATTCACTGAAAAAAACACAGCAGGTCCCAGAGACTTACATAGTATGTCAAGAAAGCACTCGCACAAAGTTAAGACAGACTATCCTGTTGGAAGCCATGCTTGCACAAAGAAAGTCAAAACACACTTGGAGAGGTTATCACAGCACAGTCGGCATTTCTGGACCTTACCTTTGAAGAAAGGGATGTAATGATGTCTGAATGTAGATGTAGGGCTTGGGTTTTGGGGCAGGGAGATGCAGCTACTGGTACCAAGAGTCTGAGTACCAGCTAGGGGGCAACAAAGAGTAAGTGAAAATAAACTATTCTGTTCACTCACTGAAAGCCACAAAATATTCCTAGCAACGACACCCTTCTCACAGGAGCAGTTTTCTCTTGATGACATACAAACTTGGAAAGTATATTTTAGCTCCAGTCTGTCTTGTTTCTAAAACAACGCAGGTCATACTATGCAGATTGGTAAGGGACAGAGACTTTCCATGAGTGGAAAGAGAACATCACACAAAATGCTGATAACCATGTCCTGGGTTACGCAGGAGGTCAGACTAGATGATCAGTAGGGCCAGATTTACACCTTATGCACCACTAGGCACAGCATCTTCCAAGCCCCCTGCCTACAGCTGATTGTTGTGTTTTCCATAAAAAATGAAATGAAAAAAATATAAACACAGCCTTCCTGGGAAGGAACAAGGTCCTCCACCACACACGGCGCTCCCCACCCACCTCAGGCTAGGTGCAAGGTGGGGACTGTTCCTCTCCCCACAGGGAGCCTCCCCAAGTGCGTTCCATCTCTCCTGCAGCCTGGGGTGGCAACGTGCTCCGGCTCTGCCTGTGCATGTGAACAAGGTGCCAGCCACACTCCTCCTGCTCCCTTCATGGCACAGCACGGAAGCAGTGGGGTGGCTGAGTTTGGGAAGGACTGGGACACTCCCAGCTACTTCAGCAGCCACTCCATCTGGCTGTGACTCACAACACCTCCCAGACGGGCTGACTTGGATACTCAGTCTGCTACAGTTGGTAGCCACCCACCACATGCTGTGTGGCTACCAATCCACGCCAGGGGCCTGGCTGCCTGTAGGAGAGCTGTATATATTAACTTTTAACCCACTTTTAACTTTCAGGCACCCCTAGGCCCATGCCTACTGTGCCCAATTGGAAATCTGGCCCTGATGATCAGAATGATCCCGTCTGGCCTTGGAACCTATGAATTTAATAGGATCAGAAAATATTCCAGAGAGAGGCACCATGAAGAGCATAACCTTACTATAAAGTGCACTGAAGAAAATCAGTGTTTTCAAATGGTGCAACAGGGATGACGTGTCCATAATGGAACGAAATGGGGAGATAAAACATCTCTTTCTTTGCTAGGAATTTTTTTAGGGCAATGTCCAGCTCCCACTGAAGTTGCTATTTTGCTATTAGCTTAAAGGATACAGGATCAAGCCCACAATGCAGGAAAATACTTAAGTATATGCCTAACTTTAAGCATCCGAGGAGCCCCACGGAAGCCCTTTTTTGTTGCAACACATTGCTCTGAGGGCTAATATTGTCAAAACAACAAATACAGGTTAAAAATTCTTGCAGCCTCCTCCCCAAGTTGTACAGCTTATAACCCACTTTGGGCTGGGAACTGCTTATGTTTTCCTTCCCCTCCGCACAATACTCTCACAGTGTGCAACCAAGCAGAATCCTGATGGAGCTGCTAGAGTCTCAGCAGAGACCAAGTCATTCTCTGCCATAGATCTTTGGTATTTTACTTTTTTCCACCCCCATCAAAGACTGTATGAATTATGAGACACAATTTACTGTAAATGATTTCTGTAGCCCATACAGCTTTCATTTGCATTAAGATTTCCATTTGAATGAAAGCTTACTGATGAAGAATCCCCTGATTTTTACAATGAGTTTCTGATCTTGAAGTAAAATACTTTTTAGACCCCAATCATTCATCAATATTTCTGTTAAGATCACAGAGTGACCCGGGAAATTATGTAGCTCTTTACTGAGGGGCTTTATTGCCCATTTTTTAAGGGCCAAATCCTGCAAAAGCCCAACTATAAATACAGGGTATCCTGACAAAAATCAGAAGGGGCCCAGAAGTGTGTCACTGCTGCTACTTTGACCCCTGGCTGTAACAGGGGCCGCTGCAGCCCCTACTACAGGAGAGTTTTGAGCAGCAAACTGGCCACTCCTGCAGTCTGCTCCTTAGCCCCCACAAAGCAGCAAAGAGAGTCACCATCAAACATTACTCTGCAGTTCAAAGGGGGTACAAAGTGCAGCTGTGCAGTCTCTTAGCTGAATGTCCACTCCCTACACTGAACGGTGGAACAACTGTGGTTTTGCTATTTAGATTTCCATGACCAGTAAGGCTAGGGGCAGGATTAAGACTTTAATCCATCACATTTTCTGTTTTCAGCTACCACCAATTGAACACATAATTTCCTGATGCCTATTAAGTTTTATGAAAAAAAAATTCACTGCATGTGCATAATCGAAAGTATTTGTTTGTTTGTCCCCCTGGGCAGCTGTTCACATTAACCAGCATGTTGCAATACACTTGAAAAGAGAGGCTGGAATTGCTTTCCACACTATAAACCTTCCTGTTGGTATCTTCTACATTTACTAAATAGGCCAAAGGGGGAGGAAGGGAAAGAGAGTTTAAATGAGCCTGCTTGTCAATTACCTGGTCTGCTGTAATGCTGAGGAGAATGGGATGTTGGAGTGTAGTGACCATAACCCAGAGATCCAGTAGAACTAGGACTTGATGTCCTATACTGTTTGAAAGATCTATCGTCTTGGTCACCCTGAGAGGAAAGGGGAGAAATCTAAGTCAATAGGAAAGACAGAGTGAATTACAAGATATTCAGAAGTTATCCATATCTACTGAGGTTTTTCTGCCCTATATGCGAAGGGTCCAATTCTGTCTTCATGCTCTGTGCAATCATAATGAAATGAGGGCAGAATATAGCCATAAACATCTCAAATCTGCTATGAGTAGAGTAGTTTCGGAATTGCCAGACATAACATCAGAGAATAGTATATAAACATGGGAATCAGCATGTAAGAAATGAGTCGAAAATGAAAATACAATTTGAAAAGAATGTGCGATAGCAGAAATGTTGTTTTAGCACTATGCGCAGAATTATCAATTTGTTTGTACCTTGTATTTCTTTAAACACAAGCAAAATGAATGTAAGATGACAGCATTTTACATTCATTTTGTACATGTACATGTGTAAATAGTCAGACAAGGTGCCAGACAATATAGAATCAGGTCTCATCTGTTTAATTATGCGATGCAGATTTACTGTGCCTTCTGTGTAACACATGCTGTACTATAAGCAAAACACATTCTATAATACTCAGGTGATCAATTTATGCATGAATATGTATCATTAGAGTTAATGTTCTAGCATTATCACTTTCCTTTTAATCGTCTATCTTAAATATTTTAATTCCTGCAAATATACCTCACAGGGTTTTTCCCTTTTGCAGACTTAGGCCACTTCTCCAATCACTGCTGAGATTTTAATTCATTTTGTAGCAAGTCAGTGACTGAAAAAGTATTGTTTTCTTAGGAAGCAAAAGCTCCTTATGAAGAAATCACTTTTGGGTAACTAGCATCACTTTGGGATTCAGTCTTCTCAGTCCTTATTTAGGAAAATCAGAATTTGCTGGAATAAGGTTGAGTTAAAAAGAAAACAGCCTCAGATCCATCTCTCCTGCAGAAAAGCCTGTGAGAGGGGGTCCTGAGAGATTCTCCTGCAGAATTATCCCCCCAAATATTCCATCGTGGATGGGGAGAGAGTGCTCCTCTATGGAATGCCACAGAGCCATCCTCCAAACCTGGGAGATCCCCAGGGATCTGTCTGAATTCTAGGGGACCAGCTGAAGGCCAGGAACATTCACATGGAGGCCTTGCATCTCCATATCTACTTTCATCCTGCCCCAGCATCCTCTCCTAAGTTTATAGCAGTGCAACTCCATCACGTCCACACATCCAGGATGACTCCTGGCCACAGCTGTCCCCTTGGTTGCTCAGAGTCCTATTATTATTCCAGGGTCCAGAATTGGGACAACATACATCATTGGTCCCAGTTCAACTATTAATTCCTTTCCCCCTAGCCAACACATGCCCTATTCTCTCTCCCTCTGGGCAGATCCCAGACTCACAGGATACCCTTTGTAGGGTCCAAAAGAGAGGTCGCAGTGTCAAGAGGACACCTTTGTTCCCTTCCACATGGATGAAAGGTGAGCTGTGCATAATGGATTCCCACCAGGCGTATCTACGGGATGGGAAAGCATTTGAAAATTTGGCCCTGAAAGAGGATGACATGGAGATTTAGGGACACACTGTGCCATCAAAAACATGGTCGTGCAGAGCAAATGATTTCTATGATGGTACATGGCAATGGACAACCATATATTTGAAGACAGAAACAAGCCCTTAAGAGAAGAACTATCTGCAACTTTAAAAAAATGCTTGTATAAGAATTCAAAATTGTCCAAGAAAAAGGGAGAATAATTTATGCCTGCCTAAACATTGTAGGCATTTCCTACCCATCACTTTTGATTGCCACCAACTACTCCAAGCTCACTTAAATCCCATGTTCTTGTTGTAATACTTCTGCACGTCCTTTCCTAACTAGCTACATATCATCTACATTCTTACTTCTGCATAATGTATCCGAGGCAAAACAGCATGTCATCCCTGGAACGCATTCTTTATGAAGTAGACCCTTAATAAATACAGTTCTTTATATACCAAAACAGTGTCATTGACTGAGCTAAATAAAAAATGGACAGGACAGTGCAGTTTATTAATCTTGAGGAAAGTCCTGTAGTGCTGCACATTTCAAGACAGGCTGAATAGTTTTGTAAGTAACAAGTCCATCCTTAGCACAGAAAATATACTCTGCAGAGGGAGGGTAAACTGTGGGCATATCTGAACATCCATAAAGAATTCATGTGACTTTGTGAATCACAGCAGCTTTAAGAACAGTACCAATGTAACCATTGGAGTTTGCTATTATGCAGGGTAACAGATGGGTAGTAAATGAAGTTATTATATTTCTGAAACACTGATATTTCCACTTTGGCTATCTCATGCCTTATTTTCTGCATATTTTTATCTCTGTAGGAAACAGCAAGCTAAATTCATGTAATACAATAATAAATGATTTCTTTCTTTTAAAAGAAAAATATCAGAAAAATTACATTTCTAAATAATAACTCAACTTTTTTCTCTGAACCAACAGTTCTAGTGACAGTTTGCAATTTTTTGATATATAAGGGAAACTACTGATTCATTATTGGGCCCAAATCTCCAGTTTGTTACAAAAATTTTACAACAGCATAATTCCACTCAGTTCAGTGAAGTTATGAGGATACAAATCTGGTGTAATGGAGTAATGAGTCAGGCCTGCCATATTTATTTTCCATCTACATAAACTAGAAAGTACTGCTCCTGAAAGTGGAGTGTGTATTTCTTGGGTGTGATATCCTTGTGTTGAACTGGCATCTTTAACAATGATGGTCCTGGATATTGGTACAGTTCCATTAAAGTCAATGAAACTATACAGATAGGTACATATCTGGCTCCAGCTGTGTGCATATATACATATAGGTAATTTAATTACATGTATATACAGATAGTTAAACTATGTGTGGGGGAAAAAGTGGACAGAAAGAGGCAAATAAAGGCCCTAGTCCAGGTCAGCTAAAGATGTTAGCTGTAAAAGAAGATTACAATTCAGAATGTAATTTATTTGGTAACATTTCAAAAAGTTATGATAATCTAAACTTTATTTCCATGAAGTAACTATTTCTGACGTAGAAATGCAGATGACAGTCAATGAAACAGATGCATTCAGATGATAATATAGAAGCACAGCAGTTGTTTGATATAAGCAACAGTATTAAAGAAACCTCTTTATAAAGACATCATGGCTCTGCAGACACAGGAGGCAAACCACCAACATTTCAGACTCTGATGATTATCTTTATAAACAAGTCTTATGCATCATGAAACAGATCAGAATATAACAAAGGCACTGGGGATTACCTCAGTAGGTGTTGGAGAGAGCAACTGAGGTGACTGCAAACGGTAACACACAAAGTAACAAATTAGTCATACAAAATTCATGCATGATGATATTTGTTAGAAATGATATGTTAACAGTATCAATATCCATGTGTAACACACATGACACATACAGTTAAAAAAGGACATCCACCAATTAGATAAAAAATACTAAGTTAGATTTTTTTAAAATAAAAATGAGAAGGTGTAAAATGGAAACATCTTCCTTACACAGCCATAAAATTATTTCATTTCAAAAGAGAATTCCATGGGCAGGTTACACTCTATTGAAGCCTACACTAAGGACTGCACCTTTAATAGAAAAAACCTTTGTTTAAAAAAGCAACCACTTTAAAACAGAGATAAGCCTATGCCAAATCCTCTGTCAAAACACAGCTGATATTTGGATTGGAACTTAGAAGCTCAGCCCATTTTTGCTTTAAAGTATTCCAAGATATCAGTACATTTTTCCCCTTAATCTTTAATTAAAGATAATCTTTGCTTGGCAACTAACTTTCGCAGTTCCCTCATTTTCCTCTCACAACTAAGAGAGAAATTCTGCTCTCTGTTACATCATTGTAAATCCAAACTAATTTTATTGAAGCCAATTAAGAAATTGGTATAACAGAGCATAATTAGGCCCGATTTTTTAAAATAGCTTAGTCAAGTCAAAGCTAATTAAGTATACATGGCACTTAAGCCTAGCACTAAACTGTGTTGACATTGGCACAGCTGGTTTAGTTTAAGGTAACTTAATATCCAAACGTAACTCAGTAAAACACTACAAGGAAATATTGATAGTGAAGCATTTTAGCATTAGGAACTTTTAGAAACCTTTTTATATGCATTTTAGTCTTCTGTACATATCACCTCTGAAACAGAAGGCTCTGACTGACAGCTCAGTTTATAAGGGCATTTATGACTAAATAGTTTGGCTAACACCTGTCTAAAAATGATTGTAGCACTCACAGAAATGTGTCTATCCATTTAAAAATGTTTCATTTGGTCTTGAAACTAAAAGGAGTGGTTTAAAAACCCTTTCCAATAGCTAAGGATGAGTAATGTCTATCAGGTAAAGGGGCACACATGGATGTTTACAGGGACAAGAACATACAACTCACATCCTAACCCTGGAAAGAACAAGTGGTATCAGTTTTATAAGGCAATGAAAGCTATGGAATGGCACTGTTGTATTGGGAAAAGCAGGACTCCCATTAAAGTGATAGCTTGTCAAATGATTAATGGCGAATGAAGGTGTGATTGAACAGATTATAGCGCCACACATGAAGTAGCTCCCCAATTCCCCAAGCAGGAACTGCTCCCCATGGGAAGAAATTTAAGGGCCCCTATGTTTTTTCATTAACCCAGGCCACATTGAGGGTGAAATCTTGACCCTACTGCAGACAATGTGGGTTTTGCCACAGGATATCACCCTTAATCTTATTCCATGCCTACAAGGGATTTAGAGATTTAATGCATATTGTCATGCTTATTATTAAAAATCACACTACTCCGCCTATTGCTTTAGTATGCTTTCTACTAAAACACTCACTCTATTCCCAGATTACCATATCAGGGGTCACCAAACGTACTGACCCTCCGATCTTCAGAAGTTTGAGAGCCGGGGTGTGCCTGCCAGGGCTCCAGCCACTCGGGAGGCACCTGCTGGATCTTGGCACTTCAGCCCCACTCCTGCTGAAGCTCTGGTCCCAGGCTGACATGCCCGGTGGGGCTGGTGCCCCTGAGAACCCCTCCTCTCTGGGCAGAAGAAGCCCCTAGACTCACCACACTACCACAGGGCAGAATTCCCAAGCTCTCCCCTCCCCCACAGTCTGGTAAGCGGAGAATTGGAGTGGAAGTGGGGCTCTGCAAACCGCATTTTAACAGTAAAAGAGCTGCATGCAGCTCACGAGCCGCAGTTTGGCCACCCCGGTATTATATCATGCTTCCCAACTACACCTTCCAGTGCCCTCTTTACTGGCAAGAGTCTGATACCCTTACTGCCAGAGAACAGTACCTTACTCCACAGTCTAGTTGATTTCAGCAGGCAAATTCATGGAATAAGGTGCTATCCACTGTGAGGAAGGGTAGCAGAGTCTGGGCATGTGATACTGGAAATATCTGGATCCTGAGGAGAGAATTAGGTTAAGATACTGGATGAATTAATCTAAGTCCATTGCATACAAAAAGAGCCTCAGTATTCCATTAGAGAAAATTCTTTCATGTTGAATATGTTGTGATTCAACTGCTGAACCACTCATGTAGGGTTATTCAGGGTTGTATCTTAGTTATGGGTTGGCAACAAAACACTCATTCATCATCAATATTCATAGGCACCCTTAAAATACCTGGGAAGATGGTAGAAAGCCAAAACAGCCAGTGTAGCAACATCATTACCACTAGCAAGACCTCCAGAACAACAGCAATGAAGCGATGGTTCCAGAGCTGTTAGCCCATTTCCCAGGTGGATTATTATTAGGAGCACAGAAATGATCCTTCATGTCATATTTTTGTTTGCAATTGATGTGAAACTGAAAAGGACTAAATGAGCTTGTCTAAAATTCGGGGAGAGATCAGCATTTTGCAAATCTCTAAGAAATTTTCTTACATAGAAAAAAGCAGAAAAGGACAGTTACAGTGTTTATAGATCCCAGTCAACGCAGGATTGTTCCCTGCAGTACTGTACATTTACTGTGCCCTTTTGAACAGAACTAAAACTCATAGGCATAAAGAACATATATAAACGCTTGCAGAATTTGGGCCTTTATTATTCTATTGCTATTATTGTAAGCATTTATTTGTACTATCTATTTATAACCATGCTAAGCTAGTGTTCACAGCAATTAATTTTTCATAGAGATTTTAATTAAAAAAATCTAAAACTATAAAAGAAATTAGAAAATGAAATGAAAGGCAGACATGAGTGAAGAAGAAAGACTAACTTTTATGACAGGAGTTATGTAAAAATACGTTTCACATAAAACAGCATTAGTATTAAATTACATTAGCAAAAATGTTATAACATTAGCTCTGCACATGAAAAGGGCAATATGTATGCATGACATGACGATGAACTTTATTACAGCGTGGTTGAAAGGAATTTGTGCACAGAAAAATGATACCCTTGTCATGTTACCAAAATAACGTGCTGCATATAACAAAAAAGCATGAAGGGTATTTGGTTTGGCTTCTGATCTTTGTGTTATAATTAGCAATGGTTCCTGTTTCCTACCACATGCAAGTATAATTTCTTTGGCAGAAAAACACACTTTCATAAAATCTCATTGTTTTAAAAAAATATTTGATCACAAAAAGCTATCATTTATTTCCCATGAACTAAAGAGTGAAATGTAACTACCACTTGTTTTATGGACAATTCAAGTGACTGTAAATGCATAAAATAACTCCCATTAATCCAAGTTTACAAAGTAGTAACAGAAGTTGCAAGTGTGTTTAATAGCTTAGACACAGTGATGTGTTTAATGATGCAAATTAATTTTTAGATTCACAAATTTAAAAAGCAACACAGGTTTCAGTACCTCCCCATAACTATGCCTGTCATCTGAAGAGTAACTGATATATGGAGAATACGAGATCATATCTGGGCGGTCAATGTTATAGATGGCTTTATTTTTAGGAAGAGCAGCCAAATCCCTGTAGTCAAGAATTTCATCTCCAAGCTTTGCCTAAGAAAAGGAGGAAAGAAAGCAGTAAAAATAAGAAGGAATATGATCAGGATACAATCAGAGAAGGACAGACCCGTATAGGTAGAAGAACCAATAATATAGGCATGTCGCGTCTTGCACGAGGGTTCTGTTCTGCGGTTACCGCATAAAGTGGAAACCGCGTATAGCCAAAACCCATTGACTTCAATGGCGGGTGAAATCGCCCGCCTTACAGAAAGTTTTTAATTTTTTTTCCCCTTTCTTTTTTTTTTTGCCGATCGCGTAAAGCGGAAATCACGTAAGTTAAATGCGCCTAAGACGTAACATGCCTGTATTTAACTTTTTTATGACTGAGAATTTAAATATCTTTTCAGTGCTTATCACAAAGATCTTAAATGCACATGGTTGTTTTCTTTATATATAATGATGATTTCTCTGCCATTCATGTTTAGCGTATAGTTGTAATGTTGGATAATCCTAGCTTTCTTCCATTTACATCCTGCTGACTATTAGCTATGCAAAGAGAGAGAAGGGCTAATCTTGCAATCCTTTGCCAGGCAAAAGTCCATTTCTTCTAAGGTGATTTTAGATTACAGTGTTTGTTTTCTTTTTCCATTACAGATGGTAATGAATAATCATATACTTATTTCCAACACTAACTATCCCCCGTCCAGATGCTGAAATGCTGCTAGTCAATAATTTCTGCCATTCAAAAGAACTGTCTATTCTATCCGAAAGTTCCTGCATAACTAATCAGCAGTAAAACTGCATTACTGTGTACCGTCCTTATCCTGCATCTGAAGTTAGGGTCTGCCTCCATGGAGCTCATTGAGATTTATCTTTGTAAGGCACCAAACTAAGATCCTTGGCCTGTAAATACTGGTATAGCTCCATGGAATCCAATGAAGCCAAGCCAGTTTACATGAGGGCTGAGAATCTGGCTACAGGTTTTTTTAACAAAGCCTGTGACTTTCACAACACTCCATAGCTGTATCAACACAACTCAGAGTGGGTTGCCCTGACCCCTCTTATGCCTCAATTTGGATGGAGCATGATTTTGACGTGGATCAATGTAAGTAAGCAATTTCTCTCTTTTTTTGTACATCTTATCTGTATGCAACACCACCGTGGAGAACACAGAACAAAAAGTTAATTTATTTCTTTACTGGAGCAACCATACAAAACACTTTATAAAATTCTAGGAACACTGTATAAAACAAAATCCCAGGAACAATATCCACCAAAGGAAGAAACTGCAGATTAAATGGAAAAAATCCATCCTCCTAAAAATCACTTAAAACAATTGCAAGAGAAAATACATTTCTTCCCACTGCTTTGACTCACACAGAATATATTTTGTCTCAGGTAATCTAACCCTCCCAGCTGTTATCTGCTTCTCAACTCCTGCTTCCCCAGTCTTCTCTTTGTTGAGTATATCCCAGAGTATGGGGTAAACAAATATCTATTCTTCTTTCCATAAAGCTATCTCAATAAGTAACTGATCCTAAACACACAACTCCAGCTGTGTCTCACCTTTACCTCCTTCACTATCTATTTCACCTGGTCCTCATTCCTGATTATGAACCAAAAGATAACAAGCCTAATTGGAAAAAAATATACTTTAGTATAGTTCTTTCTATGCTACCAATCCAAATATAGGAAATGTGGATGAAAACATGTTTTGTTACAGACAATATGGCCCAGCTCTGCTCTCAATACCGTTTAAAACCAGTCCATTATTTTCTGCAACAATTCAGTTCAAAATGTTTAACCATTCTAACAGTATGTGTGATATTTAATATACTATGAAAAACACTCAGGTTTAAGCTGAAAGGCTTAGATATTAAGATACAACATAAATAAGATTCACTAATGATCTAGAGTACTAGGGTTTTCAAAAATCGTTCCCACTGTTCAGATGTACTAAGCAATTCATACACAATTATTTTCCACTGCATGCATCCGACGAAGTGGGTATTAGCCCACGAAAGCTTATGCTCTAAAAAAATTTTAGTTAGTCTTTAAGGTGCCAAAGGACTCTTTGTCACTTCTGCAATTCCAGACTAACACGGCTACCCCTCTGATTCTTGACAATTATTTTGGAATACTTACGATTGTGTACTATGATTTCCACTCCAGGTATGCTAATGTTTGACACGCAAAGGCCTTATGCAGCATGAAAGCAGCTTTCCAGCTTCAGGTATCTCTGAGCAGAGCTCAGACCTAATACTCTCTCTGTGAAATTCATCTCAACGCATGTATTTTGTACTTACGCTCCATCAAAGACATTAATGCAGAAGTTAGCAGGTATTTAAGTGGTACACAGGGTGTTCTGTGGGACCCTTTGCTCTGGAGTGCTGCTCTCTCTGGACATAATCCTGTGACCAGTGAAATTAATAGAAAGATTCCCATTAACTTCAGTGGGCACTTAATCAAGCCCTCTGTGAGGGCAAGAAACCAGCGAAGTCTAGTTTACTGTCATTGAAGGAGGAAGGGAATGTGTGTGTATAGGGAATGGACCTGTTGCATCCTCTTAACAGGTAGCTCTGAAACTCCAGGGGCATTCAGTCTTAGTTAGAACATATCTGGGGATTCCCACTGCTGCATGGCCTATGTACACCGTCTCAAGGCCTATGTACACCGCCTCAAGGATTGTACCTCAAAAGCCATAATATATCCCCATGTCCCTAAATAGTTAAGATTTACTGTTCTGTTTTAATGTGACACATTCAAAAGTGTGAGAACTATCAGTTCATAGTGTCTAACCCCCACAAGCTTCTCTCTGTACTCTTTCTTTCGCTCCATCCTTCTGCTTTGACACATCACAGAGGTAGTGATCACAGCTCTGTAGTGAGTTGAGTTTTGCATGTAAAGCAGCATAGATGCATGCCACGATAAATCCTTTGCTGGAAGGGAGTATAAGAGTGGTAAAGATTATTCACTTAAGGTATATCTAGACTGCACAGTACTGGTGGCAGCGTGTAGGGTACATGTAGCTATAAGTTGCAAGGAGAAGCAGGCTGTGTCCACACTGTAGTGTGCAGCTACACATGACAATCTCCAGCAGTGAGATGTTACATGGCTAAAAACAGCAGTGCAGATGGGGGGAGACACTGCTTGGGTGTGTAAAGAGCCACGTAGATACATATCTTCAGGGGTCAAGTGTACCTTTACTCTACTCACCTAATCAGTGCCTTGCTATCTGCACTGCTACTTATACCTATGCTAGGGAGAAATACAATGTATATACTCTACACGCCATTGTATGAAGTGTGTAGAGAACGCCTTGAGATAATATTCAAATTCAATAATTGGTTCGAATTCTCCTCCCTTTCTCTTCCCAGATATCTAAATGGGAGTTAATATACATGAGAATGAGAGATGTGGCATTCCCCACAGGAATCTTTTCCTCTGACTGACATAGCAAGCTTTCTTCTTTTGAAGTACCAGCTCCCTGTAAATAGATATGTCACAGATACTGACTTAATGACACACACTGAAAAACATAGTTTAGACAGAGAATGAAAATGGAGGTTTGTCCTTGACTATTAGCAGCCCATGCAGTATACTTCATCATACACTTCAAGAAAAATGCTTGAAAGCAAGTACTGTATCACAGCTAGATATTTGCCACTAGATGTATAAATAATTAGAAGAATGTAAAAAAGTAAGAGAAAGACATAAGGGTAGAGAAATCTCTCTCACATCTAGTCAAGGAAAATATGCTTAGGTGAAAACAGTCCCAATTTACAGTGAATGTGTCTGTGCTGATGATGGTTGTGGCTAAGCTATTATTACAGGAAACGTTTCAAAAATATGTCAGTCTGCAGCCCTACAGAGTTCCTGCCAGAAAGGCAAGCTGGAAATACTGGCAGGCGCCTTTATATTGGCCAAGCCCGACTGTCCTCACTCAGGCTTTAGTCAAGCAAAATTCCCATTCATAGGAATAGATATTTTACCTCAGGGAAGACAGTAGCCTTTGGCTCCAAGGCATCTCTCTGTTGGTTTCTGAGAGATAAGCACAGACCCCTCCCCTCCCTATAATAAACGTCAAGTTATAAATTGGTAACCTGTCTGCAGCTATTTGCTCTGGGGTTGTTAGTGTACAATGGGCATGACCTGTGTGCCTCGGGGACACTGCATGAGTCAGACAGGTTAGGAAGAGGATTCCTGCAGGGTTCCCAGAGGCAAGTGCCAGTTGTGCTGATATTTGCTGCTTTGATCATTTTGTGACCTTGAGAACACGCTTATGAAAATCATCTCCAGATGGCTGTCACAACAGGTACTCAGAGTAACACCCACCAGGGGCTGGAAAAATTAAGCAACAGAAGCTTTTCCAACAGTTATTTAATTATTTTAAACACTCATTATGGCTACTATCTCAGCTGGAACCTCTTGGTTCTTTATATCTTTAGGATGACATGTTCACGGCAGAGACTTCCAACTGCATTATTAGCATGAGGCCCCAAATCTGTTCCCATTGAACTCAGTAGCAAATCTCTCACTGGCTTCACTGACAGCAGAAGGGGTGTTAATTCCTTTCAGGTTAAAAAGAGTGTGATCCTGCAAATGCAACATGTGCATGCAAAGGTGCACTTGCATGCAATTAATTGCAAAATCAGGATCTAGGTTTGTAAAAATCTCACCATATCAAAATTAGATCTGCTAAATCAGTAGTGTTCAAATCTAAATTTACAATCTGTTTTGAGACGGCTGTTTACTTGAACTTTTCTTTCCTTTCTAGATACTTTTCATGTTTGATACAATCTAAATCTAAGTGGTAATCTAAGACTTAAAAATATACAGCAAAAGAAAAGAATACAATGGCCAATATCCTGTTATTTTTAACTATGGTATTCAAACTATGTAATGCAAGAATGTCAATTCTGATTTGCAAGAATCAACAAATAAAGAGGTTTAGAAGATATCAACTTTCTGTGCAATAACAGAATATGTTAAACAACAGTTAACAGTAAAAAGTGGCACACCTTTCTCTCTGTCTCATAGCTGGGATTATAGAAGGGGATACTTACATAGATCACACGGCTTGGGGAACTTGATGTACTTGAAGCTGGAATGGAAATAACACTCTCAGAGGAAGTTCTAGTTTCCTAGGACAAAAAGCAAAAGGAAATTTATCCGTGGCTTCCTAAGAAAGAGTGTAAAAAGTCTTTCATTTAAGCTCAGTGTTGCCACTTAAAAATAGAATGCTATGGTCTAGTCTAACTAAAACTAACATATACATCAAAGAGGACTAGTCAATCATCCAAATAATTAATTTTTTGCACTGGTCAGTAAGTTATCTCACATACCATTTACCTTCTCCCCACCAGAATGAACTCCAGTGGTGTGATCCTGGGCTACCAGAATGGTCCCAGAGGGCTGCTAAGGCTGGTGCAGTTACGGCATCTTTGAGGCTGGAGTCACATGGGTGCATGAGGGCAGAATTTGAGTCTCTATGTGCATGTTGTCAAATTTTCATATTTGTTTTTTACAGTGTCTCGTGGTGCTGGGTAATTAATCGGCAGCCAGCAAACAGCACTTAGAGCGCTGCAGATAAAGCGGATTGCAAAAAAGACTCAGGTCCAGATGCTCTAAGGTATTTAGATATTGAAATTGATGGGGGTTGGGTACCTAGCCACCTTTGAGGATCTGGCATCTGTCTCTTTTGCTCTCTTATTTTGACTTCACAGATTAATATTCATGCCAATCTTGGTATGGCACGTATTCCCTGGTTTTTTTTAAACTAGTTTTGCATTTAGAATGCCATCTATGTCATGACAGAACTTTACTGCAATGTTTTTGGTAGTCTCCTTTATTGTGAGATGTAGCATCAATTATCAAAAAAGAAGGGCTATGAGACACAAGATCAACAAGAAATGAATGATCTTGAAGTTATTAATCAAATTGTAACCAACTTGTGGGATCAGTGCAAGCCACGGGTCACTAAACAAACAGTTATATAAAAAAAGGAAACAATCTATTTTGGAATATCTGGCTCATCTATGAGGTACTTTAGAGGAGTTTCATCCCCCTGTTTATTTTTTAAATTTACTCTGAAAGCCTTGTTTCACCAGGACATCAACACAAGGGTGTGCATCATTGGGTATTGCCATTACACGGCTAAAAAGAGTCCTAAATTAGGTAGGTAAGCAGAGTATTATTAGATATAGTTTGGAGGGTAGGATGACAGAGAAGACCCTATAATAGTGGCAGTACAGTTCTGTATTTGAAAGTTTCTCAACCTGTGATGTTGGGGTACATCAGACCTTTCTCAGACTTGGGTAAGGGACCTGAAGGTGTCGCCAACAAGTAGCCCATATACTCTACGGCATCGTCTTACAACAATTGCCCTTAGGTTTTTGCTTAAGCTTCAGTACTGCAGAGTTTAAAGTTCAGTTCTAGCTGGAAAAGCAATTAAGCATGCAACAAGCACCTGATACAAATTCCTTTGAGGTCAAATGTACAGACTCTGATTGACTTCAGTGAGCTTTGAACGAAGCTCCATTCTGTGTGTACATAGTCAAATCTGCTTTGACTAAATTAAGAGCACAATAAATTGGGCTGAATATATTTAATAAAACTCAACTGGGTACCTTCTTTTGGTGACTTTTCTGACTTTAAAGATGCTATTTTGTTTCCCTAAGAGAAGGCCGATCTATTAAATTCCTGCCTTTTGCAGGCAACCTCTGGCTCCTCCTCCTGGGGAGCAATCCTGGTAGATTTCCTTCCAATGCTGTTAATTCTACTTGCTGATTCAGTCATTCCTGTGACCCACTCTTTACTCAATACTATGCTTTCCCATCTCCATTTCCCTCTCACTGATAAGTATCTGCCCACACAGGCTCCCCTTGCTCTCTGCATTGTCCATTACTCCTCTTGAAATCTCTTCTCTATCAAGCTCTGATTTCTGTAACTTCTAGTCCCCACTTCTCTCCCCCAAGGCTCACTCCTCTCAGTCGATGCTACTATAACCTTTTACTTTCTGTTCCTTTATATACTTGACCTTTTTGCTCCCTTCTTTCAGCATTCTGCCCATTTGCCTACCTAACAGCCTTCAGCCCTGCTCCTCCTGTGATGACTCTTGTCCTTCTTCTCCCTTATTTTCAATTTTTATTTTTCTTCTGCCTCCTTCCTGTCTACTTGCAAGCTTGTTCTCATAGATGAAAAAAATATCCCTCAGCTCCACCTGTTTCTCCCCAACCTTTTCCCCTCCACTCCTTCATCTCTTAAGCCCTGAAGCATGCACCCACCTTCAGATGCATCTGAAGAAGTGAGTTCTTTACCCATGAAAGCTTACACCCAAATAAATCTGTTAGTCTTTAAGGTGCCACCGGACTCCTCGTTTTTGTGGATACAGACTAACACGGCTACCCCTCTGATACTACTGTTTCTGCCTTCTTCACATACATTTATTATGCTTAGTACATAGAAAATAACCATTCTTTTAAAACTATCCCCTTGAGGATGCGTTCTTTAATCTACTGGAATGTCAATCAATTGCCACATCCCACTCAGTCACCTTCACAAGCTGTGCTAATGATCCACCACTACCCTTTATAAAATTCCATCCTTCTCTTTTGTTTCTCTTATATAAAAAGACGCTGGTAAATTAAAACAAAAAGCAAAGCAAGTGAGAGATAATTAGTGCTGAACTGCTTTTTGGTCCGCTTCTGTATTTCTTACTGAAGCAAACTCCCCCTGACTTTTATGAGGTTTACACATACAGAGCCTCTTTCCCTCCGCTCAAGATTAGGGGTACTTGCATGGCATTTCAGAGATGTGTGGCTAATGTGTCAGCCTTTAAATACAGGCATGTCACGTCTTGCACGAGGGTTCCGTTCCGCGGTTACCATGTAAAGCGGAAACCGCGTATAGCCAGAACCCATTCCCTTCAATGGGAGGCGAAATTGCGCCCCCTACAGGAAGTTTTTTTCAAAAAAAATTCCCCCCCCTTTTTTTGTGGACTGCGTAAAGCTGAAATCGCGTATGTTAAATACGCCTAAGACGTGACATGCCTGTAATTCCCAAGATCATGTTTTCTGTGTCTTAGGGGGAAGCCAAGCTAGCACCTGGACAGCACAAGTGTCTACTGTCCTTCTTTTAAAGAGGAAAAATAGTTAACTACATAGGAACATATCACTGGAAGGACATCCTGTGTAAGCAAGTCCAGTTCCCAGCTATCACAGGCAACCCCATCACATAATCCCATTCCTAAATTTATCAATCTCTACATTTTCAAAATGTTGCATGGAGTTTTAGCCAGCAGCTTCTATTAATGAACTGAGAGTAAAATGCTGTGCAAGTCTGAAAATGTAGGATACATTGTTATACTGAATCAATAGCACTTATACCAACTAAAATACTCGGATGTCAAAAAAGGTAATTTGGAAATACTTTTTCTTTTGTTTTCTATCCTGAAATACCACTTGTTGTTGACTGAGATTTACAAGGCAAAAAGTTAAATGGCTACTTTACATTTTAAACATTCAAGTTCAGAACTCTCCAAAAATAATGGATCAGAGCAATCATTTACCCCTCCTAAATACCTGGGTACAATATATGGGATGTGACCTTCTAGGATGAAGCCGAAAATAATGTTTTTCAAAGCTGTACTTCAGTCAGAGATGTAATTGCTAGCAGTCCAGATGTGTAAGCATTCTCCTTTCATAGCTGCTGCCCTGAATTCTCTCCTGTCCCTGCATTTGGAATATAACTTTTCTCAAGCCAAATCAAAGCTCTTTCAGACAAAACCACCACTTGATGCATCTAGAGAAAACAATCTAAAAGACCCCACAGTTGGCCTCACTCCTTAAGCAAAACGGTGGTGTCTAAGTCCCACTAGTTGAGACAGACCACGTCCCTAATTATTGATTAATATTCCATTTTCCAGAGTCAGCTCATCCATCAACTGTCCTTGTAATTAAGATTCCCAGAACTCCTTCTTTCCACTACACACAGAGAGATCACCCACCTTCCAAAACACAAATCATCTCATTTAGTATTTATTTAATAGCAGAGGTTAAATTAGGTTGAGTAAGTGTGGCAGCTCTAAAAAAAAAAAAAAAATCAAAAAAAGATGCTAGAAAGAGATTTTTATGTAAGGAAAATATAATGAGATTCCAATGATTTATTATTTATAGCCATCTAAAAATAGAGGCTGCCGGTGCACTAATCTTTCATTACATCCTAATCTAATGACAGAGTATTTATTCGTATACTTCAGACCAAGAATTTTCTTAAAGGATGGGTTTAATCACTGACTAGCTAAAATCCAGACTCTAATAAATTACTATTCCACCAACTGTATTGTCATTTAAAGTTACTGTGGTTAACAATCTCAGTGGCCAGTGGAACAGCAAGACAATGTAATGAATTAAAACTGGATTAAAAGATTCTTCATTTACCTTGCCTTTTTCTTCAGTCTTGGCTGCCTGTCTACAGGCTGGATGCCAAATGGAAGCACCTGAAAATAAAAGCCAGCACTCTGGTGAATTCTGTCTTGTAAAATGCAGCTTTCAGCATGAAGGGCAGAACACTGATCTACCATAATCATAGAAACTGGGGTGAAATTCTGGCCTCACTGAAGTCAGTAGGGGGTTTGCTGTTAAGTTCAACAGGGCTAGGATTTCACCCATGGTTTCTAAGTCAAAATATAGCAATTTTGGGATACTCGGAAATCATTAAACAGGCTTAGCTGTCTTTTTTAATTCTTTGAAAATTCTTTACACTATAACAACCCCCGACCCAACAAAACGAACAAAAAACTCTCTATGTCCCTCATTATCCATGGGATAATGTACACACTTTGGTCTAGATTCTCAGCTGGTGTAAACTGCCATAGTTCTATTGATTTACACTGATCTACATTTTCTGATAATCTGGCCTATCTTAATTGTTCATGAAATTAACATTAATCTTGCATTCCCTACTTATAAATGGGACATAAGTTAAATACTACCACACTAAATTAATTCAGGGAGATTGTATAAGACAGTGATACTCAGACCTCAGTGGTTCAGGAGCCAAATTATCAATCATCATTACCCAAAACAGCCACAGTAGTGTGAATTCATTGGGTGTTTTTTTTTTTTTTACTATAGTACTATTCATATTTAAACAGTATGATGGGAAATATTTAGTTTATATATATATACATATTCTCACAGCAAACAAGTTAATAATTTAGTGCAAGTTGATAACTTGGATTGTTTAATAAATAGTAAAATATTCTGATTGATTAATAATTAAATCACACAGTGTTTTAATATCACACAGAACTACAGGAGGTACATTAAACAGCCACTTGCTGCTCACAAGTGACAGTCTGAGTACCACAGATATAAGGCAAAGAAAACAGGAAACAGATATAGAATAAAGCAAGCCTAAAAATACAATGCGTTAAAACACCAGAGGGCTATGGTACTGTAGACATTAGAAAAAAACAACATAAAGTAGTCTTATTTTGGAACATATTAGTAATCCAGCTTCAAAGAAGAGCATAGTTCTACATTGAGAATTTAAATTTAAAAACAATGTCCATGAAGTTAACACAAGATGCTAAACCGTTATGGTCTTTTTCTTTTAGCTAAATAAATGTGTGCGCTTTTCTCTGAGCAATAACTAAACTAGCAATGTAACTGCTATAGCAAGCACATTATGAAACAGAAAAATGGAAAAAACTTTGTCTGCAGTGAATAGGAGAATGGACCATTTGAACCAGAGCAATTTGTTTGATATATACAACAACAATAAATCACCTGTACCTAATCAATGGGGAGCAAGTGTTTCAACAAAATGTCAGTATGAATGAGCTTCCTTAAGGAAAAAGGCATTGAGCCAAATTCAGTATCTCAAATAAGGATAATATGAAGTGCTGCTGTGTTATTTATGAAGAATCCTCTGTTTTATAAACAGTAGCCCAGTAATAATAATAAAATCCATGCAGAGTCCAAGTCAATTATGTTTCCAAGACAGGACAATCTTGTATCCCTTGCACCACATTTGGTCTGGAATATTTCACCTGAAGTTGGCTACATTAAATTAATAATTTGGGAACAGGGTTGATTTATATTTATGTTCCAAATATGAACAGGCAACAATGCTGTTACAATAATGTGACTTTCACAACGTTTCTGGGCATGAAGCTCATTGAAATACTGTTGAGAAAGTATTTGTGGTATTGCAGGTTAATGAAATGGATCTGGTAAAACTATTCAGTGCTGTTTCATGAAGGGCATTTTCAGAGGGAGGGCTGGGTGTCTGTGGGAGTGAAAATTAAAATTTAAGACAGACAAACATATATGCAACAAAGGGAAGGGAGAGAGAAAGAGAAAATTAGCACAGAAACTTAGGAGTCAAAAACAAAATAAAATCTGAAAAGTCAAGTATGTCAGTATGTTCAGAACTTAGAGGTATGCTATCAACAAATAACTATACTGAATGTATCAGTAACTTCAGAAAACAAGATGGGTCCAAAAGCAAAACTGAACTTTGGGAGTGTTTGAATCAGAACAAAAATTAGCAAACATCCATCTTGTAATATCTTTATAATGGATTAAACTGAAAACTTGGATTCAGACATAATTGAACTTTGGAGTGTTTGAAATCTAAATTCAAATTTTGTGGGTTGGGCTGGTTTTAGCATTGATTTGTTACAAGATTTCACAGACTGCTAAGCAATTTGGCTTGCCATTAACCAAGGAGTCATAATATTCCCTGGTTTCTGTAGTGAGTAAAGTCATGGATCACACTGGCACTCAGTGAACTACTATAATTTTCTCTAAATCAATGTGACAATAGAATAGTGGAATTTGTGATTTTAAATAATGTAAAAGCAAATCTTATGTGGGTAGTGTCTAATTTTCTCTGTTTAAAGAATAAACACAAAGAATGATTTAAGTGTACTACTGATACTTGCAGGTTATAGAAGAGAGCTGTGTAAAAAACATTAATCTTAGGTTAATACATAACTTGCTAGTTCCCTCTGCCCATTTAGTTTCTCTTCCTGTTTTGCCAAGAAAATGTACTGTCAGAGAGGCTGTGCCCAGATGCTTATGTTAGAGATGAATGTCTTATAAATGCAGATATTGTTTAATAAATACATTAAGGATCAATATTAATAATAATTTTTGTTTACCTTGTAGATACATTTCTTCTCCTTCTGCAAACATCTGATTGCATCTGACACATCGTGCACAAGCTGGGTGATAATGTTTTTCTCCAGCCTGTTGGTGGGGAGGAGAGGAAAGGTAATTATGGAGAATGCTCACTCTAGACAGCACTGCAGCTTATTCAGTGATTACATCTTCAGATGTCATATTAAGTTTTTGAAGAAAATATTTTATTACATGTTATTTTCTTTCAAACTGTAGAGTGTAATTTTAAGTAAATTATGATTAATCAGTTAAATCAAGTTATTAAAACTCCAATGCTAATTTTATTTACAGAAGATACACCTTTAAAAATGAAATATAGTTTTGATAGTAGTCTGATCTAATCCCATTTAAATGGATGAAAAAAATCTGATTGACTTGAACTGACCATACTCCAAACTGATGACAGAAGCCAGTGATTGTAGGTTCCAGTGACATAGGAAGAAGTAAGAGAGAGATCCTGGAAGCCACATTTTGGCTACTAGGTAAGAGATTGGAGTCCAGGACCTCCATAATAATGTCCTCTGATATGTTTCCAGTTCCACACAAAGGGCCAGTTAGGTAGAACAACAAGGTCTCAATGTGTGGATGAGACAATGGTGTAAGGAAGAGGGGTTTAGATTTCTTAGGAACTTGGGAACCTTTTGGGAAAGGAAGAGCCTGTACAAGAGGGATGGCCTAAACCAAAATGGAGCCAGACTGCTAGTGTGTAAAATTATAAAGGTCACAGAGGAGTTTTTAAACGAAGGACTGGGAGACAGCTGACGGGTTCAGAGAAGCACATGGGTTGGACTGAAACATTCCTTGGAGGGTGCTTTTTAAAGAGGATACTCTATATCCCAGTAAAGGGCAGAAAATAGAAGTACAGACAGGAACTACAGAGAAGCTATCAAACAAAAAAGAGTCTCATTCAGTTACATCACATGAAGGCAGACGACTAAATATTGACAAATTTGGTAAATGTTTGTATACAAATGCTAGAAGTCCAAATACAAGATGAGTTAACTTGAGTGCCTAATATTAAATGAGATATTGATATAAAAAACTTGGTGGAACAATGATAATCAATGGGACTTGATATAAAATATATAACACTGAAATGGTAGGTCATGCGAGTGGTGGAGTGGCAGTATATGAGGAAAACAGAAAAGGAAAGTAGAAAGGAGCATAAACTCTGGCAAGTGAAGTGTAAAAGTATAACTAGGCAAGCCAAACAAATCTGAAGAGCAACTAAAAAGACACAAAAATTAATAGCAATCATCATTGATGTAAAGTACATCAAAATCAGGAAGCCTGCCTAACAGTCAGTGGAATAATTGGATGATCAAGAAGCATTCAAAGAAG
Source organism: Dermatemys mawii (assembly GCA_007922305.1). Classification (NCBI taxonomy): domain Eukaryota; kingdom Metazoa; phylum Chordata; order Testudines; family Dermatemydidae; genus Dermatemys; species Dermatemys mawii. The sequence continues at coordinate 16,942,815 of ML677326.1, read as the reverse complement.
ACATGTCTGTTGCAAAGAAGCTAAATGAGTTCTCACTAGTCTTCATGGTTGAGCACACATATGGGCCATGGTTTCTAGGAGACAAATCTGGGGAACCGCCCCAGACTGAGATGTCAATAGAGGTAGTTTTGGAATATACTGGTTAACTAAACAGTAAGTCACTAGGACTAGATGGTATTCACCCAAGAGTTCTGAAGGAACTAGGATATGAAACTGCAGAACTACTAACTGTGATATGTAACCTATTGCTTAAATCAGCCTCTGCATCAGATGACTGGACAGTAGCTAATGTAACACCATTTTAAAAAAAGGCTCCAGTCTTGATCCTGGCAATTAGATGCCAGTAAATCTAACATCAGTACCACATAAATTGGTTGAAACAACAGTAAAGAAAAGAATTATCAGACACACAGATTTGTTGGTGAAGAGCCAATGTGGCTTTTGTAAAGGGAAATCATGCCTCACCAATCTATTAGAATTCTTTGAGGATGTCAACAAGCATGTGGATAAGGGTGACCTAGTTAATATAGGGACTTGAACTTTCAGCAAGCTTTGACAAGGTCCCTCACCAAAAGCTCTTAATCAAAGTAGGTAGTCATGGTATAAGAAGGAAGGTCCTCTCATGGATCAGTAACTGGTTAAAAGACAGGAAACAAAGAGTAGGAATAAATGATCAATTTCACAATGGAAAGAGGTAAATAATGGGGTCCCACAAGATCTTTACTGGGACGAGTGCCATTCAAAATATTCATAAATAATCTGGAAAACGAGGTGAATGGTGAAGTGAGAAAATTTGCAGATGATACAAAATTACTCAAAATAATTAAGTCTAGGTTGACTGTGAAGAGTTACAAAGGGAGCTCACAAAACTGGGTGACTGGACAACAAAATGGGAGATAAATACAATGTTGTTAACTGAAAAGTAATGCATAGTGGAAAACATAATCCCAGCTACACATACAAAATGGTGGGGTCTCAATTAGCTGTTGCCACTTAAGAAAGAGCTTGGAATCATCGTGGACAGTTCTCTAAAAATATCTGCTCACTTAATCTTTTCACAAAAAAGCTAACAAAATGTAACAAACCATTAGGAAAGTGATAGATAGGAAGAAAGAAATGATCCTAATGCCACTATATAAATCCATTATCCACCCACATCTTGAATGCTATGTGCAGTTCTGGTCACCCCATCTCAAAAAAGATAGCTTAGAATTGGAAAAGGTACAGTGAACAGCAACAAAATGATTTGGGATACGAAACAGTTTACATATGCGGAGATATTAAAAAAAATCAGGACTATTCAGTTTAGGAGAGATGACCAAAGGGGTATATGATAGAGATCTATAAAATCATCAGTGGTATGGAAGAAGTGTTATCCCTTTTCATGTAACACAAGAACCAGGGGTCACCCAGTGAAATGAATAGTTGGCAGGTTTAAAAAAACAAAAGACAGTACTTCATACAATGCACAAGCAATTTGTGGAACTCCGTACCAGGGGTTAGTCTGAAGGTCAAAAGTGTAACATGGTTCAAAAAAGAATTAGATAAGTTTGCGGAGGATATGTCTATCAATGGCTATTACTCAAGGAAGTTGGGGGGAAACTTCATGCTCTGAGTATCTCTAAACCTCTGACGGTCAGAAACTGGCACTGGAAAACAGAGGATGGATCACTCAATAATTTCCTCTAGTCTTCATTCCCTTTGAAGCATCTGCACTGGCTACTGTCAGACGACAGGATACCGGGCTAGACGTCCCATTGGTCCCAGTATGGCCATTCTTATGGTCTTATTTGTATAAAATCTTGGCCTCAGTGAAATCAAAGTAAAAGCTCCCACTGATTTAAGTGGGGCCAGATTTCAATCCCTTTAACCAAATGAACTATCATAAAAAAAGGTGTTGCCATGGACCACAGGTAACATTATGCATCAAGCACAGCAGACCTGACTCAAGCAAAACACTACTGAAGTCAAGTATGAGTTCAGAAGGAATTTTGTCTGAATTAGGCGTGAGCACACGATTTGGCTCTATGTAAAGTGTTTCATATCCTGTTTCCTTGGAAAAGTGTGGTTGAGAACTAATACAATTAATGTCAAGCATTGTTGCTGTTAAAGTGTTTCTACAGTACTACATTACAACTCTAAGTGCCTTGGAACATGATCTGCAAGTCTCCTTGTTCTGTGCAGTGATGAACAAACAGTCAGCATCCAAGCAATAATAATTAATCAGTGCTAATAATGGCATGCTGTTAGAAATGTAACTGTGACTAGGTGGAGGATCTGCCTGATTACTTACGCTGACAAAAATCAAAGAGTTCAGCAAAGGTTTACACCACAAAGCATAATCCTGGTCCAGTAGTTGCTCTCTCACTACTCAGTACGGGGGTCTGACGAACTCAAGTTTAAAGAGTCCCTGTTTTTTCCTTCGCTAATGTAGGACTTGTTTAATCCATGAAAACCTCTTACCATACAGATGTGTAACAGTAATGCTAAGAAATCCATTAACTGAATGCTTTAGATCCTTTCAGTGGATATGGGAGAATTACTTTAACACTAACAAGGGAGGTGCTACTGAAATGTTTGGGAGACTTGTGTCTATAGAAGAGAGTTACAATAACTCTGAGGTGCAATAACAGCCCTTAAAAATATGTTTCCTGACGTGAAATGACAATTTAAGCTATAGAATGAGTCAGGTGTAAAAGAACACAATGGCACTGTCAGGTGGTAGATCTTTTTGCTGAACGATGTCATCTGGAGAAAACACTAATATAAACAGAGTACTGACATTACATGCATCACTTAGCTATTGAACAGATATAAAGGTCAATCCTGTCTTTTGATTTCATCTATGTGGTATCACAATATCTGATAACAGATGTTTAGCTTTTTCAGTTCAGATATTTTTATTTCTTTTACTAAATTGGCCAATGGAAGTCCCTAAAGCTGCACTAATGAGACCTTCTACTTCTTTATTAGTGCTTCATCTTGCAAAATGCTGACTGATGCCTGTAACCCTAGGGTTTGAGGGCACTCAGTACTTAGCATCAGGCCTCTATGTCTAATATTGCTTGTTTGTGTCCATAGGTACAAACACAGATGGACACAGAAACAAAATCACAAAACCTAAAGTTGGGATTTAAAGGCAAAAAAAAAAAAAAAAAAAAAAAAAAAAGAGGATTATTTCCCTTTTACCAAGAGGTTGCTATAATATGGGCAAATGCTAATGCAGAGCAAAATCTCAGTAAATTTGATTGACTTGGTCTAGCTGATACAATTTAAACCATGGCTAAAAATATGTAGGGGCATTCAATGACTTTTCCCCCGAAACTACCTGTTTAAATAAGTTCCGAAATGATAACTTGGCAACATTATTAAACAAGAATTGATCTCCAAAAATTTTAAAAAGACAACCTAAGTCCATAATTTCAGACCACTTACATGTACAATAACTAAACTCAACTAGTAGTTGTATGAAGAAACCTCTCTTTTCATCCTAATTATTAGCGGAGTAGACAATCAGAGCCAAAAGATGATGAAGAGCCTGATTCTTTAACACGGTTATACTCTAACTCCATTATTCTTTATAAGGTTTCTGATGAAGTTTGTGGGGTTAGTGAAACCAAAGCTTTTTGTATAATATTATTTTAAAATACTGACAGTGGGTTTTGGACTTTATTTTGATCAACATTAAATCCCTCATTAGAATACTTTAGCATGGAATATGGTAGATTCTCCTTCACTTGAAGTATTTAAATCAAGATTGAATATCTTTCTAAAAGACAGGTGATAGCTGAGCCCGAAGTTATGGTCTTGATACAGGAATTACTAGGTGAAATTCTAAGACCCATGTTTGACAGGTGGTCAAATTTAATGATCTCTTCTGGACTTAAAAAATAATATACGAATACTTTCCAGTAAGGAGTTATAGACGGTTACAACCAATTCTCCTAAATTTTCCACAAAACATTATGAAGAGAAGTTAGATTTCTAGAAAGTACTTATACATTCTATTGCTGAACGGTGTTATGTGAGGACAGAGTACTTTTAGTTAAAAGAGGTAAAAGTACAATTTTAACCATTATTCAAGTATGACTTTGCAAGTGTACAGCTAAAAACCTGCCAATCTGTCTATATTATCTATGCAGAAAGGATATAGAAAGTCTGCAAAGAGAAAGTTCTAAACACTCACTGCTCACAGATCACAATAACGGGCACTTAAATTAAAGCTGGTCGAGAAACAGAAAATGCATTCAACAGATATTTTCACAAAACATTGTCTGTTTTTCAGACCAGATTCACCCTTACTCATGTTGAGTAGAATGTTTCTCTCTATGTAGCCCCACTGAAACAGATGGAAATACTGACTGAATAATGTACTGAAGTGATTGCAGAATAAGTGTCCCAGAATCTGGCCCATAATAATTTGTTCAGCAGATATAAGAAGCCTTGTAATCATTTATAGAGATATAGGGCCAGATCCTCCACTGATGTAAGCTGTCATAGCTCCATTTAGTTGGAGCTATGACACGTTACATTAAATAGGAATCTGCCCCATTATGATTAAAATCACTGTATTTTTATAACACATCGAAGTGTACCTGCTGGAGTTGAGGTTTATAGTGTAAATCTATTGCCCTATTGATTAGAGAAAAGGAATAACAAAAATGCTACCAGTTTATCTAAGAGCAAACTGAGGCAGAGGCAGGGCTTCTTCAAAAAGACTTTGTTCAACAGATGTCACATCTTGAACCAAAGCTCTACTACCAGTTCCAGCAGAACTTGGAAATTTTGTGACCTTAAGACGTAAATTGTGTGTATAATCAGCTTAAGTTGAAAAATGACCTTGTGATTTTCCTTTTTGTTGTTTGTTGCACTGATGTGAGGGAGTCTAATGTGGCAAACAAATTCCTAACCATATGGCTGTTTCTTCACTGCAGTTTGGAAGCTTAGTTTGCCAGACTGTATTTTATAAAATGGGCAACACGGTGACAACAAACACACATGCAATGGGTGTAAGTGACAATTTGTTGTTCTCATGAATCCCTTATTGTTTTTGAGCTTGACCCTCTAATACCCTACTCCAGCAAGCTGTGCATGCAGGGATAAGCAGGACTAGCATTTATTAAGGGAAAATCCTCCTAGTCTGAGGGCAATATGCCGTGTAGAATGGCAATGTCTCCCCCTCAGCAACACAGGCTACCATGAGCCCATCTAACCTGTCCTTCATTCTTTAAGCTGGCTTCTTATAGAACAGAGAGTCAAGGTCTTGGTTCTTATTTTTGAATCAGTCAATAGTTGAGGCCCAGGATTCCTAAAAGAGCACCCGAAGTGGAATAGGATCAACAACTCCACTCCTCAGGCACAAAGGAACTGTTCAGTGTAAATATAAAAATTTGAATGTACAGCAGGCAGAGCTTTCTCAGGGCTAGTGAAAGGCTGTGGAATTAACTCCAACAGGAACTAAGAACCACCATAAATCTCATCACCTTCTGCTCCAAGTGCATGAAGCACTTTTCTGATCTTGCTTTCTTTAATATAAACACACAGCACAGCGTACATATTGTGATGCTAGCAGGCCAGGTGCCAGATTACGCCAAGGCCCCTAGACCTCACTGAACACTGACAAATGCATAGCTGCAAACCTGTCTAGCTCACCTGTGTGTTAGTATTTTTAAAACTGATATTAAGTTTGTTAGAATGTGTTTAGATTTGATTAAATGCTTGTAGGATGCTGCATAGATTGATCTCACTCATAAACATCTGCTTCCCATGGTATAAAGTTATACTGAGTGTTTGCACTGTAAACCTCTGTAACTGTGTAACACACCAAACAGGAAAGAAATATTAATCAGTGTAAAGTGCTAGTCCTGTACACACAAGAAGGCCCACTGAAAACAAATGACCCATTTTTAAACATCAAAGGACAAAGACGTAGCTGATTTCTCTCACCCTTATGCCCATGAAGAGGAGATGGGCACCAACTCTTGTCCCATCAGTTTAAACTTGAAGGGAAGGAAATAAAAATCCTGGTACAGTGACACAGTTCCTGAGTAGAAGGAACTGCATCTCTATGCAACTTGGAATTTGGAGAGGGCAATATTTCTTAGCATTAGCAAGGGATCCCCAAGCTGCTTAGCTTGGGCTAGCTCTAAAGGACACAGAAAGCCTGCATATCGCAGCAGTTTCTATTACCTTTTGGAATCTAAGATGGTAACTCATTTGTGTGTCTGTTGACCAGCTTTAACCTTGTAAATGACAAATTTTTCTTCGTTAATAAATCTTTTGTTAGTTTATTATAGGATTGGCTACACACATTGTCTTTGGTGTGAGGTCTCTCACAAATTGGTCACAAATAGAAAATTGGTTTCTATTGATGGTGCACATCCGCATATTATCTCGATATGGTGCAGATAACAAAATTCATTCTGCACGTGGATGGAAAAAATTAGAGAGAACACTGAATATAACTACTAACAATATAGGATTGACTAATGAGGGCTGAAATCTTTTACTGCTGATAGCAACAAGATCATAGAAACGAGAAGAGATTTCAGGTTGATTTAATGATTCCATTACATTGTTGCATATTTTACATTTCAGCGGACACAATACAAATGTAGGTAGCTGTAGCAGAGTACCAGTAATTCTGAACCTAATCTGTTCAGGTAGGTTCACATTCTATCGTCTTTGCTAATGCAAGACTCCTGCTTACGTTTTGTCTGCTTGAGGAAGGATTATAGGAGTTAGTCTGCACTAACTGAACTCTGATGTATGAAATATTGAGGCAGCTGGGCTCCTCTGGGACAATACAAATAAAGCCTATGAGAGCTGGGGACAAAACACTCTAGGTAGAAGGCATTCAGCTATGGAATGAACATCTAGGAAACATCAGGCAAACTGAGAGCCAGAAGAGCTTCAAAAAAACACCACAAGACCTTCATCTTCTAAAAGGCCATTCCACTGCAGCCAGAATGGTGCTTCAATATTGGCACTCTTTTCTATACAAGACCTTCCCCCTTCCTAAAAACATCTGCAAATAAATCAACCAACCAGTTAAAAATCCTACCCCAAGCAGACTTTCCATCTTGAAAAGAGCCAGAGACTCCATATAGTATGCTAGCGACATCCTACTGCTATTTTATGTGGACGGCAGTCAGATACTATGGCGATGGGTGGCAGTATAAAACTTAAAATAGATTCTGTGTTTCCCCTATTTCTTTGGTTTTGTCTCCTTTTAATAGTTCAGACCAAAATGAAACCCATCTTTTCATCTGAAAATTTATTCTTCTCCAATTTCATTTGATTATACAGTGCTTATAAACAGACTGCTGTTCAGGTTTAAAATTTAGAAAGTGTGCAAATACATGCCACATTGAAATAGATGTTATCTATTCAAAGACAGAGAACTAATCAAATGTACACAATACAGATTGAAATAAGTGCAAGAAAAGTTTGAAGCTATTCATAATGAAATAGATATATCATAAGTTTTAAAAATCATTCCTTGAAACATGCATCATCTATCCTATAATACACACCTTTCAATGTGTCTTGTTTAAATTTGATCACTGCCCTTTTTCTAAAACGGTTATTTTTATAGATAGCACATCTTTACGTGGGTGAACTGTTTTTTCCCCCAAGATAGCTGAATTGTGTGTTTTGAACACATTGGTTTCTTTTCTGTATAAACTCTAATAATTTTTGAATCTCATACTGCACTTAACTTCTAGGAATCCAATGTAATTGAAGGGAAGCCACTATCAAAAACTGTATTGATTCACAGGGACCTATTCTCAAGTGGCATAAGTTGGTGAAGCACCACTGACTTTAATGGAGCCACACTGATTTACATCAGCTAAGGAACTGATCCGTAGCATCTTAGAAGTAACAGCTGTTTTGTTACATAGTTTAATGTGATTCTTAGACCACCTTCTAACCCATACCAAACTTAGGCAGAGGTTCAGACTCATTATACTAGTATTCATGGAGACAGAAATTTCCAACCTTCAGCACTAAAATGAAGACATGTGATCAGCTAGCTCACACCAGAGGTCCCAGGGGGGCGAGAAGCAGGGAGGCAGTTGGGTAGGGGGCGGGAGGCAGGGCCACGCCTGGCTGTCTGGGGAGGCAAGAAGCAGGGGGATGGTAGGCATGACTATGCCTGGCTGTTTGGGGAGGCACAGCCTCCCTTAACTGGCCCTCCATACAATTTTGGAAACCTGATGTGGCCCTCAGGCCAAAAAGTTTGCCTGCCCCAGTCTAGATTTTGCTTGGTCCTGCATCAATGCAAGACGCTGGACTTGATGACTTCTCAAGGTCCCTTCTCACCATACAGTTCTATAATTCTATGAACTATTTATTTTGTACAATAGACAATAAATCAGAGGAGGAAAAATCTGTGAAAGAGTAGATACCAGGAGAAATATGTGGAGGAGAAATCCTTACTAACTGTTCTATATCCTCAGTGATCCAATTCACCATTGTGTCACTCCAATTTTATGCCAGTGCAAACTGAACTGATTTCAGTGGAGTTACACCAGTGTCAAAGTGGAGTAACACAGGGCTGAATCTGACTCTCCCCCTCCCTTTCTTCACAGAGTCATCTGTCAACCCACACTAAGCCAAGAATCTGTCATTTATAATGTTCTACATGTGCACCTGCAGCACTACTTCAGTGAGCTCACATGTACAATTATTTCATTTTGTGTGAGCTCTGGCTCATCACCATGTGCTTTGCAAAGCTTTGAGTTTTCCCACCCACGGTGGATACATCTGAATCATACTTACTGCCTCCCACCATTTCTTTATTCTTTCAGGTACAGAGTGGAGAGCCAGATGGACAAACGGGGAGGATTATCTTTTAAAGAAAGTAGCTCACCGTGTACCAGTTTCTCCCAAGGAGAAATTCCTAGCCACTGAAAACAACGGTTAAAGGAATAATTTAAAAGAAAATAGAATAAATATATTTCAGATCTTAATTTGTGACCTCTAGGGCCAAGTTTTGACTCGCAGGGCCAAATTTAGCCTGGGTGGAGGCAGGTATAACTTGGATGAAGTCAATTGTGCTCTGTCTGCTTATATCACAGCTGAATTCGGCCCATATTCCTATTTATGAAAATAGTCTATGGATACAGTTATTGGTTCTGTTGCTTGGTTGCATATATTTCACAATACATGACCTACACCTTTTGTCTCTTTCTCCCTCTCTTGGCTTCGCATCTTTGTCATGCCACCCATTATGCCTGGAACTGACTTCTGCCTCCCATTTGCTAACCTATCTCCCTCACCTCTTCCAAATCCACCCTTAAATTCCATGGGCCTGATTCTCAACTAGTGCAAATTGCCTCAGCTCCATGACGTCAAAGAAGTGGAGTCTTTGGCCCCAGGGCTGCTGTGCTGCTTTTCTTAAAATCATCTTGGGGGCCAATACGAGCTGCAGCAAGTGAGAGTTGCTGGCTTCTCTAACTTTTGCCACACCCGGGATGGAAAGAGGCATAAAGGTGGCTGTAGAGGTGCAGCTGCCCCGCTCCTAAGTTACAAACTTAGGCTGAGTGGGGAAGCAGCCACAACTGCGGACATGCACCAATCAGGCCACAGCAGGCCTGATCAAAGGGCTGGGAGTCAGGAGCTGAGTCACTCTCTCTCCAGTCTGGAGGGAGAAGAACCAGGCTGCCTGAGAGACAGAGAGCTGGGGTAGAGCAGTGCTGGGGAAAGGCAAAAGGAACTGAGGGAGCTCCAGTCTGGCAACTCCCCAGACTGCAGGCTTTGAGCAAGGCTTAAGACAGGTACTGGGGTTGCAAAAGTGCAGCCCGGGGCTAGGCAGAGACACCTGGTCCAAACCACCCCTTGTCAATGATGAGTTGATGGTACAGACTGCAGTCTGCCTCAGTGAACGGGGACAAGACGGTGACTGGCAGTAGCCACTGAGGCAAGGTGGGGATAGAGAGTTGGGGGTTCCCCTGGGAGGGGAGATGCAGATCTGTGGGTTACTGTAGTAGGTAGAACCCAGAGACAAAGGGGTACTGCTGGCACAGAACCCCAGTGCAAAGGGCACTGGGGTCCAGGAGGGACACAGAGGCCAGTGATAGGCGAGACACCAGCCTACAGAGGGTGCTCCAAGGCTAGTGCCAAGAGTTAATTCCGAGACAACCAGCAGGAGGCGCCGCACTAGTGAGTCTCGTATCACTACAGTGGCACAGAGTCACCTTTTCTTCTTCATCTCAGCTGTGCCAAGCTCTGCTCCAGTGCAGTTGAGGATCTAGCCCATTAATTTTAGGCAGGAAGAGTGAAATTACTCAAGCAGGAAATAATATTGAACGGTACTGGAGAGGCAGCACAGACCATTGGATTGGAGGCTAGAATGGGAATCAGCAGGCCTGAAGTACTATTTCCAGCTCCTTGGTTTGGGTACATCTACACTACAAACAAACAAAAACAAAAAACCCCACACCACCAAAACAAAAAACAAAAATAAAACCAAGAAAAAATCCCAAACCAAAACACTCCTCCCAGAACCATGTCAGCCAGCCTCAGAGCCCGAGTCAACTGACAGCAGCTTACAGGGCTCATGCTACATGGCTAAAAACTGCAATGGAGACCTTCCTGCTTGAGCTGGAGCCTAGCCTAGCCTCTCCCCACACCAGGGCTCTGAGACTCACTGCTGCGGGGCCTGTTATTTTGGTTTTCATTTGCAATGTAGGAACATGCCTGTTCTCCTTTCTGTGCCTCTGTTTATCCTTTACACCTTTTACTTGTCTTGTCAATCTAGACCAGTGGTTCTCAAACTGTGGGTCGGGATGCCAAAGTGGGTCAATACCCCATTTTAATGGCGTCACCAGGGCTGGCTTAGACTTGCTGGGGTGCAGCGCCAAAGCCAGAGCCCCACCACCCAGGGCCCGAGCCAAACCATCCACGGCTGAAGCCGAAGCCTGGGGAGACTTTAGCCGTGCCCTTGGGCTTCGGCTTTGTCTCCCCTGGGAGGTGGAGCCTGGTGGGTTCAGGCTTCAGGTCCCCATCCTGGTGTCATGTAGTAGTTTTTGTTGTCAGAAGCGGGTTGGAGTGTAATGAAGTTTGAGAACCCCTGATCTAGACTGTAAGATCTTCAGGGCAGGGGTTGTCTCTCACTATGTGTCTGTACAGGGGCTAACTCTGTGGCACTACTGTAATACAAATACTACTTCTTTACAATAGCATTGCCAACCGGTGGCAAGTTTCTTGTTTCAGTTGCATTAATGTGCTGCTAGAGCAGGGGTGGGCAAACTATGGCCCGCGGGCCACATCCAGCCCATGGGCTCATCCTGCCTGGCCCCCAAGCTCCCAGCTGGGGAGGCTCCCCATGGCCCCTCCCCTGCTGTCCCCTTCCGCCACAGCCTCAGTGCAGCATGCAGGCAGCGTTCTGGCCCATAGCTCCTGCCGGGAGCAGCATGTCTAGGGGGTACCAAGGAGCAGTCAGCAGGGACAGGGAGCAGTTGGATAGGTGGAAGTTCTGGGGGAGCGGTCACAGGATGGGGAGGGGTTTGTATAGGGTGTGGGAGTCACAGGGGTCTCTCATGGGACAGCGGATGGGTGGGGGTGGATAGGAGTCGGGGCAGTCAGGGGACCGGGAGCAGGGGGGACAGGTAGGGGGTGGGGTCCTGGGGGGCAAATTAGGGTTGGGAGTCTCAGGAGGGGGCAGTCAGGGGACAAGGAGCAGGGGATTTAGATAGGGATGGGGTTCCAGAGGGGTGATTAGGAGTGTGTGTGGGTCTCTGGAGGCAGCAGTCAGGGGACAAAGAGCGGGGCGGGTGGGTGGATGGGTTGAGGGGGGCAGTCACGGGGTGGGAAGTGGGTGGGGGCAGATAGGGGGCAAGGCCAGGCTGTTTGGGGAGTCACAGCCTTCCCTACCCAGCCCTCCGTACAATTTTGGAACCCCAATGTGGCCCATGGGCCAAAAAGTTTGCCCACCCCTTTGCTAGAGCAAAGCATAAGTTCAAAATTCCTATTTAAGTTTTAAAAAAGAGCCCATATAAAACAAAAATAGACTGAAGCCTGGAAGGAGGAAAATCAGAATAAGAACCTCCGCACACAACGTTTTACCACCAGAGCTTGTTTTCCTACTTGCAGTGGACACACAAAACATCCTTCAGAGGGTCACAACATACTGGAGATAATTTATCAACAAAACCAAGTACCACTAACTGCAGTTAAAGGTGCAAAACAATGCTACACCACTGTCATGGTTACTGCAGAGAGTTAGAGGGAGGATGTTCCAGTGTTGCCTGGATCCATGGCTATGTTGCCAGGCACTGCAGAGAAGCACCCTTGCTGACTCTAGGGGCAATCAGTCAGATGCCAAACAGAAATAAAGGGAATTTTTTTAAAGCGGAAGGGTGAGGGATTAAAAATACCTAATTTAAAACTTCATCTAGCTGAGACATTCATTATGTGGAAAGAAGCAGTAAATGCTCTGACAATATTGATGCATCACCACAGCAACACAGAGCTAAGAAAGGCAGCCTAACTGGTAAACTGTAAACAGCTTATATTTAAAATTCAAAGGAACAAGGCAGCCACTAAAACCAGAAATGATTAATTTTGTAGCAGAACTGTCTTAATTTGTCATAATATATCACTTTTGCATGATGAGAAGCAGATGATATTCACCTGTCCCCACAATTTACAATTCTAACCATGTACCAATCACACACACACAAAATAGTGCACAGAACTCTAATCAGTGATGTCTACCACATGTAGAAGGGAAATTATTAACAGGAAAAAAAGCAAGCAACTGCATAGACTTGAAATGACCATTCTCATGGTGGTTTCATTTTTTCTTAAGTTTCAGATATAGTTGCATGTTATTCGAAGTGTTCAGCAGCATCTAGCACATTGGTTAAAAGAAACTCCACGATTAAGATACCAGTAAATGTTTTCAGCCGAACTGCTAGATAAATAAAACATGTAATTGATGTGCAGTTATGCAAAAGCTCATTTTAACATTCAGAGTTTTTCTGCCAGTTATGATGTTTATTTATGTCACATTACAGAAAAAGATACTGCATATTGATAGCGATGATCCTTGAAGGAAGAGACTACTAAAGATACGTAAAAGAAAAAATGAACAAATCCAAAATAGCAGAATTAGCTAAAGCACTGAACAAGCTAAAGCCATGATTAATGCATTTTCATTGCTATTTATGTGTTTATGTTTGGATGAAGCCTGTTTAAAAGCAACAAGTCACTGTGAATTGTGATCATAATATTCAAATTAAGACTACTGCGTACCAATGTACACTTCACCAGCCAAATTCAGGTGGCATGCACTGAAGATTAACATCATTTTGTAAATCTGAGGATCATAATGCACTGAACCTCCGTACATAATGCTCTTTGCAAGTGCTGTTTAATCTTTCCTACCTTAGCTGGTTTCCTCTTGCAAAAGCTAGTGCTGATTTATTAAGACATATTGTTTTCCCAACAGGTTTTGCTTCCTTCTCTTGTGATATAGAAAACTGGCTTCGGCAGCAGTTTGTAACTGATGATTAATTCTGACACTTCAGTCCTTTTGCCTTTCTTGCCAGCTTTTCAAAGGCTGGCCATTTGATAGGAAATGCCTTGATCATATAGAACCTCTGCTTTTATTATTTCATTATTCTGCGTTATCATCTATATTATAACCCACTCCAGTACATTTTACACATCACTAGGTTTTGTTGTTAGTGAAACAGCAGGATAATAGACATTTCAGAATAAACCATTATTCCACACTGCGGGCAGAAATTTGCACACCGTGCTGTAGGGAATTAGTCTCGTCTCAGTACTATACTAAGATTTCCAAAAAGGGGAAAGCATTTGACTTACAAACTAGACTGTAAACTAAAACAACGTGGGCTCAGAGAAAAGCAAAAACATTGGGCTACCAAGTCAGGGGCACTTTTTCTTTAGTGTATAAATCATTTGATTATAATTTTTACTTCTTGTTTGCAGCTTCAGCCATTTCCTGTCTCATTACCATTTGGTAACTCATGCATTTCTTCTCTTCTTTTACAAGTCCTTATGGCTCTGATTTCCAAATTTTTTTAAGTTAAAAAACCCCACAACAATATAAATATTAACTCCTTTTGCTGCAATAGATAGTGCCTGCCCGAGTACCGCATATTTTAGGAAGCCATTTACAGCCCCGGGACACATGTGGACATTGCAGTAGCAATTGACAGGACAATATACACTACCTACTGCAGGGCATACTTGAACCCTTAGTGTGTAGTTGTGAATAATGTGGAATCTATAGATGTCTAATCCAGAGTGAAAATAAAGTGACCCACTGCTGAGAGAAGGATTTATCATCATCAGAGAAGGATTAGGATGTGGTGCAAACAGGTCCAGGTAAACCCTTTGAAATGCATCCCTGCAAAACTGCTTAACCTGCTTATTAAGATGAATGGCAAAGAAATCCATCTGTAGTCTTCACCACTGGAGGAGGCTCTGACTTGCCTCTCCTTGATAATGGGAAACACACGAGGCTCTATTTCCACTTAACTCAGCCTATCATTGTGTTATGTACCCTTGCTATTGATCTAAAGTAGTTATATGGCCTCCCACTACTATGGTATCTGAGTGCCTCACAATCTTTAATATATTTATCTTCACAACATTCCTTTCAAGCCTATGATTCTGCCTCCAGGCGTGCACAGTGCTGGACACCTAGCTCCTGCTTAAGACCCAGTATGATCCATGATAGATTAGGGATATGGAACCACTTCCACATGAGGAGATTAAAAACACTGGGACTGTTCAGATTAGAAAAGAGATAATTGGGGCAGAGCTCTCTAAAATCATGAATGGTGTGGAAAAGCGAATAAGGAAGTGTTGCTTACCTCTTCACATAACTCATGAATCAGGCGTCACCCAATGAAGTTAGTAGGCAGCAGGATTAAAAAACCATAACGATCTATTTCTTCATAATTCACAGTTAACCTGTGGAACTCATTGCCATGGGATGTTGTGAAAGCCAAAAGTATAAATGAGTACAAAGGAGATTTAGATAAGTTCATGGAGCACAGGTCCACCAATGGTTATTAGACAAGATAGTCAAAGATGCAACTCCATACTCTGGATGTTCCTAAACCTCTGACTGCCAGAAGCTGAGATTGCATGACAGGGAATGAAGTACTTGATAAAATGCCTTGTTCTGTTCATTCCCTCTGAAGCACCTGGCGTTGGCCATTGTTGTTAGACAGGATACTAGGCTAGATGGACCATTGATCTGACCCAATATGACCATTCTTATGTTCTTATGAACAAGGAGAAGATAGCTGGAGGAGCGTCTTAATCACATACTGGGCTCAATCTGGTAGGAGTGGTCAGAGACCACTTAACTCTACACAAAGCAGAGGGTAACTGGAGGGGGGAAAGGAGGCCATTAGCTGACTGATTAGGGTACTCAGGATGTGGGGGACCTCTTAGGTGAGTGCCTTAAAGTCTGGGTTAGGAGAAATTCTGATGTGGGGCTCTCTCAATTTAATCATTAATTATTAACTGGTCCAGAGAAAAAGCAAAAATCACAGTCTAGTGGCTAGGGCAGATATGAAAAAAGCCAGCATGGCTTGCTTCCACTAGGATATCCCCTTCTTCCTATTATGGGTACAAATCTTGAAATCAACAGAAGTTTGTCTGAATGAAGTAATGAAAAAAGTGAGTGTGTGTTTGTGTCTGTGTGTGTGTGTGAGAGAGAAAGTGAGTGAGAAAGAAAGAGAGAGAGAGGGGCTGTTTGGCTCCTTTCACTAAACAGAGCACAGAAGTAACTCATGCTCCTCTCAGTGAGTTGGAGTATTTTGCAACCGCTTTTTAAAACATCAGTAATCCCAAAGAGGAGATTGCCCATAGAAAAGGGTTTTCTTTTGATACACATCTTATTTGACTCTACTCATCCAATTAAGAATGAGCATTATGAGCCAAATTCATGGCCACAATACAGCTTATTTATTCTGGTCTGCAGTGCACAATAGCCTGTTTTCAGCAAATCCAGAAAAAAAAGAGGACTCCTCTTGTGTGATTGAATCTTCCAATGGCATAGTACCCTCATAGCTTCTCCTATACCATTGCCTTCCAGCATCTGGTCAGGGATTGTGGTGGGGCAAACAGAGATATGGGCAGGACACCATTCATCCAAACAATTCCCTGCTGCTAAAATGGCTCTTTGGGGCTCTGGGTAATCTTAAGGCTTCTTAAAGCCACTGTGGATCCTCAGCCTTCCATTTCTGTATCAAGCACAATGTGGTAAGAATGGAGAATCTGCCCCTATTTTGGATGGGAACAGGAAAAGCCACTCAAGCAAATGGAAAGACCCACTGACTTCCATGGAGTTTGGATCAGACCCTGATCCAGAACACTGCATATTGTTTAAAAAGCTTAATTATGTTTAATTTCTGTCTTTATGATACGTTATTAGTGCAAATTCTGGTATTAAAAGCTGCTGGTGACATAAAAACAGAAACCAAGGTTTTCTTGGTGCCAAAACAAAGAGAAGCCTCCCGCACCATGACAGAAGCGAAACGGCTGGTTCTAAAAGTTAACAGCTTGGGATTATAATGTTTGTTTATTTTCTGTGTTCTTCCTGATGTCATTTGATGCTGTATTGGGAGCAAGGCCATTCTGCAGACACTAAAATAAACCGTTTTTTTCCTAAGCAGTTTTACAGGTCTAGCACTCCTTGCTTAAACCAAACTCAGCTGTTGTAAAGCAACCTCCATCGCCCTGGACTTCCACATCAAGATAGCGGCTTGGATGGAACAAATGCATACAGAAACCACACAGCAATTTCCACAAGGGCAGCACTGATACTGTACTGACACTGCTCCCTTTTCTTATTCATTGCAAGGGCCTAATGTTACCAGGCCCTGCATGGATGTGCAAGAGCTTTAAAATAGCAGCACAGTGATCACTGCAGTGAGGTGGGAAAAAAAAGGGTGAGAGACAGCACGGCCAACTTTCCAGTGTCTGAAAACCAGACCACTACCCACCTCTTCCCCCTTCAAGGCTCCACCCAACTTCTTTCCCCCAGGCCAGTGCCCTTCACTATTTTTGAAGTGGGAGCCAGTTTGGCAAAAATCCTTCAATGTGAGAGCCACATCAACTACTAAATTAACACATTGCTTACTACTCCTTAATGATATAATGTTACAGAGCCAGTCATGTAGCCAAAAAGTCTACTTGTACAATAAAATGATACTCCTTTTATAAAACAATAACCAGGAAAATATACGGAATTAAAAAAGCACCTATGCGAGTAAACTTTTTAAGAACAGAATAATGCAAAACTTACTTTAAAAACTAGATGAGCAAAAGTGCGCCCGTTCCTCCTTGACTTTGTTCATGCGGTATTTGTAATCTGTCATCGCAATCCTAGTAAAACAGTCCAAATATTCATTGGTCAATTTGTTCTTCTGTTTTCTTTTCACAATATTCATTGTAGAAAATGTGGATTTGCAGGTATATGTACTGACAAAAAATGACAGCATTTTTTGCATACAATGTTTCAGAAATGGGTATTGTGTATCAGGGACCATGTTCCAGAAATGATAAACACCTGTCTTAAGTTCAGACTTCATGATGTCATTTCTCTGAAGTTCCACAATTTCACTCTTCAGTTTAGCACGGTCAGAACGAATGTCTGTGATAACTGGTGACAGAGATGTCACTGATATATGGAAGAGATTCTCCTTTAAATTAAGAAACTCCTTGTATTCCATTTTTTCTTTGAACTGAGACTCAAATTCCACCCTCAACTCTCCCAATACTTGTACAAATGAATTGTAACTGAAGTGTTTCAAAAGCTTGCAATTTTCTGAGGTGACTGCTCTGAGTTTTGGAAAGTAAACAAACTGAGTATCGGGAATGAATAACATTGTAATCTTGTTTTGAAAAGTAGTTACGACACACAACATGTTACTAGGATGTTTCTGTTTCCCTTGTAAGTGGAGATTCAGCACATTCAAATGGAAAGTGATGTCTGTCAAAAATGCCAGTTTAATCATCCACTCTGGATTTTCTAAGTCTTTCTTCATCTACTCCTTGCTTTCAAGGAATTCACGAATCTCAGGAAGGAGACCCAAAAATCTTTCAAGGACCTTGGCACAAGATAACTATTTCACTTCATTGTGCATCACTAGGTCACCATATTCTGTCTTGTATTCTTGAAGTAATGCTTGAAACTGCTCATGATTCGGCACCCTTGAAACAATAAAATTGACCACCTTTACAACCAACTGCATGACACTGCATTTCACTATTTTTCAGTCTACTCACAATTGCTTCTTGGTGTATAATGCAATGAAACATAGCAAATTTGGATATTTCCTTTTGTTTCCTCATCAGGCCAATCAATCCATTCTCCTTCCCTCACATATTTGGTACACCGTCTGTACACATGGAAGTTAGCTTTGTCCAGTCCAAAAAAATTTCAGCAAAAAAATTGAGTAGGGCAGTCAAAATGTTTCCTCCTTTTGTTTGACCTTTCAAAGGTATTAAACACAGCAGTTCTTCTCGGAATAATTCTTCATTGGGGAAACGAACCCAGACACACAATTGTGAGACGTCACATATCTCTGTACTTTCTTCCACCGCTATGCTAAAACATGGTGCTACCAAAATATCTGCAGTTAACTGTTGTCGGATTTCGTTTCTGATTTCCTCCACGCTTCTCATTACGATTGTGTCAGACAGTTGCAGCCCTTTTTTTGTTTTATGATTGCATTTTTTGTTATTGAAATCAGCACACAGGATTTCTGCAGAAGCCAGAAAAGACTCTTTAACAATCTCTGCGTGAGTAAATGACTTTTTATGTCTTGCTAAAATCCATGAGATTTCAAAAGATGCCTGTCAAACATTCTGCAACAGACCTCGATCTCTGTATTATTTTTCACTGGCCTTTTAGTAAAGCAGCAAGTTGTTCAATTTTACTTTTTCTTAGGTTTCATCCAGGTGAGTACTTTTTGCTGAAATTTGCATTCGCTGTTGTGTAACAGGGCTCTAAATCGCTGCACTTAAAAGCAGAACACATCTGCTGACAAGTTAATGAAACAAGCAAGAAGTCTGTTTGTTTAAGCACAAAGAAAAACTCATCGGTCCACTCTTCTTGAAACTTTCAGTTTTCATCCTCCAAAGCACGTAACTTTCTCTTTTTATTGGCTATCTCTAGGAGGGGGCTCAGGGCTGGGGAAGGGACTTGGGGTGAAGGATAGGGTATGGGGAGCTGGCCCCAAGAGGCTGCAGGTTAGGTGGTGGAAGAGAAATGCTGGTCCAGCATAGCTGGACCTACTATACTCATGCTACTCCTGGTCTTAATGATGCAGAGCTATTCAGAACCCGCCCATTGAAGGGGGTGGAATTTACTTCAGGCAGCCCCGGCCCCACGTTGTTCCCGGAAGGGGCCAACACACCTCAGCAGCCCTTGGGGAGGCACGTGGCTTTGTGTGCTGCCCCTCTCTGCAGGCACCGCCTCCACAACTCCTATTGGACACAGTTTCTTGTTCCTGGCCAATGGGAGCTGTCGGGGTGGTGCTTGCAGGCAGGAGCGGATATTTCTGCTCTCCCTTCCCCCCACCCATGGCGTCATGCTGGCTGCTTCTGGGAGCGGTGTAGGGCTTGGAGCCCGAGTTAGCGGCAGCCCCGCTGCAGCACCAGAGATCACCGGAGATCACAATCGACAGGGACCCACACTTAGAGTTGATGGAAGCTGTCACTGGCTCATGGGCTTTGCAATGAAGAACACTGGCCTAGGCCCTGCCCCTGCTCTGCCTCTTCTTCAGAGGTCCCACCCCTGTCCTGCCTCTTCTCTGAAGGCTCTGCCACTGATCCGCCTCTTCCCTCAATGCCCTGACCCCTACCCACTCCTCTCCCTTCTCTCCCCTGTCGCTTGCAGCTCTCCCCCATTCAAGTCCAGCGTGAGAAGCCCCAACGGACATGGAAACCCCAGCTCCAGCAGCCTGCCTGGCAACATAGGTCAGAAGAGCACTGTGGCCATATGGGAACAGCCAGGCAGTCCTGCTGGTGAGCTAGGACGCAGACCTCCTGCCCAGCAGCCCCCCACCTCTGAGCTATCTGCCCAGCAGCCCCCCATACCCACCTGCATGAGCCATCCCTGCCCTGGTGCTGCCTGAGAGAGTGGCCTGGGAAGCACTGGCTGGTGAGGCAGGTCACATTCTCTCCCTCCTGGGGCATGTTTCATGTCCACTGGGGGCCTCTGCCCCTGTTCGCCACGGGCCCCTGCACTTTAACCTCTGCCTCAGCCCTGCAAACCACACTTCTCAAAGGGGAGGCCTGTGGCCCGACCGGATGCCGCTTCAAGGGGCGCGTGCCAGGCTGCCTCTTCCCCACCATCCCGGCCTGCAGTAACCGGACTTTTAATGCCCGGTCAATAGATCCCTGCCAGGTTCCCTTTTCAACTGGACTTTCCAGTTGAAAACTGTCCACCTGGCAAACCTAGTGACAGACCACACCAGTTCTATTGTTGATTCTTGTGCAACCATTCAAGGGGAGTTTTGGGAGTGAGATGAGGATAGGGTGATCAGATGTCCCAATTTTATAGGGACAGTCCCGATTTTTGAGTCTTTTTCTTATATAGGCTCCTATTACCCTCCCGATTTTTCACACTTGCTGTCTGGTCACCCTAGATGAGGCAGACTAGAGAGGTTTTGG
Organism: Dermatemys mawii; assembly: GCA_007922305.1. NCBI lineage: Eukaryota > Metazoa > Chordata > Testudines > Dermatemydidae > Dermatemys > Dermatemys mawii. The sequence goes on along the minus strand of ML677326.1, from coordinate 16,922,139 downwards.
GGGCAAGGTCAGGCAGACGAGGTGAGAGCAGAACAAACAGGCTGATTTAGTTGCCCAAACCTCTTCAATCAGTGACAACAACCATACAATACTCCATAAAAGTGAAGGTAGTACACAGACAGGGCTGCACTGATACTCCACATCCTGGGAAGTCTATTCCCTTTACCTACACAAAGATATCCTGTTCTAAATCCATTTTACTCTGACTTTACATAGGGAATGAGGCCTTCAGAAAACAGGCTGCAGGAAGAACTAAAGTAAACAAATCATGCATAATATTTGGCTTCAAGAATTTGTATTATTGTAGGCTATCAGCAGTTTGCACTACTAATCTCTCTCTTCCTTCTCTTCTGAATAAATACTTAAAATGGACCAAGAAGTAAGAGAGGAAGACTAAACTATAAAATCCGGCCAAAGAGATCAAGCATGGTAACAGCTGTCCTGCTGACTGTTAATTACCACAGAAATCAGAGATGGAAAAATCATATTAAGTCACCTAGTCCTTTCCTTTGTCAGTGCAGGATTATTCCCTAACGTACATTTTCCAGTGCATTGTCCAGTCTAGTTTTCGTATGACCTAAGTGATACCTTCTCAGCACTTCCCTTGGAACACTATTCCATATTTCCCCTCTTTAGCAGCAGTTGTCCCTGATCACACTTGTGAATCCTCACAATACATTCAAGATCATAAAAAGAAAACAGAAGTGTTGCAGAAAAGGAAAGTGCTGCTAATGTTTTCAGAGATGACAAATGTTAGAAGCAGCCTTGGTTGCTTCATTTTTCTATCTAAGAACTATGTAATCACATGACAGATCATCTATATAGGCAGGGGAGAAACAAACGTGGGACTAGATACTAAACTGGAATTGAGATATCTGTCCTAATTCTTGCCCATTAGAGTAGGTCAGTCAGACATCTGAAGTACAGAATACAAGGCTGTTTACATTGGATATGGATTCAGATTTCTTTTGTATTCATGTTTTTTTACTGCCTTTTGTCAGGATTTTAAAAAATATCTTATCCTCATGGAAAAATGTGATTTTTTTGAGGATATTGTTTAGTATCATTGCTGCAAAGTTACAGTAGATTATTTTACTTGTTCAAATCCATTACCTGTTTCCAGCTAAACACTCTGCCTGTCTTTTTTTTTTTTCCATCTGGGATTCCTGGGCTTTTTAGGTACTGCAAGAATCCTCCTCCCTTACTTTTTAAAGCATTTAGGCCCCCGTCTCCCTCAAGAGTATTTTTCACCAGTGTAATTCCACTGATTTTGGCAGAATTATTCAAGATTTACACTGATATCAATGAGAGGCAAATCAGCCCTGCGGTATTTTCTTTATAGCACTTTAAAAACAAAACAAACAAAACACATCCCCCAAAAGAAGTCAAAAGAAACCAAAAACAAAAAGAAGGACTTTTCCAGTTTCTTTGGAAAGGCCACATGCAACCAATCATGGCAAAACTCCTAGAACATCTTAAAAGTGTGACACTTTCTCACCTTTATTATGGCCAACAAGTGCAATAAAATAGTGAGCTATGCCAAGGAATGGACTCATCCTGATGTATCTGCTCGTATCAGCAAATTGCAAGAGGTAGATGCACTCATGTTCCATCAGTTCCCAATCTACCAAAACCAGTGCTACTGCGGCTACACATCGAAGGCTCTTTTCATCCTTTCCTCATCAACCAAAACATTAAGAGCCTGATTCTCAACTGCCTTGAACCTTATGTCATCATTGACGTCTGTGAAAATTGGGTATAATGTGCTACCAAATGAGACTGGAAGCAATTTAAACTCTTTTTGTACAGATGCTGCAAGGCAGTGGAGAATCAGGCCCTAAAAAGATCTTTCTGTATTGCAGAGCCAAGAGGAATTCAAGAAGGCGGTGGTGCCACTTTTGTCCAGCAACGCTTTGTGACATACCCGGCTACAATTCGGACGAGTGTGGGGCTGTGTTATTCCTGCTCTGCAACCTTCGGTGCCTTACAATGCCTTGCTGAAGTAACTCCCACGTGGGCTGCTCACAAACAGGATTTCCATGTGCAAGTCACACCCTTAGTGTCTCTGTGTAACTTCAACCTGCCAGTTACACCTTGGGTCTCACCAGCCTTGGTTATATTGCAGGGTGCCCCCAACACACTCCTAGCTCCAGAGATTTCGCCATAAATGTATGTTCTGTCCTGCTCTGCTCTCTCCTGGACAGTACAACTATATGAAATCTGTTATTCCATTAAGGGAATAATATGCCAGTTTATTGCCTTAAATAGAGTTAACCAGACACATTGGATTAGATAAAACAGTAAAAAAAATTAACTACAAAGAGAGAGAGAGTTTAACAGAGTACAAGTTATGAGGCATAAAAGTCAGAAAAATGATTGGGAAAAAAGATAAAATGCGTAACTGAAACTATATTAGAGTCAAGCAACATTTCTCACCACATGCTTCCAGCAAGATTATTGACCAAACCCTTTAGGTCAGGATTACCCACCCCTCATAGTGTTTCTTTGTCTTCTTAGATGTGATGCCAGAGACAGAAGGTGTGTGTGTGTCTTGGGGTGTTTGTCCCCCCTTTTAATCATTCCAGTCCCCCTCCTGAAAAATGTTTCCAGCTGAGAATGAAGAGACAAAGAATCTATGTGAAAGGATGTTCCCTGCTGGCTTTTTTCATCTGTTTGAGCTTTCTTTTGTTTTCCCTTCTGCTTGATGATTCTGTTTACTGCTTAAGTGCAAATTAAGGCAAGCACACACACCTTTTTTAGCAAACACACACCTGTTTGCTGACTTTTGTTTGGGTAGGACTCTGGGGTTTGGAACATGTGTTAATAATGTCATACAGGGAAATCTTGTAATTTCACATATAGTGTTGTCACACGTTTTATCAGGATAATACTGATGGCAAATTCTGAGTTTTTAAATGATACCTTTCATAGCATACCTTGTACAAAGATTATTACAATAGTGTGCTAGGAAAATAGTATCCTGTGAATAGCGTGCTGGGAAAACAGGGGGATATTCGGTCACTCCTCTCCCCAATGTACTATGGAGAGAGAGACAAACTAAATCAAGGAGGGGTAACAACAGTGGATGTGGCTCAAGCACTGATTATGCTCAAGCATGGCTCAAGCACTGATTATGGAAAAGCATGGCTCAAGCATGGAGCCATGGATTATGGAAAAGCATGGCTCAAGCACTGATTATGGAAAAATATATATTGTTACTGCCATAAGGCAACAAGTAGGAATTCTCCTCTGCTGGCTACCAAGTCAGTACACTCTGAGACATGTGTGTGCCAGATTGACAAAGATGCAAGAGAAGCACTGCTAATTCATGTGCAGTCAATTCTAGTTTCTTTGTTCAGAATGACGAGGAAGATTTGCTGGAGGGAAAAAACACATATATTGCATCACAAAGCAGTATATATATATAGCACAGGAACACTTTTTCATGCTCAAGTACTAGTACTGTGTATTTCCTGCTGGAGCCATCAGCCCCTATTTTGGATACTGGAGACTCTGCCTCACGAGCATCTCAGGTGGAAGAAGGAAACTTCCTTCACAATCCTTTGTTACTCGTTCTTAATACTGGTCACTTCTGAGTGATGTGCAGAACTCCTCCTGACTCCGGTGCTGAGTGGACCAACTGGAGATAGTAGAGAGACAAGTTGGGTGAAGTAATATCTTTTATTGGACCAACCTCTATTGATGAGAGAACACTGTGTAAGATTGAAAGCTTATCTCTCTCACCCACAGAAGTTGGTCAAATAAAAAGATATTACCTCAGCCACCTTGTCTCTCTAATATCCTGGGACCAAAATGGCTACAACAAGACTGCATACAACTGGAGATATGACAGAGGAACAGAAAGAAAAAACACACCTTTATGGATCAATTGGATAACCATCCACTCAGAATCAAAGACTTTGTTTTGAATTTAATCTTGGTTCAGTTTAGTCTTTAGTCATGTGGGGCCCATAACAAGATTTTTGGGTACAGCACATGCACACACACAACATATTCCCAACCTTTTTTTCAGAACAACAAACAGGCTTGGTGAAACTACAACATGGCTCACTTATGACCACAGATAAAAATAGTGAAAGGTTCATTTTAGTTTTCCAATAGCTTCACTGTGAATTCTAAAAAACACAGAACAGTTAAATGCCTATGAAATAATGGAATTTATAACTTCACAACACAATTATATTGTTACATGCCAGACAGCCCCATAAATGACCTCTACTCTGCTGCTTTGCCACCTTGCAGTAACTTAGAATACTCCATTTAAAATATGTATTTTTGCAAAGCATCAAACAAAGAGGTGTGTACACAGTTATAGAAATACTTCCTGATGGTTCTAAAAAGTAATGTGAATGATTTAACACAGGTTGGTTCTGGGAGTGAAATGGGAAGAGAAAAGCAGTTAATAAAAATGTTAACACTCTGCTCTTGCATATGAATAACCGAAACAAAAGAGGTCTCTTAAGCTTTGAGAATGGATATCTGCCTGGTTGACAGAATCTTCTTACCTCCAGCACTCTTCCAGTGATGTACTTCTCACAGTTGTCACATCTTATGCCAAACTTAGCATGATAGTCCATTTCACAGTACGGAACACCATCTCTAGAGAAAAGTAGACAATACTTGGATAGCTTCAAAGATGCCTATGTGACAAAGAGTCCTGTGGCACCTTAAAGACTAACTAAAGTATTAGAGCATAAGCTTTCGTGGGCTCATACCCACTTTGTCGGATGCATAAGCTTATGCTCTAATACTTTAGTTAGTTTTTAAGATGCCACAGGACTCTGTCACTTCTGCAATTCCAGACTAACACGGCTACCCCTCTGATTCTTGACAAAGATACCTATGGTTCCCCTAGTAGATATTGCAGCTAAACTTTGTTGGCATTTCAGGAGAGGTTGATTACAGACTCCTTTTCCCTCCCATTTACAAATGTGGTAAAAACTTGAATAATTGATGAATGGGAAATTATACTTGGCACATCCAAATCTGACTGAGTAAAATTGATCTCAATTCCAATTTCCTTCTTCGTCGTATTCAGCAGTTTCCTCTTTCTCCATAATAAGAACAAAATGTCTCTTACATTCAAACACATTATAGTATTTTCTTTGATGGTCTTACTCATTAACTTATTCCATGTGTTTCCCATTCTGAGAAATAACTCAGTCCCTATTTCCATTTACTTTTATAGCCTTTTTTATTTGTCGTCTAAGTCCACTTTGAGCCTGAATTGCACAGGAATAATTGCTCATTTGATAATGCTTAATTCCATGGACACTTTTTTGAGTTAGGAACTTTCAAAGTACATCAAGACGCTAATGTCTTCTCTGTAGAAGGTGACTATGCGCAATCTAAGTGACAGAAAAGTCTTGGAAATATGCCCAAACATGCAGTAACCAGCAAAATTTTGGGTGGCTTTATTTGCAGGATTTAAAATGATGAACAATCCAAATTTACAAAGGCAAGCAATGGGAGCTCTAAATCTCAGTTTTTGGCTCTAAATAAATCTTAGCTATTTATGTTACCCTAATTAATGAAAAGAGTTATTACACCGCAAATAACTCATCAGAAATCTACTTGGATCCTAACTGATCTACAGAAATAGTTCCAACCACTACTTAAAATATCCTCATACAAGAAGCAAATATTTGGATCATTTCTATCCATTGTGCTACACCTAAACAAAGACCAAATAGCCTTATTTTCACAGGTTAGGGAGAGTTTGTATGTGAAATATATAGAAGCTATTTTATACAATACAATGCCATGAAGTAACACAACGCTCCTTTCATTTTCAATGCATTTTACAACATTAATTCTCATTACACCCCTGTGAGGTAGGCAGATATTATTTTACTATTATATATGCTTTCTACTCTCTCAAGCCCATTTCAAGTTTGGAGACAAATCCCTGAAGGTTCCTCCACAGCATATGGGCCTTACACTAATTGCTTAAGGTGTTGTTTTCTCTCAAACATATAGTGCAAAATCCATACCAATTGAAGCATGGTGTGGATGAGGGAAGAGTTTTAGCCCCAGAGGATATGTCTACACAGCAAAGAAAACCCCCTGAATGGCCCCTGCTAGCCAACTCGGCCATGCAGGGCTTGGGTGCTGGGACTGTTTCCTTGCTGTGTAGATTTCTGGGCTCAGGCTGGCACTCTCATCAGAAGCCTCTCTTGTTTATCCAATAAACAAACACATTCAAAAATTACTGTTCATCTGCGTATTTCAAAAAACTATTTTTGATTTGGTGAATAGAAAAATATTAGAAAGAACTAGTCCTACAGTAATCTTGCTTTATTTTAACTATGGAGTAAGGTAAATGTCACCCTCTTCTAACCTCCTAATTCACTTCTGCACTATAAGTTAGTTATGTTGAGGGGATAGGATGGTCATGTGCCTTAATTCCTTTCAAGGAGCTCATAGTGCTTTATAAACATTAGCAAATTAATCCCCTAATGCAGGTGATGCAGCAAATATTTCCTCCAATTTTAACAGATGAAGAAATTTAAATACATAGGTAAGTGACTTGTCCAAGGCTACGAGAGACATCCCAGGTAACCCTGGGCAAATCATTTCACTACATACCTCAGTCTCTTAGGCAGACATTAACCCCTCTTCTGAAGACCAGTAAAAATACTATGTCCCACTTAAGCCCTCAAAACAAGGCCCCAGTGGAACTTGAACAGGCTTTGTGCTGCCTCTCAGGATAGCTGTTAAATTCAGTATAAGCAGTCAAATCCTCTGTGATCACAAGGATTTGGAGTGACACAAAGACCAGAAATGTATCACCTTGCTGAACATTTTTTGGATATTCTTCCTAGTAGGAAACACTGTGGGAAGGGACAAACTTTTTGTTCACATCCCAGGACCAGTGTAACTGTCTGCTCAAAAGAGGGCCAGGATTAGAAGACCAGGACTGGTCTAGGTAAGGACTGAGAGGCTAGATTTGCAATAGCAGCAAAGTAACATAGCAGCATAAGACCCCTGGATATTGTGGTCCTAAATCATTTAGGTGTATAGATAGAGTCTTAGGTAGAAGATTTCACTTACCCTTTCTCCAGTACGTCTGGCTCAAGCTAGCAGTATTATTTCTCTACTTTAACTAACAATTTAAAAATCTGAGAAACAAAAATCCATGCTTTTATAATTACCAAAGAATGCAAGTATAGTCCTAAGAACACGCAACAACAGTCTAACCAAACACCTTTTTGCTAACAGATGCTGAAAATTTGCCAGATGCTATAAGGACTGGTCAGCTTCTCTCATTCCAACTTACTTGCTGATGTACTCTGCATTCAGAAGTTTGCCACATGTCTTGCATTTAAAACAGCCCAAATGCCAATGTTTGTCCAAAGCTACCAATGACTGTCCATTTCTTATTTCTGAACCACAGCCCCCGCAATCTGCAAAAGAAAAATCCTCTGCAAAATTAATCATATGCTTTATGCATAACTGATCATGAGCTTGCAATAGTATAGGTTACTGCAAGACAAGTGTCCATTGCTGTCATCATAGTAACTGCACAAGGAAATTTTGAATCTCATTACCTGCTGCCCACCCATGTGTGCTTCATTGTGGGTGGCAAGTTGGATAGATACAATATCACTGACAGGGTGACTACTTAAAGAAACATTCGTTTTTCTAACGAGGTGGATTTTGCAGGTATTTTAATACATTTGCAGTATATGTAAGTCAGGTACCCAAAAGTCATGAAATTGTCAGAAAAACAATCCAATTTTAAAAAATAATGCATTTCAGGTTCTTATTATTGTCCTGTTTTTGAGTCTTTAGGTTACACTCAGGTCATGTTTTCAGGCTTTTCTCTGCAACCACGAGAGTCAGAAACTTACTTAAAAATAGGAAAGCTGAAAGTTTCGTGTAATAGCTTGCCAGGGCCTTAAGAAAAAATACCAAGTTTCATAGGACTAACTATCAAAACATGTAAAGAAAACAAATACTTGTGCCATCTTAGAGACAAACTAGTTTATTTCAGCATAAGCTTTCGTGGGCTATAGCCCACTTCCTCGGATGCATGAGAGTTGGTAACACAGGGTGTACCACATGTAAAAGTCAATCACTAGCTACATATTTTTTACTTATTTATAAAATGCACTTACCAACATTAACGAAGTTCTAAGCATATATACAAAAATTACAGCATCACACAACTTATTAACATTAGCAAAATAAGCTATTTACTTAAATGCGGAGTATCCAGCTGCTCCCACTGAATTTCCACTAAGCAAATTCATCACTCAAATTTGGAAGAAAAATATGGAGCATTTTTTTTGTCTGAGACTTGGTCTGCACTACAGACTTATGTCAGTATAATTATGTTGCTTGAGAGTGTGGATAATCCACAGCGATGCAGTTATACTGACCTAACCACCAGTGTCAATGGGAGGGCTTCTCCTGTTGACACAGCTACAGCCTCTCAGGGAGGTGGAGTACCTATGGCAATGACATAGCTCGCTTCTTCACTAAGTGCTACAGCAGCACAGCCGCATCATTGTATGTGTAGACAAATGCCAAGTGAAGTATCTTCTGATATTACCAGCTCAGTTTGAATCCAGAGTAAATAAGAAAAACATAGCTTTAAGTCTCTAGGAGCAGATGAAACTTGCCATAAAAGTTTAAAAGCAACAACAAACATACAAGTAGATAATCACTATGAAGAGCTGAATAAAGGCAAAACAATTTGCAAAGGAATGGAACTGGGCAAACCTGTGGCCCTGGGGAGCACTTTCAGCTCTTCTCAGGGCAAACCTCATGGTATTAATGTAAAAAAGAAGGATACCAACCTAGAAAAACACTGTCACTTCAAATTAGCATGCAAAATACAAGGTACTCTTCCTCATTCACTACTTTCAGAGTCCCATAGAAGTCTCAAGTTAATGAAAGCTTTCATTGCTTAGGAGTGCAATAAAATAGAAGAAGATTAGATGTTCCAAGTCATCTTGTATTCAGGTCAGTACTATTAAAACAGTAATGTCTCTATAGATTTAAATGGATTCAAGAAGCAGTGTGTTGAGAGTGGAATTTTTTAGGAGGCAGAGAAGAAACATTAGAGGTGTATTTTTATTTTCAGAGGGGGCTACTTTCACAGTTGGGAGTGTGGTATTAGGACTCCAACATACCCAAAGCGTAATGCTCGTGCTTAGTTCTGAGATCACAATAATATTTAGAATGCTCATGTAACATGTTTCACCTTTGAAGTGTAACCCACTAGTAAATGTGTGTTACAAGTCCCCACAGACAACATGAGTTGTTACAGCCCCAGTAATGGAGCTTCAGCTCAAGCTGTAGCAGCTCCTTCATGTAGTTCTGGAGGTCCCTAGTTCAATCCCCAGCATGCTGGCCAAGATGGTGGCTGTTACATAGCACTTTATAAACATTCATCTGTTAATACATAACACCATCCTTGTGCTGTAGGCAATTATCACTAGGCAGACAGGTGAAAGTGTCTTTCCCAAAGCCTCAGAGACAGAAGTTCACAGCTCCCAGTTCTATCCTCTCCAGGTGCTCCACTGGATTTAGGAAGATATCCATGAGGCTGGCACTCGTATTCATACTGTGACAGTTCATATAATGCTGAATTCAAGCCCTAGTACACCCCCTTAAAAAAAATACATGAATTCAATTAAAGGTATTTTCACAGTGGTTATTTCTGCTGGCTGTGCTATGGGAAGGTCAGATCACATGGGTTGGAGAAAAGATGCCTGCATTTCTAAGTTAAACTATTCCTGAAACAATGCCCATCACCAATGACAGAATTCAAACCCAAGTCACTAAGAGGGAAAGCTATTCGCAATGTCTCTTCTGAGAAGGGACAGTTTTTTTGTCTGTGTTTGCATTGTATTCAGGACAAGAGGGTTATCATCCTGACTGGGTCTATAAGTGCTGCTGTACAATAATCAGGTTAGGGCAAAATGTGTCAAATATTTAAAATTGTGATGCAAATTTTGTATTTCAATGAAGAAAAAGTGGCAAACATTTTCACAAGTCTGGCTCCCCTCCCCCACCACTCCCATTTTCTGATCACGTAGATCAATAATGACAAGAGAAACATCCAGGTAAGAAGCTAGAATGCTAGTCTGGCTAAGCAACAACTATAAAAAAAGAAAAATAGTGACTCAGCAGCTGCACAAATCTCCATGATTAAATGATGGCCTATGATAGCCTGTCAAACCTGTAGTGCCTTGAAAGCACAACTGGAAGGGAAAATAAATAAGGGAGATTTTGAGGTTTACCAGCAGCATTATCTGGAATATACTAATGAGAAAGAAGAATGTATAAAATCCAGGGTGTGATGACAAACTTAAGTCTTTAGGCAGTTGCAGTCTAAAGAAAAAGGATTTGAAAACAAGTAAACAAGGAACAAGAATATATTGATATATTTTCAAAAGAGAAGCTTAAAAAGATGTTAAAATATGCAGAGACTGTGAGGAAAAAGCAACAACATAGTCATAAACAAAGTGATACTAGCATGAGTGTCAGAGTAATCTCCCTTCTCTTCTATGCGAGTTCACTTATTATTGGAGAAACTCGGGATGCATAATGACAGTTTGATAGAGAAAATGCATAACCAGGAATACCAAGATATCCAGAGTCATTTAGAGACACCAGAAAGGAAAACAAACAAGTACTTTAAGGAGGCGGGGAAAGATGTACAAAGCCACTTAAGATCTAGGAAGATTGTTGCTGCTAAAGTGATTCCAAATCAGAGGAGTCCATTATATATTTTTTGAAAAACTGACTTCCTTAGCATAATTTCTGTTTAAAATAAAAGGTGCATTTAGTTGCTTAAATGTGTAATAAGACCATAAACAAGATAGCCTAAAGAAGTGTAATAGTACCAGCATTTTAATGAGCACAGAATTATAGAAGATGAAGTTTGTTTGCCTTTGGTGGATTTGTGAAGCATGAGGAAAGTTATAATGTGTCTCTTTAAGACCATTATGCTGAGCCCCCGCACAGCTGGAAATCAGTCTAGGGCAAAAGCCCTTACAGTGTAGAGCAGATTGCTGGAGCTCTGCTAATAAATTAACCCCACAGTTGGGTGTGTGCCCAGACCTACTCTCACAAGACACTATACACCTCGGTATAGGTTCTCTAATAGAAAGCAGTAATCTGTTTGGGAACCTGCATGTGCCAGGGGTTTTATTTGGTAATCTAATTTGATTTCATCTGTAGAGTTCATTTTTACAGATTTAGTACAATATACTGTATTTGCTTGTCATTCACTCTACATCTTGTTCAAGCTTTTGGCTGGCTGAGAAGCATTTTTGGGTGTATTTCTTTTAACAGCTCTTTTTCCTATTAAATTTTGGACAATTAAAAACAAATACTGCAGTTGCTATGCCAACTATGCCTGTTTATGTAAGTCCTTGTCTACTTGCCTCTGAGATAGTGTCCTTCGCTGACTCATTTCTCTTCAACCAATAGGTCTGTGAAGGATACAAATGAATTTGCTGATATATTTTGATATATTCTTCTTAATACACATTGTCAGAAAAAGTTTGAGAGAGAGAGTCCATCAGAAACTAAAGAGAAAAGGAAGGTGTTTATTCATATAATAATTAGAGATGCAGTGGCTCAGGATGGGAGTAGAGAGAGAGAGATTCCCATTTTTCCTCCAACTATTAAGTGGGGGGTGGGAGAGAATTGAATAGAGAAAGAGAGGAGGCCAGAACTGAAGTGAACACATAGGGATAATAGTAGATCTAATGTTAGAGAATTAGAGTTCAGCAAGTCCACAGAGATTTCCTGAAAGAAAACAGAGCATTCCTAAGCTGGACTCAGAAATGGATAGGCTGATGAATAAGGCTGCACAATCGGCATCTTGGTCGTAGAGCCAAGTCAAACTCACGTGACTGTGCTACATGAGGTAACCTGGAACAAAAATCGGTCAGTATTTTCCCCGGTCCTTTTCTCACTTGCCTAGAGACAAATGTTTCATGCACCACTTTCTTTTATGGAGAGAGGTGCTCAGTCAAAATACAATGGCTATTAAAATAAAAAACTCAATATTGATTGGGTACATATCACCTCAAGAAGGGATGCAGAAATAAAGTTTATTGACACCTCAAATTACTGTTTCTTGGAGCAGCTAGTCCTGAAACCCACAAGAGGAGGGGCAATTCTTGATTTAATCTTAAGCAGAGCATAGGATAAGGTCCAAGAGATGAATATAGCTGGACCGCTTGGTAATAGTGATCATAGTATAATTAAATTAAACATCCTTGTGACGGGGAAAACTCCACAGCAGCTCAACACTGTAGCATTTAATTTCAGAAAGGGGAACTACACACAAATGAGGAGGTTAGTTACACAGAAATTAATAGATACAGCACCAAAAGTAAAATCCCTGCAAGCTGCTTTGAAACTATTAAAAGACATCATAATAGAGGCTCAACTGAAGTGTATACTCCAAATTAAAAAGCACTGTAGGAGAGATTTAATATTAAAAGAAAATATGCATTAGTGGTTTGTGCCCTTTAAAACAATAAAGAAATAACCACAGTGGGTAAAATCATGTAAACCTTCACTGAGGCAGGATTTGGCAAAATTCCCAATTGTACAAGAAAGCGATATAGTTAAGAGTTCACAAATAATCAGCATGGAACACTCCGGACTGCTGGCTGGCCTGTAGCATTTACAGATATTAAATTTGTTGAGATCTGCATAACATGCTGCAAATGGCCGTGGTGAACCCTGTCTGCAGGCAGGCACACTGCAAAACCAGCTTATTTGAAAAGTAAAAAGGCAAATCCAGACGGCATCAAAAAGACACTGTTTCTCATGCTCAATCCTGCAAACCCTTACAATCAAGCAGTATTTTGGTCTACTCATGACAGTATAGCGAGCACTATGTAAGCGGGCTGGTCCCTAAGAGACTTTCTCCATGACATGGTAAATTCAATCATGTTGAATTATTTATATGTAATTAAATGATCTTGTTCTGCCAGGCACCTTGGGCCAGATCCAATTCCCATTCAAGTCAATGTCGGTCTTTCAATTATCTTTAACAAGAACTGGATCAGGATGTGTGTAGAAAAGGCAGGCTAGATTCATTTACTGGTTTACAATGGCTTCAGCCAACTTACGTCAGGGCCCTTGATAGTGAACTCAAGTTCAGTTCAATTCTCTTTTCTCCAAGTCAACTATAGTAACTTAAAGATTTTAAGAGAGGATCAAAGTAACAAAGGTCACTGATAACAACCAAAAGATGCCCCTCAGCTTCAAGCAAGTTAGGAGGGGATACAATAAGCCCTTTCCCCTAGGTATCCACCAGTATGGCAGTTTCCCTTTTGCTTTTATAGCTCCTTCCCAGGGCAGGTTCCTACTTGTAACTCCTTACAGGCTCTAAGTTAAGGGAATCACACACATCCACACAGCTTTATTCGATAAACTACAAACAGATTTTTTTAAAGAAAAACTACTTACTTCGCAGGGCCTGGATGGGGAAATTGCTATTGCTGCCAGCAGGGGGCAGTGAACACTTCTGGCAGACACACTCTTTCCCATTGAAAGTCACCCGGTCCCCAGGAGGAAAAGGCAACCTGTAGCAGGAAAAATGAAAACATGACAAACAGAAAATCCTCACTTCCCTTACTGAAGTCAGACATCACTTTCCATTGTGACAAAGCTCCAAGTCTGTACTTGTGGGTCCTGCGCTTCCTAGCAGATTTAGGGGCCTCAGAAACTCATCTAGGCCCCAGAGTGACCTCCCTTTCTCAGTATAATTGGTAAGAGTCACCACCTAGTGAGTTACCTTCATCACAGGCCAGTATGGAAGATGGAAAAGGGGGGAGCCCGGGCCCACCCTCTACTCCAGACTCCAGCCCAGGGACCCTAATAGTGTCAGCTAAGATGGCTGACCTTTTAGGCACAAAACACAATACAATTCCCTGGGCTACTTCCCCACAGCAGTCCCCGCTTCTTCAAACTCCACTTCACCCTTACCTCAGGGCCTCCTTCCTTCAGTATGATATGTTGTCCAACACTCAGTCTCACCAACAGCATAACTTCCTTCCACAGCTCCTGACACCCACAGCCCACCTGACTAACTGGGAGGTTTTTATCTGGTTTCAGCCAGTCCCTGATTGGCTTCAGGTGTCCCAATTAGGCTAGCTGTTTCTACTCCTTTCTAGAAGGTTCTTAATTGGCCCCAGGTGTCTTGATTGGCCTGGAGTAGCCTTTGTTTGGCTATCCAGGGAACAAGGACCTGCACATCCTGAGACTAATATACCTGCCTTCCAGCACTCTCCGATATCCTTCTGGTCTGACTCCGTCACACCATATAGGAACAGATTGTTTTTTTGGCGGGGAGAGGAGGGTAGAGCTGTGTGTGTGTTTGTGTGTGTGTTACTAAGCCTTTTTATTCATGCATCCAATACTTTTCATTCACACATATTTTTCATTCATGCATCCAATAAGTCATCGGGAGGCTAAAATATCAAAGGTAAGTAGCAAACTGACAACTTCAATGCAGAAGTTAAAGCTACTCAGAGAAAACTTGCCAAAGACAGGAGAAAATACTCAAAAGCCAAGGCAAAGTCTAGTGTTCCTTGGAAACACGGTGACTGGTGACTGATAATCACCAATATCATCCTTGGAATTGAGAGGGAGCTAGAACTATTTGTTTTTAATGAATATATACAAGTGTAATTCCTTTTGCAGAGACTATACCAGGCTGTTAAAATGTTGCAACAAAACTGTGAGTTTTCTTTTTGAAAAAAACTTTTGAAAAATGTAATCCTGACAAGCTGTGATCATACCAAAGTTCTCCGCTGAATCCATTTTATTCAGAAATCAGATGCCTGCAAATATTCCACGGAGGAAATATACCACAAGTATAGAAACAGAGGCAACTACATACAGTTGCTTTTTCCATTGAACTAGAGCTCTCTTTATATTTAATGAAATGGTTCCATCTATTAACATCCTCTCAACTAAAATGCTATCCTTGTTAGATATTGCTTGTGCACAGAAACTAGAGAGGTTTGTTTGGGGAGGAAGAGCTGGGCAAATCAGTTTATACCTCAGGGAAGAATGAAGAGGGTAGAATACATTTCTATCAGGGTGAAATTCACCTCATACAAGGCCTATGTACCACTAAATCCCAAATGAAACATCAAAATATGGCTTAAATGGATATTACGTGGTGCATCAGCATAATGCATACCTTCTGCCCAGTGGTGAATTCCATCTGAGGGGTGTATTTCACCCCGTATGTGCTATTGTCGAGATACCAGCAGTTGGGAGACTTGGCTGAATAAATGTTTTGCCTTGAGTCCTTTTTAATCCAAAAGTTGGATTTGGATGAAGAACTGAGCAGGGAGGTTGACAGAATTTATTTGGGTGAAGTACTGTTGTGTAGGGATCTGAAGTTTTAAAGAGCAATTCCACTTTTGTATGTCTGCATTTTATAGTAATCTGTGTAGCAGATTATATTTATGGTTTTCTCAGTGCCGTGGTTCAGTTTGCTTTGTTAGGGAGCAAGGAGTTAAGTAGTTTAACCACTGTAGAAGCTTATTCTGAATTTTCAAGGAATTGTTTCTGCTGGAACCATAAACATCCAGACCACAATAAAGGGCTAAATATAGCTTGGTAAATAATTTAGGTTTCACTTATAAATCCTAACAAAATCCTAATTGAGGAGTCACTCCTCCTTGGTGAGAAAATAATCTCAAGGAATTTTTCTTCTTCTCTTAATTGACTCTGGGTCTAAATAACACTGGTGCCAAGGAGAAAGGCACCCGAAATTTGGTATCTAGTAGGTTTGTTTATAGATGGTGCCATTAATGTATGCGCAGACTGAGAAGGCTCAGGGCAAATATGGGATATGCTTCATCCACACTTGTAATTTGTGTTTCTGATAATAGAGTGGAGATACTAATTGTTTCTTTCTACGTTTTTCTGATGTTCTTGCTCTTTTCCCCTTTAGTCCTTTCCATTTACAGTCTCCAAAGAGAACATGTTTTGGGATAAATGATAAACATCTAAAGAGGTGTGATTCAATGGAACGAGGGATTTAAGAGTTACTTCATCTTAATCTGTCCGCTAAATTATATCTGGGCTGATATTATTGCCTGGTTTTTAAGGCTCTCTGTTTTTATTTTATCAGTAAGTGTTCATAGTTAGTTGTAAGGAACAATATTGCATTTCTGTTTACTTTGAATTGTTATTATAAAACTGTATTACTTACAAATTCTCACTAAATTCTCAAACCATTGATATATAGGCACCTAGTTATTTGCACAAAAGGGAATCAAGCTACAGCTCAGTATCAGTCTTACTCTGGCAGCCCCTTTGCCCCCCCCCCGAGAGGAAAAAACCAAAAAAAAAAACCCACCTCTTTAGTTACAGGGTTAACTCCCGATCCGACAAATACATGCATGTGAATAGTCCCATTGAACTCAATGGAACTCATGAGTGAAACTCACTACTGAGAAGAGAGCCAGCACTAGGCCTTTTTGCTACTTAAATTCAACTGAACATCTATTTTGGAGGTTATGGTGATACACTGTGCTCTTTGCACACAGGGAAATGTAACCCCATGCTTTTAAAGTTACTCCCATGTGTAAATGTGTGCAGGACTTCACTGTGTATTTTTGATTTCCATATTTTCTGAGAGTATTCATCAGCTCTTGTAAATTAATTTGAATGTATTGATTTTCAGTGTCTGTCAACTATGTTTGCAGCAGAGTGACATTCTAGGGCAATACAGTGGACACTAGAGAGGTCAGGCAGCAGTGGTGTCTGGGGAAGAGGTCTGACTACAACAGCAGCTGCAGATCCCCAGCACCTCAGCTAATTGGGAGTAAGATATCTCAAAGTTGGAAACACTGTTTGTGGCACGTGGAATCAGCAAACACTTCTAAAAGTTTGGCTGCAATAATTAATTACGTAATTATTAAGCAGAACTAATATATGGCATAGAAAGGCTGAACTATTTCAGTTCAAAACTTCATAAATGTAAACGGTGGCAGAATGGTAGAACCAAATGAGTAAGAGGGGCACCTCCTCGACAGCC
Source organism: Dermatemys mawii (assembly GCA_007922305.1). NCBI lineage: Eukaryota > Metazoa > Chordata > Testudines > Dermatemydidae > Dermatemys > Dermatemys mawii. The sequence goes on along the minus strand of ML677326.1, from coordinate 16,905,077 downwards.
TATGGAGGATGTTTTGCTTATACGCTTCCCCATGGACTCCTAGCTTTTGTCTCTTTTGGAATATACTTTTTTATAGTGCTAAAAATAAAAAAATATTTATTTGGAAAACATACCTGCAAATAGCACACACAAAACAGGCCGGGTGGTAGGTTTTCCCCAGCGCTGACACCACTTCCCCCTCAATGAATTCATCACAGCTGATGCACCGGGTGCCATAGAGTCTTTGATAGTCTGAAGTACAGATGTAGTCTCCCTGTCTCACAAAAAATCCTCCTTGAGCCAAGTCACATCCACAAGCTACATGGAGAGAAATGGCAAAGATTTAGAGGAGTGAAAGAGTGGAGCTGTATCTATAATAAGATGAATCTTCATTCATGATCAGCACATTTTAAAAAAATATATATAGCAGATCTTCACACACAGGCATCTTAATATTTGGGGCTCCTGAACACAAGATATCCATGAGTCAAAAGGTTGCTACCCTTATGGTTTTCATCAGTGATCTGCATTAATAAGCTTTTTTTATTCTGTATAGAAACACTAACATCACAGCAGAGAGCCTGAGGCCTGGTCTACACTACAGGGTTAAGTCGACATAAGCTGCCTTGTGTTGACCTAGCTGTGGAAGTGTCTTCGCTTAAATTTGGCTCCTGCCGACATAAACACCTCTCTTCACTGATTTAATAACACCACCTCCCCGAGCAGTGTTGAGTCACGGTAGGCACTGCATTGTTTAAATCAACTGTTATTGAGTTTCAGGAGTCATCCCACAATGCCCCACACTGACAATACAATTGATGCAAGCACCGCCAACACAAGGAGTCAAGCATGCCCCCACACAGTGGTTTAATAACTGTGGTGGCTGTATGCGGACATAAATTAGGTCAACATAATTTTGTATCATAAACATGGCCTGAGTGCAGAGAGATAAGCCCCTAGATGAGGGGCTACTTGGGGATGCTGTTAGGAAATGCAGCTTGACCACCACATGCAACACCTGCTATTACATTCAATAAGATTTTAAAAAGGAAGGGATTTAAACCCTCATTCTCCAAAGAAAAAATTCGTCCGTAATTTAGAGGGATTACAAACTTTTCCTATTGTTTATTCCATAACTCCCATTACAGGATTCCTACGAGGCATCCTGTAGTGGCAAATGACTGAGACAGAATAGCAACCTGGATACATTACATATACAGTTAAGTCCAAAGCTGACTGGGAAGAGTTACAACGGGATCTCACCAAACTGGATGACTGGGCAACAAAATGGCAGACGAAATTAAATTCTGATAAATGCAAAATATAATCCCAACTATACATACAAAATTATGGGGTCTAAATTAGCTGGTACCACTCAAGAAAGAGATCTGAAAGTCATTGTGGATAGTTCTTTGAAAACATCTGCTCAAAGTGCCAACAGTCAAAACACTAACAGAATGTTACAAGCATTAGGTAAGAGATGATAATAAGACAGAAAATATCATAATGCCACTGTATAAATCCATGGTCTGCCCCCACCTTGAATACTGTCTTCAGTTCTGGTTGCCCCATCTCAAAAAAGATATATCAGAATTTGAAAAAGTCCAGAGAAGGGCAACAAATGTGATTAGAATTATGGAACAGCTTCTGTATGGGGAGAGACTAAAAAGACTGGGACTATTCATTTTGGAAAAGAGATGACTAATGGGGGATATGATAGAGGACTATAAAATCATGAATGATGTGGAGAAAAAGTGTGATTTACCCCTCCATATAACATAAGAACCAAGAGTCACCCAATGAAATTAATGGGCAGTTGGTTTAAAACAAACACAAGGAAGCACTTCTTCAGACATTGCACAGTCACCCTGCGGAACTCATTGCCAGGGGATGTTGAAGGCTAAAAGTATACCTGAGTTTAAAAAAGGACTAAATAAGTCATGGAGGATAAGTTCATCAATGGCTTTCAGCCAAGATGGTCACGGACGCAACCGTTTGCTCTGGATGTTCCTAAACCTCTGACAGCTAGAAGCTGGGACTGGATGACAGGGGACAGATCACTCAAATTGCTCTGTTTTGTTCACTTCCTCTGAAGCATCTGGCATTGGCCACTGGCAGAAGATAGGACACTGCGTTAGATGGACCATTAGTCTGACCTAGTTTGGCCATTCTTATTGTCTTATTTTTTTACCTATGAAATTTTACACATAGTACATTGTCCCAATCCAGCAAACCATTGAAGCATGTGCTTAACTTTCAATTGGATTTGAATTGGACTATTTATGTGTTAAAAGTTAAGCATATGCTTAAGTGCTTGGTAGATCAAAAGTTTTGTGATATTATTTGAGTAATGACTGGAATTTGCTGGGCTCTATATTGGAATCTAATCATCATCATCATCAACAGTCACTTGTGTGATAGTAAAGAAAACTTATGCCAGAGAAGGTGGAGGTAGGAAAGAAACAAGGCAAATCAGAGGAATAAATAAGCCTGATATACATTACAGAATTTTTAAAAAGCTATGATCTAAAAAAATCTGAAAAGCCCAACACGGGATCTGCTAGACCACTGGATTACATCAGTTTTATCTAGCATGACTCCAGTGAAATCAATTAAGAATTACACCACTGTAAATCTGGTGTGACACAGTAGTAAATCAGGCCTAAAGCCACAAAATTCTTCAAGACAGATTGTGAGAGAGGTATGTCCACTGCTCACTTATTCCTGGTATATCTGTTTAACATGTTTAGGTCCCTAAAGGGTCCTGAAGGACTTGCCAATGATGAACACACTGCTGGTACTGTCCGTGGAACAACAGCAGTTACAGATATTCCATGGCAGTCACCAAGAATGCAAGGTAATGAACCACACATGCTTTGTAAACTTTGTTTTGGCCTCTAATCTTACTTTCAAGTTTGCTGTAAATGGCTCCTCTCCTGCAACCTGAGACCCTTTGGTCTTACACTATGTTCAAATGCAAATCCCACAGATTACACAGGGGAGCTTTTAACATGCTTATTTATAGCCCAGCAGATGGGTTTGATGTCATAAACAAACCATTCCCTGTTACCAAGTTACAGATACCTTTTAATTTTTTACTTCTCTAGTGAATACTCTCTGTCCCAGCTCTGCCCATCTTCTTATCTGAGTCCAATGCAGTTAAAATGATTGGCTCCAATTCTCATTTACACTAAGGGTGCTTTCCACCACTCCGGTCATGTTAAAGGGGCCTTAACAAGGGTGAAGCTGTAATGAATACCCACTCCAAGACCCCCTTTTCACTGCTATTAGCGGAGGCATTAGTGAAAATGTGAAACAAGCACATTGGTTTACAGAACTACATCAATTTATACAAGTTGAGGATCTGACCCACTAGGATCAGTTAAACCCAACGTGCAAGGTTAAATACCTAGGAGGATGCATACACTAAAAAGTGGACTATTTCACCATGGAGGAACAGAGCTACTGTTTCCAAGGCACGTACAGCACTATAGCAATCCAGGGTCCAATGGGTTTTGATTAAAGATTGAGCAGCAAGACCTAAAGAAAAGATGGGTGGATATATGGTAAAGCTGATCCTCAGTAGCAGGCCTTGTTTTTCCACATGTGAGGTTCAGGTTGCAAGCTCACTACCTTGTCTTTGACTGTAACCTGGCTAAGGACAGAGAAATCATGCACAGCACATTCCACTTATATCTGTGTAACTTTATAGCAGGGTTTTGCAAGGCCCTATTTATTTAGTAGGGAAACTGCAGGACTCCACACAAGGCAATTGTAAGTTTGCAGAGCAGCGTTTGTGGAAGTTGTGCAGAGTTGTTCCTTCCACAGCATGCTAGAGGTGATCACTTAAAGCACGAAGAGTTTTTTAAAAAATTTTAATTTATAGTCAAATCTATGCCAGTCATCACCAAATTATCTGCGCACTGCAGATACATTGGACTTCTATATGCTCCTGAACTGTTTCCTAAATAGTAATGCTTGATGCAGTTCAGTGTTCAGTGCTGTGACTGTTAGAAAGATATCATACCATAAACATTGAAAACCCAAATAAAGATGATCCCTATCTTTATTATCTATATGGAATCAAACTTTTGCTGTCCAGGGTAATGTAATGACACTGTGACATTGGCAGGCCAAGTGCCAGCTCATGCCACGGTCCCCGTGTCTCAACTGGACTCTAACAGATACATAGCTGTAATCTGTCTGGTTCACCTGTGGGTTAATATTGATAAAATAGGTATTAGAATTATAAGAAAGAATTTAGTGTTTAGATTTATTTGAATGCTTGTGAGATGCTGCATGCTTTAATCTTACTTGTAATATCTGTGTTCCATGTTGTAATGTAGTATTTGAACAGCTGTGCTGTGAGCCTCTGTGACTGTGTGAATCACCACACTGAAGAGGGATATTAATTAGTGTGAAGAGCTGCTCTTCTACAGAAATTATGCCCCTTCTGAAGGAGGAGACACATCAATACCAGACAGGCTATAAGTGATTTTTACAGTTGGAAACTCCCCACGTCTGGACTGACGAATCGTCAACAAAACGACTAAAAACGTACTGTTGTTCTGCTCTGCTCCCTGTGAAGATGAGTCATGCAAGTGGACTCATCCCATCAGATGAGTTTGCACCTCACATCACATAGCAGGAGGGGAATAAAAACCTTGAAAAAAATGCAGCTATGTATCTCTATGCTGCTTGGAGATGCTGGGTCAGCAAACTGTTTCTAGGCATAAACAAGAGATCCCCAGCTGCTTAGCCTGGGTTAGCCCTAAAGAACAAATAGAGCTTGATGATTATAGAAGCCTATAGACTTTTGAAAACCTAAGATGGTAACTTATTCATGTATCTGTGTTTGCTTGCTTTAACCTTGTAAATAACTCTCTAATTTCTTTTTCCTATTTAATAAATCTTCATATAGTTTACCACAGGATTGGCTACAAGCATTGTCTTTGGTGTGAGACCTGAAGTGCAACTGGGGTAAGTGCCTGTCCTTTGGGATTAGGCATAACCTGATAATTGCTGTGATTCTTGGTGTAAGGGACCATCTACAACAGAGATACACTCACCTGGGTGACAAGACAGACTAGAGTGTCCAAGGGGACTGTCTGTGACTTCATGTTAAGGCTGTTAAAGTGCTTGAGGAGTTTGCACTTGGTACAATTGATGGGTGAAATCTAAGTGTTAGAAATCACAATCTGTCCTCTGGCTGGCCCAGAGGACAGGAATTTCTCTAACATCACGTACTGTATGAAAAGCTTTTGTGACAGATGCTCTAGGAGTGAACTAGAAAATGGATTTAGTTTGAATTATATACCCCTAACAGTAAATATTTTATCATGTTTTGTCACTTTCCTTCATATTTTTCTACTGCTTTAATGAAACAAATAGAACAGCATGCTCATAGCTGTTAACCAAAGGAATTACAGCCTAAAAAAGAGAGTATTGCCTTGTATTTTAATGGCACAAAGTTTAATTCTTGTTATGATTACACTTTTAATAAAACTGACTTGAATGGGACCTCTGTCTGAGTACAGACAGAGTAAAGACTTAGGAGCTGGGCCCAATGCATGGGACACCTAGAGATGTTCCAGTTCCAGACTGATATGCTAAATTGCAGAAATTAGACTTTTTTACTTGGTCTACAAAGATGCTTCTGCATTTTCAACACATCAGTCTGGAACATATTACTGACATCATTGATTTTATTGAGAGTTCCTGACATTCATAGCATTATTACTATTACCTTTTACCTGGATCTGTTTCTTCACAGTTATAAGTCGGAGCAATCGTTAACTGATGTATTAGCTTTTCAAATCTTTTTTTGACATTTCTCTCTGTTTTGGAACATATTGGAGCTTTATCTGGGGAACTTGACAAAGAAAGGGTGGTACTTTGAACCTTTGGTGCCGGTTTAATTATTTTTACATATTTATATATTATATTTCAAATAAAAGATGTCTATAAGCAAGCTGCTGGCACCTGGATAATTCATGAAACTCAGAATCCATATAGGGATAACATGTAGCAATATGAGAATTCATTCAATGGTTTTGATAACTAGTAAGCCAGGCAGCAGAATATTCCCCATTCCACTCCAGTCAAACCTCATACCCTCCCCCCTGCACACAACTAACGTTCTATCAAATACATTGGTTCTATATATCACTTATGTGCTCACAAGTAACTGTAACTCCTCCCAATGTAACATCATTTGTCATTAAAAAGAAGTAGTTGGATAAGACCATGCTATATCTCATTGCATACCTCCCCTAAACTCCGTACAGATTCAGTTATACCCTTTGTTCGTGGGCTTTTAGCTAGTTTACAATCTTCATGACAGTGTTCGTGTCCAAAGCTACCTGCATGAGCTTTTTGGGTATGATTTTGTGAGTAATGTTATCAGACGCTTTATTAAATCCTAACAAGTCTATTGTGTTCCCGTCATCCACTGAGTTTGTCATGCTATTAAAAAAGGACCACACAATAAAGTTGGTCTAATAACTTGTGTAAATGTTATTTATTTATTTATTTATTTATTTAGCCTCTGCTACCTGTAGCCAATGGTTCCTTTACCCTCCATCCCATAATGAAGTGGTAAGTCTACACTAGAATATTGTCTACAGTTCTGAAAAACTAAGACACCAGAAAGATGTCAATGAATTGGAAGGAGTTCACATTCAAGCAACAAAATGATCATGAGATTTGATTTATGAGACAAGATTAAAAGATCTACATTGAATAAGCTTAGCCAAATGATGACTAAGGTAAAATATGATAAATATCTACAAGTATTTGAAGGGTCTAGACACCAAGCAACTGATTATTAGCCAGAGTAAACTGTCATAGCTCCATTGACTTCATGGGTGTTATGCGGAAGGTCTGTCCACAAGGAAGACTGCCAGTTTAGGGTGGTTTTGGCAATTATTCATTTTGGGTTCAGCCCAGGTGCTAGGAATCAGGGAATTCATGACAAGTTCCCTAGAGGAAACAGATGATGTGAGCAGGCTTAGGTCTCATGTCATTTAGTCATTAGGGATAATGTATTAAAAAAAGATTATTTTTTACTTCTTTTTTGGACTTTTTTTTTTTTCAGCTCGATGGGCTCCAAACATGTAGCGGGATAAAATATAGTGTGTTTCATCCAGCCTCATGTGAGACACTCCTCCTCTCTTCCTAAAATTTTAATGTATGAAATTTAATATGTGAATGCAATTTTCAATTTGTCAGAAGAATGGTCCATGACATGTTACTATTATTGAACAAAACTTAGCGGGTTGTTTAAAATAGGAAAAAGAAAACAAAATAGGAAACATTTCCGATTTAGCCAAAACAAAATTTCTTTTACTGACTGGAATTCTTCAGGTATCCCCTGTGTCATCCATACACTTTTGTAGAACGCTAAAGAGAAAACATCAACTTCATCCCTTCAAGTATGAGGAATTTTTCTGGAGGTTGCTACTGAGTTGACATGATTTTGCTACCCGCGTTCTAGTGCGGGGGTAGGCAACCTATGGCATGTGTGCCAAAGGCAGCAAGTGAGTTGATTTTCAGTGGTCCTTTTGCCACAGCAGGGTTTTAAAGGACCCTGCTTAAAGCGCTACCGCGCATCCCTGCCCCTTTTGTGCCCTCCCCCATAGGCAGCCCTGCCAGTAGAGGCCTGGCAGGACCACTGATGGGGAGAGGGGCGCAAAAAGAGCAGCAACGTTAAAGTGCTGCCGTGGCAGAGCTTTAAAGTAAGGAGGCAGGGGCTGGTACAGGCAGTCGGGTTTTACCGGTATGGTATACAGGCTCATACCGCTTTACTTTCACCCCGGTCAGTAGATCCATGCTTACATGGAAACCCCCTGTGCAATGAAGACACTGAGCGATAGCAAGACTGCTGGCTCTTCTTTCTGCTGGCGTTGTGATTGTGAAAGTCTGCCGTGATTCTCTGCTGCAGTGCTGGGGCCTCTAGGATAAGGCTTGGATTTCATCAGGGTAGAGCACACAAATTACTGAGGCTTTATGTAAGAGGCAAGAATTTCATTCTGAACAACAAGTACATATTAACTATTCTCAGCCTACTTATTAGTTAATGCCTGAAAACTGTTTTGAAAGTGAAATATGTCATAGTAGTATTTAATGCATATTATAATTATATTAACATTGGAAAATTATGTACCGATTTTAGTCCACTTTAAATGCTTTAAGTTATGACCTTTATTCCTCTAGCTCTGTGTATGTAACTAAATTATTTGTTCCATTTAGAACACTGAATTATTGCTTATTTGTCTTCCTGTATAATTTTTCCACAAAATGATATAGCATCAAATTGTACTAAGCCATGTTAGAATATCTAATACTGTCGCTATACCTAATTCATTAAAGATTTATCCAGGTATTGAATATTACATGCTGTAAGATTTGTTCCTCAGGATTAATAAAGACGGAATTGTACTTGACAGAGGGAACAATATGAAGGAGAAACTCCTTTTATGTGCCCTTGAAATGTGTTCAACTATATTTTGAGCAGAATTAAAAATAAAACAAACTGCACACAAGGCCTAGTGCAGGGGTTTCCAAACTACGGCCTGTGGGCCGGATACAGCCCGCGGCTCCCATTTGTCGGCTCCCCCAACCAACAGGAGAGAAGAAAATAGCTGCAGCTGAGCAGGCAGTCTGAGCAGGCAAGGGGAGGGGCCGCTGGCAGCAGCCAACGTGGCAGGGGACGGGGGGCGGGGGAGGAAGAGGAGCAGCTCAGCTGAACTGTGATGAGGGGTGAGTGCCCCCAGGAGCCAGCGTCCCCCCAAAAGAGGAAGCAACTTGGGAGAGATTCGTTGCTGCGGCTGAGCAGGCACAGACCACTGCCTTAGAGTAAAAATACAAGCCAGATGTGAAATGGTTTTTAATGTATTGACAAATATTTTGTGTGATTTCACAGTACCTGCATCGATTAACTTTTATACCTGATTTAGAATTTAATGAAACATTGACATAGTAGAGTAGTAATGTTTTTTAACGATTTTGCATATATTTTGCACATATTTAAATTTTCCACAGTCGCTTCAGCCCACAAAGCTCTTCAAAAACTCTAATATGGCCCTCGTCTCATAAAGTTTGGAGACCCCATAGCGGATAAAGAACTGGTCTAGAAGTTAGGAGGCCTGAGTTCTAAGCCCGACTCAGCCTTTAACCAGCTACGTGACCTTTAGCAAGTCACTTAATCATTCTGTGTTTCGATTTCCCCTTCCACCTTAAGTCTGTCAGCTCTTCTGGGAAGGAGGTCTTTTACTACGTGTTTGTACATTGACTGCCACAGTGGGTTTCAGATCTCAGTTGTGGCGTCTATAATTTACAGGCTTAAGAACAGAGCATCTGTCTTATATGTGGTGTTTGGAAATAAAGTTGCAGTAAAATATATTTTATAAAATTTATATACATAAATAAAATCAGTAACAGCAGTAATAAATAGTCAATGCTTACCTTTACAAACAAAGCACTTAATATGAAAATATTTGTTCTGAACTCTCAAAACTTCCCCTTTGCATGGGTTTCCACAGTTATTGCAGAGAATTGCTGTACCTGATGGTTTCTCCAGGTGGCTATGTACAGCCTGTTGTTGAGAAACTGTAAAGAAAGACAAGTTGTATAAGAACATACAGTATATTAAGAACTTCTAGTGGACAAATTAGATAAAATGAAGATCTTATTAGAGAAACAAATAATGAAAGTTGACATTTCATCCAAAAAATGCTATGAACATGACACCTGGGCAAAATGGTCTCACTTTCTGATGTTGGCCAGCTCCTGATGTGGTCTTTTTAAACTTTATTTTAATTGAATTCCCTTTAGAGTCATGTCAGTGTAAACAGTCTGCTCACAAATTTAAGCATCACTGCTGATTTTCCCTTCCATATAAGTTACCACTGCAATAATGCAAAAGAATTGTACACGGTTTATGAATTTCACAACCAACTTTAACAAAAACATTTTGGATCAAGGGTTGTATAAAGAAAACTGTGCCTTTTCTTTCCAGTTTGCATCACACTGTTTGACAGAATATTTAATTTAAAATTGTAATTAATTTCAAAAAACAAAAAAGGAAAATCAAATCAACCAGCTCTAGTTACAAATTATTTGCTGAAACTAATGTCTCACGGGATCTCAAGCACCTGATTCCGCCCCAGACTGTAAGCAATTACGAAAGACTTTCCTTTAGCTCCACTGATAAGTGCTTACGCTTTTAGAACCAGAGGATCTAAGCTCTGTTTCCACAGATTACATGAAATTCCACATAATCATGCTGTACAATAAGCATAACCAAGAACTACTATGTGCCCACTTATTTGTTACAATATTATTATGCGAAGAAAGATACTGAAGATACTACAAAGATATTATAAAGTTTCCCTAACTTTTGAATGCTGAGCTCCTCCTCAGCAAATAAAACCATTTATACTCCTCCTCTTCCCGCAACCTCACCATGCATTGTTAAACGCCTACACATATTAATTATACATCCTCCATGTGCCCTCTCATGGCTAGTCTTTTTGGTGCCTCCTTCCACATACGATTAAACACAACTCTTTGGAAAACACTGACATAGATCTTCAGATGACCCTTCTTCCCTTTTGTTACATGCTTTGATGAGAATTGAAATAGCTTAAGATGTTGACATATAAAGCACCATCATTAGCATCAACATTTGCACCCATTGCTATGAATGGACTCAGAGCTATTTTTCATGGGTACTGTGAACTCAGAGAGATTTCTCTACATCTGATGCACTTGTTTTACGTTTGAAGATTTCTTTGTAATCATGACAGACTTTTTTCAAACTAAGGCTGAAAATCTGGAGGAAAACTAAGAGGCCTGTGCTTCCAGATAGTCCTTCGCCCACATTAATCCCACAGTTCGGAAAACACCAATTACTGGATATAGTAAATTTCCAGCCAGGAGACACAGAAAGTTTTGGGAACTTTAAAGATTGTTAAGCACTATGACATTACTACAGAATTCTTGTATGGTGCATGCTTGGTAACCTTGGTACTCAGAACTGTGCTTAGGCAGCAGACACTTTCTTTGGTATATGGCACTGAAGCACCAAGATAGTGATTAATTTATTACGACATTAAAATACATTTGAAGCACTGAAGGAATAACTATCATAATTATGACTTGGTGAGTGGAGCTCTGATCTCACTTACTGACATTCAAAGCAAATGTTCTCAGCTGAGAAGTCACAATATGATTGTTTCTAACCAATAGTTTGCAAACTCAAATTGAAATGGGGTTGTGGGCAGGAAAATGACAGTGCAATTGCCCCTTACATCATCCCTAGTAATAAAGAGTTTGCAATCAGAACCTCATTGACAACTCTTTGGCAGAAAAATAAGCCAGTTACATAGTAGCTTTGCTCATCATAGCCACACACAACAAATATGGATTCTTCTGTCACAAAATTTGCCAGAATAAAGACCAGGATTAAATTTTCACAAGTGCCTAAATCTCAAGGAGCCTAAGTCTCATGAAAAGTTAATGGGACTTACCCAATTGAACCTATAGCAGAATTTCTGGCAAGCAAGATATAACCAGTGACGTTGGAATTGATTGATCCAGGATTGTGGGGTTAAAATACTTATTCTCATATAAAGTATCATGTAATCTTACAGATCAGACTCTATGCTAAACAACATGCCCAGGCACTTTCTTCAGACTCCCAGGCACAGTTACCCTTTTAGAATAGTGAAAAGCAGAGGCAAGATGTTGTTCTGCTTTCCCAGAAGTATATATCAAAATGCTGAGCTATTTACTAAGACACATGCAACTGACTAGCCATTTGTACTGCAAATACTTAGTACTGGAAGAAGGATCCTGCACTGGAAGAGAGATGATCTAACAGGTGTCTTCTATTTCTAATCTCTAAAATCCAAAGTCTGCAAGCTTCTCCTCAGGCAAGTATTCATGTAACGACTATTCACTTGAGTAAGGATTTTCATGATCAAGCTTTAAGTTTAAAAGAAAACATATAAAAGAAATCCTGGGTAATATGCTAGAGATGCATGCATAAACTTTGGTTTTCTACGTTACGTGACTTCCAGCCAAAAATATTTTTTCTATTACATTTAGTAAATAGTACATTGAACTTTCAGGATCATCAGCACTGAAGGTCATTTTAAATGAACTTAAATCTTATTGTGATAAAAGCAAATAAACACACTCCAAAAGTAACTCCCCACCCACTCATTATTCTGTGTATGTTCCAGGTTAAAAATAGTTGATAGGTTAGTGTAAAAAAGGGATTCTAAGGGTCTTTATCCTGTGCATGGTAAAAAATAAAGGCTCTAATCCTGCTGTTCTTCTGCAAGCAAATGCCTATTGACTTCAACAAGCCAGGCAAGTATATTAAGGCTGCAGAACTGAGCTCATTTAGGCTAGCAAAATATTGAGCAAATTTAAAATTTGCTGCCATCTTGTGATTTAAATAGAAATTGCACCTATTAGGCTGTTCATGTGAAAGGGCATTCCAAAGCATTATATGAAATGTTGAACACAAACTTTCTAGTTCTTGTATTTTTGCTACAGTAGATTAATTATTTTTACATTTTAATATGTTAGATAACAGTGTCTATGGACTGAATTATTAAATCAATTTGTAATAGGCTTGTATCATGACTCGCCACACCCACAGTAGATTCTCCACCTGCAATAGATTAATACAGGGAACTAACAGAGTGAACAAGGGAGAGTAAATTACATACTGAATGCCCCTCTTCTTACTCAGGGGATTCAGCATATCATTCTAAAGTTGGGGGTTTTTTCCCCCTGAAAGTGTTTTCAGATCAGCTTTAAAAGGTTTTCGTACAGTCTCACAAAAAGAAAACAAATGAAATTTAAAAATAAACCTATCAGGGGTATTATGTCCTCTCATTGTTGACCAATAAACTAACTATGAAAGGGCATTTGGTGTATTTCCTTTTACAGGATTTAGTAAAGGTGCTACCAGTCAATTACCCCTTAATTTTCCTTTATAACTATTTCAGGGCTAAAAGTTGTCTCCCTGTATTTACTCTAAGGCTCTGATGCGCCAAATACTTGTATATGTAACTTTGTAAGTATCAGTTTTTCAGAGCAGAAAGACATTAATGCAGTCAACCATGCAGATGTTTCCTCTGTGTAAAAATTATGAACATCTTTTCTAGTAAATAACTATAGGTTTTTATTAAAGGGTTTCCTCATTTGGAATTGGCTGTAACTGCTGCTTGAACTCTGGACGCTTACATGGAAATTTCAGGTAGCGTTTATTAAAAAGAAATACTACGAAAAGGTTTTTGTCAACTGCACCCATGCTTATGGTCCCACCTCCTTTGGGACAGCAAGACTTACTGCAGATTGCTTCCCTTGAATGCTTGCACTGATTCAGAAATGTGCGTTAGGGCCAAGTGCTCTGCATAGCTCCCTGTAATATCTAACCTGCAATGTATCAGGAATCAACACAGTAGCCATTTTTGTTATAGTAGGACTCAAAAAACAGGGGAAAGGGGAACCTATCTTTTTGATGTCTCAACATTTTTTTGTTTAACAATAGTTTCCAAGCCAGAAGTGGAAATGAAAAGAAGAATTATATTTAGTCTAACGCACAGGTATGCTACAAACTGTAAAACAACTGTAAGTTTTTGCTCGCATTCTATTTTTTAAATCTCACAGGGATGCATTTAACATTCAAAAATAACCATGTTAAGTAAGTATGAATGAACAAACAACAAAAAACTAAGAGGATGTTTTATTTTCCTCTCAATTCAAAAAGAATTAATTAATCTAATACATTAAAACTGATAAGTAGAAATATAACCCCCGTGGAGTCATAATAAAACTATGATTCTTCATATAGTTTAATTAAACACTGTCTCTTTCATCTGGAATAACATAATGATAGAACATGAGAAATAACTCCTTCAGACTAGGGATCTCTATTTTTATTCAAGCTCTAATCAATTTTTACATGCATTTCAATAACGTTTTGAATCCAGTCTCTTTATATAGTAATTCTAATCATTTTACTTTTCTCTTTACGTGTCAAAGTTTAGCTTCAAAGTGGATGAGGATGCTCCATCAACATATTTTGCTAGCAATATGCTGTAAACCCTTGTGGAGTTTAATGATTATACAGTATATTAGGACATAGGACTCCAGATTAAAGTTCTTGTTTAAAGTTTGAATGACCACATACTTTTCCTAGATTGCTGAATTGGTTTGAGCATTGGCCTGCTAAACCCAGGGTTGTGAGTTCAATCCTTGAGGGGGGCCATTTAGGGATATGGAGCAAAAATCTGTTGGATGATTTAACTGGGGATTGGTCCTGCTTTGAGCAGGGGGTTGGACTAGATGATCTCTTGAGGTCCCTTCCAACCCTGATATTCTATTGGGGACTATCCTGCATTAGGACATTCATGAATGTTTTCCATTTTATGAAGTTTACTCTTCATAGAACAGTTTTTCAAAGTGTTATTTAATAACCTTTAAACCACATCAAAATTCATGTAATGTCTCACATGGATAAACTTTTCTGTCCCCAAAGAACAAGTTTCCATTATGCTAAAAATAAGATTCCTGGTACTGGAGATGTGCTAGTTTTCACACCAAGGGAACTCTCCAGAGCCATCCCATCCCATCCATCCCATCCAGGACTGAGCATTTTCTACCCATGAAATGGAAACATTGTGCGTGAACAAAAATAATTGCTAAGCCGAGCATAAAGGTTTAAAAGAATCAATGTCCATTCTCCAGTTCATATGAAACCATGAACAACAAAACAGACACAGGCAGCCCTCCCAGCTTTGAACACCAATGAAGAACTCCAATGATGAATACTACTGCACGTGTCTGGACACATATAAAGTGGCTCAACATCATCAAACTGTTCCAACAAAACAAAAAAACCAAAGGAAATTAAACACCTTGCACTTCTGAAAACCCCACCCAGGTGCCTGTCTGCATCTTTAGATATCTAAATATCTTTGAAAATCTGGCTCTTAGCCTCTCCCTGCTTTAGTTTCACATCTGCAGAACAGAAGTACTACACAGTACTTCCCTACCTCACAGGAGGGTTGTGACAATAAATGCATTAGAGACTGTGAGGTGCATGCTATGATAATGGTGTCCAGATAATCACCTAAAATAGATTTTTCCTTTAAAAATCCTTAAGACCATCTGGAACTTTGCTACAGGGGAAGTCCCCCTAACTCTCCTGTGGGAGGCTGCAGAGCGGAGATACTGCACAGATGTTACTCCAGACTTCATTGCCCTCGTGCTTCCTTTCCCTCTCCACTGAAGGGAGGAGACAGAGAGAAGGACTAAGGGATCATGGAGTGGTGACTCCTCCAGACCTCTTCAACCCTCCCCCTCAAGCCCCAGAACATATTACGAATCAGCTGTTCACAGCTTTTTTCAAGATAACCCTCACATGTTAACTGTCCCCTCAAAAGATTTTTCCATCTTAAATTTGACAGAAAACTAGATGGTTAGAGAAGTATGTTCACTTGGCAATGACCCATCCACAAACGGACCTCAAAATTGCATCCAGTTCTCTGGGGGTTTGAAATCTGACCACTTTAGTATATACTAACTACTGACTTCCTAAAGAGATCTTTTATACTGATGTTCAAGTAGTGTACAGTTCTTCCAAGGAATTTTTGTCAGTTCCTACATTGCACCCCAGTGAAGCAAGCAGCATTATTCTTTGTTTTGCACAGCTTATCTGATATATTTCTTCGCAGTCCAATGAACAACATAGAAAAAAACGCAAACAAACTTCATGTTCAATGAAGTCTCCAATTCTTTTCTAAAACTAAAATACAATAATTTAATGTATTAATCCAGAAGTGTTCAGATTAGCAATCTTTTATCTTTGCACTATATAGATATATTAAATATTCATTATTAATAATTGGCTATAGTATCCCTTTCCGAGGTATTAAGAGGAGGTTTTGAAGTCTCATTCAGTACTGCCTAAGGATCAAAATCAAGTCAGACATCTACAGTATTGGCTGGCATAGGAGACCAGATTCTTAAAACTGTAGGACTGAAACACCATGTGACACTGCTATTGATTCCCGAGTACTTTGCATGGGGGATGGCAGGAAAAAGGGAGAGGGGTTATTTTGCACAATGCAAAATAGGCTAGTGCAAACACACAAAGTCAGGTACAGAGTACAATGCAAAGTGCTTGGCGGCAAACAGTTTTAAACCTGCCCATATCTTCATATGCAAGATACACAATATACTGCAAGGAGGCTAATGCAAGCAAGCCTGTTACATTTAGGATTAAATAAATTTCTTTAACATTCATCATTTCAGCTAATATGACTCTATGCCAGTTTTCAACCTAAATTGTGGATTTTTATATTTTTAGTAAGTTTGCACTGCATAAGGACACAGAACAGCACTCGCAGTGTAGCTGCATAAAGCACAACACTTTTTGTCAATAGGTTTTAAAATAACTAATATGTTAAGTAAAACCACTATTTAACAATATGTTAAATAAAACAACTAATATGTTAAATAACTAATATATTAAACAAGAACTAATACGTTAAATAAAGCAATCGGGTTTTAAAATGTATCACCCATTCAACTACCAACATGAAATACAGTTAACAGCATGACAGTCATGCTAACTGGTAATTTGGTATTTTTCCAATTAACAGGAATACTCAGCACAATTTAAAATAAAGCAGTTCACATTTAACCATCTTTCTGCACTCTGCAACACTTGCATGCAATAGTACATTCTGATGACAATTTAATCACAGAAAATTTAATCATAGAAAATTCAAAATGAGAGGCGAGTCACTGCTTGTGTAAATCCCCCAGATGTGGAGTCGTCACACTGTACCTGTATCCTCTGGCATTCCAGCATTAATTCAGTCAGTGACACAAGAAATACTGCCAGACATATCACCACTCCCCGTAGGTATAATCTGCACGGAGCACAGCTAAAGCACTTGTTGAACAAATGAATTTGAAGAGTACTTCAACAGATGAGTAAAACTGCAGCAGCACTCTTCCACTGGAGCTCCTTCCTGAGAGAAATGTGGCAAAGGTCATATGACTCCTGCAGCTCCCAAACATATACAGGATTATAGCCAAGAACTTACTGCCTAGTAAAAATAGAACTCTACAGAGTCCTCAAAATTCTCACATTCACAGGACATCCATCACTTATGAACAGGCCCAAATATAAGTTGGCCTTAGTGTTGTTATTCTTTTTTGACCCAAGCAGGTAGCCAAAAATTCAAGATCTAGTAGGTTGTTCCAGTTAGGAGGAGAAATTGGTGGCAGTCAGGTATTTCTTTGATTATTTTTGTTTATTTACAAAGAATGTACAAAGTCCCATGTCTCTGAACACAGAAGGAATCGAAGAGCAGGAAACAGCTTCTTTCGCTCATAGCACCCCAAAATATACTTTTCCGTCTGCATCCATGGCCCATATATCATGCTTTCAGCTGCTCCTTCAGGCTGTCTGTGAGTCTCCCTGGCCTCTGCAGTCTACCTTTTATCCACACATCTACCCACCCTGATCCAAAACAATACGCAGCAAAGCCTCTCCGCTCCCACTGTCCAAACCTCCTCAGTGCATTCACATAACCCTTTTTTTTCAGGTGGGGCCCTGTCACTAAGTTATCTCTACAGCTAAGGTAAGTGATGGGTACATACACCCTTTTCAAACTCAGCTAGGTTTTAACTTGACCAATAACAAGATTTCACCCAACTCATAACAGCATTATGCAAACCATAGTGCTGTGTGTATCTACCAAGATCACTCTCTACAGCAGATAAAAAACAAGGATAATGAGCTCCTAGTAAAAGAGAGGAACAGAACACTTGAACTAAAACTCTAATCAACTTGAGCTTGGGGTTGGTTGTGTTTTGTGAAATTCACGGCCACAAAAAGACGAACATGGGCTGCGGTTGTTCATCTTGGTGATTGGCTGAACAAGAAATAGGACTGAATGGATGTGTAGGCCCTAAAGTTTTACATTGGCTTGTTTTTGAGTGCAGTTATGTAACAAAAACCCCTACATTTGTAAATTACATAAAAAGAGATTGCACTACAATACTTGTATGAGCTGAATTGAAAAATACTATTTTGTATGTATCATTTTTACAGTGAACATATTTGTAATCAAAAATAATATAAAGTGAGCATTGTACACTTGGTATTCTGTGTTGAATTAGAAATCAATATATTTGAAAATGTAGAAAATCATCAAAAATATTTAATAAAGTTCAACTGATAATCCATTGTTTAACAGTGCAATTAATCATGATTAATTTTTAAATTGCGATTAGTATTTTTCAGTTAATCTTGTGTTAACTGCAATTAACTGACAAACAATATATGCCATTATTATTTAAGTCAATAACATTTAGAAAGTTACCAAGACAGATTATCAATGAATGAATGAATTGGCTATGACAACATAATTAAAACTGGGGTGAGGAGCCTTTAAAAAAACCTAAAAACATCCCCTCCCCCATCCTTCATATACACACAGTACCTATGCAATTATGATTAACCACTGGGAATAATTCACCAACAGTTGTGGTGGATTCTCATCACTGAGCATTTTAAAATCAAGATGGGATGTTATTCTTAAAAACATGCTGTAGTTCAAACAAAAAATTAATTCACGGAAATCCTATAAAATGTAACACAGGAGGTCAGACAAGATTACCCCAGTAGTCCCTTCTGGTCTTTTAATCTATGAATGTGTGACCAAAACAAAGGACATTTCTTGAGGTCCTGGCAGGAACAGCTGATAGTTCTTAAATACTGCAGAAATCCCAGTGCATTAGATGGACACGAGTAATTCTAACAAAGGGAGAAGCCCCTTGAAAATGTTTCCCTTTGATATATTATTTACATGAAATATCCAAGATTTCATCAGTTATTAATGGAAACAGAATAAAGCATATTGTTTTGTTAGTCCAATATTGACTGCAGGGAATAGAACACTGTTATCACAGAATTATAGAAGATCAGGGTTGGAAGGGGCCTCAGGAGGTCATCTAGTCCAACTCCATGCTCAAAGCAGGACCAACCCCAACTAAATCATCCCAACCAGGGCTTTGGCAAGCCAGGCCTTAAAAACCTCTAAGGATGGAGATTCCACCACCTCCCTAGATAACACATTCCAGTGGTTCGCTGCCCTCCTAGTGAAATAGTTTTTCCTAATATCCAACCGAGATCTCCCACACTGCAACTTGAGACCATTGCTCCTTTTTCTGTCACCTGCCTGCCACAACTTAAGAACAGCCTAGCTCCATCCTCCTTGGAACCCCCCTCCAGGTATAGAATCATAGTTCCCTCAACCTCTCCTCATAAATTATGTGCTTCAGTCCCCTAATCATTTTTGTTGCCCTCTGTTGGCTCTCTCCAGTTTGTCTACATCCTTTCTGTAGCAGGAGGCCAAAAGCTGAATGCAATACCCCAGATGTGGCCTCACCAGTGCCAAATAGGGGGAATGATCATGCCCCTCAATATCCTCGCAGTGCTCCTACTAATACAACCCAATATGCTGTTAGCCTTCTTGGCAACAAGGGCACACTGTTGACTCATATCCAGCTTCTCATCCACTGTAATCCCCAAGTCCTTTTCTGCAAAACTGCCACTTAGCCAGTCAGTCCCCAGCCTGTAGCAGTGTATGGAATTCTTCTGTTTAAAGTGCAGGACTCTGCACTTGCCCTTGTTGAACCTCATCCAATTTCTTATGACCCAATCCTCCAATTTGTCTAGGTCACTCTGGATCCTAACTTCCAGTGTATCCACCTCTCCCCCCGCAGTAGTGTCATCTGTGAACTTGCTGAGGGAACACTCCATCCAGATCATTAAGGAAGATGTTGAACGAAACTGGCCCTAGGACTGATCCCTGAGGCAACTCCAATTGTGCTTTGGCTTTCCTGATTATAGCTCTGCATGCTTGAGCAATATGTTTATACTCCTCCTTAGCCATCTGTCCAAGTTTCCACTCTTGTAAGCTTCCTTTTATAATAATGATAAAGATTGCTGTAAAACAATCTCTCAATGGTGAACACTTCAGTAAACTGAATCAAGACTGACCTGTCATCTGTAACTTGAGGCAGCCTCTGACTAACAACGGGCTGAAACCAAAACAGCAGATCCCCAAATCCCAGAACTGTAGGGTGTTCAAAATCCAGATTCAGTTCCAGATCAGAATGTTATAGCTTGAGACCACTTCTGCTCCTCACTGACACAGTGAGTAACTGAACTCACTGCCAAGAGCAGCTGACTGACATTTATAATTTATCTCTTTGGTTTTATAATTATTCAATTTCTAAATTATAATTGATAATTCTATACACACTAGCAGGTAGCAAATGCAATTGATGTCATTGACTTTAAAACCCTAAGGCAGTAGGACTTTATTGTGTTAAATATTTATTTGCTACCTACATCAGGTCATATCCTTCCTCCCATTACTCATATGAGTAGTCCCTTTGAAGTCACTGACAGACACTCTGGCTCGCACTGCAGGTAGTTCCAGGATTTGGCCCATTCAGTTTTCCCTGAGATGCTTTCAGTTTGGCAGAAATGCAGAAAGCACTTTGCTAAACAGCAACATTCAGAAGGAACAATAATTAATAGGCAGAAAATGTGCAAGAGCTTTCAAAAAAAAAATAAATCACAGATCTTCCCTCTGCTGTTTCATTCTCTATCAAAAGTCTGAACTATAAGTAAATAACCTGTATTTAGATATTATACTGTTTATGGTGCAGTCAAATAATGAACTAATTTCTATTTACAATTCTACTTACAACAGCATTTAATGTATATAATCTTGGAGCTTCCCCCGCAATCTCACAGTGTGGCTACTGCAAAGGCAAATCATACTTCCAGAGCTTTAGGGCTTCAGTAAAGCGATGCCAGAGAAGTT
Organism: Dermatemys mawii; assembly: GCA_007922305.1. Taxonomy (NCBI): domain Eukaryota; kingdom Metazoa; phylum Chordata; order Testudines; family Dermatemydidae; genus Dermatemys; species Dermatemys mawii. The sequence continues at coordinate 16,884,159 of ML677326.1, read as the reverse complement.
ATTACTCTTCGTGAGCACAGGTGTGGAGGATGTGCCACTGACTCAGCTGAGCTTGATAGGAAAGAACAGTGTCAACCATACAGACAAGAAAGTTCTTCAAATCACAGTGACAACATTCCTGCACTTGATGAACCATAAAAGCAAGCAGTCAGGGTTATGGACTTAGACTGATTTCACTCGTTAAAAAGACTTTTTCAAACCAGCGAAGCCGGACACTTTTCATATCCTGATATTAAAAATAATAACAATTTACAGGTACGATGAACATCTGCCATATAATCAACACTGCAGAAAAGGAGGATCAACTCTATTCATTTTCCCATTTGTAGTCAAGTCCTGGACACTGCAGTATTGGCCTCACTGTATCCCTTACCCATCTTTATTGCAGGATTCATTTAACCAAAGTTACATTGCTCAGTTCATTGCCTTTATTTTCTTTTTTTGCACAAGTATCAGTAGATAGTTCAGCAATGAATTTAGGACACTGAAATACAATTGACTGATAGGAATTCTTTATCATGTAGCAATGGTTTAAATGATGTAGTTTTTTAAAAGTCTGTTCTGAAATAAATTCAGGGCTGACAGTGAGCCGGTACAGGCCAGTACAGCATACCAGTAAGAAGCCGGTACTGGCCTGTATGCAGCCCATGTTAAAACAGCTGTCCCAGGGCTGGCAATTTAAAAGGGCCCGGGGCTCCTGGTGGCTGCTACTGCAGCAGTGGCCAGAGCCCTGGGTGCCAGGGACCAGGCAGCATGAATAGCTAACTGGGGGAGGCTGACCCCCGCCCCAAGCCCTGCCCCTTCCACCTGAGGCTTTGCCCCTTCTGCGGGCGGGGAGAGCTGGCTCCCATACCGTAAGAATTTATTATTACTTTCACCCCTGAATAAATTATATCTTTCACACTCACCACATGCAATTCCCCATCTCAACAAAATGAGTAATAATTAAGGTTTCAAAATATAATGTAATCCTGTGTTCACATGCTCAGAGCTCTCTTCAATATCTATTTGTGAACTGAAGTTTTCCACGCTTCGCCTCTGCTCAGCTTTTTACACTAAAGCAAACTTCCTTCACCATTTGAGATGGGGAGAGCGAAACAAGTAAACTTGTTTTCCCCACTGTAAAAGAAATAAAAGAAATTCTCTCAAGTATTTTTAAACAGAGCTAAATAATAGTGTCTCTGCAATAAATAGCCCCTGTGTCCTCTTATGCCCTCTGTGTCTTTTTAGGCAGCTGAATCTGTGTAGCATGGAATTTCATGAGCTCCCTTAGGTCTCCAGCCTATTCAAAATTGGTATGTGTACTCCTTTCACAGCACACAGACGTTGCAGAGTCCCTCCAACCAGATGCAGCCACTTCTCCCACAGATCTCGATGGTGCCTTTCACGTGGATCCTCAGCTATGGGGTACATTTCACCCTAAATCAGCAGGAGAACTCATTGAAGCTGCATTTCTTAGGTGTTTCTCTCTGGGCTCTTTAAGTCATTTCCTTCTTCATTCACTGCACTGCTTCAGATTCACTGTCATTTAGAGTTCAACTTGCCTTGTTCTTTTCTAGCATTAAAGCTAATTGGACACAAATAAATTATTAATAAAAGTGCCATAGGCCTGCCTCTGTGTGTGTGTATGTGTGTGCATGCATATGTATACTTGCCCTATCCCTGATAAAAAAATCTTCATTTAAGAATTGCCAATGATGGAAAATTCACCACATCTCACTGTGAATTGTTCCACTGATTAATTACCTTCACTAATCTGAATTTGGGTAGCTTCAGCTTCCACTCATTAGATCTTGTTATATCTTTGTCTGCTAGACTGACAAGCCTTGTTTTATTAAAATATTGTTCTCCGTGTAAGTACTTATAAATTGTGAGCAGGTCCCCCCCAATCCCTTCACCTTGATGTTGTTAAGCTAAACAGATTGAGTTCCTGGAGTTTACTGAATGTTTTCTAATTCTTTAATCATTTTATGCTGGTTCCTTGCTGAAATGTAAGATCTTTAGTTCTCGTGGCTACAGTAGCATTTAGACAGTGCATTCAATAACTATGGCCCTGTTGTGCTAGACATGTGCACACGCAGAGACAGCAGGAGCTTGTGGTAGGGAAAACAGCCACAGAGAGGGTAAGTGACTTGCCTATTGTCTCACAGTAGATAAGTGGCAGAGCCAGGAATACAGTGCTGGTCTGCTGACTTATCTATTAGACTACACTTTCTCTCTTGAGGCCATCAGGCAAGGATCTTATTTCTTCTGGAGTTTAGACCCATTTGGTTATCCTTCCATACTTGCAAGGTGCTGTACAACCTTGCCAGTAAGCTTAATCCTCAGACATACAGGTTAAAAACCCAAAGCCCACCCATGTGGACCGACTGTAAAAGTCTTGCAAGTCTTCTTAGGTCCAACAATTAATAGTAACAGTGCCCCTTGAAGAAAGTTTAAATCTGGAAGTCTGGCTACTAGCCATTCAAGAGTAGGTTGAAAATATCATAATAGAACAATCAGACCCTGCCAAAAGCCAGTCTGCATAGAAGAGAGTATTCATGCTGAAGGGAAAAATGCATCTGTTTGTCCACAGAGGTGAGCTCTGAAAATAAACTTGCAGAGTAGCATTCCTCGTCATGTGCATGGCAGTGAAACATACATGGGAACAGTGTTAATTACAATTTGCATACCAGAGTCATCTACAGAAAACTGACATCACCTGTGGCTTTTGCAATATGGGGGCCCAGTGCAAGTATACCATAGTTTGGATCATAATTTTATGAAGGAGAAGAGCTTAAAATCTGGGACTAGATTGAGAGTTTACTCTCTGCCCTCAGTAAGGGGCTCTGCTGACTTCAGAAGTAATTGTGACTCAGCAGGTCACAATTCCTTCCTGGATCCCCAATTACTGTTGGAGAAAAAAGAACCTACTGGAATCCCCCAAAGGGTGCAGCTTATCTTGCCCATCATGTGGGTCCTGCTCTGCTGGCAAGCAGGGTGGAGGGAGCCAAGACTCTGCAAACTCCCAACTCCCTTCCACTCACTTGCTGAGGAAGTAAACAGAGAGGAGGGGCAGTTCTTCAGGCTTGATCAAAGAAGGTTTTACTTGGCTGAGTGAAGGAGGGAAGTCGAAAGCCTTTTACTCAACTGAGTAGCTAAACAGAATAAGAGAACAATCTAGCTTAACAGTGATTCAGTAGGAAGAAATGATAGGGTGAAGTTACGGCCTGCTTAGCCTTTAGAGAGCCTTTTATTATGATGCTACAAACAGCACACCAACAACCCTCACAAATGTGCATGCTGCAAGGAGAAATTTGCTGAACCTATGAAACTGAGGCTAGTCAGTACAAAACAGGAGAGAGATTGGATCAAAGGAGACCTGGTCAAATGGGGTTATGGGCTGACAAGTGCAATTTAGTGCAGAAAAACTACCAAGTAATGAGGATATGGGAAACAATTAACAAAAGAGATTATTTCCTAAAAGGTCAGGCACTACAAGATACTAATCAGGAAAAGGATTTGACAGCAAAAGTGGGAGAGAAACTAAACCCATCTGCTGAATATTTGGCAGTAAATCAGCAAAGCTAACAGGCTAATGGGATGTAATATGTTAATGAAGGGCATAACAAAAGTGATTGCAATGGCACTGTTCAAAGAACTGATGCAATAATATCTAGAGTTCTGAGCACAGACTTCGATACCATTTTATAAAAGGGTAGAGAAGAGCCAGAGTGAGCACACGGGCAGTCAGCTGGGATCTTCAAAGTAATACACCGTAAGCCAGGGGTAGGTAACCTATGGCATGCGTGCCAAAGGCGGCACACGAGCTGATTTTCAGTGGCACTCACGCTGCCTGGGTCCTGGACACTGGTCTGGGGGGGGCTCTGCATTTTAATTTAATTTTAAATGAAGCTTCTTAAACATTTTAAAGACCTTATTTACTTTACATACAACAATAGTTTAGTTCTATATTATAGACTTATAGAAAGAGATCTTCTGAAAATGTTAAAATGTATTACTGGCACATTAGAACTTAAATTAGAATGAATAAATGAAGACTCGGCACACGGCACACTGAAAGGCCGCTGACCCCTGCCGTAAGCAAAGCATTTAGGAATCCAACTCCATTAAAAACCAGTATGACTTTGGTATGTATGTGATCATGAAGAGCATAGAAAAGGTGGCAGGCTCTGTAGAAACGGGAAGACCATTTTGAGAATTTTCTTTACATAGAATGAAATTAGTGTGCAGAACAGATGGGTATGGGGTATAGTTGAAGAGGCAAATGTGATTATTTATAAAGAACTAGATGCTAGCTCTCCATTGGTCCACACACATTAAAGTCAACTGGAGTTTTGCCTTTGAAAAAAACTCAATGGCAAGTTATGGCCCTTAAATAGACAATAAAAAAAAAGGTACTAGTTAACTAATCAGATGGACTTACTAAGCTTTACAGCCTTCTTCTGTCCTAGTAGGTTATGTAGATATTCCTGTAACTCTGCTGTTTTGAGCTACCCATGCCCCAAGAATATCAGAAGCTAGTAAGTACCAGATTCTACTGGTACAGTCAAAAAGCATCTAATTGCATTGTCCCCCTCAAGTGTCTTTTCTAGACACTAATTTAACAGTGCACACAAAACAACAAAACAGGAAAATTGCGGATTAAGAGACCTGGTGACAAATGCAAAGTCAGGACAGATCATGTTGCTTGTTTTGCAAAACGTTTTTCTTTATAAGGGGATACAGCTGCAAAACAGCAGGCCAGATCCTCAGTTTGTGTAAGTACCAAGAAACAAAATATAGAAATATTTGTCCTCACGCCTGTTTAAAGAAAGCTGTATTCCAGCCATATAAGCATGAGTTCCAAACAGACTAGTTTCTGTAATTATTAGCTCTCCCTTTTTAGGAACCAATTAAAAATAGAGGTAAAATAGCATGATCTCTTTAATTTACTAATTGGGTTTCCACAGAGGTCAAGGTGAACCTGAGATAAAAAATATTAGAACTACAGAAAGATATTAATACCATCCAGTAATCTGTCTGTAAAAACCCATGTGGAAGCCACACAAAGCCCTGAAGCTGAAGACTAACATTTGCAATGTGTCATAATATAGCAAATGCTAACAATGCAAATCACATACAAATGTGGAATCAAATAACTCCTTTCCAAGGCAAAAGTACAAAAATTATGTAACAGGAGTGCCAGGATAAAGATGTAGAAATGCTGACTCACTCTCCCCTCAGGGTCTTGTGGAAGGAGGTAGTCACTGCATGGAACTGAATGGAGCTTGGAGGGACTTGGGAACTGTGACTCAACTTTGTAGATTACAGGTCATCTCTATAGCTGTTCTTGGTCTTGTAGCTCCTAGCAGCACAGCTGACTTGGTAGTCACACTCTTGCTGGTTGTCTATTCTTCATCTGCACAGTAAGCACACTGACCTACACACAGAAAGACCACTAGAAGCCATGGAACAGAAATTAATGCTGCCTTAAATTGCATTGGGGACATGGTGCCTGGACAGTTTGCACCTCACCTCAGCCTCTCCATGAAAAAGTCCTTTGCTTCTGTGGAGGACTGATTCCAGCTTGGGAAAAAAGGGCTGTGTGCCTCATTTCTCTTTCCTCTAATCTTCAGTCCTCGCCCTGTTTTCATGCTAATTATGTGTATTTGCTCCCATCTGTCTTGCTGAATGGAGGTCAAACAACAGAGGGGGGAAAAAACACATTCCCTGGCTAGGAACGAAAGCAGCATTTAGAGCCAGGGGGGAAAAAAATAGTTTAGAGGGAATTTCCATTGCTAAACTCTTCATCCTTTCCCAGCTGGAAACAAAACAATAATAATGCCTATGTGTTATAGTAATTCCAAAAGCAAAAGAGAAATAAAATCAAGTTGACAGAATGTTTTTATAGTGCTAGCTAAATCACGATGAACTGCCCCAGTCATGATGTTAACATTTGCTAATCTGCCATTAAACCTGTAGAAAATGTCAGACCTATGCCCCACCAGCAGGCTCTACAAACATTAATCTCGTCTTCCAAAGGTGTGTGCCCTTTTTTACAGTTTGCAGTGAAAAAGTTTGGGGGAAAAATATCAAGAATGTGAGTCTGATCTTTTCCTAGATTTTATTTCTGTGTTTAATTCTGACATAAATGAAAGGATTAACCTTTGTTTTGTTGCAGTCACCTAGTCACTTCAGTTGCTTGCTTGTCTTGGACTTGCAAACATGTCCGAGCTAAACTGAGCCTTGCAATAAGTGGGTACAAATTAATTGATTTCAATGAAATTGTGTCTGCATACACCAGGGAGCAATACACTCTTATAATTTTATTAGATACGTACAAATGAAGCTATTGTTTATCCTTATGGAACACATCAGCACATAGTTCTCATTTTCACATACAGGCTATACAATTTCAGTAATCAACTGTCCTTCAAAACTGCTTTCATCAGAGAAATGTGTAATATTCACATAAGAATCAGTCCTGAACCTGGAACTCCTGTGCTACTTTTTGCACTTCTCCGTAACCAAAACCTCCATTTATCTGCAGCAAATAAATTTTCAAGCTGCCCAGACAGCAAATTCTTTGAACAGATGGGAAAGAATTTTGCTTTGTTCACTCTGCAAACTCACATCCTCTTCAAAAGCTGAATCAATTTCAGGTCAGACCAGAATAACTCTAGACAGAAAGAAACTTTATATTAACCCTTAGTAGAAAGACCAGGAATAAGCAGATTTAGCCTAACAATAATTAGGATGATTCATAAACAAGATGCACACTACTTTTCATATATATGGAGTGATGTTTTAATATGTGCACCATTTCTTTCTGTTGCAGGATTAGATCAAAATCATAGACCAGATTCCAGATTACTGTAACTCTACTTATTATAGTGCAATTAAAACAGAAATGACTGACTATTATATCTACTTTATCTGATTCACTGAAAAAATGTTTAAGTGCATGATATATTTCAGGGAGAGACTTGATAAATGTTGGTCAGAAATAATATATTCTACATTTTGTTCAATGGAAGGGAAAACTGTAACATATGGTTGGTGGAGAGAGGAGCTGGTATTTGAGACAGTTTTATAAGACCAAATAAGTATTAAAAGAAAATAAAGGCCAAACACAAGGAAGGGTATTCTTTTTTAGAGACCCCTCTTAAAAAAATCTAAATGGCATTTAGTTTCACTGAGACTGAATCTGATTAGCACTATCATCACATGCAAAATATACAGTGAACCTAACCTGCAAACAAAGCCCAAGTGCCAGTCATTAAGTGCTTTGTCTTTGAAAACAAAGGTTTTTTCCACCCAACACAGAAGCTTTTCTTCTTATTTATATTACAGTAGCACCCAGAGGGTTTCAGCTAACCAGAGTTTCTTACTGCAGGTTGTTCTTATCCTGATATATATATTTTTGATATCAAGAATCAGAGAGGTAGCCGTGTTAGTCTGGAATTGCAGAAGTGACAAAGAGTCCTGTGGCACCTTAAAGACTAACTAAAGTATTAGAGCATAAGCTTTCGTGGGCTAATACCCACTTTGTCGAATGCAAGCAGTGGAAGTATCGAGGGACAGGGATAAATAAGAGGCAAGGGACAGGTTGGAGATAACAAGGTTAGTTCAGCCTGATTGGATTCTTTGTCATATTTTTGATATGATCTATGTACATCAGACTATGAAGAGATGAAGGTCATTACTATTTTGTGTAAAGGGCATGGAAGTTCCAGACTCCTTCATTCTGTGCCAGTTACCAATATGCCTACAGATCAAATTCAATATTTTGGTAGCAGCATATTAAACTCACAATAACTTATGGCTGGGAAATCTGAGTGACCATCCCTTGACTTTTGTCCTATCAAGATAGCTGGATCAGTCAGCCTTTTCTTGCTCTCCATCCAAGATCCTATCTTGACTGAGGTTTCTGACTTCAAGAAGCCAGTGTATGCAATTCCCTGCCTGAGCTTATCTCAATGAATCCATTGCTGGATTCGAGGCCGACAGCAAGACTTTCCAATTCAAGTCCATCCTTCCTCAACTATTTCAACCTTCCTTCATTATCTTTTCACTGTTGGCATGAATGACTGATAAGTAAATACCAATCCGACAGTCAGGAGTTATCAGTCTTCTGTGCAAAGAATCCAATCTTACAGATGTGCTTCATAAAATTCACAAATAAAATAAGGCAAAATGCATCCTCTCTATTTTGTGGTTCAACCTGACCACTAGGGACACAGCCCCACATCTGGGGAAGTGAAACCACATGACTCCAAAGTTAGTTCACCCAATGCTATGCTTCTTTCCAGGACGGAGTTTCTCCCTCTGAGCAGCCACGGCTCTGTCTCCTCCCTGCCCCCTTTGGCATGCCATGTGCCATGGGAGGAAGCAACTGTGCCCGACTGCTTTGTTGGGGTGGAGGAGGGCAACTCCTTATACCCTACCCCCATGCAGACCATTGACCCATGGACCAAGTAGGACACGATCTAGCCTTTAGATATTTCTAAGGTGTCTTGCTCATAAAACATCTCACAAAGGTATTGATTTTAATAAGAATTAGCCATAATTTTTGATAGAGACAATAACCAAAAAGCATAGCAATCTACTCCGCAGCAGCATATTTCCAGTATTTATTTCTAAAATAGAAAGTAATCAAAGACGATTCTTCTCCCCATCTAAACATTCATAAAGGACATGGTGACTCAGATGCTAAATTCCATGCTCTGGCATCCTGTTTGTCTCCATTATTTAGAGTGACACTGTTGCTCTCACTGAAAAGTGCCATAATGGTTCTACTCTGCAACCAATGAAATCAACATTCACTCTAGCCAAGGGAATTTTTCTGCACTGCTAAGCACTATTGATGCCTCTATCTTGCCTTTATTCAAAAAAAGTATTGTAGGAAGACATCTGAACTTCCGAAAGGTCATTTTCCTTTTTGTGTTTTTTTAAAACTTGGACATGGATCTAATCATAAAAAAGCTTTTTAAGAAAAATACATTGTCTAACGTTCAGTCAACAGCTCTAAATTACTGTAAGAAGAGAATATTCAATTTCCTATTGAAAACACATCATCCTTTGAGGCCCTCTGAGGTTGTGGAAAATGATGAAATGTAATTGACTGATCAGCCACACTCCCAGGAAAACAGTTCCCTTTGTAAAAGAGGAGAAAGCACACAAGACCACTTTTGTGGATCGTGGACTCCTATGAATCCCATTTTCCCCTCTCTTTTAACACCTCTTCCAGTGCTGATCCCAGGGACTAAGGATCTAATTCCACTGGTTTAAATAGGCTGGCAGGCCCTAAGACAGGTTTTGAAGCTGAATCCACTGAACTGTACCCCAAGGCAGCTAGCTTTGTAAAATGCACCTTATCACAATTACATCAGGGTGAAAAAACACACTGTTGGTTGGAGGCAGGTAAGTTTTGACTTTATGCACCTGAGGCTTGAGTTCACTTGATAATAATTCTTAACACTTACAGAGTGCTTTACAGTTTCAAAGTACTGTACAAACATTAATTTACCATGAGTCCTGCCCTGACATCATCAAAGCTGCAGCCGAATTATCTAGGTCTGACAACAAATATGCATTTTCATCCTTTACCATAGGAGAATATGGATTTCATTAAAATTGAACACAAACTGGGCAAAGTTATCAAATAATTTAGTCCATTTGACAGCCTGTGTACAATTGTTCCCAACGGTTCACTATTTTCTGTGCTAGGTTTCAAAAATCATCTGGACTGAGGGTTTCATTATTTCCCATGTTATATCATACCACAATCTTACAGATCTCACTGTCACACTATTTCTCAACTCTTATGATTTTCGTCATGTGTCTCATGATAATTGATGTTTTTCTTCAAGCCCCAGCTGCAGGAGTACCTTGAATATGTGAAAATCACAGGCTTTGTTAAAAATAAAGCTTCTAATCCCTGTGGTTAGGAAAAAAGGCTTGAACATAATAGCATTAGTTTTAAACCAATATTATGATTTCTAGGAGACTGACTCATGATTTTTGAGTACTTGGGTTGGCAATACAGCACTCAGAACATTTTCCCTGAAATATAATGTATACTTTCCTTTACTAACTTGAACCCATTCCTTCAAGCTAAGAACAGAAGGATGGCTGTACTGGGTCACACCAAAGGTCCGTCCAATCCTGTATCCTGTCTGCCCACAGTGGCCAATGCCAGGTGCCCCAGAGTGAGTGAACCTAACAGATTTCAGAGTAGTAGCCATGTTAGTCTATATTCGCAAAAAGAACAGGAGTACCTGTGGCACTTTAGAGACTAACAAATATATTTAAGCATAAGTTTTCATGGGCTACAATCCACTTCATCAGATGCATAGAATGAAACATACAGTAGACTCTCGATTATCCAGGATGATAGGGAAAAAATTAATCCTGGTTAATAAAATCCCAGATAATCACCATCCATAGGAAATATAGGGGCAGGGGCGGTTGGTTCACCAGCCACCCTGCGCTGGGGTGAGGGTGTGTTGGTTTACTGGCTGCCCTGCACCCTGGTGGTTTTTTTTTTTTTCTGGGTGCTTCGGGTGGCAACAAAGCCAGAGCCGGTCCTGCAAGTTACCCGTATTTTTTTCTGACATCCTGGTTAATCCACATCCTGGTTATCCCAATCCTGGATAATCAAGAGTCTACTGTATAGTAAGGAAGATAGATAGATATACACACATACAGAGAACATGAAGTTGGAAGTTGCCATACCAGTTCTAAGAGGCTATTTAATTAAGATGAGCTATTATCAGCAGGAGAAAAAAACTTTTGTAGTGATAATCAAAATGGCCCTTATCAGACAGTTCACAAGAAGGTGTGAGAATACTTAACATGGTGAAATAGATTCAATTTGTGCAATGACCCAGCCACTCCCAGTCTCTATTCAAGCTTAAGTTAACAGTATCCAATTTGGAAATTCATTCTAGTTCAGCAGTTTCTCTTTGGAGTCTGTTTTTGAAGTTTTTCTGTTGTAAAATTGCCACCTTTAAGTCTGTCACTGAGTAACCAGAGAGATTGAAAAACTGGTTTTTGAATGCTATGATGTCAGATTTGTGTCCATTTATTCTTTTGCGTAGAAATTGTCCGGTTTGGCCAATTTACATGTAAAAGCAGTGGATGTGTTATTCCTTGACTTTAGTAAAGCTTTTGATACTGTCTCCCACAGTATTCTTCTCAGTAAGTTAAAAACGTATGGGCTGGATGAATGGACTGTAAGGTGGATATAAAGCTAGCTAAATCGTGAGGCACAACAGGTAGTGATCAGTGGCTACATGTCTAGTTGGCAGCCAGCAGTAAGTAGAGTGCCCCCAGGGTCGATCCTGGGGCCAGTTTTGTTCAATATCTTCATTAATGATCTGGTGGATGGCATGCACTGCACCCTCAGCAAGTTTGCAGATGACACTAAACTGCGAGGAATGATAGATACGCTGGAGGGTAGGGATAGGATACAGAGGGACCTAGAGCAATTAGAGGATTGGGCCAAAAGAAATCTGATGAGGTACAACAAGGACAAGTGCAGAGTCCTGCACGTTGGACAGAAGAATCCCTACTATAGAGTAGGGACCGAATGGCTAAGTAGCAGTTCTGCAGAAAAGGACCTAGGGGTCACAGTGGATGAGAAGCTGAATACGAGTCAACAGTGTGCCCTTGTTGCCAAGAAGGCTAACGGCATTTTGGGTTGTATAAGTAGGAGCATTTCCAGCAGATCAAGGGACGTGATCGTTCTTCTCTATCTGGCATTGGTGAGACCTCATCTGGAGTACTGTGCCCAGTTTTGGACCCCGCACTACAAGAAGGATGTGGAAAAATTGGAAAGAGTCTACAAAAATGATTAGGGGACTGAAGCACATGAGTTACAAGGAGAGGCTGAAGGAACTGGGAATGTTTAGTCTGCAAAAGAGAAGAATGAGGGGGGATTTGATAGCTGCTTTCAACTACCTGAAAGGGGGTTCCAAAGAAGATGGATCTAGACTGTTCTCAGTGGTACCAGATGACAGAACAAGAAGTAATGGTCTCAAGTTGCAGTGGAGGAGGTTTAGGTTGGATATTAGGAAAACCTTTTTCACTAGGAGGTGGTGAAGCACTGGAATGCTTAGGGAGGAATACCTAGGGAATACTGGAATACCTAGGGAGGTGGTGGAATCTCCTTCCTTAGAGGTTTTTAAGGTCAGGCTTGACAAAGCCCTGGCTGGGATAATTTAGCTGGGGTTGGTCCTACTTTGAGCAGGGGGTTGGACTAGATGACCTCCTGAGGTCCCTTCCAATCCTGATGTTCTAATATTCTATGATTCTAACATACTCACACCCTTCCAGTAAATAGGAGGTGAAGGACCAGCCTCATCCCTGGCATGCCTGATTACCTGATGGTGCTGGCTTCCCCAATAGTTAGGAATGTTGAGTAGTTATGCTGTACTGCACAAACTGAGCTGATAGTGTGATAGAAGATAGAATAGATAGAGTATAGGAGAACTGGAAAAAGCACTCCAAGAAACTGAAGCTTCAGGAGTTACAGCATAGAACCCTCCTCTTACCAGGTATTTTATAGGATCCTGACCTATGTAATTCAGGCCCAACCTACTATACCCAAATTTTATTTCCGTACCCTAAGAAATTTATGGGCACCCTTCTCCTATAGGCTAGTGGATTATGACACTTACTTTCTAAATATACTAATAAGGATTATCTGACTCCAAAACTGCCAACCTAGGCTCTCTTGGCGACCTCCAAGTTGTAGTGTACCCTGCGGTCACCAACCGGTTGTAGATGCTGGATAAACCTGTGACGTGATGTGGATAGTTCCTCCCTTTGGTTCCCCAAAGTTCAGGGACCACGTCCCTGGGATGGCGTCCAGGGATGGCGTGGGGGGGAGACCAGGGCTAGCTGAGCCCAGTTACATGGAGGCCTCAGGGGAAAGAAACCTCTGTTCCCCTCAAGACCTGGGGAGAAGGTCAAAAAGCATGGTGGTGCTGTATATAGACCGTTACACAGGGATTGCTGTGGAAATGTTGGAGGGAACTTAAAATAAAAGGGTTTGGTGAAGGTGTCTCTGCTGGGAAGCCGAGAACCCACGCCCCATGGCAGGCCTGTAATTGAAATATAAAATTAGATGATGAATTCATTCATCTTTTAAGTACCAAAAGGTTAACTTTTAGAATGAGAATAAGAGTACAGAAAACATTTATAAAAAGACTGAGACCATTTACATTTCAAACCCTTTCTTTAGTTATTAAAATTAACAGTGAAGTAGAGCAGAATGTGTTTGATCTGAACAAATGGAAAGCCCCACTTTTGTTCAGTGATAATCAGTGGTGTAGTACAGCAAATTACTTTATAAATGTCATATTAAACTGAACCGCGAAAGCATTTCAGCCATCTAAACATATGAATAAACACAGCATAGATTATTCACAGCACAGTGTTTTTGTATGGTTATGCTGGAGGCTGATGGTTGTTGTCAGTAGGCATGTCTTGATCTATTGGTAATCTTTGACTTTATTAAAGATTGTGAGCATGCTAACAACTCATCATTCTCGCTAAATGGGAGAAACAATTACGGTGCCTTCTGAAGATAGGTGGAACAACAGACGCCAACACACAAAGCACTGGCCACATGGAAGGACTGTGCAAGAACTAACTCAGGGAGAATAAGAGGGATTTCCCGGAGAACGGATTACAAATGCAGGGTACGTGGTACTGACTGGATTTCATCTGTGTGTGTCTGTGGGTGGGAGAAGCAGAAAGCCAAGCAAAAGCAGACAGAAAAAACATGAAAAAAATCAAAGCAGCACTGGTAGTAAACTAAGCCCTGAAAGAAAGCTGCATTTGGGCAGTGATGGCTGGAAACAGATTTGGATATCTGAACAAGGGAACTGTCTTTTGTTGTTTGTTCCCACTGTGTGAAAGGGAAACAAGTCTTTACATATAATTTTTTGTAAATAAACAAGTTGCCACAAAAATTCCTGACTCATCAATTTCTTAACCTAATGGAAACAACTCACAAGTTTCCAAATGCTGAATAGTCACTCAGGCCAAAAGAGACAATGGTATACAAGAGTCATTCTGCGTTGTCATCCATCTTTTCTTTATACCTAGAAGTATTTGTGGAAGTAATTCTCATGGCAAGGTAGTGTCAAAGCAGTGGTCTATACATAAGAGTTGTCTACATATGTACATTTTTAGTTAACAGGTAATATGCCAGTAGATGGTGCTCAAGAATATGTAGCACAGTGCCTGGGTTTCTTGGACCAATACAACTTCTTGTGACATACAAATGACTTCTTCTGTGCAACTCCATATGTGGAGCTCTTATCAAAGGGAGGGTCAAACCCTGATCAGCTCACTCACATAATTAGTCTGACTACTCATGGAAAGCAAGCAGGATTAGCCCTATAATGATGTCAGCAACAAAGTTTTACAAAGTTATTGGCCAGTTCCATCAGTCCAGTTGAGCTCTGCTTTGTGGTGGTTTCTGGCAGGGGGAAAAAGGAAAATGGCTGCAAGTCATCTTTCTGTTCTCCTAACAAATACCCTAGCTACTCTAAGTTGTTCTGGATAGAAGAGTCCTTTAGGAACCACTCCACCTGCTGAGGATCACCGGAGTAAAATGTAGTTTGGCTTCCCCCCTCCCCACAACTTCTGGCCTATATAACAATGCCCCTAACAGCCTGAAATGGGAGCAGAGAGTGTGGCATAAATCCAACTACGATATCTCTGTACTACCTTCAAATGTCTCCTACATCAATTGAATTCCCAGCTCTCCATCCCTTTTGCACTGCTAGAGCCATACAGAAGGAATAGAACCAGAAGCCTAATATTTCAAAAGGTCAGAACAGTTGTGGCAAGGAGAAGAGAGGGGAAAAACTGGTCATAAAATATGTTTAATAATTTTTAGAAACAAGCAAAAAGATGTAAGAAGAAATTAACTTTTACTTGATATTAGATCTATTGAGCCAAAGTCTTCTTTAATTCACACAAGTGCAATCCCACTTAAATCAGTGAAGTTACATTCGTATAACCGAGAGTAGAAGAACCACCATTACGTTAAAATTATTACACCAATGTAAATACAGTTATTTATTATTTTATTTTTAAAGGTGACTGTACACCGAAAAAATTCTAGGCTCTATTGTATCTGCTTTAAAACTGTCACCATTCTACGCTTATCTTATTTCCCGCTATTTGGAAGGCATCCTGACTTTCAACTATATTTGCATATAATAAAAATAAATATTTTCAAAAGATAAATCTTGTCAGAAACTGGAAGAAATTACTGGATCTTAAGAAACAACATATTAGCTCCTTTCCTGCATTATCTTTTTACAGACAATTACTTTCCTATAGGTCATATTAATGAGATTTGACCTGAATTGCTGTATACAGACATCTATTAGGTAACTACATATCATTTTATCCCCAATTCATAAGAGTTTCACATTTAAACTGTAAATAAAGAAATTGTTAAAATTGGCTTAGTTGGAATTATGACATATTAAACAAAAACTAAGTTGCTGTGTACTCTGGTTTGCAAAAGACAAAGAATCCTGGAAATGCACTGGCCTTATTTTCAGAGATTAGAGATTACATTTTTTAAAATTATCTATTATAAAAAGGCAAGTAAAAGTCTTGAATCTGTTTGATGAGTTCATGTCACATGGAATTAAATCCAGTCACTGCCAAAGGGCACTTCTGCTCCCCATACCCAGCAATACAGCTGTGACTTTAAAAGCCATCATGTGACACTGAACCTAGAAATCCTTCTGTCTACACTTGGAGCTGGGTGTCTGATTCCCTGTTTGAGAAGACATAACTATGTTAGCGCTAATCAAGCTACTGCACTAAAAATAGTGTAACCTCAGCAGCAAAGGTGGTATTATGTGCCTGGGGTGAGGATACTGACATGACTGAAATTGTGTAAAAGCTAAGTTGAAGAGATGGATCCTGCAGTTGGCAAGAGTGACAGTCATTTCAGGAGCTGCTGGATGGTTATTTCTGAAGAGAGCAACTCTTATTTTAGACTCCTAGATTCCCCATGTAGGCACCTAATTTTAGGAAACCACATTTGAAAATGCTGGCCTGAGTAGCTAAAACTAAGTTTTTCTTTCTTTGCTGCAAATACTGTCCGGGATCAAGAGCTATTTTGTGCCACTGCTGTGCTGCCAATCATGACGAAATACCAAATGTGCCTCTTTCCACTTAAACATTTTTCCCTTGAATTTTCAATCTCTTTGCTGCAGGGAGAATGTCAAGAGTTGAGAAGCACAGTTCAATTTGACTATTTCTGTTTTACAATAGAGATTTTACTGTTATTCCATAAATAAAGTACCAGGAGTAAATTGGCATGAGCTTGATAGTCTATAAAATTTCACAGAAAGGGCTCCTATGTAAATATACATACATATCCCACATATACAACATTCAGAGCCTAATCTTAGTACAGTTGCATGCTGACACACTGTCATGAGTAAATGCCAATCCTACTCAACCACATGTCCTATGAGTCAGATTCTCAGGCATGTACATTACTGTATAGGTATCCAGTTTCCAGTCTTGACAGACTGTGTAGATGCCTTACAATTTAAACAACAAGGAATCTGACTAACACCGTAAGCCTGGGTGAATTTTGAAACTTGTCTGACTCTTCCACAAATAGGAGTTTGTGGCTCTTTGACTAAAATACAGTAATATTGTCAATTCTCACAATTATATGGTGAGCTTTGCAATACTTGGTGTTTTATTCAAAGTCCACTTGTCTCTTGTTAGTTCAAGTACAGGACACTCTCACTTCTTTACATGAAAGCTATGCTTCCAGCTCTCATGATTGCACAGAAAAGCTTGAAAATGTGACCCCACTGCACCTTAAAAGCTCAAACACCAGAGGGTAAATAAAAATACCCCAAACCTATTACATTTTTAAAATCTCAGGATTTCTCATGGTGGGGGGGTGTCTGACAGATGATTTTTGTACATTTGAAATTGGCAATTTTGGCACAGTCATTTTATTAGTATGGCACCACAGAGTGCTTCTTCAGCTACCCGGTGGGCTGTGCTCCCTGGCCTGTTTCCGTCACCTCACGGTGATAAACACCCCCAGGCTGTTTCCCTTTCGCCACATGTACCGGTATTCCTTGGTTCTTCTGCAAACATACTTCTACCCATCTCGCCCCCTGAACTCTCCCCCTCTGCTTCCTGTTCCTCCAAACTACTCTTAATATGTCATTTAGCCCAGTAGTTACCACCGTGGGATTCATAATCCCCCACAGAACGTGTTTAATTGCTCCCAATTTAGCCTGCAGCCTTTTCTGTGGGGCAGTAATTGCAGTGACCAGGACGCTACAGCCAGCACTCTGTCACATATGGGCCATGGGATACAGGGTTTGTCAAAGAACAGATTGTTTGGTGGCATGAGTCTGGTGTAGCACCACTGAGTTCCATGGATTGATTTATACCAGCGGAAGATCTGACCCTTTATTTTTACACTGCAGCCATAGCTTTTGTCACTCTCTCTTGTTGAGCAGACTGTCCATTTCCAAAAGTTTATGTCCTCGCATGACATATGAGAGTGACGAATCTTTAAGAAAAATGTACAAATCTGTAAAAATACAGGAACCAACTATAAAGTGATTAATTGGAATATTTTAACTATTCTGATATAAAATATGCTACTCGTGCCCTAATCAGTGATTCACCTACATGTATGCACTGAGTGTTGGTGAACTCCATAATATGCTATATGAACCCAAGTTCTGTATTTCATCCTGTCTTCCTCCTAGCCCCACTTAGTCTTCTGAGCTGCTTCTCCACTACAATATTTGAAATTCATTCCCTCTATCTCCCATGAAAGTAGACAAGAAAACAAAGCCAAATGTGCTACAATTTGGGCTACTATCAGAGGGGCAAATTCATTATTAGCATAAGAAGATTTAAACAGACTTTTGCCTCTTTAAACCAGTGATAACTTGGCCCTTTTACTCTAATTTCTGGTGTTGCATAATTTGGAATATTTCTAGGTTTTGATATGTAATAAATATTGGGAAAAATATTCAGCCTCTCCCCATCATGAGGAAATGATGGGCAGAACATTGCTTGCAGTTCACTGAGCCAGAACAATCTGTCATGTGTAGCTTTTAAAACGTTTCAGCTCTTGTTTTAAACTGTTTTGATGCTTTCCTCTAGCCACTAAATAAATCATATTGTCCTACAATGTTCTATGCAGTGTACTGCTGGAAAGATGATGTCCCTGGCAATGTAACCAGTATCTAAGGTTGAATGGTAATGCTTATTGGATGTTCATATTCTCAATACCCTAAAACAGGTGTGGGCAAACTATGGCCTGCGGGCCACACCCGCCCCATGGATCTGTCCTGCCTGGTCCTTGACCTCCCGGCTGGGAAGGCTACCCCGGCCCCTCCCCCACAGCCTCAGCTCCCCATGTCACCAGCGCTCTGGGCAGCTCAGCACCGGCAAGGAAGGAGGCTCACCTTCGGCCTCAGGGGAGCAGGCTGGTGGCGGGAGCGCAGCGAACATGGGTGGAGGACCCAGGAGGAGCACCAGACGGCTTCACAGCTGGATGGAGAGAAGCGATGCTTTGAAGGGGAAACCGCTGCTTCTCTTTGACTGTGTGGCTGCCCCTGCTCCTCCTCAGTCCTCCACCCACATTTGGGGGCCGCATTTTGAAAGGGGCTGGGGGGGATTTGGAAAGGGGTGGGGGTGGGATCCTGGGAGGGGGTAGTCGGGGGCAGGGGGGTTGGATAGGGGTGGGAGTCCTGGGGGACCTGTCAGGGGTCGGGGATGTGGATAGGGGTCAGGGAACGGGGAGGGGATTGGATGGGGGTATGGTCCCGGGAGGGGGCGATCAGGGGACTTGGATGGGGGGGTTGGATGGGTTGGGATTCTGAGGGGGGACCAGTCAAGGGGTGAGAAGTGGGAGGGGGCAGATAAGGGGTGGGGCCAGGCTGTTGTGGGAGGCACAGCCTTCCCTACAATTTCCCAGCGCCGATGTGGCCCTCGGGCCAAAACATTTGTCCACCCCTGCCCTAAAATATTGTGGGTGAGATCCTGGCACCTTTGAAATCAATGGTGAAACTTCCATTGACTTCAATAGGGGCATGATTTTACCCCTGGTATCCAGTGTTTTGAATATATGCAACTTAGATCTCTCTTTTATTATGTGTATTGTCTTCAGTGAAGAAGCAGTGTTCAGCTAACAAACCACAGAATACCTGAGAGAGACTTTTAAGTGGTTATTTATTACAGGGGGTTATCTCCTGGAATTAGTTCTGCTAGTTTCCTAGGTATTTGGTACTCTAAATAAAAGAGAATAAAGATGCTGACAGCTGCAACTGGTCAAGACCCTACACAACCTGCCTCTGACATTTTCCTCTGACCACTCTCTCTCTTTCTCAGCTGCCCATGTTGCTCCATTGCTCCTCCTGAGAGTCAAGGCTAGCTTATGATGTTGCGTCTTTTTCCCACTCTTTTGCTCCAGATAATTTTCCATGTGTACCCTCCTATACATGGATGACCTTGGCCCTCGTCTGTGAAGCCTTCACACTCACCTTTTCTTTCACTGCTCCTGAAACAGGCTTCTTCTAAAAAGGCCTTTCTACCTTACTCCTGTCCTCAAAGAGCACAAAAAGGTCTAAACGGTTTGAGTTCTGAGAAACCAAGTCTCCCTGCAGCTGACATCAGCTGAGGCACATCAATGTGTTTATATGAACTTGACTGCTGGCTAAGCATTCTCAGCAAGGGACCTTCATCTCTGCAATACTCTTGTGCCCTTGGTCAGATGGCTTCTGAGCTTCTTGACCGGGGCACATTGAAAGGCCTTGCTGTTCTCCCAGACTTTTGAGAAAAATGGTGGTTGAGACATGGAACATAGTAGACCACTTGAAATTGTTACTTCTATAGGGGTTCTTCTGAAGTCATAACTGTGCAACTACCAAGACCTGTCTTACACTTTGCCCACTCACTGGCACTGTTTCCCATTCCCCTTTTTCGACTGCACATTGTCCTGGTGTCTGGGGCATGGTGTATGCCTTCACAAATAAAAATAAAATGTAAGTATTTTAAAAATTCCTGTCATTTCCCTATAGATACTATTAAAGCAGCTTGTGCCCATACTGAGAATGACAAACAACAAAGGCCTTTTTTGAGACATCTAAAAGAGGAGCTACACTATCTAACTAAATCAGAGTAGGAAGACTTGTGGCACCATAGAGACTAACCAGTTTATTTCAGCTTAATCTTTTGTGGGCTATAGCCCACTTCATCGGATGCATAGAATGGAACAGAAGATGTATTTATATACAGAGAAAGCAAAAAAAAAAAAAAAAAGTTGTACATTACAATACCAATTGGTAATGTACTTATTTACAGATATAGACTAACACGGCTGCTAATCTTAAACCTATCTAACTACGGTATTTATATGGCACCAGTCACTGTAGTAACATAGACACAGAAGAAAAAAAAATGTGAAGGGTAACCATTGCATATTAGGTCACCTGTTCTATGCATCTAGCATCTAACAACCCAGAACCTGGGTTGTTCAATCCACTATTAAGTCGTGGTTCTCTCATCTACTGATACAATGTACTGTTATAGTACTTAGTTACTGAAATGACTTAGTTCATTAAACTGATATTTGTTTTATTCTGATGTGGAAAATGTGGTATACTCAAAACAGTTAAGTATGTCTCTCTACTACTTGAGAATACTAAAGCAGTCTTTTTAATTATAGTCTACTCCAATTTAGCCTATAGAATTTACTCTAGATGGGAGTTAAAGCCTTCTTTTTGTCTGCTTTTCATTCATAACATTTATTTTAAATACCCCATCCTTATCTTCAGTCCTCCTGATACTAAGTTAATATATCCATTATCTCAAATGAATACTTAAAATACTTAATTTTCCAGCATATTTTAGCTTAGTTTACATTCAATGACACAAACAGCAGCAAATATTTAGAATACACTCTATTTAATAATTTGCTGCATTGCTGCTGAGCAATGAGTTATTTTCAGTGAAATTTACAGGAACAACATTGTAATATTTGCTTATCTCTGTAAGAGAATGTTGTTCAAGTAATATCCGAAAGAAGTTTGTGGGTAACATTAAAAATACAATAAACTTTGAAATCTGAGATATTCCTATTTGGCTCAGCCAAACTGGTCAAATTTTTGAAAAACTTAAAAACTGAACTTTTTGAAAACTGAAAACAGGACCTTTGGGTATGATAATGGGATAAACGTTTGCTATGAAACACCTGAAACATTTCTGCATGTTTGAATGCAAAAAGATTTTTTGGAAGTTACCATTTTGCAAAAAATTCACAGGAAAAAAATGAAATGTGTTGCCTAAAAAATGATTTGGAATGAAATTGTAAATTTTTTTTCATGAAGTTTCACAAAAATATTTGCTATTTTTACAAGTTTCTAGGTGAAAATACTGAGGTGTAATGGGTCAGATTTATCTGTGATTTATCATCTTAATATTTATTTTATGTAATTATGTATTTATCTTCATTGACTTTAACTGGTTTACACTAAGCCGTATTTGTTTATGTATAGTAGCAATCAAAAATTGGTTGAGAAATTATATTTTTTACATATTTTAAATAATCACCCACACTGCAATTAGGTGCTTGAAATCTTATTCCTTTCTTTTGGATAAAATCATTCGGGGCCTGATCCAGCAAACATTTGCTATCATGCTAGGCCTCAATCCTGTAATGAGCTCTAAAAGGGTGGACCTTTGCCCCATACTGAGTCCCATTGACTTTAATCGGACTGTGCCCCACATTGAGCTTGTTGCTGTAGCTGGGACTTCATGCTTATCATGGGTGACTAGACCCATGTACATCAGTGGGATTACTCATGATGGAAAGCACTACATCAAGTATTAAAGATTTACAGGATTGGTTCCAGCAAGTTGTTTTAGAATCATACTTGTAATATTAGGCAAATCTCCTTGAACGAGGCAGGCCCAACAGCAACCATGAATAACAGCTTTGATGTCATTAAGCAGGACATGTTTATTTCAAAAGTAAATATATATCATTATAGCTATTAAATCAGATTCAACTGCCACTCTGCATCAAATTTTTGAGGAGCTTCATTAAGTTGAAGGACTATAAGCATGTATTAGTCAAATTAATCTTCTTGTGTGTAGCTGAATTTCTTGGATAAATCGGCCTCCATATCATTCGCAGTAGTGTTTCCCCAAGGGTCTGTGGACATGCGCAAGATAAATTTAGCTTGTCAAAACTTAATTCTGAAGCTCTGTCAAAGTGCATTATAACAGGCATTCCCTATGGGGATCATAGGATTTAAGACTAGCTGCTAAGTGCTTCATCAGTGAGTTCACTACTACAGTTCTGAAAATAACATTCAAGACTTTCTTAACATACTCCTCGTTCTTTTTGCAGATACAGACTAGCACAGCTACCACTCTGAAACCTGAGTTTAAACTGTGGTTTAGAGACAAGAAATGCTACAAGACATCTATTTTGAAAGTTACACTTATGTTCTCACTGAAATTCAACTACCTGTATCATTTTAGTATGAAGAGTACTAAGTTCCTAATGGAGCCTATTACAAATAGCTTATTTGAAGTATATTATTGAAAACAAACATTGGCCCTGATTTTCACTGACACCAGATTCCATTGTCCATCACAACAATTTTGCACCAGTCTAACTTGTGAATTCAGCTGGGCTACTCCTGAGTGACACCAGTATAAATAAGATCAGAACAAGCTTTGTCTTCAAATTGATCAATAATACCAATGTAGATGCAAATAAATTAACTGAATAGATTATTATGGACACATTACTCGAGCATTTTTTTGGCAACCCAGTAAAATATTTTGCCATGTATGTTTTCATCGTATTCTACTACCTCTGCCCACAAAAAAATTACCAAATTGCCCACACTCCACTGTGCATCAATGTGAACAAACACCAGAATCTCACTATAATAAATGAACGGAGTCACTGTGATTCCCTGAAAGTGGTTTTCAGGGATTGTCCCTGTTCCACCCTCTACCCCTTTAAAAACAAAACAAAACTGAAAACAGTGTTTTGTCTGGGTTTTGCACACCCCAGTGGACGGGCAGCTGAAGGAGCTGTCAAGCCACAGAGCTGATGACATTGACAGCAGACTGAGTGAGCTCATGTACAGCTCCCAGGCCTGTCATAGAATGTGGTTGGTCTTCTGCCCCTCATCCCATGAAGTGTCCCAGGGAGCACCTCACCTCAGCCCAACCCACAGAATCAAGGCCAGCTCACCCATGGCCGCATGCAGTTGGCTACCGGCCCAGACTGGAAGCTGATGTCCACGTTTCTGCTCACTTCCCCTGCACCACAGGCATTGGATGGGGATATTGGGGCTGAGAGGGAACCAAAGCAAGCTAAGTGGGAGAAAATGGACTGAGAGTGGATATGATAAGTAATAGCTCCCAAACCACAGGCTATCCGAGAGCAATGTATTGCTGGCTGCATTTATACTGCTGTTTCCTCCTCCTTGTTTTCAATTGCAAACAAACGAAACTATCACCTAAATTAAATACTTTACCAATATCACTTTTCTATGTAAGCAAGTGCTGTAGTTGCCAGAGGAACGTTGTTCCGTTACTTGAGGTAGGGGAAATGGTCTCCACTGATGCAACCAGGTGGAGATGTGATCCACACTATGAAAAGCTTGAGAACCCCACTGACAGGGAAAATTAACAGGAGACACAGAGAGAGATGAATGAGCAATAGGGAGGGAAAAGGGCTCCTGGATTCTTCCATGCACTGAAATGATCAAATACCCAGACTTATCCCTCTTCATTTACGAACGGCCAAATGACTGCACCCCATTTGTATCAGACACAGGAATACGCACATTTGTGACCTCCATGCTCAATTGCTGCAACTCCTATCTGGAAGCAAAACCTAATAACCAGAAAAATCTTCAGCTGATACATAGTACAGAAGAATGTCTGCTGAGCTCTCTGAATACACTACTCAGGTACTCTGCTTTGTGTGTTGGCTCCCCTGTGGCTACAGAGCCTGCTACAAATCTGAAATGTCAGGCCCTTCATTCGATTGGGTCTAGCTACCTCCCCTTCCTCACAGAGATTAGGTCTCCCTCTCCCTCCACAGCCTTCATCCACAGCTATGTTCTTCTGGAATAATGAAACTGTCAGTCACTGGGGAGAGGTTCATAAGCCAGTACTTTATAGGAACTTCCAAATGAGATAGAATAACAATGTGTGAGAAACAGTGGCAGTAAAGCTCAAGTTAGGTACTCTGACAATCTCCTCATTTAATTATGAGGCCATGGTGCTCTCTGTAGAGGGTTCTTCAGCATGACATTCATTCCTCCATTGCTGAATCAGAGGGGACCCTCATATCAAGTTGTAAAGCTGACCTGTGCTCTCATGGTTATTCAAGAGGGAGGTGACAGCCAGGGACCCAAAAATGGAGATTTTCTCTTTCAGAGAGTGGATCTAGTTGTTCCTATGTGTTTGTAACAAAGATGACCAGCGTGTCTTGATCACTGGAATGGACACAGTGTGGCAAGCCAAAATTAATTAACAAATAATATGTACACTGAACCTGTGTGCAGGCCCCCAAGTCTGGGATGATTTTCGCACCAATAAAGCATTGCCACGCTTTCACACTGCAGGCGCACACTGACAGCAGCAGAAGTGGGAGCATTATTTAGTCAGGCCTGGAATCTATCAGAAATATTTTCCATGTTAAATACTGCAGATGTCAGAGTTGTAAAATACACAGCAACTGGTTCGATACCTGGCTATTGATTTCAGTTGGATCAATAAAGCCCTTAAGATATGAAGCAGAGCCCTGGCTTCACCTCCCTTTTACTGCTAATCCTTAGTCACCATGATATTTGGAATAAGGAATGGTTCTGTGGCTACACAAGTTTATTGGCCTCGATCCCTACTTTCCCGCATAATTATAAATGTGGGTGGTGCTCAGGGAGTGGGGTAATGACACCTCCATCTAGTACTAAGCAGCCTTATTTCCACATTTTAAACATTGCCTTTTTGCATGTAGGACCCAATCAGTGCTTCTAGAGTGACTGAGTCTCTTATTGTCTTTTTGGACCATTAGGTCACATACCACTTTAAACAACCCCCCAATTGACAGTAACAGCTGCTGGCTGAGGTCTGATGGGGAGAGCTTTAATATATGTTAAACAGAGATTCCTTGGCGGGGCTGCATTGTTGCAGTTAGCGCACTTGTACGTGTAACTTTTTATACCATATAAAAGTATAAGCATTTTCTGGGGGCTTTTGTTTATATTTCAAATCTGTAACCTCCCTTATCTAACTGGCAATGAAATGAAATAGCATCATAGATAGGATCCAAAAAAGAAACTAAACTCCTTGGGTGGAATATCTAGATTTGCCAGGATTCCTCCATTGATTTTACAGCAGTAAACTCTTCACATCTACTGAAACTGGTTTGTGTGCACCATTATTACTTTGGTCATATTATGGACCAGACTTTACTTTTCAGAGTTTTAGTGGGAGAAGAGTAGCAAATTATACTTACGTCTGTCTTCCCTGATCACCTCTGCACACAAAAGTATCTCAAATATTTAGAAAAATGTATGATGCCTGAAGGTGATGAACAGAAACTCCATGAAGTATCCCAGGGAGCACCTTACACAACTGCTTACACAAGAGGGGTGTACCACAAAAGGAGAGGACTTTTGCGAAATATAGCAAGGATTTCCACAGAGAAAATTCTAATCGTAGGGGGAGGAGGGTTTGGGGATAAACATAACAGTATTATTGTTTATAGTGCACCGGATTCACAAAGATGAAGGCAATGTCCATGTCCCTAAAAGTTTACAGACTAAATGGACCACAGAGAGATGAGGTTAACAGACATCTTATTAACCGCACAATTTTTGTTTACAGGGGTGTTGTTTGTATTTATTGGGTATTTTGTTAATAATTCCTTAAGTACATGACTAGGTTTTACAGGCCTTTAGGAATCAGTGTTTTTTCTGGACAAATTTGTAGAGGGGCGAATAGAATTAGGACAACAAAATCTGGGTCCAGACTCCAGACACTGATTTACAGAGGAGGAGGAGTCCTGGAAACACCACTGTGGGGAGGGAGCAGGTGGAGGGCAGGAAAGAATTTTGCGGTTTATCTCTTTTCCATATGCCTCTTTTCCATATGTGTAATTTTTAGAGTTCACAAATAGCCACAAGACTTGGACATAATTAAAATATGCAGGATTAGCAGTCGCAGATTTGTAATATGGAGCAAGCTATTTGGTATTTTTGCCTGACAGTTGTGTCTAACATTTGACAAATCAATGCTGACACAACTGGAAAATAGTGAGGCATTACTCTAAAAAAAGCCAGAAGATTCAGTAAATGAATGCTAAACCTTAACCCTGCAACAAATGCTGAGTAATAGGATTGTCGTATATCTTCTGCACCATCAAGGAACGCAATGACCTCTTTTTGGGTCCTTCATACTTCATAATGTCCTTCATACTTTCGACCTTGAGAATGTAGCTTCTGTGGGGTGGGTAACTCTCAGATTCAATGCAGTATTGGGCTCACAATAACTTAATACTGTGTCAAAAGATTTTTACCTATATTTGCTGATTTACTGATATTTCTGGGAAGGAAAGGGAAATGTTTTAGCAAAAGTGAAGCAGTACTATTGTTATAAGTTGGGACTAAACCTCATTGAAATGGGGGAGGGGATGTAATCACTGTCCATTTAAGATACCAATAAGAAATATTTAAGGTCCTTTATGAAACAATAATAGCCTCCACCCTCAAACACAAGCACATGTCACCATCCAAAATAAAGGAACATGTAAGGCTGTTCGGGAATTTGAATGATGAGGGAGAAGGACTTGGCTGGGTATTGCATTTAGGAAAGATGTATGTGTGTGTGAGAGCGAGAGAGAAGAGAAATGCACAAAATCTGAGACAGAGAAGGAGCAGAAAGCCAAACACAGGCTGAACAAGCAATGGGAGAAATCCTTGGAGAGGGAGTTTTGGAGCTAAGTGCTGGCTAAAAGGGACCTGGCTCTCTGAGCTGTGAAAGCCTTCTGCTGGATTGCTCCTGTGTTCAGGGAAACAGGACTTTGTACATTCTTTGTAAACAAACAAGACTGCATCAAAGGTGCCTGACTCTGTTCAATTTCTCCTCCTAACAACCTGCACAGTCCAAAAATTTGGCTAACTGCTCAGGTCAAAAGGGATCACATTGTTTAACCAAGTGGCTGAAACTGTTTTTCCACAACAAAGATGGGGCTGAGTCTCAGAACTGAAAGCTGTGAAGGGTTTGATATTTACATCCAAAAACTGGCTGTAAACATGGAATCAGAAAGATGAGACTCTTTAGTTTTGTGGATTACAGTAGAACACCAGAGTTACAAACTGCTCAGTCAGTCTCATACCTAATTTGGAACACGAAATATGCAATCAGGCAGTAGCAGAGCCAAAAGAAACAAACACACACATACTGTATTAAACACAAACTACTAAAAATAAAGAGAGTTAAAAAAATATTCAACAAGGTAAGGATACTGTTTCTGTGCTTGTTTCATTTCAGTTAAGATGTTTACAAGCAGCATTTTTCTTCTGCATAATAAAGTTTCAAAGCTGCATCAAGTCAATGTTCAGATTAAACTTTTAAAAGAACAACCACTTTGTTCAGAGTTACAAACATTTCAGAGTTACGAACAACCTCCATTCCCGAGGTGTTCATGACTCTGAGGTTCTACCGTGCTTACATTTACTTGGCAGCCTGCAATGTGTTATCAAGAAGCTTCATGTTTTAATGCAAATATCAATTTTGGAAACACTTATTAGAACGTTTAAGCCACCTTTAGTACTGCTATGATGTTTTATTTCAATCTAAAGATTTATTCAAGACCAGAATTATTGGCCCTGAAGCAGTCTTCAACATTCAAACACTAGGTTACCAAAATTAACACTTGTGTAATCTACAGGTGCGAGTGTGTTTCAGGCCCCATCTACATCCAAACCACCACGGACATGAGTCTACTACAGCCCCTGCTAGGTATGGCTCCTAGAGAACAGGAAAAGGGGTAAGTATCCCTGCCTGTCACGTAGGAGATGACAGCTCCATATCCCCTATGGATCGGTACAGTGGGGGGGCTGTTACACTCACTGACCAATAGGTGACACTTGCACTAATCTACGTAGTATGTATTTATAGACTTGAGAAATTTATTTTTCACTTTAAAATAGGTCAGATAAATCTGGAATCAAGTAAATATTCAAGCAAAAATCTGTGTAATCTAAAATACCTTTGGATTAGCAGCATGAGCCTGATCCTGTGCCTGCTCCAACTCCCTTAAATTTACAGCTAATTAATATGAAATTGGAACAAATCACTTAGACTATTTTTTTCCTCCATGAAGCACATAACTAGCCAATTATTTCATTGTAAAAAGGAGTCATGGTTTGATCCTACTGCCTTTGAAGTCAGTGGAAGTTGGAGAAGCTCAGCACTTCCCTGGGTCATGTCTTAGGTCATTTAACTTGAAGATCATCAGAAAGAAAATAAAATGTAGCACTGAACAGCAACGTAATTGCTTTTCAGAATAGTTTTGTAGATATAATTTTCAGTCACATTGGGAAGCACGGCAAACCATATTGAGTTTTACTAGTGGGTATAATGCTAACTTGATGCGTGGTACTTTACCTGCATATTTCCCCAGGGTTATACATGGATTCCTGGCCCACTAAAACAAAAGCAAATTTATTTAGTGGAGAGTGAAAATAAGCACGACAAACTGTAACTAAAATGCTAATGCCTGTTACCAAATGTCTCATGTTTGGTATGGAATGCTGTCTATTATAATCCTGTTTATGGAGCAAATCTCACATGGAAATCATTCTACTTCAAAAGGAAACTCCAGCTGTCTTAAGTAAAACTATTCAACATATAACTTCTGCCAAGAGAATAAGGGCCCAATTCTGTTCCTGTTGAAGTCACTGGCAAAACTTCCACTGACTTCAAAACAAGCAGGACTGGGTCCCAAGGTACTGAAACTGTATTTCAAAGACATATTTACTTGAATAGGAGCACTGGGCCACGAGTCACAATACTACTTTTTTGGGGGCACTCCTTAGGAAAGATCAAGTGGTATATTTTGAATGCAATCTGCAGATAAAAAACTAACAGAAGACTTGGAAGCGTCACGATGGTTGTTACAGACATGTAACTGTCACAAGGTCTGGGCCACCCTGCGTTCTCTCTGTTTTCCAATAAAGCAATAACACCAATCCACAGTGTTTCACCAAGTGTCCTTTATTTACAGTCTTTGTGCTTGGCTTTCAAGTGACAAACAGTGCTCCCCTGATCCCCTGACAGTTATCCCACTGTCCTGGTTCCTGGGCTTCGAGGCCCCTGAGGCACCCTGCTTGCAGCTAGGAGACAGAGCTTCAGTCTCCCATTCCCTGCCTGGTCCTCCCTTTCTGACCATGAGTCAGGGTTTTTCTAGCCCGGTCAGCTTCCTGCCTCAGCTGTGTTCGATCAGCCCCTACTAACTCTGTGAGCCCATGCTCCTCAGAGCTTCCACCTGGGTTCTCCTGCCAGCTATCACCAGCCCCTGCCCCTGGGCCTCCTGCCAGGCAGCAGGTTTTTACTTGCAGACGCAGGGCATTCTAAGGGTTTTTACCCCTGCCCTGCCACAGTAACTCATTAAAAAAACTCAGTGGTCTTCCAGATCAATTTTATTGAGTAATTAGACCACAAAAGCTATAGCTATTAGGACCAAGATTTTAAGGGAAAGGGTGCGTAAAGTTAGGCACCATAATTCATACAAAGGAACCTAAATAATTAGCCTAATTTCCAATGGTGCAGCACAGTCACTTCAGTGGGAGATGGTGGGTGTTCAGCATCTTTGAAAATCAAGCTAATTATTTAAGAGACACCCTAAATTTTAGACATCCATTTTTAACAATCTTGGCCTAGGAACTTGTGGATCTCCCAGTCTGAAAATAATCATGGACACAACATAAAGGTGCAAGTCTCCAAGAGACTGATGTCTAAGTTCAGGAAGGTTGTCTACACCTGCTCCTTGGTGTAGAGTAGAAGTCACTCACTGACGATACAGCCCTAACCCGTATTCCAAGTGCAGAGGGGTAACTGCCCTAGGGACCCCTGTGAAACAACTTTGTGACTGACCAACTCTGCCCCTTCCCCATGAGCTGAGGACATGGCTAAGCTCGTAACTTCCACATATAGAGCAAATGAAGCATCCTGAGATGGAAAGGTATTGCTGAATCACAGCCAGGGAGACTGAATGGGAAAGAGCATCATGCACGAGACTCCAGATTGGTACTCCCCTATCCATCTGCAGCAAGTCTACAGGGCTTATTGCAACCCCAAGGGGGCAGTAATCTCCTTAGGGCAGAATAAGACCAGACTCCAAGAAGGCTAACACAGCTCTGTGAATAGTCTACAGGATTAGATCCTTTGCAGCAGAGTTATAGTTAATTATTTTACCAGTGAGATTTTTTTTTATAGCTGCTAGTATTACAAAACCAGAGCCATGGCAGTATGAGCGGTGTAGAATCTGACTTCACACAACATCAAAGTCATCAGCTAAACTCCCATGCACAAAAATCTTTATTACTAAGCATGATGTAAGGTACAGAAAAAAAACTCAATTTCGTTTTCAGATCCCAGGCTGAGTTTGCAATCCTGGGAACCATAGTAGGAGAGGGAGAAAAAAAATCTACTCAACTTGTGCACTGAGCAAAATAATCATGTAAGTAAACTGAAAAAATAAAGATGAAACCCTAAAAGTTATTTTTATGACTTCCAAACCATTTTAGCATAAGTGCAATACTTGCAGGAGTTTAGAAAGCTCTAATGTCCCAAACTTTTCAGACAACAGTCAAAGTAAACATCCAAATATTCTGCATCCATATGAAAACTGCTTGAATTAATCAGTCATTACAAATAATATTCATTGCCAATTTAGCCTCATTGGGCATTAGCTAATAGTTTATAAATGGATCCCAGTTTCTGTTAATTATTTTCATTATTCAGAAGTGTGCACCAAAAGATTTTCACTCTGTGGGTTTCTGAGCTGTTCATTTTACCTGCTTGCTACCTATTAGTTGTGTTGTCATCGACATCACATGGTATTTTGCCTTTCAAATTGGCTAGCCAGAACTTTTAAAAATACAACAAGAGAAGGACAGTATAATGGATGTTAACATTTGGAATTCTTGACTACAGCTATGAATATCCAAATTCATGTAAACAGGGTAAAATTTGCCCTGGTGCAATGGGCCAGGACTTTGTGCATGAACTACTTACCTTCTCCTATTTTGAAGAGTTAAACAATGCATAAGCCTTAAACTGGTGCTCTGCACAGGAGTGAATTTTCCCTTTGGTGTATAATGAGATCCAGTTAAACTGATCCCCGCCCCACTGACACCATAAATCAGGATTTTCACTACATGACCAGCTTTCATCTACTGAAAATACATCAAGACTGACCACATCATCTTGTCAACAAAAACTAACTGTGTCCTGGGAGGCAGGAGAGTTACCACTGAACCCTCAGTATTTGCCAGCAGGCATCACACAATGGGACCTTCTTTCTCCACTTCTCCTGCACCTCAACAAGTCCACTGCGTTCAACAGGGGGAGAAGGTAGCCGAGTAGTTCCACTTTCACAGGCTTTACAATTAATTTGTAGTCCGCTGTGTGTTTTTATGCAGCAGGGGAAAATATGACACGACAAGTCTAAAACAAAAATGGCTTGAGAAGTAAGAGCAAAGATCAACTCTAATCCTACATTTCAATGAGATGAGGGTTTCCAAATACATTGCATGTTCATCATTATACAAACACTGAGCCACAAACGCACGGTTTGGGAAAAATAAACATGACAAATAAATAAGCAAAAAAGGATTGATTTCTTTAAATTGAGACTGGCTATTTTTCCTAAAGATACTGGGCTCAATAAACTTCACCGAAATTTAGAGCTTTTGATACACAGAAGGTTAGATTAGATTATCTAATGGATCCTTCTAACCTTAAACTCTATGACTACCTCAGACAGAAGTTATGGGCTCAATACAGAAATTACTAAGTGAGGTTCTATTGAGTGTGTTATACAGGAGGGTGGACTAGATCATTATAACAGTCCCTTCTGGCATTAAAATCTATGGCCACTTCTGCAGCTGGAGCAGGGGAAGCGATTCCCAACTCAAGAAGACATACTCAAAGAGTATGCTAAAAATAGTAGTGTAGCCACAGCAGCACAGGCAACGGTGAGCAACGGCATAGGCTAGCCATCCCTCCTCAGACTGTCTGGGGAGCATACTCAGAGTAGCAGCTATACTGCTGCCATTTGCTACTGCATGTATGTCTACTCCAGTTCAGAATCACACCCCCAGCTCCAAGTGTAGATGCAGCCTAAGATGCTAATACTATGTCTATACTCCAATCAGGCAGTGTGGCTGCAGCACATGTAGACATAGCAGGGCTAACTTGAGTAAAAACAGCAGTGAAGCCAAGGTACCACATGCTAGCTCTTCCCACCCATGGCCATGACTATGTAGATCAAAGCTAGGTTGAATAGCTCGGCTGTCTTCCAACTGCAGTGTAGGCATACCCTTAGACTATGTTGCCACTCAACAGCTGTTCCACAATGAACTAAACTCCTGTTCAAATGAGTTGGGAAGAAAGAATCCCTAACGTAAAAGACCCGTGGAATACAGAATATGGCTTGCTACTTTGAACAGCAACACCAAAGGAAAATAAATTTTATCTTCTTCAACTTAAAAGGAATAAATTACCACCATGCAAAATACGCTATTGCTTCATTTCTCAGAGAAGCTGTAACATGGTTATACATACAGCCAAAGAAAGTGGTTTTAAATTTTGTATTTAATTACAAAACTTGTTAAGGATTGCATACTTTAATCTTCACGCTCATTCATATTTAATTAGTCCAACCCGACTTCCAAGCCTAGATGACCTCTTTCTGGATCTAACAAGCAATTTAATGTTCTCTTTTATATGGACCAAAAATGAGAGAGATTGAAAAGAAAAATAATTTGCTATAGAGATACTGATACGTAAAAGTACACTTTTATATAGAAATGATAATAGTCTACACCGAGAACTCCCACTGACACACTTTCTCTTCAAATAGGCTCAGTTCTACATCTCCTGTAGCAGTGTTGAGAATGATCAATACCTGATTTTTAAGGATATGATTTTGTCATGGAAGTCATGGCTTCCGTGACCTTAAGAGACCTCTATGGCTTCTTTGGCTTCAGCCCCATCGCAACGGCAGGGCTGGAGCAGCTCTCAGCCCTCCCTCCCCCTACACGGCTAAATTAGTTCTAAGACCCCAAAGGTGGAGTGGCAGGGCTAGAGTGGTGGTCAGCCATGGTCCCGGTAGCAGGACTTCGACGGTCAGGCCCACTACCCACAAGGATGGGTCACAGGCATCCATGAATTTTTGTTTATTGCCCATGACCTGTCTGTGACATTGATGAAAAAAATCCTATTATAAAATCTTAACCTAACTCATATTTCAACATCAGTTGACAACCAGCAGCATCTTACAGGAAGCACTCAGTACCTTGCCAGTTCCAGGCCCTGCACTGCCACCTATGTAACTATACTCTAACCCCTGTTAAACCAACTTTGCCCCATTTTCTTCCAAGTAAGCTATTTCAGAATTCATGATCACCATGAGAGTAGATAGATCAGATGCTTTCTGCTCTGTGTAATCAAACATATCTGATTTTCCTCTTCAATATAATAGTTTCAAACCTAAACATTCTTGTAGATTTGTGACATACCATTGCTATTAAACACTGGGTAACCAACATTGTGATTCACTTTTTGCATGCACTTCACTGAAATTAACATGTTATGATCTTTTATGCATGTGAATTTGGCAGAAGCTAACTTTTTTCTTCCTCTCTTGGTTTGTGACCCACTTTGTGCTTCTTGCTAGAATTCCAAAAGGTAAAGAATGCAAATATTAGAACATGGAAACAGTTTTTAAGACTGAGATTTGTGTTAACCACCATATTACAAATTCCTAAAAAACCCCGCAAACACATTCTTACAAATAAAATAAAATAAAATAAAATGTAAAGTATCATTGGAATGCCACAATTCCATACACGGGGGGACAGTCCAACAGGTGCAGGTGCCCACCCATAGATCCAATGGCAGGTCTGAGGTCTTTAAATGGAAAAAACCTTTCTAAAATACAGAAGAAGACTTTTTTGTCAACATTACCAGTCATCTACACAGTCTTCAGGGACATATCCTGCCACTGATCTGGGGATGGAACTACTATTTCAGTCAATGGAAGTTGTGTGCAATAACCGTACTGCGCCATGAATAATATAAAAATACCATACCTTGATAGCAAGTTACGTGGCCTGACTATGTTTTCCAGACAGTATTGTGACTCCCCAGAGCTGGGCAGCTGGAGAGCGGTGGCTGCTGTCCAGGATCCCAGCTCTGAAGGCAGAGTCGCTGTCAGCAGCGGCACTTCAGAACGAAGGATGGCCTGGTAAGGTATTGCCACCTTTACTTCTGCACTGCTGCCTGCAGAGCTGGGCCTTCTGCCAGCAACCATCACGCTCTGGCCGCCCAGCTCTGAAGGCAGCAGCACCAAAGTAACGGTGGCATGGAATGGTATTCGCCATCCTTACTTCTGCGCTGCTGCCAATGGGATGCTGCCTCCAGGTCTGGGCACCTAGCCAGCAGCAGCTGCCGCTCTCCAACCACCCAGCTCTGAAGGAAGTGCAGAAGTAAGGGTGGCAATACCGTGACTTCCCTAAAATAACCCTGTGACCCTCCCTGCAACTCCCTTTTGGGTCAGGACCCCCAATTTGAGAAATGCTGGTCTCTCCCGTGAAATCGGTATAGTATAGGGTAAAAACACACAAAAGACCAGATTTCATGGGAGGAGACCTGATTTCATGGGCCATGACACATTTTTCCTGGCTGTGAATTTGGTAGGGCCCTAGCTATGTGGCAAACTGAATATAGATCCAGTGCACTTCATTCCCTCTCCAGAGTAGCAGGAAGACCAGGAAACAGATTGCTATCTCCCTCCTGGGCTGCTCTAGGGCCATCGTAAGAACGTGCTGCCCATTACACTGGGTGAATTCGACTGCCACGATCTAGCCCAGAGGTGGGCAAACTATGGCCCGTGGGCCACATCCATCCTGAGGGACCATCCTGCCTGGCCCCTGAGCTCTCAGCCCCTCCCCTACTGTTCCCCCTCTCCCGCAGCCTCAGCTCGCCGCGCCACCAGTACTCTGGACCGTCACTCCTGCTGGGCAGCATTGCTGTGGCATAGCTGGCTCCGGCAGGGCTGCGAACTCCAGCTGCTCTGAGCGGAATGGTAAGGAGGTGGGAGATGGGGAGGGAGGGGGTTATATAAGGGGGTTCTGAAAAGGTGGTCCCGGGGAAATCAGGGAAAAGGGATCAGGGGGCGGTTTGATGGGGCTGAGGTTCGGGGGGCTGGATAGGGGGTGGAGTTCTGGGGGGCGGTTAGGGGTCGGGGGTGCGGACAGGTGTCAGAGGACAAAAGGGTTGGATAGGGGGTGGAGTCCCAGGAGGAGGAGTCGGGGGGTGGGTCCCTGGAAGGGCAGTCAGGGGAAAAGGAGCAGGGAGGGCAGGATGGGTCGGGGATTCTGAGAGGGGCAGTCAGGGAGCAGGAAGTGGGAGCGGGCCCAGCTATTTGGCCACATCAGATCACTCCTGATCTAGCCCTTAGTCTATCCATATTATTAGCATGGCCAATAGGTTATGTATTGAATATAATGGAATCATTTCTATTTGTTTTCAATAATTTCTGTGAAAATCTTTTATAAGCAATTGTGCCTCTAGACTAGAGTATTTGTCCTTCAGAGCAGGGGTAGGCAACCTTCGGCACATGGGCTAATTTTCAGTGGCACTGACACTGCTTGGGTCTTGGCCACCAGTCTGGGGGACTCTGCCTTTTAATTTAATTTTAAATGAAGCTTCGTAAACATTTTTAAAACCTCATTTACTTTACATACAACAATACTTTAGTTCTATATTATAGACTTATAGAAAGAGACCTTCTAAAAATGTCAAAATGTATTACTGGCATGCGAAACCTTAAATTCAAGTGAATAAATGAAGACTCAGCACAAAACTTCAGAAAGGTTGCCAACCCCTGCTTTAGAGTGTAATGCATGAGAACATGCTGCACAGTCCGTGTCTAAATTCATAGGAAAACTCCCACTGACTTCAGTGGGTATATGTTTGGGCTTGAAATGTAATTATTAGTAGAAATGGATTATGAGCTTTCTTGTTTGTTTTCCTGTCCAGACACAGAAGTGCAGAGGGAAAATGTTTTTTTAAATTCTCTCAGGTTTGGGAGGGTTGTTTTTGTTTGGAAATTTTTTAAATACAACTAAGGAAATTTGTTTGTTTCAATATGGCTGGGACACACATTTTTGAGATTTCATCTGCATCAGGCTGCTGTCCACTGACATTTCTATAGTGTTTTATGTATAAATAGATATTGACGCTGTGACAAAGCTCTGTCCTTATCTTTGTGGATCCTGCGTTTCCTGGCGGATTTTCACTAGCCTCAGAGGCTCACTGTGACCCTCCACATAGCCTTTCTCTCTCTAGAGACAAGGTCACAGCCTATTGAGCCATTTTCATCATAAGCCAGTGAGGAGAAGCTGTCCTTCCTGGCACAGTCTCCATTGTCTTCCAATCTCAGCGACTAATTAGGGGAGGCAGAAAAGGGGGGAGCCTGGGCCCGCTTTCTACTCTGGGCTCGAGCCTAGGGACCCTAATAGTATCAGCTAAGATGGCTGACCTTTTAGCCACAAAACACAATACAATTCCCTGGGCTACTTCCCTACAGCAGTCTCCGCTTCTTCAAACTCCACTTCACCCTTACCTCAGGGCCTCCTTCTTGCATATGATATGTTGTCTACCACTCAGTCTCACCAACAGCACAACTTCCTTCCTTCCACAGTTCCTGATATCCACCCACACCTAACTAACTGGGAGGTTTTTAACTGGTTTCAGCCAGTCCCTGATTGGCTTCAGGTGTCCCAATCAGGCTAACTGTTTCTACTGCCTTCTAGAAGCTTCTTAATTGGCCCCAGGTGTCTTGATTAACCTGAACAACTGCCATTTGATGCCAAAGGTACCAGGGATTTGTTTAGCCTGGAACTAACATATCTGTTCCCTAGCATCCTCCTATAGCCATCTGGCCTTGCCCCATCACAATACATACACGCACATGTAGGTATGTATATAAAACTTAAGTTTATCATTATATTCCGTTTCATCTTTATAATTTTAATATAAATTGTGCCCTTGATCCAAAACCAACTAATGTAACTGGAAAGACATCCCTTGAATTCAGTACTATTCTCTATTAATTTTAGGTATGTTCCTGACTCCCTTCCTATAGTACCTCATAACCTTTAATGTATTTATCATCACAATGCCCCGTCGGAAAGAATCATCCCCAATTTACATGAGGAACAGAATGGCTAAGTGACTTGCCCATAGGGGTTTGAATGCAGGTCACTGAACTTATAGAATTCTGCTCTAACCACTAGACCAGGGGTTCTCAAACTGGGGGTCAGGACCCCTCAAGGGATCACAAGATTATTACATGGGGGGGTCGTGAGCTGTCAACCTTCACCGCAAATCCTGCTTTGCAGCCAGCATTTATAATGATGCTAAATATGTAAAGAACTGTTTTTAATTTATAATCGGGGCATAGGTGCCAACTTCTCCCAGGGCCAATGGTAGCTTGTGCCCCTGGCTCTGCCCCCATTCTAGTCCCTCCCCCAAAGTCCCCGCCCAACTCTACCCCATCCCCACCCCATTGGACCCCTTCCCCAAATCCCTGCCCAGGCCCCGCCTCCTCCCCTCAGCATGCCACATTCCCCTTCTTCCCTTCCCCGGCTGCGCAAAACACCTGTTTCACACAGCTGGGGGGAGAGGGACAAGCAGGACCTGGCAGCACACTCAGGGGAGGAGGCAGAGGTGGAGAGGAGGTGAGCCGGGGCAGGGAGCTGCTGGTGGGTGCTCTGCACCCACCACTTTTCCCCCATGGGTGCTCCAGAGCTGGAGCACCCATGCAGTTGGCACCTGCGAGGGGAGGGGTGACACTTGCCATGCTTGCTATGTGAAAAGGGTCACCAGAAAAAACATTTGAGAGACACCCCACTCAGCCATCTTTTTTTAGACCAACCTGTCACCATCTAATTGTAACTATTTGACATATAATTATTGTTGGGGCAAAGATGTATATTTAGCACTCATTGTTATCCTCAGGTGTGAAACACACAATCAACTCTTAAAGGTCCCCTCCCCCTGCAAACCTACATTTTAGAGTAAAGCTGTGTAACATTTTGCAATCAACTCTGCTCCAAACTCACCGGTACAGAAGGTGTTCTACTTACACAAGCGTTCTATTCCTGAACGCATTGCGTAACTCAAATTTTGTGTAAGTTGGAAACATATCACCAACCATTACACCAGGGGTTGGCAACCTTTCAGAAGTGGTGTGCCAAATCTTCATTTCTTCACTCTAATTTACGGTTTCACGTGCCAGTAATACATTTAAATGTTTTTAGAAGATCTCTTTCTATAAGTGTATAACAGATAACTAAGCTATTGTTGTATGTAAGTAAATGAGGTTTTTAAAATGTTTAAGAAGCTTCATTTAAAATTAAATTAAAATGCAGAGCCCCCCAGTACCATGGCCCGGAACTGGTTAGTGTGAGTGCCGCTGAAAATCAGCTTGTGTGCCGCCTTTGGTACTTGTGCCATATAGGTTGCCTACCCTTGCATTACATGCATGCAAAAAACCCTCCTATTTCTAGTTTAGGACACTTTTTCCAGGAGCTCAGATTGTGTATGTCAGGTTTATGTAACTGGGGAGCATCTGTACTTCAGTGCCATGCAAAACATGTGAATACTTAATCTTTTAAAAATAAAATTTCAAGTGGACTCCCAAGTTAAATTCTTCCATACAAATATCTGAACATATTTGAAGCTGCATATATTATTTTGAACAGGTATCATGTCTGAACAGAATGCATTGCAATTTATTTCTTCACAGCATGGAATGAGGCAGAATGCTACCCAGACTTTTATGTAACTCTGAGGATCCGAAGAGGACATTCCAAGTTTCATCCCCTGCACTACCATATAGCCTTGGCCAGATCTGCAAAGGCTGAGAATTTAAACCCATACATTTCCCTCTGCAAATATGCGTTTACTTTCCAGTAGCAACTTGCAGGGTGGGAGTAGTAGGCAGCGAGTTTGCAGCGATAGATCTGACCCATATTTCTGCTGCAGAAAGTAGCGGCGTGGAGGAGGATCGGGGACGCTCTTTTGACAGGGATTTTTTCTTCTTCACAAGCAGGCTTTGCACACGTACGGCTGCCTCCTTCTTATTACTGGCCTGTGACAGGGGGCGTGTGTGTGTGAACACGCTGCCCACCTATCCAAGGGGCTGCGCTGCTCTGCTCTCCCATCCCTGCAACGCTGCGGTATCTGCTGGCCAAAAGTTTACGGACCCTGCTTTTAATCAGGACCACCCTCCCCCCCCCCCCAAAAAAAGCAAAACCGCACCTTAAAAAGTTCTATTCGTCCCTAGACCACAAGGATCCAACCGCACCGCCCATCTCCCCGCCCGGGCTGGCTGCGGGTGGATTAACACCAGGCTAGGAAGAACAGCGCCGCAACCCGCCCCGCATCCAGCCCTGCAAGCAGCAGAAGCTCATCACAGCCTCACCCAGCTGCTTGCAAGAGGATGCCCGCATTTTATGTTGGGGGGGGGGATCGGTTGGGAATATTTTTGTAGCACCAGCTCCCCCCTCCCCCCAAGAAAAGCTGCATTGTAACGTGACCGAGCCGCCCGGAGCCCGTCAGAAGGGAGGGAAATACCCCCTTAATACAATACACGGTGCAGACACTTAGTAGTAGCTTCAGGAAACGATTGGAAGCAACCGCGGCGCATCCCTCCCCCCACCCAGCCCCCTGGCGTTAAACCCCCCCCCAGGCTGGGGGAGGGGGTAAACCAGCCACACGACGTTCCCCTTCTCCGGGGCTCGGCCACACCTTGCCTAAAAACGGGACCGCTCCGCCAGACGCCCGCGGCAAGAGCCGCCCTGCCCGGCCAGCTCCAGAGCCCGCCGGCCCCCCGGCGCGCACCTACCTGTGCCGGTGCTCATGGTCCGGCCGTGGGAGCAGCTCTCAGCCGCGCCCGGAGCCGCACGCCCAGGCGCCCTTCCCCGCTCCGGCGCGGGCGGACGATGCGCACAGCGCCGGGGGCGGCCCGAGCCACCTGTCCCCGCTGCACATCAAAAGCGCCCCAGCCTCCTCCCGCACCCACCGCCCCGCTCTCTGGGGGCGCAGCCCCGGCTCCGCCGCTGTCCTGCGAGCGCCCCGTGCGCGGCGCAAGCCTGGCGCAGAGCAGCGCCCCGGGCCAGGTGACAACCGCAGCTCGCTGACAGCTCTGGCGCAGAGGGAGAGGGGCGGCCGGAGCGGAGCCGGAGCGGGGTGGGACCCTGGGAAGTGTAGGCTGCTCTGCCAGAGAGCAGCAGTCTAAGGAGCGGTGCGGGACTACATCCCCCGCAATGCTTTGCTCCAGCCAGCCCCACGAAGGAGCGGGTGGGGCAGCTGGCGCTCGGGGGGGGGGGGGGCTTGTGCCCCGTGCGATGCCAACTCCTGTGATGCGCACCCTGGGACCTGGGCTTCCCTGCCAGGACCGCACCCTCTAAGAGAAGCAGCAGCAGCGATGGTCAGCACCGCTTTAAAATCCCCATGCTTCGCTCCAGCATCCCGCCTAGCAAATACAAATACCTACCCTGAAAACTGCAGGGAGAGCAAGTGGAAGGGATGCAGGGAGCACCCCACCCCCAACTTCTCTGCTTCAGCGGCTGATACCCCAGCAAACGATCCAGACACCAAGCGCTGAGAAGCTGGTCCCCTTTATTTATGCTCAACCCGACTGAAGCAAGTCTACACTACAAAATTACATCAACTTACCTTATGGGGGCAAACAGCCGCTGCAGTTATTACATCACTTGTGGGTGTGCACACTTGGCTCTTGCTGTTGGCAGCGCTTGTCTTCAACGGGAACATTTGTATGGATTGTATTCCTAGTGTGGGACAGCTCCTGAAAGGCAGGAATAGTCAATGGAATGCAATGGCCACACTGACAGTGTCCCCCCCTCCTTACACCAAGCACCACTATCACCACTTGGGGAGGTGGGGTTTTTCAATTGGCATAGAGAGGCACTTCCAGCAGTGGGAGCCAAATTTCAGTGAAGACACTTGTATACAAGGCAGCTTATGTCAACGTACGTGTGTAGTATAGAGCAAGCTTAAGAAGCTTCTTGGAACATGGCCTGTATGAAAGATGCAATATATGGTTAAATTGTGATTCATTTATAATGCAAACAATGAAAAAATATTACCATCACATGGGGAAAAATAGGAAGGCAAAACCTAGCTTCTGAGCCCAATTATACTCCCTTTTACACCCATGTCATTCCAGAGTAACTCCATTTTTTACATAGAGTTATTCCTCATTGACACACAGTGTAACAGTGAGCAGAATTTATCCCATTGTCTTTTGGATAACTCTTACAATGCAGATACTGATGCTTATTTGTGATCAACAGACACCTCAAATTGTGTAATGTGCTAAGGGCCCTTACCTCACCCTGAAATCAATGGAAGTTAAGGGTACTCACTACTTCACAGGAGCAAGCACTCAGACATCCATTGCACATTTTGTAGAATAGCAGTGTTAATTCACAGGTCACTCCGATTTCTAACTGCTAAAAGATTCTGCCTCCCCCAGTGTTTGAATTTGCAAGGTGCTAAGTACCCTCAACTCCCACTGGATTCATTATGTGCAGTATAATTGTAGCTGTGTATTTCCCAGGAGATTAAAGAGAGGAGGTAGCTGAGGTAATATCTTTTATTGGACCAGCTTCTGTTAGTGAGAGAGACAAGCTTTTCAGCCACACAGAACTCCTCTTCAGGCAGTTGAGGGCACTCAGCACATTGCAGAACTGGGCTCTAAATCCCCCTCTCTTTTTAGGTGGACATGGTTTCTTCTCCAGTTTTTCCCCTTAAATGTGCTGTAGAGTTTAAACAGCTGCTGCTGCAGTCCAGTGACATACTGTGGTTGCTCTCACTCTAGCTCTTTCCTACTAGGCTCTTTTAATTAAATGTATGTGCACCTCTGAGATATGCACATGAAAGCTGCTAAGAAACTGCAGAGTTCTTACAGTTTTAATGTATCACTTTCACATCTCTGTAATAAAAACACAGTAAAGGAAAACGAGCAAATTCACACTATTTACCAGTTCAACTATATTAGTGTGGCTTCTTTAACTCAAAGCAGATGCTGGAGTTCAAGAGATCTCCTGCAATGAGTTTCCGTATTAGGTGGAGGAGGTCAGAACCTCTCCCACCAGTAGATGAACTCTGCTGACTAATCTTTCATATCCGTGAATATAAGAAACGTTAACAGCCCATTGCATTGAATATATTAAGCCCACCTCACATTAATGTAATAACAATTTTGATTTAGATTTTATAACAAAATTCAAATGGTCAGATTCAGCATTACACTCTGGCTGCTCAGCGCTGCTCCAGCGAGACAAAGCTGTACTAAATTTGGTTTTGAGTGGCTCTGCATTACTGGAGAGAGACAAAGAAGCTGGAGCATACAAAAGAACCACACTCTCAATAAAGTGCCTATTACTCCAGCATCCATAGCTGGATTATTTTTCTCCTCCCTTATAATAGAAAAAGAGCAACAGGTAACTCACAACCCCAACTGAAATCTCCCCCCCCCCACAAAGGCTAAACATCAACCTTTCCTTCCCCACCCAATGGCTGATGCAGGAAGATGGACTCAGTAGCATGACTTGAAGGTCAACGGATTTAAGCTATTTTAGGCTAAGGGGGACGTAACTTCCAAACCAGAGGGCCTCTCAAAGAGAAGGCTGCACCATTTGCACCATTTTGTTTAACAGGAAGGGACTCCCAGAATCTGTGGGCTGCAACTGAGGCAGTATCTGACAGGGAAAAAATTAATCTCTCTAATAGGGCTGGAGAAAGGAATCAGAACATTTTTTGGCATATAAATGAAGTTTTGGTCAACCCCAAACCATTTGCAAATGTGACAGAAGTTCACCAAATAGTTTTGGTCTCAATGTCTCCACCCCACCCCCTCCAGGAGCCATTCACAAAATGACAACAGGAGGAGAAAGCTCCTCCCTTATAATAGCTTCAAGAGACCTCTGCCCCAGGGTATCCCATAGCCCAGTGCATAGAATATAATGGTTGGAAGACCTCAGGAGGTCATCTAGTCCAACCCCCTGCTCAAAGCAGGACCAATCACCAACTAAATCATCCCAGCCAGGGCTTTGTCAAGCCTGACCTTAAAAACCTCTAAGGATGGAGATTCCACTACTTCCTTAGGCAACTCATTCCAGGTCTTCACCACCCTTCTAGTGAAATAGTCCTTCCTAATATTTGAACATAGACGTCCCACACTGCAACTTGAGACCATTGCTCCTTGTTCTGCCATCTGCCACCACAGAGAACAGCCTAGTTCCATCCTCTTTGGAACCCCTCTTCAGGTAGTTGAAGGCTGCTGTCAAATCTCCCCTCACTCTTCTCTTCGGCAGACTAAATAAGCCTTGTTCCCTCAGCCTCTC
The DNA here is from genome assembly GCA_007922305.1 of Dermatemys mawii. NCBI lineage: Eukaryota > Metazoa > Chordata > Testudines > Dermatemydidae > Dermatemys > Dermatemys mawii. The sequence continues at coordinate 16,840,372 of ML677326.1, read as the reverse complement.
CTAATAAGTCATGTGCTCCAGCCTCCTAATCATAGGACCTTTCCCTATCATGTAGGAGAATGCAAGTTAAAATTTCTGCTCTTCATCAAATAGAAGGGAGAATTGAACCCAGGGAGGTCACTCTAACACATCATGGGTAGGAACTATAACTGCTGGACTAAAGGTTAAAAGGAACTTACCATCTCTGATTTGTGCCTTTTCCTTTGCTTTAATTTTCAAAAGTGACCGAAATTAAGCAAAACATTTTTGTTCAGCCCAAAAGAAATGCTGACTTTTTTGATTCACCAAAATTTGTCAGTTTCAGAGTAGCAGCGGTGTTAGTCTGTATCTGCAAAAAGAAGGAGTAGTTGTGGCACCTTAGAGGCTAACATTTATTTAAGCATAAGATTTCGTAGGCTACAGTCCACTTATCTCTAAGGTGCTACAAGTACTCCTAATCTTTTGGAAAAATGTGGTAGTATTTTCAGTTTGTTTGCACCAAACCCATTTTTTGTCAATTTTTCAAAACTGCCAGCAAACTGAAAAATCAATTACTTATCCAGCTCTGCTCTCCAATAGGTAGGTACCAAGCATTGGTAACTATTCATTCTCACACCACCTGAAAGACAGGTGCATTTAAGCAAGGCCCCACATACTCTGGTCAAAGCTCAACTTAAATTTGGTGGCATGCTGGTGTTGCAAACTGTAAATTCTATGTCTTCATTTATATTTTAAAATAGAGCTTTTTAATGTAGGAAATACAAAAAAAATGAATAATATAATCAGTAGCAATTGCATTTTATTATATTAAAGTTCAGTTTATTTTATACTGTCCCTATGTGTAAATATTTATAGCATATTGTAGGTTTCTGCATTGACCAAACATACCAGCTTCTCTGAAGCAGTTATAACTCTGTGTGTTAGGCTGTTGGAAAATTATTTTCCCCCCATGAATTCAACCAGAGTGTCTTGACATTTGGTTTCCCCTTTGTTTAATGAACAAATCACCAAAACTTCTAAATTATAGTAAACAGAAAGATGTTAGATGGTTGTTTTTCCTTCCATTGATTTGCTACAGAAAAGCTAGTGGCAACTAGCAAGTGGGATATTATTTTCAAATAAATATTAGACTTTTGATAGAAAAAAACAAAGTCTGGCCAATTAATCCATTGGTAAAAGAAAATTTGTTTAGTCGTTTACTTGTTAGCAAGCTTGTTTCAAAAAATGTTTTCATTTTATGTCATTACCAAATATGCATCAAAGGTCAAATTTTCAAAAGTGTCTAAGTGATTTATAAGCCCACATCCCAATTGCAAAAGTCACTCTTGAAAATGTAACGTAGGTGCTTTAAAAATTTTTACCTGAAAACCCCACCTAACATTCTCTCTAGTTGTTTCCCCTTTCCAACTAATACATCTTTTATAAAGATGTAATTGATACAGTGGTTTGTCATCATTTCCTTTTGTGACACATCATTTAGATGAGAAATCCATTCTCCATATCTGTCTCCATTCCTTTATTGCATTTTTAAAATTTCTACATATTCACTCTCTCATTTCTTCATGATAGGAAATTATTCTTTTGTTTCACAACTATTCAAACTTAGGATGAGATACTGCTCCATTTATGTTCATATCAGCAACAATATAATTTTTCTGTTACCAAAAGATCTCTTTAAAGCTGCTTTATTTTCAGCTTGTCTGACATTCTCCAAGTTGTAAATATTATGAGACTTGAAAACTATTTTGTTTAAGCCTAATAAAGTTCCATTTTTTATATTTGTCATTGAATTCTACCAGCTTTACTCAAATTGAGTGATACTTTACTCCACAAATATGCCTAGAGCTAAACACGTACTTAAGTTCCTTAGGCACTAGTCCAGCAAAGTACTATTAAACATAAATAAGGGAATGGGAAGGGGGAGACTTCAGATGGGGCCTAGAATGTAGCTATCTGCTTTTCCCTAACATTTGAATCTTTTTATTAATCTTAGAATGAAATCTTCATTCTCATAAACTGAACAGTAGAGAAACGAGGAAGGGATTTAGTAAAAGAACCCCAGTTCAGAATTCAGATGCAAATGACATTTTTGACTTAAACAACAACAGGCCCTCAGAGACAAAATGAAAGGTGTGCTTGCAGCAGTGTGAACTCAAAAAGGTATTTTTTAGAATATCACAATGCCGTTTATCTAAAAATCTTGTGGCTTAATGGAATGAGCTTTTCTATTTGTATAAAGACCCTATGATTAGGCCTGAAAATCTGAAGCCATCCAGCTCCAGCTCTTCCTTCCCATCAGTAATTGGACACTCACTTGTCTGAACTTTCCAGAAATATCTCTCCTTTTGCATGAAGAAGTGTCTCTAAAAAAAAAAGAAAACTATGTTGAATATATTTGTCTTACTCTCCCCAAGTCTTGCGTTGCTTATCTTTATAGACCTTGACTACAGAGGTAATTCACTTTGATTTCCGTTATCAATAAACAGCCACCAGTGTAGCTGCACCATTACAAATACCAAGCAGCTACACTGGGAAATGGCTGGAATCAGGGTGAATTCCCAATGGGCACAATGCCTTCAATTTTAAGGTCTTTGGAGAAGAGGCAGTACTCAGCTTCTGTCTAACATCTTGGATTATGGAGCTCTGATCCTTCTTGAAGCATTCGGATGTTAATATAATCAACAAAATAAGATTAAGTCGGGAAAGATTGCTCTCAAAAGAATAACAGGTTCAAAGATCTTAATTGCTGTAAGCTTCTGGATATGGCAACCAATTTCCAACAATTTATCAATTTGTCTATAAATAATGAGTTACTATTTCATTACGGCTACATTACAGTAACACTGAAATAGTAACAGTGTAATATTAAGGAGACTTCATCTGTGTGATAAACTTTTATGGTAAGCACCTCTCTTTCTGTGAGTGGCACCTAACTATTACAGCAACAGTTAAGTTTAAGACATTATCCAGCTGCCATAATTACCTTTTAGGCATCTAAATATGTTTGACCTATAGCTCACAATACAACTCCAAAGCAAACTTTGAAAATGGAAAGAAGAAAACATCAAAGGGAACAATTGAGGAGGATAAATAAAATCTTTGTTAGAAGGGGACAATCAGGAATTATTCAATCTTGTCAGTAGTCAGTTTTAAGAAAGTTGGTCAAAACAAACTTTAATATCTCAAAAGCAGTTGCTCCATGTGACATGAAGCATAACAGGTATTAACCAATAACTATGTATAAATTATACACAAGAACGAACAGCAAGCAAGACCAATAGAAATACAAAGAAAAATAAAACCACTGACTCACCTATGGGGAATACCAGTAAGAACATGAGCAAATGGCTGGCCCATGAAACACAACCAAACATCATACATTGGGAAAAATGAAATTTGAATAAACTGAATGGTAGACAAGGCAGGGCAATGACAAGATAAGCATTTGCTAAAGTTTTGCACTAATACAGCTAATAAATGTTCATGAGTATAATACTTATTATGGTATTGCAACTTTGTGTGTTCTGTAGTAAGTACCACACTATAATTGCGTTGCTGTCCTTTGTGTGTGATGTAAATATATTGCAATTTCCCCTAAATATCACTCACTATAAAACTGTTCTTTAGATGAAGCTATACTTTTTCTTTAGTAAATCGATACTATTATGGTCTATTGAACTTTCATTGAAAAAGAAGGTTTAACTCTACATTTTCCTACAAAGGAGTCCTAATTTCCTCTTGTTTAGCCTACACTGTGCATCTGGCATCACTCTGGCTACCATATTTAGCAGATCCTAGATTCTTTACTGATGCTAGGTTCTCACATAGCACTGTCCAATGTAAGGCTATTTGATGCTATTTCATTTGAGCAGGGGAGAACCTGGCCCCAGTTATATGTGCTTATCTCCTGGCTAGACTTAGAGATGGATTAGGGGTTCAGGGGCCTCTGGCAAGTGGGGGGCCCCAAGCAAGTGGGGGGTTCTCTCTACTCCTTCTGCCTGCAGCCCCTTCTGCCCTCCTCCCCCAGAGCTACTGCTGGGGAAATGGGATCAAAGACAGGGGCTTGTCACTCCCTGCCTGGTGCTTCTGTCATGGAGCAGGGTTGAGGCTCAGGGGCATCCCTTGATCTGCCCAGCACTCCTGCCGGGGAACGGGGTCGGAGCGCTGAGCGGGGGAGGAGGGGAGGAGGTCAAAGCTTGGGGCACCCATTTTTCTAGGGATCCTTCAATTGGCTGGGGCCCCTGTAGTCCACCACTAGCTAGACTACAGTATGCTAAGGCATGAAGACATCATTGTCTATGCAAGAAAGGAAGATGTAGAGATCTCGCAGCCAGCTAGTTTTTTCTGATGTTTTTGGAAGATTACATGTTTACTCATTCTACTGATGTCTTTGAGGGAATTAACAATTTCACATAACTTTAGCCTGCATCTCATCTATTGTACGAGACCGTCCGGGAAGACCCAGGGCAGAGTATTGAAGCATAAGACCTGCTACATTTATTGCAATACTTTTATTTTCCTGCAGTTTCAACTAGAGGGCAGTAACAGGCTGGAATTATTCCAATCAAGTGCAGACTTGCAGAGAAATGTTTTAAAAAGGACTGAGCTATCTGCTGCATTTTGTGAAGTCAAAGTTACCAAGAAAAGATAGTCTCTATAGTATTGGAAATTCAGTTGACCATAGAAATGTTAAACCAGAAGCTGAAATAAACTGGTTAGTCTCTAAGGTGCCACAAATCTTCCTAGTCCTATTTACGGATACAGACCAACACGGCTGCTAGTCTTAAATAAGAGCACAGTATTCTGAGCCATCATGAAAGATTACACGACATCTCCACCACCATAATTTACAGTCATTCAACTTTAATATTTAATGCAACATTAATTTTCCTTCATTTACGGTATTGCCTGAATGAGAGAGGTAGGCATATAGTGAATTGACAAAAAACATTGTAGGATAATGGGAAGGTAGATTTCTGGGACCTTTCATTCCCATTGACAAGCCAGATATCCTATGTAGCTTTACAAGAATTCATTATTTGCACACACAGATCAAATTCAATATTCGTCTGAACAAGTGTAACTCCACTGATGTCAGTGCAGTTAAGCCAGCAGTAAATCTGTCCTACTATTTCTAGACTGTACATGGTAAGAGACAATCTAAATAGATACATACAAGTGGGGGAGGAAAAAAATATTCCCATTTTGTAGAACTGATGCACAGAGAAGTTAAGAAGCTTGCTCAGAGTTACACAGGAAGTCTGTAGCAGAGTCAAATTCAACCTGGATCTCCTCTGTCATAGTCCAGTGCTTTAACTATAAGCCCATTCTTCTTTCTGGAAGGCATTCAAGAAAGGAAAGTCAATATAGGCATTTTTCTCAAAGGCTGACTATCAGAGGAACACTTGACTGAGAAAGTGCCACATAAAAAAGACCATGCTGGGTCAGACTAAAGGTCCATGTAGCCTAGTATCCTGTCTTCCAACAGTGGCCAAACCCAGGTGCCCTACAGGGAATAAATAGAACAGGTAATCTTCAAGTGATCCATCCCCTGTCACCCATTCCCAGCTTCTGGCAAATAGATTAGGAACACCATCCCCCTGCCCATCCTGGCTAATAGCCATTAATTGACCTAATCTTCCATGAACTTATCTAGTTCTTTTTTAAACCCTGTTATAGTCTTGGACTTCACAACATCCTCTGGCAAGGAGTTCCATGGGTTGTGTGAAGAAATATTTCAATTTGTTTTAAACCAGCTGCCTATTAATTTCATATGGTGAGCCCTAGATCTTGTGTTATGACAAAGGAAAACACAGTTCCAAATTTACTTTCTCCACATCAGTCATGATTTTATAGACGTCTATCATATCCCCCCTTCAGTCGTCTCTTTTCCAGGCTGAAAAGTCTAGTCTTATTAATCATTCCTGATACGGAAGCAGTTTCATACCCCTAATAATGTGTTGCCCTTTTCTGAACCTTTTCCAATTCCAGTTCATCTTTTTTGAGATAGGGCGACTACATCTGCATGCAGTATTCATGATGTGGGCATACCATGGATTTATATAGAGGAAATAAGATATTTTCTGTCTTCTTATCTATTCCTTTCTTTAATGATGCCCAACATTCGGTTTGCTTTTTTGACTGCCACTGCATACTGAGTGGATGTTTTCAGAGAACTATCTGAGGGGTAACAGTGAATTTAGACCCCATCATTTTATATGTATAGCTGGGATTATGTTTTCCAATGTACATTACTTTGCATTTAACATTGAATTTCATCTGCCATTTTGTTGCTCAGTCCCCCGGATCCTTTTGTAGCTCTTCACAGTCTGCCTGGGTCTTAACTATCTTGAGTAATTTTGTGTCTCACTATTTACCCCTTTTTCCAGATAATTTATGAATATGTTGAATAGTACTGGTCCCAGTACAGACCCCCAGGGGACACCACTATTTACCTCTCTCCATTCTGAAAACTGATGGTTTATTCTTGCCCTTTCTTTCCTATCTTTTAGCCAGTTACCAACACATGAAAGGACCTTCTCTCTTATGCCATGACAGCTTACTTTGCTGAAGAGCCTTTGGTGAGGGACCTCAAAAGCTTTCTGAAAATCTAAGTACACTATATCCACTAGATCCCCCTTGTCCACATGCTTGTTGACCCCCTCAAAGAATTCTAATAGATTGTAAAGGGAAATCATGCCTTACCAAGAACCATGTTGACTCTTCCCCCAACAAATTATGTTTATCCATGTGTCTGACAAGTTTGTTCTATAGTTTCAACCAGTGTGTCTAGTACTTAAGTCAGGCTTAAGTACTAGATAAACCTGTTATGTATCATTCTACATAGCATTTTCTGGAGATAACTCTACTTCATCAGCAGCCTGATCTCTAAAGACATACATTGATGAAGACAAAAATCAGTTTTTTGCACAGACTGAGGATCGAAGCCATCTGTTGTGCCATCAGCAGTTTATTGTTCATGGTTTACATGTAAGGTCTAGACCTGACAGATTAACCATTGAGTTACTGGCAGCTCAGCGTAATGGGATGCTAAACTGTATCATATGGTTCAGCCACAAGGTGGCTGTGTATGTAACATACCTTATTTAAGTTCACAACAGTCATATAGGGTGGAACATTAAAGAATCTTAATGTGAACACAGCTGGTAAGCAAGCTCTGGGAATCTTAATGTGAACACAGCTGGTAAGCAAGATATGGAATGGACACAATTACATGACACCCAGAGCCGCCTCCTTGTATACTTTCTATCTAAATATATTGTGCAATGTCAAAAAACACAAAAGAGGCTGATCCAAGCTATCAGCATGAAAGAAAGAAGTAATCTTGCCTATTATTTATATTAAGTGAAAAAAATAGCTAAACTCAGGAAAATGTCCAATTACATTGCAGCAGCCAGTTATGGAGAAATCTTACAAACCTCAAACACTGAGACAATGCTGGTCTGGACAGAACGTAGGCCTAAATGCTGGCTTGTTCCAGGGAAAGAAGGGGAGCAAACATACTGCCCGGTTCATTGTCTGAGAGAACTGTACTGACCATGGAACTGTACTCTGAGAAATTTAATTGCATCTATCCAACAGAGCATGGGCGCTCCTCCTCAGAGATTACCCAGGCCAAGAAGTTCATTAAGTCATTTTTTCCACAATCTCCACCTTGCACATCAGTGCAGAAGGAGACAGGATCAGGAACACACATTTTAAGAGAGTAAAGGCTTGGACAGTATTTTGGAACATCAGCTCATACTTCTGTGCAACTGAAACTGAATACTGTGGGCTCGATCCTCCACCCCCGTTTCATCAGTCTTTACACCATTTTAACTTCATTGAAAACAATGGTGTAATGGAGTAGAAGGTCAGTTTCTGTGTGTGTTGCTCAAATTGATCAATCATCCAAATTCTGGGCAATTCTATCAGCAAGCTTTACAACATCAGAAGAGGACCAGACTGTGTACGGTTATTACAAGGGGCAATTCTGAATAAGAGTGTAGGATACATATTGCAGAAAAACCTCCCAGTGAACACAGCTAAGAAACACAATGGTAAGATACTTTTTTTGGTCACTAGAGTCAACTCGACACAAAGCTTAGCCTCCAGAGTGCATTTTAAGAAAGGGAGACTAAGATTCCTCTGTATGATTGGAGCACAAAGCAAGAATGAGCAGTTTTCATGTTGTGAAAGGTAATCCTAGTGTTATGTTAGCATGCCATTCATTAAAAAGCCCAGAAAATCTAAATCCATAGTAGCATTTTATTTCTCATTATAATCCTTTCAGTCTTTCTAAAATTAGAAAGCAGTTGTTGGTACAATCTTTGGATACAACAGGAAAGGCCATACCTTGTCTTAAGTTCTACACTATGTTAGATGCTCTAAAGATTGCTGCAATATTCTCTGACCAACATGGAAAAAATTACACTCATGCAAGTATTGACAATAGCTATTCATTATTCCCCCAAGACTCATTAGCAGCTGAATGAAGGACACTTGCAGTACATCTGTTGCAATATCATCAACTCTGATCTCGTGAAAAATAGACTTGAGCCAAGACTCATACAAAAAACTCAACTGCTGCAGGAAGTAGTGCTGATGATTTAGTTGGTGTCACTCTTCTGTCTGTGTCACTATGTGAACCAACACCCAAACATAGTGCTGGGTGAACTGTACTACTGGAGATGATGCAAACCAGAGGTATTGACAATTTCTAGTTTTTGAAGATTCCGGTCATAAGAACAGGAGTGTAAGCCATAGTATTGTGCTCAAATTTCAATGTAGGTAATTACATTCTTCCTCCATAGAAACTCTTCCTTCAGTTTTAAACGGCTAAAGTGCTACCTGCTTTCTGTGAAAAATGGTTGGGTAGCATAGCCAAGCACTGTTAAACAGCTACTTTGTTCTTCCCCAGAGGTGATTGTAATGATGCATATGCACATGTGTGCACAATCCTATCACTTATTTTGCCTCAGAGAGATTTATCAATAAAAGCCAACTGCCATAAAATTTAATTTTTTTAGAAAGGGGAAGATCTCCCCTATGTTAAGTGAACTTTAACCATGCTCAAGAACAGCATTCCTGGGGACTTGTCCGGACGGGATTTTTTTCTCTGTTCAACATCACTTCCATACTTATGGCACCTTGGATCCTGGTAAACACAGCCATGGTGCTGCCAAAAGCCCCAGGGTGAAATTCTGGCCCTGTAGTCAGAATGGGAATTCTGCCGCCATTAACTTCAATGGAGCCAGGATTTCACCCCTAATATTTTGAAGGTCAGTACAGAGAGCCCAAGAAATCTTACAAAAGCCTGAAGCAGGTATAGCCTTGTGAGGCTAATTAAAATCAGTCATGATACTCTCACTGACTTTAAATTTTAAACTCTTTTAAAATGTATCTGTCCAGTATGTTAAGATTAAAATACATTGTGTGTATTGTATGTTTGTAGCAGCCTGCTTCAAAGAGCTACTAAAGCCAATAGAAAAACTCCCATTGACTCAATGGACTTCAGAATAGTCAGAAATGTCTTTCTCCTAGAGCACTCTCTGTGGGGAGAGGCATGACATACCTCAAGATGATGGAGATAGAGTCTCCAAATGTAGCTCCCAAAGGAAGGCCCGAACTCCAAGGGTATGTCCACACTACAATGTAAGCCCAGGGGTTGAACTCAAGCCTAACTCCACCTCTATCTACACACAAATTGTCCTAATTCAGGGTTTGGACCCAGGACCTCACAGATGAGGAGGATCCAGACTTGAGTCAAGCTGGGACCCAGGGTTCAAGCAGTAAGGCTTTGCAGTATAGATGCAGCCCCACTTAACTTGTGCTCTGGAAGTCTGTCAAAAGTATCACACAACCCCTCACAAAGACTTTCTTTGTCTTCTGAACAGTCAAGTTTTCCCCCACACTGCACCAGGAGTAAAAAACTAGACTGGCTACATTTTGGGAGAGTGTGAGGAGGACATGAGTAATTGGACTCAGGACAACATAACACAATGTAGATGGTGGAGTCCCAGGTTGGGATCCAGAGTTCAACAATTCCTAATCTAGGATTACAAGTGAACGTAGATGCTCAAGTCCTAAATTAACAAACCCAGGGTCTGCTAACTTGAGTTTACTTACACCGGGCTCAAGTTTGCAGTGTATACATACTCCAAATAATTTTGAACAATGATATACTGGCATCTCATTACTTTGGCTATAAAATGAGACAAAAGAAGATGATTACTCAGCTGTTTAGACACGATTGACTTAAATGGAGAATCAGGAAACCAGTGGTGCAATCCACAAAGAATGTAATCCACGAAACTCCTGCTTGGCTGCTGCCTAAACTGGAATGTAAACTCATTTCCACTGTAAAAGTTTCCTAGAGTCAACTAAGTTTTTGACAATGGGGCATGTGTACCATGCCTCCCTCTAGGCACCCAGATGCCTATCGCCCACCTAAGTCCCAGAGCAACTCACAAACCAGGGGAAGGCAAGTGCTTACCCACCTTAGTCATGTGCGGGTGCCCAATCAGGTAGGCGATCCTGGAGCACCTGGAGCCTATTCAAACTCCATCGTGGGGTGGAGGTGCCTACTTATAACTGTTGTCCTAATGGCTAAAGCACACATCTGGCATGTGGGAGACCCAGGTTTAATCCCCTCAACTCTGCTAGAGGGGGAAAAAGAACAGGGATCTCCTACCTTTCAGAAGAGCACTCGAACATAAAGCAATGGGATATTCTGAGATGGGGCTCCCCCCCTCAACCCTGCTGAAGCTATTCCACCATGAATATGTAATGAAAGATGTGACTGGAGCATGTAGACTGGATCCTGGGTCTCTCATCTCCTGGTTGTGTGTGCTAGCCATTGAACTACAGAGTGACTTTCACGTGCTCTCTCTTTCTCTGACCCAATAACTATTTATCCACATTGAGCCAACATCACTCACTGAAATTTGGCCCAGCATCCTTCTATCCCTCCTCCACACGATAGAAGGGCTGCTGGCTGGCCAGGCCACAACAGCCAGAATGGGGCAGGAGTCCCTACTGTGGGGTGAGTATGGTGCATGTTTAGTCTCCCTCCCACCCACCCTCAAGCTCCACTCTGTGGTAATTTTTTGGGAGAACCTCAGTTTCAGATTTTTCTCCAGGCCCCCAAAAGCCTCTATGTGGCCCTGCCTCCTCCTTCTCCAATCATTCTGGTAGGAAGCAAAGCAGGTGCCAGCCCTAAGTGCCTAAGCCAGCTGGCTCCAGGGTGCTTGTTCCCATTTGTGCATTGCTAGAAGAAATGAGCACCTTCCTGCAGGCCAGACTTAGGTAACCCCCCGCTAAGAGTGGAGAGGGGCCTGTGAACATCCCTCTCATTACACATTCCCATTACCTAGCCTAAGTCCTTTCCCACCTAGCATGCTGGCTTTTGTGACTGGCATTCTAAGGCACCTATCTCTCCCCATTCATTGTATAGGGTGCTTAAGCAACTCACTCAAGTTTTGCAAATCATGCTGTTCCCGTGATTATCTAAACACCTAGAAGTTGGTGCATTGCAACTCAGAGTGACCCAATGCTTAAGTCCCTTCATGAGTCCCACCTACATTTTCTCATCTGAGGTCACAGCATAGGGCTCATTGTACAGTACATGTCAGAACCTCTTTGTACCTCAAGGTTCAGACTGTTGGTAGCTACTGCTTGTGGGAGAAAACACATTAACAAGAAATATACAGTCTAGAATACAATACTTTCTGCCTAATATGAAGGAAGAGCTTGACACAGACTTAAGTGGTGGCTGCTTTTTATGAAGCAGCTATGAAATTCCAGAGAAGGTCACCCTGTACTGAGAACCCAGCTCTTCTATTTCTATTTTTAGCCCTCTAATTCATCATTCAGGCTCACAGGTAGACACAAAGTCCCAACACTCTAGGGAGCTGCAAAAAGCATTACAGATTGCCCAGAAGAAAGGCTTTATTAAGGGAAGAGCCTTGGTTAACATCCCTCTTTAAAATGAGGACACAGGAATTAAATCACATTTCTGACAAGAATAAATTTAATACTCGCATATCAAGGTTATTTGAGAAACACCACAAACCAATCTCCAGCCAAAATGGTATATACCCTCCACTAACTTGAAGTCTCCATTAGTACCCACAAACAGGTGCTTTTCATTCAAATCCTCCTCTTATTGTCAAGCCTGCTGAGAAGCTGAGCTTTTAAATGGCGAGCTAAGTCACATGACTCCACCCCCATGGACTCTTACATTTCCTTTAAATCACATAAAACATAATGACAAACTCCACAGTGATTCCTTGGGGAGAGGAGTGGGAGGAGGTAAAGTATTTAAATTGCTCTACCAGTCCTCATGGCAGTATTTAAGCTTCTACCAAACTGTGTTTAGAACGTTTCATAGCATCTCCCCTCCCATATTGAATGGTTTGGTCCTCTCTTGAAAGGCCTTTGTTATTTCACCAAAGCCATGTATAGGGGCTCTGTTATTCTAAAGAGAGGAGTAGTGGCCCCATATTTTACTGTGCTTCAGTCCTCTATGCTGTAGATCTAAATTCCTGGTTCTTTGGGTGGCTTTATAATCCCAGTTTCCAGGAGAAGATAACAAGGGATTTAACTTCCTCCCAGTGAGTTTCCAGCTTTAAGAAGCTGGGAAAACAAAATATCTCACCTATATTTTGTAGATTAATCCCCCCTGCGTACACTGAGCTTTCCTTCTTTTCCACTGAAATCGAAAGAGAAAAAGATTTTTCTCTCTTTGTACCATCCAAGAATTCATGTTTATTTAAAGAAGGCAGTTATCCCCCTTGGAGAAAAAAAGGAGTATACAGGAAAGCAAGCAGACAACACAATTTGCTGAGTAGTAAAAGAGGGGAAAAAGACATTACATCTTCCAACAGGTAAGTCTCTGCCATTTATTTTCATCCTGAGCTTTGTTGGTGGAGGCTACTTGAGCTGGCTTCACTCATTCTAATACAATAGAAACCATGGGGGGGGGATGGAGTGGGGCTGTAATCCTATTTAAATGTCAGCTGACTGTTAGGCCCTCTAACAGAGCAGCCTTCTATTAGTATTGTATTGCTTTGTTAGAATTGGACTCTGATCCTGAATCCTAGCATTCAACTTGAACTCATTCCCTTCTTGGCCTGTAGCTAAAAGTGCTGGACGTGCTAACAGTGAGCCATAGGGGCCCATAATAGCTAGCAGGAAGCTTTGTGAGACATACAGCATGTTGCCTTTCCTGCTGAGGAATAACAACATACATTAGTAACATGGGTTATCTCAAGTAAGCTTAACTATTACTGATAAAGCTAGGTAAACATCTTCAGAGCAACAGCAATGTATTGTAACAGCTGGGTGCTTTGAGTCAGCGTTTCCCTGCAGACTACAGGGCGACTGCATTTCCTTAGCACTGGATCAGAGTATATTTTTCTCTTGGTGTGTTCTGTTTTTACATTCTGACCCAGATTGAAGAGCCAGCTTTTCATTTTGCAAGAGCTGGGGGAAGCTAGGCTATCTTGATTCCGACAAGGAAGAGGAAATGCTGACACAATTTGATGCCAAAAGATTTTAACCCCTGAGCTGATCGTACTGGTAGTTCCTGTTCAGGTGTAACATGCTTGTTTGAGTGAAGCCCATTGTGGAATCTAATCTTCTTACAAAGTGGAATTTAAATTTAGAGTAATTCCAGTGTTAAAATGATAACCTACGACCATGATCCTGCAGACCTTTCTGCATGCCAGGAATCCTACTGAAGTCAATGCAATTATTTAGGTGAATCAGGACTATTCACTGACTGAAAGGCTGCAGGATAATACTTAGGGTATGTCTACACAGCAGAAGCTGTGCACAGACCAGCCTACTCCTAGCTTGACTAGCTTGACTCCAGCTAGTGCACGTAACAACAGTAGTCAAGCTAGTGCAATGTGGGCTTCAGTACAAGTAGTTTAAGCCTGGCACAGACTTGGGTGTGTACTCTGCTCACTAGCCTGTACTGAAGCCTACCTTCTATTATTATCTGTGTTGGCTGGATTCAGGCTTGTTCAGAGAGGTTAGCCCATGCACAGCTTTTGTTATAAAGACATGTCTTTAGCTTTAAAGCTTTATACTGTATGCATATTAGCTAATGAATGTTTAAACTCCAGATTACATTATTTTTGGGGATTATGCATCTGCAACTGGGAGAAAATGAGGGACTAATCAGACCAAAACTATGCGAGAAGACAAAAGTGTCTTAAGCACATTTCAAAACCTACTGTATCCATCATATATATGAAGAACTAGCATGACTACCATATTAAAGTGACATATGCTCATTCAACTACACAGTGCACCGGGGGCGGACAAAGTTCAGCCAACTCAGGAGACTGTATATACCATGGGACTGGTGTTTAGAACTGCACAAATTTCCCTTCAAGTTAGAACATACACAAGGCAGCCAGGCACAGTCCTGAAGCTCCAGTATTGGCACTTGTGTTAAAGGTTCTCAGCTGTTATATATCACATGGTGTCCTTAACTCAAAATATCCTTCCTTCTTGTGGTTTAAATTAGGCTCATAAGGCCCAAACTGCCCTCCTATATATATCTCACCAACTTCAGTGGGACTGCCTGGGTGTAACTGGGGGTAGGACTTGCTCTTTAAATATGAACACATTACATTATAGTTAAGAGGATGCAAGAAAATCCTAAAGCCTTCAGCCAAACGTGCAGCTGCAGTGAAGCAAGCAAACAGGATGCTGAATAGCAATGCCAACAAAAGACAATGCAAATTAAAGGAAATATCTTTTTTTCCAAATGAGATGTCTTTCAACTTCCTGGCAGGTTCTTTCAATTATCCTGCAAAGATCCAGGACAGCTAGACAAAAACAGGGGCATCTCATTTGCATCTAATTATTTTCATAATTATGAGAGAGATCAAAGCACCAACAGAACCTATGCTCCAATGTGAAGGAATCTGAATAATTTCTGCAAGTCATGCAGCCCCAAATTTCTAGGACTTTCAAGGTGGAATATGAGGGATATATACAGTTCCTCAGGTGGTACCCAGTGTGTGCTTTTTCCTGTTTGTTACAGTGCATTGGTCTCTGGGATTATTTAATGAGGGCAGGTGTCCACAGTATAGAGGTATTGAATTGTCTCTGTGTAGTGGTGTTTTAAAAAGGTTACAGAAGGTCAAGGGCTGGGGCCAGTTTTAGGTATGTTTGTTCCATAGGCACAAATCTTTCCGTTTCCCCACTTCACTCCAGCTGCACATCTTGAGTCAAAAGGCACTGGTTAAATTCCATTGAGAATACCACAATGTAGGTGTCCATCCAAAGGAATCTAAGAACAATTATAGGCATGTACAGCAGGATGAACTATAATGATACCATCTTCTGGGCTATAAACCACAAGAAAAGCTGAAGAAACATGATTCTGATGCTGGACTGGGACTAAGGTGATTTGGATTCAATTCCTGGTTTTCTCATAAACCTTCTGTGTGAAATCTGGCAAGTAATTTAATCTCTGCCTTAGTTTCCCTGATAGTGAAATAGGGATAATAATAGTTGCCTACTTCACAATGGTATTATGCGGATAAATTAACACTTATGAGGTGCTGAGATACTACAGTGATTGGAGCCATTAAAGAAACCTGGAGAGAGAGTGAGAGACTTTGCTGTTACTCACAGAACAGTCACAAATTTGAATTTGGATTAGATTTCACAGTTACAAAAGAAAACATTACATTTAATCCAAATAAAGGAACCAACTATCTCCTCATTCCTATAATCCTTAATAAATTTACTTGAAATGAGGGGAGAAACTCTCCCCAAATCATCAAAGAAAACAAAAATGTGCCAACAAGTCTTAAATATTTGCGAAATTGAAGGGAAAATGGTTAGTTTAAAATACAGTATTTCCTGCTAAAGAGCACAACAGTGTTACAAGTTAATTTAAGATGTACTGTAATGCCTTTAGCACAATGGGTGCTATGCAATGTCATATTATTTTATTATCCAACATCATTCAGCCAGTGAAGTTATTGATGCAAAAGATTATCTTGTGAATTGTAGTCTTGATTATGCAAGGATTGAAGTAGCTTCCAGTTCCACTGATTTCACTGAAAATGGAGGATATTCAGCATATTGCAAGGTCAGAATATAGATGCCTATTGTTATCAGTTATAACAATGTTTATAATGCACACTATCACAGCATACAACAATAAAAATAACTCTCATTTATATGTTGCTGCTGTAGCTAGCTTACAAAGTTCTGAAGAAAATGTTAGCTTCTTAGTTATGATACTTACTAGTATCTGTTATTAAGATTGTTTAGGTATTAGAATGGTATAAACTCTCTCAGGTAGTGTTTTTGGGTGGTTTTTTCCCCCCCTGTGTTTGTATAACACCTAGCACAATGGAGTATACAACTGTCCATGTCTAGGGTGTGAACACACTATTATAATACAAATAAATAAATAAATACTGGGTATTAAATGAACTTGAGTCTCTACTTTTACATTTTAAAACCACTGGAGCTAAAAGAAAAATGTGGAAATACACAAGGTCTGATTTTGAGCCATTTTATATCCAGGAAAATTTCAAGAAGGCTAATACTTAGGGCAGTTGGCTATTAAAATAATTAATCATGATTAACTGAGTGACTAAAAACATCAATCACAATTGATTGTGTGATTAATGTGCTGTTAAAGAATAACAGAATACTATTTTATATAAATATTTTTGGATATTTTCCATATTTTTGAATATATTAATTTCAATTACAACATAGAGTACAAAGTGTAGTGTTCACTTATAAATATTTGCACTGTAAAGATAAAAGAATAATATTTTTCAGTTCACTTAATACAAGTACTGTAGTGCAATCTCTTTATCAAGAAAGTTGAACTTACAAATGTAGAATTATGTACAAAAAATAACTACATTCAAAAATGTAAAAAATGTAAAACTTTAGAGCTTACAAGTCAACTTATTCCTACTTCTTGTTCAGCCAGTTGCTCAGGCAAACAAATTTGTTTATGTTTGCAGGAAAATAATGCTGCCCACTTCTTGTTTACAATGTCATCTGAAAGTGAGAACAGGTGTTCGCATGGTACAGTTAGCTAAATGTGCTAAAAATTCATATGTCCCTTCATGCTTCAACCACCATTCCAGAAGACACGATGATGATGTATTCTGCTTGATAACAATCCAAAGCAGTGCAGACCAATGTATCTTCATTTTCATCATGCCACCAGCAGAAGGTTGATTTTCTTTTTTGGTGGTTCAGGTTCTGTAGTTTCCACATCGGAGTGTTGCTCTTTTAAGATTTCTGAAAGCATGCTCCACGGCTCGTCCCTCTCAGATTTTGGAAGGCCCTTCAGATTCTTAAACCCTGGGTCAACTGCTGTAGCTCTCTTTAGAAATCTCACATTGGTACCTTCTTTGCGTTTTGTGGAATCTGCAGTGAAAGTGTTCTTAAAATGAACAACATGTGCTGGGTCATCACCTGAGACTGCTATAACATGAAATATATGGCAGAATGCAGCTACAACACAGATCAGGAGACATACAAATCTCTCCCAAGGAGTCCAGTCACAAATATAATTAACACATTCTTTTTTTTAACAAGCATCATCAGCATGGAAGCATGTCCTCTGAATGGTGGCTGAAGCATATGAAGAAGCATATGAATGTTTAGCATATGTGGCATGAAAATGCCTTGCAATGCCAGCTACAAAGTGTCATATTCTCACTTTCAGATGACATTGTAAATAAGAAGCAGAAAGCATTATCACCCATAAATGTAAACCGAATTGTTCCTTTTAGTGAACAAGAAGTAGGACTGAGTGGACTTGTAGGCGCTGAAGTTTTACATTATTTTGTTTCAGAGTGCAGTTCTGCAAAAAAAAAACAACTACTTTTTGAAGTTGCACTTTCGCCATAAAGAGATTGCACTACATGTATGAGGTGATTGAAAAATACTATTTCTTTTGTTTATCATTTTTACAGTACAAATATTAGTAATAAAAAATATAAAATTAGTACTGTACACTTTGTATTCTGTGTTATAATTGAACATCAATATATTTGAAAATGTAGAAAAATATCCAAAATATTAAATAAATTTCAATTGCTATTCTGTTGTTTAACAGTGTGATTAAAACTGTGATGAATCATGATTAATTTTTTTGAGTTAATTGCCTGAGTTAACTGTAATTAATCAACAGGCCTACTAATACTTTGAACAAACCCAAACAAATTAAACAAAAGTGACAGAGTCCTGTGGCACCTTAAAGACTAACCAAAGTATTAGAGCATAAGCTTTCG
>ML677326.1:16754747-16821694 GCA_007922305.1 Dermatemys mawii | reverse complement strand
AGTCTTTAAGGTGCCACAGGACTCTTTGTCACTTCTGCAATTCCAGACTAACATGGCTACCCCTCTGATTCTTTCAAATTAAACAAAGTCATGCATTCTCTGCCTTAAGGACTGCCTGTTACTATATGTTTGCACAGTACTTAGCACAATGGGTTGGGGCTTCCAGGTATAAGTAATAATAAGTTTCAGCTTTTAAGAGCAAATGTATCTGACTGAGGCTTTCAGTATATTTCTGACATATTTTTCTGCGTGGCAAATTGTTAGTAATTCAATGCACTTAGCTTGCAGTTGTGAGCATTTTAGAGAAGGAGATTCTTGGATGGACAGTATCAGTTAATGGTCAACTTTCTGTTAGTTCATGTGTCCAAGCTGGGCTTTTCAACCAACAGGAAAGTAAAAAGGTCAAACAGGAAGGGATGGATCAGGAGTCAGTTCCGACCAGAGTGGAAGGCTGAGATCTGCCTGCAGTTCACTAGAATGTTAGAATAGAACAAATCAGATTTGGAAAAGGTAGGAGAAATATTCTGCTTCATACCTGAGTATCTTGCTGTATTTAGACTGTTTGTGTTGTAATATTTGATTGTTGGACTCTAATATGTCTTGAAAAAAATGTGAACTGATGGGAATGATTTTAATAGAGAGTAGCTTAGTGCATGGTTACAGGGATAGATTTAAAAATAAGTGTAACAGTAATGTGTTGTAGTAATGAATTTCAGCAATGACATTTATGCACATTTTTATGTGATGTGTTTTTGTTGCTTATCTCAAGAACCAGAATGTTTCTGTTCTTTGCTTTTTGTTTCCTTTTCTCTTCTACAGTATATTCAAACTTTTTCAAACCTGAGCACCCAAAAGAAGGGACTGAGAGTATAATACGTTGAATGGAATATTATTTATTTGATTTACAATTGTGGTAGCACTTAGAAGACTCAAGCAAATCAGGACCCCATTGTACAAGACCCCATTGCAGATCTGTACAAGTACCTAATTAATGACAGTCTCTGCCATAAGTTTGCAATCTAAAAGACAAGATGAAACAGATAGTGAAACAAACAAATTTGGAGAGAAGTGGGTGAGAAGGAAGGGTGAAGTAGCAGTTTCCACAGTAATCACAATGGCAAAAACATAAACCAATGTATGTTGCAGTGTTGTAGCCCAGGATATTAGCGAGACAAGGTGGGTGAGGCAATATTTTTTATTGGATCAGCTTCTGGACCTGAATATTGGACATGAAGAGCTGTGTGTAGCTCAAAAGCTTGCCTCTTTCACCAACAGAAGTTGGTCCAATGAAAGATATTACCCCATCCACCTTGTCTAACCCAAGTATAGGACCTCTTGAAAATGATGCAACTACTAAGGGAACTTAGCAGGATTCACAGGGTGATTGGACTCTTAGATGGATAACAAAACTAACAGCTAAGGCCAACAAAAAATATCTGAGGGGAGAGACACAGTATATTTCATGTTTTAAACCAATCTCTCATTAATAATAATTAGGATGAGGGGCAGGCTATACTTCATCATCTACTGTGGAGTTTCTTGAACTTTCATCTGAAGCACCTTTTGCTGGCCAAACAGGATACTGGACTAAATGGACCATAGGACTGATCCAGGAGAGCAGTTCCTATGTACAACTGTGTTACTATATTGTTCACTTAGCAGGACAGAGAGCAGGAACTGAGTGGCTCAGGGACTTTAGAATGGGATAATGAGAAGGAAGGGGTTCAGAATCTATACTGCGAATTTGCTCTACTGTCCCAGTTCTCAGTTAGACCAGTCTAAAGACTTGTAATTTACAAGAGCTGCTCATGGTCCCCAAGAAGCTCCTCTGAGAGAGCTGGGGCATAGAGAAACTCCAGCTACAATCCCTTTCCTTCAGACCATGCCCCCATGGGAGGATGTGGCTGGAAAAGGGTGTGCGTAGGAGCAACAAAGATGATTCTGCACCATCCAAGCATTCCCCTAGCTGTGAGGAATCCTTCAGGGGCAAGTTACACCAGCCTTAGGGCTGCTTTGAACCACTGTGTGGCTGAGGAACTAGTTCTTGGTGTCAGGTGGCTTGGATTATGTTCTTTGCTCTGGTACCAATTTCCTGTGTGAGTCTGGGAAACTCACTCCTCTCTGCGTTGGTTTCCTCCTGAATAAGACTGGAATAATAAATTATAATACTTATCACCTCACAGGGATGTTGAAGCTAAATTAACAATGTTTGTAAAGTGTGTTGGAATCCTCAGGTGGAAGGCGCTATATAAGTGCTAAGTACAGTGGTCATCGATTGCATGTTGCTTTCTAGGCCACAAGCTCAAACCTGGCCCACATTAGAAATGGCTTCCTGGTGTCCTACGCAAAATAAGTGGGAGTCCTTCCCAATGCAGCTCCTAGTTCTAGTTCCACACTGGAAGACACACCTCTGCAGTAGGCAATAATGTTAGCTTCAGAGAAGGGGCCAGTAATGACCACCTTTCTGACCCTAAAAACATAAGGCTTCTCAACTTTCTCACTTCTGAGGTGTACCTTGCAAGTCACATTTGATGCACAGGGCAATAGATAGGATCTTGAATTGCCATGTTCTGTGCTGTACCTGTTTTGTGGATACAGTCAGAATGTTTTAATTTTCTTCCTCCACCATCAACCATTTTTACCTAAGGAATAAATTCACTAAATCAAAATGGTGGTGATGGAAAACAGTAAGTCTACGCTGTAACTCTTTACTATTTTCTTAAGCATTTTTTTAAAAAAGTTGTGAACAGAGTTAGCCTGGTATTTTCCATTCCATTATCTGTTTTGTTCCACTCTGTGGTTTTTTTTAAAAGTTGCTTAATAACCGTTCTCCAGATACTTTTAAAAGGAAATGGCAAGGGGGGAAAAATTGCAGGAAAACAGAATTGTTCCATTTATCTTCCTTCCAACAGGAAAAGTAATGCCTTCCTTTCCCTGCCTGTCTACACTGACCAACTCTTAAATCAGCATGGTTGAGAGCCATGTCAATAAGCTGAACTTAATGCGCAGGAAAATATCTATGGCCTTCTGAGCCACAAATGCCAAAATAAGCTGCTGTTAGTGGCTCTCTGGCAGGCCAAACTGTTCAGATGAAAGAATGATGTATCTTGCTGAGAAATCTGATAATAAAGCCTAATCTCTAGCTCTACATTAGGATGTGTCAAGCTGTCCAGCTGCTATCTCTGCTCTGTTAATGCTAATACTCATGATAGGCTCTGCAGCTAGGAAATGAGCATTGTTGTTGTTTATTTATTTATTTATTATTTGTAGTGCATAGGTGTCCCAGTCAGATCAGAACTCTGGGATGCTAGGCACTGTACAAACAGAACAGCAAGTCCCTGCTCCAAAGAGCATCCGCAGGCCAGGGTGCCACAGCTTTTATGGAAGGATATCTCCTGTTCTCCCCGCACGTACTCACTGGGTGAGGAATAGGTTTCTATTCTGAGAGAGACAGAAAGCCCATGCATCTTCCATGGACCAGCATGCTGTAACATCTGTTGGCTTCTAGATCATGGTTCAAAGAATATGGAATCTTGCTATGCTGTTTATTCAAAAGATCCTGTAATTGTTGGTTTATTCCAAAAAAATCTGTCTAATAACTTCATTTTAAAAAATTCAAATGCACCGATAATCAGCTATATAATCAGCTATATAAAGAAACAAATTCATTCAGCATAGGAATTGCCATAATGCACCAGAGCCATAGTCCATCCAGTACAGCATCCCGTGTCCAACAGAGGCCAGAACCAGCTGTTTCAGATGAAGGTGTAAGTGGTATCCCACAGTAAGTAATTGTATCCCACATGCAAGCCTTATCCTAACCGCTAGTAGTGAGAGATTGATTAAACCCTGAACTGAGGTTTAATGTCCCTTCCAAAGTTGTCTTAGCATTAATTACTATAGTTCTGGATATTCTTGTTCCTCTTATAAATGTCCATTCCCTCTTTGAACTGTGCTGGCTTCAGTATTAAAAAAAAAAAAACCTCATAAGCAAAATATAACTGGCATTAGCACAATAGACAAGATGATGTACCAAAGTATGGATTGTTTAGTGTGGTTTTGCTCTTTGTTGGGTTATTTAACTGGGCACCTGAACTTTCAGCGAGAAGAAGAGAAACATGGAGACTAAAGCAATGTTTAATAAGTCCCGTGGAAACCTCTCATTTGCTTAGGGCCAGCTTGTCAAAGGTATTTAGTTGCATACAGATGAGCTGCCTAGCAGGAATGTTAAAAACATCTAAGCAGCTTAGGTGCCTAATGCCCATTGAAATAATTGAAAATCTGGTGCCCAGTGCTTATAGGTAACCCCATGGATTAAAAAAGGTAAAAATATATATATTAGAATTGACACAGAGCTACTGTATCTCACCTGTAAAAATTAAAGATGGGAAAGGATTCTGCAGAGAGGAGAATCAGGTTGCAGGTGTTTGAATGAGACATTTTCTCTTGCTCTGTTACCTTCAGAAGTGCAAAGGGAGAAAACTGTCATTGATACAGACATAGCTTCTCCTGTTCTTTCGCCCTTTGATTTGTCCCTTGGCTTGGCCTCTGAGACATTCTGTGTCTCATTGTCCTTAAAGTGCTGATATCTATCTTAACATTCTAAGAATTCAGACTTTGTTCTGATGCCTTTCAGCATTCTTCTCAATGCATTCCTTGAGGCTAGTGCACAACCCCATTATATGTGTAACTTTTAAAACATACACACACACACACGCACGCACGCATGAAGGAGATAGCAAAAGTTAATTAGTATGTTTTCCATCACTCATTACCTGAATTCCTGAAATTCTAGTCCTTTGTACAGGCTGCTCCCTTAATGTTATATGCATTTGCTAAATTTTAGTTTAATTAAATTTACCAGATATAAAGTGATGCATATACAAATATTCTGGGCATTGCAGAATGTGTATGGTATATTTTGCTATACATTCAGTTCTGCTTTTGGGCCAAGATTACCCTTAACATCTGCAAATGTAAAGGACTTTGGAGGCTCCTTGAATAATAGAATTTTAAATACTACTTCTGGAGTTTAATTTTGGAATAATGGCCCAACAATTGCCAATCTGAATTGATGTGCGTAGGTTCTATCATTCAGGTTTTTATTTATATATCCTACTTCCAAAAGGTGGCTCTGAGCATGTAAACCTTTATTGCCTGTGCGATTCTTCACTTGTGGGAGCAGTTGCATTGGCTTAAATGGGTGAAAAAGGGAAAATATTTATTTATTTATTTATTTACTTACTTACTACTTTATATTTTGGTAATACCTAGATGCCCCAGTCATGGACCAGAATTCCATTGTGCTAGCTGCTGTGCAAGTGGTTCCAGATGTGCAATTACTTACGGAACTTTTTATTCTGCACTTTTGTGCATTTTAATATTGCGCTTAGGTTTTGATCTAGCACCTATCACTGTGGTCCCTAAGGGCTTGTCTACATTATTATATTAGAGATCATTCCTCCTTGAATCTTGCTTCCAGACTCAGCCCGTAATTTCCTGCACCAAATACTTCTCATGAGGTGCTGCAGGGAACTAATAACTAATTACCCACCTCTGACTTAGCCCTTCTACTCTGAAGATTCCAACACTGAGGGTGGATCATTAACTGAATCCACAAAAATCAGCCCTCTTTCTTGTTTTCTTTAAGAATGCAGTACCTATACCATCAATCGTGTCCCCTTTCACTGCATTGCCACTGTGAAGTGGATGAATGCTATTCCTGGGAGGCTGTGTGTTAAAGCTAGCAGAGGTTGAACAATCAGCAATGGGCATAAGTGAATGTCATTCTGTCTTTCATTATTAGTCCTATCTATCCCTTTCCCTGCTTATCTAGACATTAATGAATCCAGAGTTGCCAAAGCCTTTTCCTGGGGTGAATTAGGCTCAAAGTGCCATAGAGGAAGGAAACAATTAGAACTAAAGTGTAATAGAAATTAGTGTTTTCAAAGCATTTACAAATGATTAATTATTAATCCTCACAACATACCAATAAGGTAGATACATTAATATTACTTTCCCCATTTTAAAGTTGGGAAAACTGAGCCAGAGAAGTTAAGTGCCTCGGCTTTAATAAAGGTGTAACATATAAGAGCTGAAAAGAGGCTGCTCTTCAATCTCTGGTCCCTATTATATATTCCTCATCTGGATTACAGGAAGTTATTTCCTACTGTGCAGCATCCCCCTGCCATGCGGGATTTGGGAAAGAAACTACGGGAAGGTGCAAGCCAGAAACTGACTTCCACGCAGCATTGGCAGAATCAGCCTAGGTAGGGGCTGATGGAGACTTTTAACTGGATGTTGTCTGCCCTGTGCTGGTTGACTGTTTGTTTCAACCCTCTCCCTCACAGTGTCTTCACCTCAGCCTCCATCCACCCTGCCCACATATCTTCAACCACTCCCTCTTCTCAACTGCTTGTGTCTCCTTTTATCCCTCACTCTCCCCTTCTCTTTTCCTTTAGCTAATTTCTTTATTCCCCCCCAAAAGCCCCCTTCCAAACCTCCTTCCCCCAAAAATCCCAAACATGGAACTAACACAATATCTGCTGCCATCAAATCCGTGGCTCTGCTTCTGTGTTATAACTCTTTCCGCTACCCTGTGTCTCTGTATTACTTTCTGTGAACAAAGCCTTGCACAAAGTGGCCCTGATCTGGGTTGGTCCCTAGGTGCTGTGGTAATAAACATGATGATTATGAATATCAAATGGAAAGGGAATACTCTAATAGCTCCCATTACAAAAGCCATACAGTAAATCAGTGGCAGAGCTGGGGCTAGGATTCACATGTTCTTGGTCCCCAGCCTCTTGTCCAGTCCACTTGACAACACTGCTTCTTTACCTCCAGATCAGAGTAGTGGGGGAGAGTGGGATCTTGTTGGCGAAAAAGAATCCGATGATGGAAGATTTTAAGGAAGAAGCACAGAATTCAACTTACTGTTGAACTGGTGAGCACAGTATAGTTTCTCTTGCTACAAAGAATCCTTAGGTGGTTGACATGTTTTATTTTTTTATTTTTTCACTATTTGATCAAAGAGAATTCAATCTGTACAAGATTTCGCTACTGGGCTAAATGTGATTGAAATGTTTTGCTTGCACACACACTGCTGACAGTTGTTGAATACATATTAAAAGCAATGTGCTAATAGTGAGTTTTTATATAATATGTTGATTCTCTTTAGAATTTGGACAAAGCAAATTCTATAGCACTGGTTGGAATTACAAGTTATGGAGCAGCAGCAGTAGTGGAATGCAATGTTTCTGTTTTCGGGCTCCACACCCTGATGGATGAGGAAGGATTCTGCAGCTCTGCTCCCTATCTGGAAAGGAAACAACATAGCTCTTGGGAAGGAAGTAAATAGCAGCTGGGGAGGAGTGTGATTGTACGCATGTGGCAGCTAATACTGCCATTTCCACATCGATTAATATGGAAGAGGAGGTCTCTTTGCAAGGACAAATGGTCATGGGTAAGTCCTTCATTGTTATATCATCTAGTCATTTTTGCTCTTCACTTGATTGTGCTGCGCAGAGCTGAGAACTGTCAGGTGTGTTTTCAGTTCTGCACTTTTCCCCCCGCCTAAAGAACTTCTACAATTATTAAACTGAGCAATACAAACAACTGTATCTTTCCTTTCCAAAAGGGCTAAATGACCTTGTTAAAAAATCTCGGCTAATGGTCCCTTTTCAGGTTTTGTTTCCAGAATACCTTAAATCAGAGGTAAAATAAGGTTTTGGATTACACTGAATCAATATCCCCAGGCGAAAGGAATAGTAGAATAGACGTACTTTGCTTTTTGCAAAGATCCATCAGGCTTCACAAAGAAGGTTGATTGGTTTGGACACCTATGAACACCTAGCTGCTTTAGGGTTGGTGTAGGAATTCAGTAAGTGGCATTCTTCCCCCTGACTCAGAATCGAACTAAATCTCAAACTGTATTTTTAGAAAGCACTATGTATCTAGGGTCTCTGTCTTTAGAATTACTGATCATTTGTGGTCATTAAATGTTCCATGGACCCCACATTTCTTGGGAGGAGAGTTGTTGATCCAAATGTCCTGACCCAAATACCAACTCAGATAATCATATTCTCTTTACTGAAATTCCAGTGACAGTTTTAGATGACAGAGTGAACTTTTTCAAATCTTCCCCTAAGCTTATGTGTACTGTTTTATAGACTATTTCTCCTAGTCATCAAGAACTGCTACTTTTTACAAATTGTATCTCAAATGGCTTAGTGAGAAATTGTATCCTCTGATGCACAAGTGCAACTTCCATTGAAGTCCAGGAGCCAGGTGCAATCTCCAAGGGAGAACTGAATCTCCAATTTAGCAAGGTAATTAAGCATGTGACTATCTTTAAGCATGCAAAGAGCGCCATTGATTTCAGTGGGACTACTCACATATTTAAAGTTAGGCATGCCTTGAATTGAGGCCTTAGGCTTAACATTCAGTCCTGATACCAGGCAGCTCTGTGTTTTTGGGAACCAGGGCACTGTATCCAGCCTGTCTGACTCGTGAAAGACACCCCCCCCGCCCCCTCCAGTCTCTGTTTGAACCAAATCTGATCAGAGAAAAGGTTTGCAGAGAACAATGAAGGGTATTGGGAGACACCTCAGACTCCTCCTGATAAGGTGACAAGATGAAGACATCTCGAGCAGCATAAGGAATGGAGAGCTGAGACCACTCCCCTAGCCTCATCTGCATGAAAGATGGACAGGAATTAGCATGAAGAATGAAGAAAAGAGAACCACACTGAACTCTGGGACCTAAAAAGCAGGGACGCACTGCATCATGGGAATCCCTGCTCCAAATGCTAATGAACCTATGCCTGCATACACCCAGCTCAGCAATTATCAGACCAATTCTATTAATAGATCTTTTGATTGATATCCCAAAATACTGAAGTAACCTGGTTACATTGTGAGCTCCCTGAAGAAAACACCTACCATAGCCAAGAGTGATCAGCTTCTATTGTCTAGCCTAAAGAAAACCCTTGAACCCTCAGTTTACTCAAACAAATCTACTGTTCTCCTTTGAATCTTAGTATTTTCTCTATAAAACCCCCTACCTGTGCCCAAGTCAGTGTTCTGATGCTAGACCCAAACTCTGCATCAGTTCCACTGGGACTCCATCATCACCTAGCTTAGGGTTTCTCAAACTGGGGGTCGCGACCCCAGTAGGGGTCGCCAAGTGCTTCCAGGGGGGTTGCGAGCTCCTGCCGCCGCTTAAAAGCCACCGAATGAACTACTTCCACATTCAGCGGCTTTTCGGCAGACATGCCGAGCTATTTCGGGAGTACTTGGCATGTCCGCCGAATGTGGCAGTAATTTATTCGTCGGCTTTTTGGTGGACATACAAGGGTCCTCCGCGGCAGCCAAGGAAGGAAAAATGGGTCGCGGTTCTCAAAAGTTTGAGAACCACTGACCTAGCTGGTCGTGCTGGGGGCTCTGCCTGCCTCTAGCACTCAGGACCCTGAGCTACTACCATCACCTGGGAACACTGACCAGTTCAAGCCTCATGGAGTGGGTGAGATCTCTCTCTCAGGTATTAACCTTTAAAATGTAACTTATGTTTGTTTAGCCCTCCTTCTGTAGTTATCCTTATTATTCAATAAATAACCCTTATGGTTAAGTTAGTTGTTTCTGTCTCACTTTCTGAATTTTACTCATTTGTGTCTGTAGCTTTCCCCATTTACTCTTCAGCAACGCTTCTTTTACCTAAGCTAAAAGATCCCTGTAGTGTCCCAAAATACTGTGGGGTTTGCTCATCGAGTTGGTTACTGTGAAAGTGGGATAGGGACGTGTTAAACCTGGGGCACATGAGCGGGGGGCAGCTGAAAGTGCTGCTCAACTCAGCCCGTTGAGACCAGGAGCACATAAGGGTACCAGCTTGAAAGTGCTGTTCAACCCAGCTCACTAAGCACAGGGACATATAAGGGGATCAGCTGGAGAGTGCTGATTGACCCAGTCTGCTCAGACTTGCTCTGTTAGTGTCTGTGCGTGTGTGTGTTCATCTAGTTCTAGGGCTGGAGGAATCCAGCCCTGGGGAATCCAGGCCCTGCAGGATAGCTCCATTGGCAGGGGACTTGCAGAGGAAGGAGCAGAGCTCCATATGAACACAAGTGACATAAGCAGCACATTAATAGAATTACAGAATCCTTCCCCCTGCCCAGAAGAGTAACCTGAATAAATGAGCATGCCCCAAAGTAACAGGCACATTTGGTAACAGTCCCTGGGCTTGATTTTGACTTCACTTAAATTGGTTTGATATGGGTGTAACTCCAGTAAATTTGAGTGTATTAACTCCTGGGCTACCCTAGTGAAAATGAGAAAAGAATCAGAACTTGTATCTATTTGCTTCACACAAATGATTGCTCATGGTCCCCAGTACTTGCATAAGGTTACAGGAGAATGTGTTGGCTTTTTTCTTCCTGAAAATAAAATATGTGAAAATGGTTATTATCCAATGAAATGCTTAGTGAGTCATAAATGAACTTTTGAAAAAGAAAATCTCTGGTGCTGTATTGATAGCAATAGTGACAAGTTCACATACCAAAAATAGTTTCTAATTAAGTTTCCCTCTAGACTTTTGTTCATGGTCAAAGCAATAGCATGTCATCGTAGTTCCAAAAAATGGCTTGTTTTGGGCTTGTGACTAAGCACAGAATCAGAGCTGACAGTCTGGATGGGAAATGATTATTCTTGTGATAATAATACTCATTAAATCCAGTTAGGCCTCTTCTGCAGCTGCCATATTGCCAGATTTAATTCAACCTGAAAGATAAGTTAAATGTTTTGCATCTATTTTCTCTTCCCTCTTCCATCCAGCTCAGTAATATAGAGAGGATGAAGCCTTTCAGTTTTTATGTGGAGTCTTTGTTATTCAAAGATTGATAAAGAGGTTAGACTGGAGTTTGTTTTTTTTAAAAAAAAAACTGTACATTTGAATTAGTTGACTAGATAAGAAGTAGATATCAAGAGGACAACCTTATTGAGTATTTGCTCGATGTCAAATGATCCCACAAGGATTCAGCCATGGGACACCACACAAACACTGGCCAAAGTTGCTGGTATGCCTGGAAGGAGGGAGATAGAATCATAGAATATTAGGGTTGGAGAAGACCTCAGGAGGTCATCTAGTCCATCCTGCTGCTCAAATCAGGATCAACACCAGCTAAATCATCCCAGCCAAGAC
Source organism: Dermatemys mawii (assembly GCA_007922305.1). Classification (NCBI taxonomy): domain Eukaryota; kingdom Metazoa; phylum Chordata; order Testudines; family Dermatemydidae; genus Dermatemys; species Dermatemys mawii. The sequence goes on along the minus strand of ML677326.1, from coordinate 16,810,507 downwards.
TTTGTCACGCCAGGCCTTAACAACCTCTAAGGGTTGAGATTCAGTTGCTGGGGCACAGGTGGGCTGTGGAGGTTTTTAAAGCATGTTGGGTGGGCCTCAGAAAGAAAAAGGTTGAGAATCCTTGTGCTAGATAATACTCACATGGTCAGTGTTACCTTGCGCAGAGTCACAATTCATAACGCGAATCCCTGGGATGTGTTGGGCTGCTGCAGGGGGTTCCCATGGCTATCTAGTTCCCTAGAATCCTGCTGCAGTGAGAGTTGTGGAGGCTTGTGAGGCAGACGTTCTCTGTTTCTCACCTCCACCCGACGTGCTGGGTACATGAGGTTGTCTCGCTCCAGAGTGGATGTTAAAGCTGGTGGTTGATAGTGAGCAAGTGTTACATGTTGCTGCCTCTACAATGGGTTTGGGGCTGCACTCCGGCTGACTCCGCAAGGAGGCAAACGTTACTGGCTCCCCTCAATGTGAGGTGTATTCACGCAGTGCCGTGGAACTGGGTTGAAAACACCGAGTAGAAATAGAATCACAGAATATGCCAGTTTACACTAGCTGAGAATGGTCCTGAAGTCCTAGGGATAAAAAAAGAAGCGCTGGAACTTGCAGAGAGAGGCATACAGTGAGGCAGGGACTCCATCTCTTCACACTGCATCCTCCACAGTATTGCCAGTTGTGCAAGTTTGTCACTAGATCTAATGATTTATTTTTTTTTAGGTCTGCTACAGATTTTTTCAAGCCTTGCTGGGACAAGTCACCGAACTATAACTTTTAATGGAATCTGGTGACATTCTGGTGACTTGCTAGATCTAGTGATAGAATCACTTAATTGGTGATACTGGAGAGAAGACAGACCTGAGGAGCTGAGATCCATGGGGGCAGGGATGGGGTAACTGGGGTAGCACTGAGTATGTCAAGGGGCCTGGAATTAAGCACGGGAAGGGCAGGGGGAGATATTGAGGGTCAGAGGCAGGACAGGGATGATATTGGGGCTGAGAACAGAAGGCAGGAAAGGGGAAATACTGGGGCCAGGGGCATGGGGATATTGGGATTGAAAGCAGAAGGATATTGTTTTTTAGGGGAGAGTAGGTGGCTCTGTGGCTGATAAGGAGAGGATTAAGAGAATCCTGGTCAGCCAGAGGAAAGGGGAGTGAAAGGGCTTGGACAGGGGCATGTGAGGCCGCTGGAGAGTCCCCGCTCCATTGCAGGGAAGACCACGCTGAGTGATTCCTGTCCACTGACCCTGGAGAGCTCGGTTACAGATTGCTCCTTTGGGATGGACTCTGTGGTACAACCTTTGCCATTCAGAATTTCCTGTCCCTGGAGATGTAAATCCCAGTGTGGCGGACTCAGTTTTGGTTGAAGGTGCCTGATGTGAGTGGAAGGAAAGATGGCAGTTGAGCTGAGTCTGGACTCCGGAGGGAGGGGTTTATCATCTCTCACAGGGAACCACTAACACTGGTTCCGCACTCCGAAAAAAGAGATGGCAGGGGGTTACTAAGCCTCCATCTCTTCTGGGTCTGCTCTGGAAGAAGTGACAGAGGCAGCATGAGGAGATTTTGCCAGTGCCTTGCAGCATGGCCACTCAGGTTACTGAGCTGCCATCTCTCCTTCTGTAGTGAGGTGACTTAAAAAACTCTTAAATTCCCTTAAGAAGTCTTTGGGACTTCTTAAGGGAATTTGCATAAACAAGATTTTTCTTTTACTGTTCATTGCAAAGAATCAGAACTTTAAAAATGTATTTATGCTTTGTTAGCTCACTCTGATTATGAAAATGCCTTTTACCAGCCATTTTATTTGTTATAGACTTTTGTCAGAATAACTGCTTGAAGGCCAGTTCAAGGCTACCTTCCAGTCCAGCAGAGACTTTTCCAACAGGTAGGAAGGACCTTTTTCTCTGTTACACATCATTTGACTATTTGTTTTTTTCCATTACCCTTTGCTCTTCAGCTGAGCTATTAGATGAGTGATATTTTCCAGGGTCGCCAACTCTTGCAATTTTATCACAAGTTTCACAATATGTAATGTTTTTTTAAAAAGCCTTAGCTCCTGGAGGCATACGATATGTTGAGAATCTCAGCTTTTATTTAAAAAACAAAATTCAAAGTCTTTGTGGATAAAAGCCTGAAAATGTGCACAGATTGTACCTTTATATGGTCTCAAGCCAGAAGGCACATAAAAAGAACTTAACGTTGACTTGAAAATCATGATATACAATAAATCTCATGATCTTTTGAGAACCCTTAGGTTTGGCAGTGCTGTATTTGCTAGCAAAAATGTAGGTATACTTTCTGAGTACATAGGTTGCACTCGAGTTGCAGTCCTAGTACTTATGGTTGTTGAGCAGCTCATGTTCTGCTCGATGACTTGAAAATGTTATGTTACTGTTCCATTTGTTTAGCTTCCCCCCCCACCTGTGGGGAAAATAAATAATCCATTGGGTAAAATTTTCACTATAATTCACTCTTTTTCCTATTTTCAGACAAATAGGGTAACCACATATATGCATAGGTAAATGACTTGCATGATACCTAAAGATGGTTTGGTGTCCTGAAGGTAGTGCTGTGCTCTGGTGAGTTAGACACTGGTCTGTGTTCAGGTTCTTGACCAAACCTGAACATGTTGTAAGCAAATGCAACTCCGTGAATTGTAATTGGTCCCAACTGATTAGAGCCTGATCCAAAGCTCATGGAAGTTAATGGAGAGATTCACATATGCTGAGCACTCTGTCTTGATCCAGCAAAACACATAAGTAAGTAATTTTAAGGGAATAATGTTAATGAATAACAGCTGCTTACCTCTTTCACTGAATCAGGCTGGAGTGCTCAGCGCCTTGCAGAACTGAGCCCTTACTTCTTAAGATCTGACTCAGAGCCTAGTAAAATAAATAGGAAGTTTCCAGTTGACATTAATAAATCCTGAATTGTGTTATAAATTGACCAAGAGGGCAGCATACTCAACCTCTGCAGAGAGAAGTGTTTCATACCAGTCAATATTAGCTCTTTAGCTGATTAATGGGGTGATATATCAGGAATTTTGGTTAATTTCTTTGAATAATTTGAAGAAAAAACCTAAAAAGAATCTAATATTTAAATAGAGAAATTGCTTATTTATTAGGGATATGTGATGTATTTGGTTTAAAATTTGATAATTTTTTTAGGGTTTATTGTGATTGAAGTATTTAATAGCTGCAAAGGAAGTGAATGGGTCAGTCGTACAAATTAATACTTATCTCAGCAATAGTATCCAGAGTATTTACAGTTTATCATATTCATGACTGACTCTAAGTTTATTGGTCTGCAGCTAAAGAATTTCCTTAATAATGCTTTGCCCTTCCGTAGTAGCCTTTAACCTAACCTTAAAGAGATTTTACAAGTTGTTACATTAGCTTTAATATTAACTGAGCCTGTCAATGTTACAAGTCACTTCTCTGAGGACTATTAACAGTGCACAGCAGTTTAGGACAATGTGTGAAGATACAGGTTTGGGGAAGGTATTACAATCACTTAGGTAAGGCTTAGCGAGAATACATTTTTCAATAGGTTGCTCTCTTCCCTTTGTGTTGGGAATGAAATGGTTCCTCAGTCCATTGTTAGAGGGCATTGTGTTTTATTGGTGCCCTACTTCTAAAGACATGTAAAATAAAGGTCTTGCTCATTTTGGCCTCTGAAAGATTCTGTATGAGTGAGAATAATAAGTAGGACTGGTGGGGAAAAAAAATCTGTCAAAACCTTTTTTGTTTAAAAAAAAAAAAAACTTTTTTCACAAAAAATGTCTGCTTTATATGGAAAATTTTGACATTTTGTTGAAAACTGAAAATGTCTGGGTTTCAGCAAAAAAATTTTGGTTGTGGATTTTTCAACAAAAAGTCAAACTCTTCCATGGGGGTGGAGTGGGATGTAGGAGGAAACATGACCAGCTCTAGTAATAATTGGTATCCTGGCTGAATTCTAACTTGGGCAGGGTGACTACCTACATTCTATCTACCCTAATTTCCTCCTCCCATCCACAGCTTCTTCTGAAAAAGTCAATTTTCATTTTTTTCAAACTTTTTTGTGATGTTGCCAGCTGTTATTAAATAGCAGCCATGTCTCACCTCAGATGTCAGCATGTGAGTGGTAGGTGAAGTGATTCCCTCTGTGATGGTTCTATAGTATATTGGTTTGTAAAGTGCTTTGGGGCCCATACATGTCAAAGTTCATTGTCATTCCTATTAAAATTGCTGCTCCTAGCAGTGGGAATTTGTTAAAGTGCAGAATATTATTCATTGTATACTGGTGAGTTTCACTATTTTTATTACAACCTTGTACTTTTATAGATTCAGAATTAGCAAATACCCGTGGATGTCATCTAATGGTGATATTCTATTGTATAGTTCTCTTGATCAGCAGAGTAGCCTTTTCTAGATAAATAAAATGTGGAAAAATGACTTCATCATGCCCTGAAGTGAAATATAATACAGTTGTACTGTCTCTTTCCATAAATAAAAAGATCAGTAGCATATATTCAGAAATGGAAGTGTACTTATACATATCAAAACTTCTTTGCCGCTGAGTGTCCTATGGGAAGGCACATGTGCAGCTCAGGGTGTCTGGAAAGTGCTCTAGTCAAAGTTTTCAGACTTGTGAACATAAAGTCTAGGCACCTAAATGAATATTTAGGCTGCCTAAATAATACAGCCATTTACTCCATTGAGAATTCTGGATGCTCACCACTTCTGAAAACCAAATTTATTTAAGTGCCTAAATATTCTATTCTATATGGATTTTTTTTACTGCCATTATAACCTAGTATCTTAGTGCCTTTTAGTAGTGTGTTAAATGATGTGACTAACATCTGTCATGTGTAGTTAATTTTCTCTCTCATACTTTCCTCAGGGAGAGAATTGTGGGTGAAGTGTTATGTTTTGGTAGGTTTTAGGGTTTTTTTTAAATATACATGCTGACCTGTATTTATTTCAGGGAAGGCAGGCCAAAAAAGTGCCCTTGCCCTTGGTCTGGAAGGTGGGGTGGTTTTTGATGGCCCTTTGTCCCTGTGAGAGTTCATTCCATGGCCTTGGGTCAGCCACCAAGGAATCTCTGTCTCCTGCACATCCTTGTAGTAGAAAGTTCCATTGTGCTTGAAAAGTGGAATTGTTGAGCACAGTCCTTATCTCTGAGCTTTAGATGATCTTTCAGGTGTGCTGGGCCTAGGCCATTGAGTGCCTTGAGGATAAAGACCAAGACTTTGAACTTGATGTGGTATGATAAATATGGATTTAGGTGTCTGACTTTACACACATTTGAGATTAAACTGTTGTTCTTCAGACACTGTGAAGAGCCACAGATGAATTAGTACAAAATAACTTACACCATTCTCCTCTTTGTGAGCTAGTATTTTGGGGAATCTGTGATTTTATTTTTCCTTGGGGAAAATGCTGAACTGTATTACTAACAAACAATGACCTGTGACTTTGCTTCTCAAGTTATAGTTTTATGGTAAGTATGAGTCAGGATGGGCAATTGTGTGTGTGTGTTATGGCAGGATATTTGTCTTGATTTGTGTATGAGTTGTATTTTGCTGCGAGATTTGTGTGGGTGGTCAATTAGGGGTGTGTGCCAAGTTTTGGAGCTAGGTGTGTTTGGGGTTGCTATGTGTTCTGGTTGTGTGTGTTGGTGAGTGGGTGGTTTTGAAGATCCGGCAAGGAATCCACTAGCTGTGCAGTCTCCCTCATACAATGAATGACATTGTTGCATGTAAATTAGATTTAGAGTAAGGGTGATGATTGGTTGACTTACCTCTGAAATCACAATGGTCTGGGACTCTTGGCATGGCATAGATACATACCTTATTGTAGCTGAAAGCCCCTGCTCTTGCATTGGTATAATTTAAATCAAAAAGTTAAGAATATTAAAATTGCATGAAAACATGAGGCAAATCCTAATGATGGTTGAATCTGTTTATATTGGTTATTTTTGGGGGGGCGGGAGGGGTGTTAAGAACTCTCCTTGGCAATACCTTGGTGATGTTTTCGCTTTCGCAACAGAAGTTTCAAGTCTGACAAGAAAAGAACCCTGTTTTTTCAAGATCAGTGTATTAATTATTATTATTAATTATTGTATTAATAAACACTTCACAGAAAATCTTCTTTATGCGACACCCACTCTTCCACTCCCTGTCCCCCCCATTCTCTGAAACAGGGTCATGTTCTTGATATTTCCAGACAGCTTTAGGAAAACTGACCAGAAGTTTTAACATATCTGAATATAACTTATATGACTCCTGCTGAAACAATTGGGTGACATGATGTTGTATCAGGTAAAAGGGAATTTCAGACTAGAATTTAGATGTTCTGTATTCTGCCCAGCCAGATGAATTTAGAGAAACCAGCTGACAATCTGCACCTGGGGGTGTTAGCTCTTTAAGATATTAACATCCACACAGACTTCAAAGTTTGCAGAGCCCTCTCCTCTGATTTATACAAAACTCAGATTTTTTCAAAGATTTCAAGACAGCTGTTCCTCTGAACTTCTCCACTGACATTCAGATAGTCAGATATTGTATTTCTGAAATCCCTTCTATGACACCAATGAAGAATTTGTTTCAAAGTATTTCTTGCTGTATTACTATGTCTACTAGGTAATGAAATTAAACAAAACACGCAGCAGCCCAGAATCCTGTGTATTGCCAGATCCGAATAAACATTTACCTCTGAAGTTTAAAGAGCTGGTCTAAACGTGAATCCCACAAATTTTGAGGGGTTTCCAAAATTTGGCAGAACTGCCTCTCCCATCCCAAAGAACTTGTCTGACTATAAACTAATATTCTTCTCAGATATCTCCCTGAAGCTGGTCATGGTAAAACGAAAGAGTGGACTTCCTGACCCCCGACTGCAGGGAGACCTGAGAGGACGACTCCGTCTTCTGGAGAATGACAGCAGGGAGGTCATGGCAGTTTTTAGTGTAAGTCAGCTTTGGTATATTTACAGAATAGTTTGGGGTGTTATCAATAACAGAGTCTACCAAAACATTTCAGTGTCATGGAACTAACTCTGAAACATGCATGGGTCTCTTCTCCCATTTGTGTGTGTGTGTAAATTCAAGGTGGTCAAAGCATGACTTATGACAAATGCAGTCCACAGACACTGTCTTTTTTGACTTGGAGGGTGACCAAAACTGCTCAGATCAAAATGGGATCCCTATGTGTCTGTGGGCCATATTTGGATACAGGAGATGATAGTGGCTTCAATCTGTTCCATTAATGTAAATTAAGGGACTGTTTTCCTTCACCTCATCTGGCACAGAGGAGCAAAAATGGGTGCGCCGAAGTTTTGAAATGTGAAGGTGGGAGCAACATGTGTCCCTCCTCACCTTCAAGGGTCCACAGGCTCTCACAAAAGGACCTTCTGTACTGGCTTATGCAGGACTAACGAGGAAACTATTCCTATTACATATGGTTTGCATAAGCAACCTGGCTTGATACCTGTACAGGGTTTAAGTGATGTGTAGGGCTTTGTGCCAACACTAGGAACCCAGATGAATTTCGCCCATTAGTTATATGGCATGAAGCTGTTACGTACTTAGGAACAGAAGGTATAATAATGGAGACAGTGGCACTCTGGGATAACCTTGGACATATTTACATCAGAAATTTACTACCAATGCTCAAAGGATCAGACAGATCACACTATTACAACATCTATTTGATGAAGTAAAATGAGAGAGAAAACATGCAGGTTTGCCATATATTCAGATGCCTATAAATCAAAAATCTACTAAGATGAATGAATATTGACATAGACAATAATGGCCAGACTTTCAAAAGGGCTCAGCTCCTGTTTAGGCACTCAGAGTAGCCAGGTATTAAAAAGAAGTCAGTACTCAGTAACTCAATTAAAGAAAAATGGTCTGTGCCACCAGTGCTGGCGTCAGCTTTTTTGCCGCCCTAGGCGGTGAAGCAGAACAGATGTGGAAGACCACAGGAGGAGCCGCTGCCGAAATGCCGCCAAGGATCCAAAGAGGAGACGAGGGGTTGCCGTCGAAATGCCATGGAAGAGGGGAGGAGCTGCTGCCAAAATGCTGCTGAGGATCTGAAGAGGAGACAAGGAGTTGCCGCTGAAATGCCTCTGAGGAGGGGGAGGAGCTGCCGCTGAAATGCCGCACTCAAAAACTGTGCCACCCTAGGCGACTGCCTAGGTTGCCTAGTGCTTGCACCGGCTCTGTATGCTGCATGGTAAGCACTTTAGAAATCTGGCTAATAATTCTCTTCATTAATGGACCTTATTAGAGTAATGCACTGGAGATAGTACCACAATAACATTATGTAATATAAAATACCAATTAAACCTTTAAATTAAAGTACAGAGTTTAACTTCCCAATGAAAAGCAAATGCAATTCAAGATAAAAATGAAATATTGGTACAGCTCTTGAGTTTCCTCATGCACACTTTTAATGCATTTAATGCAGGTATAAAATAATGTGCCTAGAATACACCCCACTTGTGAAATTGACAAAAAACTGGGAGAAAAACAGAAAGAGAGAGAGAGAAAAAAAAATTCTAACTATTGTGAGAAGTGTCTGACCAACTCATTTAATAAGATAATGTATGTGTAAGTTCCAAATGGCAGTTACTGTACAATTTATACAAATGTGACAGGGATCTGAAATGCCATCCAAATCACAAAACTGTGTGTACTCAAAATATTCAATTAAGAATGTTTAAAAGCAAGATCCTTTGTATCTTTGGCTCTGACTTGGATGCAGAAAACAATTCTGTAGGTGTGAAGTTTCTTGACTTAATGAAAGCAGCAGTTATGGTAGAATCTGTCTACAGAAAATAAGAAACATGAAAAGAGACACACTATAAATGATCAGAGAATTGATACACATCATCATATGGACACCTTTGTACCTTCTGAATTTCAGTGAAAATCAAGATTAGATTTGTCATGAACTCCTTCCTATCTTACCTCAAATACCAACTGACAACAAATGAACCCAAGGAGGAAGTGAAATAAGCCACGGTATTTGGGACATTGAAATGGAAAAGAATAGGATAAATTATTTATTAATGTGATTGTTACTATGTTACATTAAGTGTATAGCAGATGTCTGTAAAGAAAGGAATAAGACATTATGTTCTAGATTTAGAAAAAACAATAAATAATCACCATAGCAAAGGAACTAGAAATATTGGAGAACAAAGCAGAAGACATCTTAAACAAAATTGCTGAACTCTTTGCATGTAAAGCATAACTAGATAGTTTTAGCTGTTTCTGTTTTTGTAAATAAATGCAAGAAAAAAATCACTTTTCCAAGCAGTTTTGTTATTTTTGCCTTAAACTGAGTCTCTGCTTGTACTATCTAATTCTCATGCCCATTTGAAACCATTCTCTGTTACCAAAGTTGCCTAGATTACTTGCTCCTAAGCAAAAGAGGTGGGGTAAAGAAAAGAGGCATAAATATTGGATTTATCAGAGCTGGCTATTTGTGGTTTTAAATAACACATCAGTGGCATTGGGTTCATTTTTATTATTCTCTTGTAATAGTGGTTTGCATTACAGATGGGCTCCTCCTCAAACTCTGGATATGAATACCCCCAAGTATGGAGATGCTATAGATTTGGGTCCAAACATATATACGCAGTAGCATCAGTTTCAAAACTATTTGAATCATCATCATTTCGTGATAATGGAATCGTGGAATAATAACTATTTGATCTTCTGTGACTGTCTTTTGCATGGTTCATGTTTGCACTATCCATTTTAATATGGATTCCTCATCTCCCTCCCTAACTAGTCAAACACTGGAATCTTCATTGCTTAGCATTGAGTTAATAGTATCCATTTCTACATGTTGTCTCTTTCTTGTGCAAGATCTCTCATTACCAGTCTGCTGCTGTTATTTCCGCAGACTTTATAACCTGTGTTCTTGCTAGTTTGCTTTGATGCATGGTGTGGGGGTGGGGGAATCTTCTATGCAAAAATGACTAGATTTTAAGGCACTGGTACTGTTTAAGAGCAGATTTAGGGAAAGGACTGTCAGAAAAACAAGATTTATAATGCCCAGATTATTTATAAAATGATGAATTTGTTCTGATATTGAGTAATGCAGGATGCCTAGAGATTGTGATATTTTAGCCTTTGTTGGCAAATTATGAATACATTTTGGTTGCAAAAGACTGCAGTTTTGCTCTTGTATTAATATTTAATCAGGTGTAGAGACTGGAATTACATCTATGTGCAGATGAGAGGTACCATCTGGGAATATGAGGCTTTAGCTTTTTAAAGAGAAAGCGGTATTTTTTTGTAATCCATATATGTTGTATAAATAAAAAATAACATAAATTGTGTGTAAATTGATGGAAAATATTCCAAGATATTGAAATGAGTAAAATACTACTAGTAATATCTAGTTGTCATATAGCAATTTTCATTGGAAGACTTCAAAGTGCTTTTCAAAGGAGGTCAGTACTCCTTTTTTTTTTTTTTTTTATTAAGAAACAGTGGTTGAAATGTTATTTCACATAGGATGTGTTAAACATTGCTATGTGTGGCTGTTTCTTTACAGAATTATTAATCTTTGAATGACAGATGTGTAGGACTGGAAGGGACCTCAATAGGTCATCTAGTCCAGTCCCCTGCACTCAAGGCAGGACTAAGTAATAACTAGACCATTCCTGACAGGTGTTTATCTAACCTGTTCTTAAAAACCTCCAGAGACGGAGATTCCACAATCTCCCTAGGCAATTTGTTCCAGTGCTTAACCACCCTGACAGTTAGGAGGTTTTTCCTAATGTCCAACCTAAACCACACTCATAATTAATTACATCATTAAAAAACTTTATTTTTTCATAAAACTTACTGCAAATTTGTGACCAGACAAAGCCATAGGTTACTTTGAAGAGTAGGTGATGTACTGTGCTCTCCAAATTCTGACACATGTTCCATTAAAATCCTGCCTTACTAGAACATTAAGGATGAGCATGCAACAGATGGAAAGCAATATAGTAAACACAATCTTAATGCTCATTGTGTGTGCACTGTGATAAAGGGTCACTTCCTCAGCTGAGGCTCTAGCCCATAGTTTTAAAACATCTCACAGTTGAAAGGTAATCATGCTCTATAGTAAGACTGCTGTCTAGAAATTGCTGGGATACTGTATCTCCATTAGCTTCTGAGGGAGTCTCCTGCAGTGCTGTGTAGCCCTTACCTCTATAACTGCAGACATGGTTTATATACTGCTCCACACAGCTTGTGGGAAAGAGAGCTCAGCCTCGTTCATGCCTTGAACTGTTGTTGTATTGTTGTATTCATGGTGCACCTTCTATTGTGGGCTTTCATAGTAACATTAACTCTGCGGTTCTACAGAAAAGGATCTGGGGATTACAGTGGACAAGAAGCTGGATACGAGTCAGCAGTTTGCCCTTGTTGCCAGGAAGGCTAACGGCATATTGGGCTGTATTAATATGAGCACTGCCAGCAGATCAAGGGAAGTGATTATTCCCCTCTATTTGGCACTGGTGAGGTGGCCACACGTGGAGTATTGCATCCAGTTTTGGTCCCCCGCACTACAGAAGGGATATGGACAAATTGGAGAGACTCCAGCAGAGGAGACCAAAAATGATTAGGGGGCTGGGTCACATGACTTATGAGGAGAAACTGAGGGAACAGGGATTATTTAGTCTGCAGAAGAGAAGATTGAGGGGGGGATTTGATAGCAGCCTTCAACTACTTGAAGTGGGGGTTCTAAAGAGGATGGAGCTAGGCTGTTCTCAGTGGTGGCAGACGACAGAACAAGAAGGAATGGTCTCAAGTTGCAGTGCGGGGCAGTCAAGGTTGGATATTAGGAAACATTATGTCACTAGGAGGATGGTGAAGCATGAAATGGGTTACCTGGGGAGGTGGTGGAATCTCCATCCTGAGAAGTTTTTCAGGTCCGGCTTGAGAAAGTCTTAGCTGGGATGATTTAGTTGGGGATTGGTCCTGCTTTGAGTAGGGATTGGACTAGATGACCTCCTGAAGGCTCTTCTAACCCTAATATTCTATGATTCACTACCCTAAAAGGTGTAATATTATTATGAGTTAAGCTTTTAAATGTTCGCGCGTGCACACACGCGCACACACACAAAATTAGATTCTGGTTTTAGTTACACTGGTGTAAATTGGAGTAACTGTTCATTTCTGTAGGCAAAGGGAGCTTAGCTAAATTTTCTGCAAGAAAACAGCAAACTAAAACACTCTTATTCTGAATTTTACAGTAATGGAATTTTATAGTTGCCAATGTAGCTTTAGAGTATAAATGAGATGAGAAATCTGTCCACAGTATACATTTAGATGAATGTTTGAGCCAAACAGGTAGCTAAAGGCATTGGGTGAAATCTTGGCCCCAGTGAAGCCCATGGAAGTTTTGCCACTGATGTTAGTGGAGTGTGTATTTTTTCATCTATTCTATACATGCAATATGGATGAATAACTGACACTATGAAGAACCGTAGCTTTTTAATTTTCTGATTTTGTGTGTGTATTTTATATAAAACATTTTTCTTGCATTTAATTACTAATGTAGCTTAATATATCTATTATTACCTGTAAGATTATAATAATAAAATAATGTGTGTGTTTGTTTTGTTAGGAGCTGTCTGCCAGACTGTTGTCTATTTACAGTGACCAAGACCTAATAGTGGTGACATTTAAAACATTTGAAGAAATATGGAAGTTTTTAACCTACTATTCCCTTGGTAAAGCAATTTCATCCACAGGACTGTTCAATATTTTTGTTATGTTTTTATTGCAAATATAACTTTTTGATTAGCTGGAAACAATTGTTGAAAGGGATTAACAAGATAAAAACATTGGTTCTTAATGTATAATTTTGATTGTTTTAACACAATACTATCTATCTGAGATACCTATAGCCCCTTCCCCTCCCCCGAATACCATCTGAGCACCTCAGTCTTTTATATCTTCACAACACGTTTGAGGTGGGGAAGTAGAATTATCCTCAATTTGCAGATGAGGCACAGAAAAATGAAATGACTTACCCAAGGTATCTGTGGCAGAATCAGGAATTAAACTATGGTATCCCATATCCCAAAGTAAAACCCTAACCACTTGACCAAGCCTCCATCTTCCTAATATGGCCTTTCCCAAGGAGAATTAATTATCCTATTAACTTTGACATCTTAAAGAAAAAATAAAACTCATTCTTATCACATAGATAGTATGATTCTAGTTCACGTGCATGCATAATTATTCAGCTAGCTTCCGAAGTGGACATTCTAATATAGGGCTTGCATGTTCTAAACTCAATTACAATTTAATGAACTCTGTAAAATGGTATCACCTCTATGTCCTGTTGCATTCAGTGAGAGTTTTAAGATGTAAGGCGTACAAGATTCAGAATATAGAAATGATTAGCTCTTTGTGCTTGCCAGATTAATCTCTGACAACACAATGGAAAGTTTTATATAGGAAGAAAAGGGCAATGTTTTAGACATGTCCACGTCTTTTTTCATTGCCTACATTTTTGGGTGCTTAACATCAGTAACTTAGAACCAGACTTTTAAGAGCTGTTGACCACCACCAATTCCAGCTGAAAGGTGTTTGGCACCTCTGGAATCAGGCTCTAGATATCTCAAATTTTAACCCATGATAATCTGGGCCTTAGGCCTGATTCTGAGAGCTGCTGAACACAGGCAGTTTCCATTGACTTTAACTGGAATTCTGGGAGCTCAGCACCTCTTAGGTGTCTTAAATTGAGCAGCCAATATTGGAAGACAATTTTGACCGTTTGGGACTAAGTAAGTGGTGATAGAATCCTGCAGGGAAGTATGTCAGGGATAGAAAATCCCATGATCTAGAGAACTTTATTTGTAGACATAGTTTTGCTCAGTTTATTCATAATCCCGATACCAATGTATTTGCTCTTGAGTCTTGAATTATGCACAGGTAGGGATGAAAAATGTTAGGAAGAAAAAGGAGACTGATGACAGAATGTGTTGCAGTGGTAGTAAAAGTTTAGTGTGGTGAAGAAAGACCAGAGGAGTAGGCACTGCTGGCTAATGGGCTGGCAACACCCTTGTGAACAGCACGTAGCATGAGGCACTAAGCAAAATGTTCTTTGATTAGAACTCTGACATTTCTCCCATCCATATTTGGACTTCCTAGCTTTTTTCTTAAATGCATCCCTGACCTATTTGTTGCTGTTTGCAAATTGTTATTGTTGCCAGTAGAAATAATGAAAATCTGAAAATTCACTGCTACTCCTACTGGGCCAGATACTCCGATGAATAAATCATCCTCAATCTATTCATGTCTCTTATATGTATATCCTTAAGTCTGTCATAGATTCCTTTGGATGTCAGTTAGAGTTGTGCATATGGATTTTGCCAACACTGCAATCCAGCAGAAGTTGGACATTGTATTTTAAGCAATAATTTGGATTGCCTGACTGCTAACGATCATTTATTGCCTTTTGGAGAAGTCTGTGTGTTAAAAATTAAGATGGCCTCTTTAATTAAATTTACTAGGTTTTATAAATCACTGCATGGAGAATTTGTTGCTAGATCAGTCCTTCTGGCTCTGTTCCCAAGAAGAGAATGAGGACAAAGAAGAAGAAGCTGGAATTGAAGTCTGTATAAATGAAGAGTCTCTAAATTTGATGTACAGAGGTCTCTTAATACAGGAAGGTAAGGAAGATTGTATTTGTAAAAGGATAACTATATACAAACAAGTATAGTCCCCATTGCCTCTTAAATATTTTCTTTTTGAAAATGTAAGAGTGAAAAGTTGGGGTTTAATACATCTCTAGTGAAATCAGTGGAAGCCTTTATACTAATTTCATTGGGCTTGAATCAGACACTAACTGTGCCAGAACGTACACAGAAAGAGAGCTGGAACAAAAAACATAATATTGTACAAAGTTAGAGGAATCTTGAATCTTTTTAGAAGTATTGGTGGTAAATAGCATAAATAGTGGTGGAACATTTTTTAAAACATATTTTTTCTTCTGCGAGTCCAGTAAATAAACATACGTAGGAATGTTAAAAACCTCCTGACTTTAAAAATATACCGTGACCCAGATTCTGCAACCCTTGTTCACACGAATACTATCATTGACACCAATGAGTTAGCAAGGATTGCCAAATCTGGCCCTAGGGCACTATATCACCCAATGTGTCTTAAATCCTTTGATATCTTCTAATGTTACAATTTAAAAGAGTTCTACAGTTAATAATAGTAGTTTACTCTGCTCCATGTTTTGCACTTATAAATTTAATTCTAGTTTGCATTAAATTCACTCTGGCTAATAAACACTTAGAATTTAAAAATACCGGTTACAATTGTGATTAAAACAGTCTTTTGAATTAATATCAATTAAAATGGTCATCCTGGATGATTGTGTTAAAAGCCACTTGTGACATTAAAACATTCAATCTCTGTAAAATATGAAGTATATTTCTTTCTTTTTAAGGCACTTTCTTTGTTTTGTGTCCCGATAACCTTATAAGAGAGACAACGGCTACAGACACAGAAGTGAAAGTTTATCAAGAGAACAGTAGAGTTACTGAAGACGTCTCTGGTGAATCATTGGGTGATGACCTGACCTTATTGTCTAAAGCTGCTCCAGAAACTTTGATCCCTTTTCATCAGTAGGCACCTGACTTCAATTTCTTATTTCATATGTATAAGAATATCTGTATTTATATACAGAACACTTTAAAAGAACAGTATTTTGTGCGAGTGCTGGTGCCATGGTGCAGTATTAAGGGAGATGGTTTACTATCTTTTGTGTTACAAATTAATCCAGCGCCTCTTCTTCCCGACTCCGGTGGCTATCACTTGGATGTTTAAAGATGCAATAGAAATGACAAAGGTTTTGAAAAGCTCTGTACTGGTGTCAAAGTGATGAGCATTTTTCACTTTCAATGCCAAAATATGGGGAAAAGTAGTTTTCACTTACATCATCTTAGTGGGGAAGGATTGCTGGCCTCTTACATCACTCCAGTGTCTTTGGCAGGCAGCAATCTCCTTTTTGCAGTTTCTTTGTGGATCAGCCCAGAGTCACTAATCTTTAAATCCAGGTAAATTGGGATCAGCATCGGTGTTCAATTTGTGCCAATGCTGAGTTGCAGCACCTCTAGGCTTGGCAATTAATAGCCCTGGAACCTCTGGGCTCTCTGCATCAGTTATGAATGTAAAAAAATCGCTTGAGCCTTGGCACCTCTTTGATTACAAATTAAGCACTGACTAGAACTCTAATGGTGCTGCTGGCCCATAGAAATCTGAGGCTGAAGCAGAGCCATAAATTGGTGTCAGGGGTTATTAAGAAATCCCAGGAAATATATCTGACTCCTAGAAGAAAAACAGAAATGCTGTGTTTGTTTTTATGACTAGTTGAAGGAGCACACCTAAAATACAGCTGCTTTTTCTAGAAAAACAAGTCAAAGGAAATCAAAATGGCTTCTGCTGACCCTCCAGAATGACTGGGTTAGCTGAACCAATCAGCAAAGCAAACCAAATACTATTTGATTTCATTCATGTAATCCATCCCAGCTGATACTCACAATATGAAATGTATTTGTAAAAGATACTTGAAACTTTCACAGATAATTGAGCCTATCTTTCACTTTGACAAAAAAGGCTTATTATTGTTGTTACTAATTTGCCATAGACTAGACCGCATTGTGCTAGGCACTGTACAAACACAGAACAAAACAGTCCCTGTCCCAAAGAGCTAAAGAGTTTTACATGAACCACAGCATTTTTACTAAAGCTCTGCAAACTTTAAAACAAGGAAATACATAAAGTGTTAAATGTCTTATCACTGCTCTATTATATGACTAAATCCAGTTATTGCTGCTTTGTTAACTTGCCACATTGAATAATTTAATTCTGTGGTCATGGATATATTTTTGAGGTAGAGCTGACAAACAAGTATGCATCAAAACAAAATTTCAACCAAGAATTAGGAAAAAAACGTGAAAATGTTTGATTTTCTTTTTCTCCCTCCCCAGCTCCACTTTCTTCTTCCAGCTGGCTGTACCTGTAATGGGTGTTCAACAATTACATCGTTTGCATATCAAGAAATTGACAGAATATCATTCCATTATATTTTCAGTTTCCAGATTCTATGGTGCTCATTTACCACACAGCTAAATGTCATATATGTATTCAAAGTCGATAGGCAGAAACACTGAAATGAATAAAAGTTTGAAGAAACAGGAGTTTAGAATATCCCTGCCACCATAAAAACCTTCTAGGGAGGTGTTTCAGATACCTATTCCAGTGTCCTTTTTTCCTTCCTCTAGATGGTTTCTTAAAGTGTACTCTGATCCTGTCAATTTTGCTAGCAAAATGGAGTCTAAATGCAGGAAGCAGATAGGTAAGAAACTCCATCTAAACTTTTGCATCTGATTTTGTAGATATTTAAACAGCATTATGTAAATTCTCAGAGCTAGATTTTACAGGGTTTGGTATTGTTCACACCTTCTCATTTAGCTGTACTAGAATAGCAAAATTTCCATAGCAATTATGGTGCTATAATATAGGAAGGCTGACATAAATCTCTGCTTACAACTATATTTAAGCATGGCATATCTACTGAGCGTCTTCCATCCAGAAGTGCTTTACAGGCAATAGCCATGTGTCTAATTAATGTCTAGCAATGATATCTAGCATGTGTCTAAACTCTGAGGGCCTACTGTCTTGACTTTTCAATTTTATTTTATTGTTTTTCTCATAAACATTCATACTTCAAGGCACATATATCAAGTAGATCTATAATATAATCCAGTAATACATTAATAAACTATTCTATTGATCTGACATTTAAAGTTTGTAAAGAAAAGAAGGAAAATTGGAAATTGAAAGCATTTATATATAATGAACACATGAGCACACATACACAAACACCGGCTCACACACATTTTTGTCTGAAGTGACAAAGAGTCCTGTGGCACCTTAAAGACTAACTAAAGTATTGAAGTATAAGCTTTCGTGGGCTAATACCCACTTCATCGGATGCATGCCTTTTTTGTCTGAAATAGCCACAGCAGTCCATGTAGCATAGATCAGTTATTTTCTAACTATGGTTTATTTTGTTTTCCATTTTTTGATTTATCCCAATAATTACATTTCTAGACTAACATAAAGTCATAGATCTATTTAACAGGCATGCCATTCATGGATTAACATTTATTTACGATGGGACAAATCCTGCTGCCCTTAGGCAAAGTTTCAGTGTCACCAAAAGCTTTGGCAAGAAACTAGAAATCAATACTAGACGGATTTTATAGTAGGTAATATCTGAGAATAATAAGAGCACTAATATTTACTGGACTGATTGGAAGAAAGCAGAAAAGACTCAATTTTAATTTTTGTTTTTAAAATCTTAAAAAAATGTCAATCGTCTCACAAGCTTTTCAAAAAATGGAGGAAAGTGGGGACTGAATTTTTTGACATCTTTCTAGCTTTTATAAAAATTTGAAATTTTCTATTTTTTGATCTATTGGTTACCACCAGGGCCAGTTAGCATCCCTCAGACATGTTGTCAGGTCAGTGTCCGAACCAATCACTGTTCCAACCCAAGCAGGAATAAAGGTGATGGGGAGCTTAACCACATTTTCCCCAAGAAAACAGCAATCCAAAACACTGCCCTGCTGCATTTAACTCTAAATAATACATATTTATGATGTTAGATGCATCGATTTAACATTGGGTATTGCCTATGTGGGGATATTTAGATTGCAAATTGCACTTGTGCCCCCACTATTGTTTGGACCATACCGGCTTTTGCTTCTACAGGGTTTACTATAATCCCTTTGGAGGATTTTCTTTCTATCAAACTCAAAGCAGGTATTGCAAAATCTATTCATCTCTTGTTTTCTAGTTGGTTACAAAAGTAGGTAAACAACCATTATGTTCACCTTTAAAGCAGGTGGAATTTTGAATACATTTAAAATACTGTTTTACATGAGTTAAAAGACTGTGAGAGAGGTTTTATGCCTTTATACACTACTGTAGTGCTCTAGAAAGCAATTGCTTGCTTTAAAGCATCAAAAAGTAGTAAGTCTCTCCTCACCATAAATGTAATTCACAACAATGCCAGGACTGTCTTTGGCCATAATATTCTCCTTCATCCCTCCCTGAATCACCATGATATTAAATGCTTATGTAATCATATTTTCAAATGAATGCATCTCAAACACCTTATTATGCAGCTATGGGATCTTCTGAAGCAGTGATTAGTTATGCAAGTGCTGTGCCTGAAGAGATTAGCTTCCAGAGTGGAGACAAGATTGAAATCATTGGCTACTTCATAGAATGTCTGGAGTGGTTTGTTGGAAGGCATATGTTGTCAGGTCAAATTGGTTTTGTAAAGACCAGCCACGTTAAACCTTACACCCCTGGAACTGAGTAAGTACTCTGTGCATAATATTTTAACAAATGAATTTAAAAAATATTTTACTATTCCCCTTTAAAGTCTTTTAATATATCTTTTGTTTGTAAAACTCTTAGATCTCTTTATGGAGAGAATTTCCATTGTGTGACACACACATACAAACAAAGAAAATGGCAGCATAAGCTGCTTCTCTTCCATTAGTAACCCAGATCCACATGTGAGCAGTTCATGTTCTCCCAGAAGGCACATCATACCCACTTGGTTCAGTCTATTTTTTTTTCTTGCCTCAGGTCTTTCAGTGACCTCCAGTGGTCCATGTTAGACAGAGGCATCCAAGCCTCAACCAGGGATCACACTGGTAACCTGCCAGTGGCCTGAGGGTAACTCCTAACTTTCCTAGGATAGATTGTAAACACTTCTATTCTGAGGTGCAGTCAGTGGGCACTGCAGGCTGTATCATCATGAACTGAGTGAAGCTCATTGATTCAAACATATGGAGGGTTTGCACATGGAAACAGTAGGCTTATAAAACTTGCAGGTGCAACTTTTGAGGCCCATTTGAAAATATGGCCCTTAAACATTACTGGAAAAGCAATATTGTGATACATGCAATCTTAGCACAATGAATGACTGTTGTAATAAAATGCTACTGCGATACAGGAATATTGATAAAACTTCCTTTGATGTGCTTGAAAAGGGATTACCAGCATGCACAATTGGCATTATCAGTACACATTTGCATGCACAGTTACCATTATCAATTTTGTGCACACAACAATTGATTCTATGATTTGTCATTTTCTGAAACAAGCACAAATTATAATAAACTCGTGCATTGTTTGTTAGCAGGGTTTAAACCTGGGATCTTCAGCTCTGCAGCTCAGACTTATGGCACTTGAACTAAAAGAGTTAGTCATATAGCTGGTAGCAGTAGTTGCCTGATGGTGGGCAAGCTAATACAGGGGGACACAGTGCATGTTATGTCAGTGTGCTACAGAAGCCAAATATACTAATAATACAAAGGAATAAGATATAAGAAATGTGATAATAGCTGTTATTCAAACTTACTGTTCCCTTTTGTAGACAAGAAAATGTGGATTTTCTTGATGAGGAAGAGAAATCTTTTTTCGCAAAAGAAAGAAATGTTGTGGAAGAGGATGTGGTGCATTTATTGAAGCAGACATCAAATACAGACATTTGCACTGTATATAGAGTAGGTAAGGATAGGTTCTATTCTTTGAGGGATGGATTCTCTCCTCAGGATGCATGCATCGTTCCCTCCTCAGTTATTTTTATTGATTCTTTCTGTATCTCAGTGAGCTGTTTTCCCCATTTATTGACAGGTGCATGTATATCATAGAAATTGCATGTGGAAAGTCCTTTTAGATCTTCTACACAAGTCTCCTGCTGACGTAAGACTACTGCTGCAGGGTATTCACCCATTCCTTTTTGTCCACTTTTGAGTGATTCAAACAAAGTGGCTCTAACATGCCTCCAAGAAACTATTTCACAGTTAAAAAGATCTTGCAATTTTAAAATGTTACCGGGTGCTGCGTTATAAAAGATGCAGTGCACACAGCCACGCACTATAATGTGGTGTTCTCCATTAAGGTTGAATACTAATACAAACACACACCTTTATGCTTCAAAATGTAGAAAAATAGCTATAATATGTCAGTTCAAAGAAATAACATTTTCTTTCTCATAGCAGTGGCATGTAAAGTCATTATCATTAGAAAAGCCCTCTCACTTTTCCATAACAGATCGAAACAATAGGGGTCTGTTCTCCTTCCGCTTTGCTAGGAACAAAAATTGTTGGCCATGCTGACAAGATGGGGCACTCTATCCTAGGCAGCAGTGACTTTGAAAAAAGATTTAGAGGTGGTGGTGGATAATCAGCTGAACATGAGCTCCCCAGTGTGATGCAGTGGCCAAAAGGCCTAATGAAATCCTTACATACATAAATAGGGGAATCTCAGGTAGGAGTAGAGAGGTTATTTTACCTCTGCATTTGTCACTGGTGGAATTCTGTGTCCAGTTCTGAAAGGAGGTTGATAAATTGGACAGGCTTCAGAGAAGAGCTAAGAGAACACGTCTTATAGTGTGTTGCAGAATGGCGAAGCTTGTTGCATCCAAATCCAGTGGTATTATCCAGTGGTGGGAGTCTATGGAGCTGGTGGTAGGGGAACCCAGGCCCTCCCACCTGCTCCACTGGGCTCTGTGCCTGGCAGGTCGAATATACAGCCTGGGGGTCGACACTACCAAGTCTGCTCCCTGGCTCACTTCGTATCTCAGCATCTGTCCTTCCAGAGACAAAACAGGGCCTGGAGAGGAGGGAGAAGTTTTCTCTGACAGTGATCCAGGGGATCTTCTTCAATGGTGGCCTGCCATTCCTGGTCTCCATGAAGCCTTCAGCAGTGGGGCCTGGTTTCAGTAGTGCGGAGCTCCTGAGGCCTCTCTGGAGGAGCTAATGGCATAGGATTGCTCCCTTACTTTGTCCACCTTGGCTGAGCTTTGCCTCCACTGTGAGCATGCCCAGCAGGTGTGGCTGGGTAGGACCTTCTGGGCCCAAAGCTGCTCATTAACACTTGGTTCCACAGCGTGGGGCTTATACACCCCATCACATAGTGATAAACTCAAGATGCTCAATATATTTAGCTTAACAAAGATATTTGAGGTGTGACTTGATTAGTCTATAAGTACCTAAATGCATGGGCACTGATTCTTTGGGCACTCTAACCCTGGAGCACCCATGGGGAAAAAAATAGGTGCACAGTACCCACCTGTAACAGCTGTTTTTTGGTGCCCCCGATTAGCTGATTGGAGGTGCTGCCAAACAGCTGTTTGGTGGCTTAGCTAGAAAGGGGCTTGGGGAAGGGCAGAGAGCAGCAAGCAGTGGGTGAGGGCCTCAGGGAGGGAGTGGAGGAGGGCAGGAAGAGGCAGAGCCAGGGTGGGGCCTTGGAGGAGGGTAGAGTGAGGGTCAGGCCATGCGGGAGGAGGAAGATCAGAGGTTGGAAGAGGTAGAGTGAGGGCAGGTCTTCGGGGGAGGAGGTGGAGCTTCTGGGTGGGGGTGGAGCACCCCCAGAAAAAAAAATCCTCAGCACCTAGGTCTAGATAGGGAACAAATATTTAATAAAGGGCTCTTCAGTCTAGTAGAATAGGGGATAACATGAGGTTGAAGCTAGATAAATTCAGACTGGAAATATGGCATAAATCTTTAATGCTAAGAGTGCTTAACCACTGGAACAACTTACCAAGGGTCGTGCTGGATTCTCCATCGCTGGCAATTTTAAAATCAAGATTGGATGTATTTCTAAATGATAGACTTTCTGAATTTTTCTTGGAGAAGTCTTTTGGCTTGTGCTAAACACGAGGTCAGACTAGATCAGAGGTGGGCAAACTATGGCCCGTGGGCCACCTCTGGCCCGCATGACCCTCCTGCCCAGCTCCTGGTCTCCGGCGCCTCCTCAGCTGTTCCCCTTTCCCCGCAGTCTCAGCTCACTGTGCAGCCGACAATGTGCCGACCGGCGTTCCAGGCAGAGTGGTAAGGGGACAGGGAGTGGGGGGGTTGAACAGAGGGCAGGAGAGTTTGGGAGGGTGGTCATGGGCAGGGGTGTGGATAGGGGTCGGGACAGTCAAAGGGTAGGAAACAAGAGGGTTCGATGAGGGCAGGAGTCCTGGGGGGTGGTCAGGAAGGCGAGGGGGCATTGGATGGTCCGGCAAGGGGCAGTCAGCAGCAGGGGGTCTAGAGCAGTCAGGAAACAGATAGTGCTGGATGGGACAGGAGTTCCAGGGAGACCATCGGGGGTGAGAAGCAGGGCAGGGATTGGATGGGGGCAGGGGCTAGGCCACAGCCTCCCCTAACCGGCCCTCCATACAATTTTGGAAACCCAGTGTGGCTCTCAGGCCAGAATGTTTGCCCGCCCTTGGACTAGATGATCACAATAGTCCATTCTGGCCTTGCAATCTGTCTCTTAAATCAATGGCACAGCTCTCAGTGACTTTTGTGGAAATAGGATTAGGCTCCCATTCTCGAAGAACAGCTCCTTATAGTGTTCTTGGAATTGTCCCTTGCTGTGTTTGTCAAGCACAGCACTTGTCTAAAGAAAAATATCTCTCCTTGACTTTTACTGGGAGTACCATTTATTGAACATGACAGGATTTGCATGACATGATAAGCATCTGAAAATAATATCCTATTTAATCTATGGCTCAGGTCCTCAGCTAATATAAATCAACGTAACCCCACTGAGGATTGTGGAGCTACGTCAGTCTACACTAGCTGAGGATCTGACACTGTTATTACAGAGTCCATGACCATGGTATATAATTCTGCCCCCCACCGCAAAATAATATGGCATTTATGCACAAAAGAATCATAAGGGATATACAACAAAGCAAGTACTGCAAATACCAGTATAAAACCATTCATTAACTCAACATGTCATTCTAAATGCTTTCTAAAGCAAAAGTTTCAAACATGCTTTAACATGACTTAGCTCCACGAGTCTATATTTTAGACTTTCTGCCATTTTCTTCACACTCTTAGCAGCTTTGCCTTGCATTTAGCATGTGAAGGACAGTCAACTTGTTCTTTATAATGAGAGTAACTGAATCTAATCAGAAACATCAATAGAAGAATATGCAATCAAACAAATTATCCTACAGCAATTGACATCAGCCAGAACTTGTTAAGGAACGAAATACCATTACCTGTTATGAAGGTTGTTTTC
This sequence comes from Dermatemys mawii, assembly GCA_007922305.1. NCBI lineage: Eukaryota > Metazoa > Chordata > Testudines > Dermatemydidae > Dermatemys > Dermatemys mawii. Next base: position 16,786,397 of record ML677326.1, on the reverse strand, counting down.
AATTGATTAGAAATCCTTTCTGGAAGATTTGATGGTCTGTTCTGTATAATATGACCATTCTTAGCTCTTCTTTAGATGTCTTGTGAAACATATATAGCATTTAAATCTGGATCATGAATATGGCAATTAGAAAATCTGTGTTATAATGTGTCAATACTATAACATCTTGTTTTTTGTGTTATGCTGCATTCTAGGGGAAAGCTTTATATTTTTGCACTGTCCAGCAATCGATATCAAAAATATATTCTAATATTACCAATAGATTAGTATAAATATTGTGTAATGCAACAGTCGCCAGCTATAACCCCAGGTCAGTTTTACATTTATAGCTGTACACTGCCATATGTTCAGTTAGAGATACAATTACTCTTAAATATTACATGTTGTACAATGAACATACAAAGAATATGAATGATTTTTAATAGTGTAGAAGAACTGAATCATAAGCATAAGAATAGCTCACCAGTGAACTAAGCTTTTTGTTAATTTTTACAAGTTTATATAGATGATCCATTCTTTTTAATGTCCATAACACACCTGAAACACTGTAAGTAGAAAGGATTAAATAGTCCAGCTGGAGAAAATACAGGGTATAATTACTGGTGCTATTTTCATTTTCTTTCAGACAGATTAGAAGAATTAGAATTTCAAAACCCTCAAGAAAAAGGTAAAATGTATTTTACCCTGTATAATATTTTATATTATTTTTGATCATTTCAGGTCTTTGCTTCTGGTCTTATTGTGGAAAAAAATTAACAGGATTTCACATTTTAAAATTATTTCTGTTTGTTATGATTTTTCCCCCTCCTCTGTGTCTGTCTGTAGAAAGGTTTGAGGATCCCTATTGTTATATGCTCCTTTTCAGACCTTCCTTTTCCCTTGCTATGCAGTCCTGCTGTGAATTTCTCTGGCTGGGAAGGCAGAATGTGTTGTGTGACACTCATGAAGTGTTCAGAATCTGCTACAAACACTTTCATGCTCTTAGGGTGTGATCATCTCATGAGCATTTTTCCTGAAGATGTTTTGTTGGTGGAATGTGGTGTCATTTAATATTATTATTTGTATTGCTGTCGTATCTGGGTCCTACGTCTTGGATCAGGGTTCAGTTGTGCCAAGCACTGAATACACACACAACAATGAGATGGTCCCTGCTCTGACAAGCTTACATTCTAAATACAAAATGAGAAGCCTGCCGGATAGTTTTGGGGATGGAGTTCTGTGGGAGTTCACAGAACTTTCTAAATGTGCAGCCCCCATAAACTCTTACTGATACTCAATTGTTCTTTTCTTAGCTGGCACAGTCTATGGGCAATTCCTCTTCCCTGTGCTAACCCAACTACCTGGGCTGAGAACTGGTGAGATCTGCAAAATTTGGGGAAAGCAGCCTTCAGAGAATTGGGAAAGGAGAGGGATATGGATAACTTCTTCTGTTCCCTAATAAATGTATTAAGGCATTCAGATGTCATCATGGTGGCAACAGTAGGAGAAGGAACAGTCATCAGTTGGTGTAAATTGGTGTAGCTCCATTAAAGTCAATTTACAGCAGCTGAGGATTTGGCCCATAGACTGGGAGAGGAATCGTTCCCCTAGGTTGGAGGTCATGATGACAGTAATAGGCTTCTGTGGCCCTAGAGCACCTACCAGGAGGGGAGATGTGTGACAGAAGGATTTACTATAGCCCCTTTCCATCTCTTCTGTGTGCATTGTTCAGGGGAGTTCTTGCAAAGCTGTGCTCTCCTCTGATCAGGGGACTTGCATATCCCGTGTGGCCTATCAAATCCTGCACATCGCTCCCCTCCTTCATCCCCCAAACCATGCTGGTTCCCTTGCTGGAGGGTGGAAGGAAGCAGGAGTTGCTTCTTATTTGCGATTTCACCAAACACAGCACAGATCTGACTCATTTTTCATTAACTGAAAAAGGCTCATCACTGAAACTATAGGCCTGTTACATCTTTAATCTTCCCAGCATACTCCTATGCTCAGAGAAACAAAGAGAACACAATATCATTACAGTTATTAGGATGGCTTTTTACAACTAGGGTTGATTGGAAAATTTCTATTAATATTTTTAGTTGAAAAACTGGGTTTTCAACTAAATGAAAATTGTTGTAGAGAGTGTTTTGTTTTCTTGAACATTATATATGTTTGTCAGAAAACAAACAAACAAAAAGCCCAAACTGATTTCAGTTTATTTTATGTTGAGAGAGAGTTTTTGGCAGTTTTTGCCTGAAATGTATTTCAATTTGTGGCAGTTTTCAGCAACCAAAACTAGGATGGAAGGGGGAGTTTTGGTTGGTTGGTTTGTTTGTTTGTTTGTTTTTAAAAAATGTCAAAATTTTCAATGGAGGAAAAACACCCATTTCCCCACTAGCTGTATTTATAACCCTAATGCAAGTATTCTGTTTCATTGACGAGTATAAACATTTAAAGTCTTCCCAAAGGAAAATGAAAGCTGTTTGTGTTTTCTTTATACCATTGTCTGTTGATTAATTTTGCTTGACTTTCCTGCCCCATACATCTGTCTATATTCATGTATTTAGTTGGATCGCTAACTTGCTTTTGAATTGCAGAAATGCCACATCCCTCACCTAATACCGACTCCAATAGAATACAGGAAATGGTAAAAGAATCCCTTATGAAATGTAAAGATTTCCAGCTCCAGTTGAAAGGGACATCTAGTCAAGGAAATGATTTTCTTAGCTCTTCAAATCAGCAGACCTGTGCCTTGGCTGAAGAGCCATGTTTCAACATACAACAAGATGAAGAAGATCAAGGGTCTGGGGTCTTTCAGTCATTATTGTTGTTCTTAAACAGTAAAGAATATGAGGTGCATTTCAAAAACTTGTATGACTTCTCCTTCCCATTTCTTAACACCACGTTTCATGGCTACACTAGTGAAGAAGAACTGGTTGACTATTTTGGACTGGCAAGGGAAGCAGCAAAGAAAGCAAATCTGCCTTGGGCCCTAACAAGACTCTGCTTTCTCTTGGGTAGACTGAGTGTTAGAAAGCTCAAATTTTCCCAAGCTCGCGTTTATTTTGAAGAAGCCTTAGGAGCTATAAGAGGAGGTTTTAGTGACCTGTATCTTGTAGTTGCTCTTTATACAAATCTAACAGTCATCTACTTGAAACAGAAGAACAAAGAAAAATGTGCTCATATTTTTGACAAGGTTACTTCCCTGCTCATGGGAATTCCTAACTATATCTGTAGCACTGACATGGAGACAGACATACTAAGGTACGCTTTAAAGAGGACAGTACTGAGTCAGAGCAAGCATGCAGAAGCCAGAGCATGCTTTCTATTGGCAAAACATTACACAAGACGTAACCAATATGACGAGGCACTACCATTCCTAGAAAGGCTGCAGCTTTTGAATAATGACTTGGGTTTACAGAAGAGCTCGCTGTCAGCCGACTGCTATTTTAAACTAGGTGAGTCCTACAATCAAAAATGCTTGCCACACATTGTGCTAAGTTGCATAAAGGTTGCTTCTTCCCAGGGATCATATACTCTAATGGACTCTTTGAGAAGCATTGATTTAGTCACCAAAAATGCTCCCAAACTCCATAGGCTGAGGAAAGCTGGGCAAATGCTCCCATCCCAAATTGCACCTTATCTCAGACAGGCACTTTCCTCAGCATTTACCAATGAGCAGCAAAAACTATGCAGCACAATTTATCTTAGCTTATCGGAACTGTACAGTCACCACAGACGGTATGGAGAAGCCATTGTTTATATGGAGAAAGTACTGGACTTCAATACTTCTGTCCATGCTGAAGAAACTATTAACCATTTAGTTTTACTTGCTTGGTTATATATGCTTCACAGGCAAAATACTGTAGCTTTGGCCATCTTAAATACCATTGTAGACTCTTCATTGAGTAGTCCTCAGCAGTTAGGTGTTATTTATAATATGACTGCCATTGCTTTGAAACGAACCAACAACATAAATCAAGCTGCTGTGAGTTACTATAAAGCTCTGCACATTTCAGAAGAGGGTGATATGGTACACAACCATGCCATAGTTCTGGCTAATTTTGGAACTCTCTGCCTGCATTTAACAGCCAATTGTTTGGCAGAGCACTACTATGTCAAAGCAGTAAAGCTATTCTCTGGACTTCCAAGTTTGGATTGTGGTCACAGTTTTTCTCAAGTCCTCCTCCAACTGGGATACTATTATGCTAATGGAACTCGTAAGAAAAGAGGACAATTTTATTATGAATGGGCATTGTTAGTGGCAATGGAAACAAATCATTTGGAAAGTAAGTACATTTGTTTTTCAAATACATTTTATGGGACCCTGGGAGTTTGAGAATGTTTGCTATCTATATACATTCCAGCTCCTCCTTAAGCAATATTTTTTATTTTAAGTTGATGTGACAGTTCTATGAGTGACTCAAAACCCAGGAATCCCATTTACACTGAAAGCATGCATGTGAGAGAGGAGAGGAAAGAGGGAGGATGGTCCAGTTATTAGGCATTAGGCTGATTCAGAAGATATGATTTCAGTTCCCTGTCCTGTCACAGACTTCCTATGTGACCTTGGAGAAGTCATTTAACCTCTCTGTGTCCCAATTTGCCATCTGTGAAACGGGGAGGAAATAGCGGGAAATAATATTTCCCCATGTGGTATATTGAAAACTGTGTTAAAATGATAAGATATCACTTTAAATCTCAGGGATTTTCTGAGTCTTGCTTGCAGGCTAGGGGTCTCTGTAGGAAAGCATGCAATCTGTGTCTTTCAGCAATCAATCTGCAGAGAGCCCACCTACAGCAAGGTGGGGTGAGTTGTGCTTGTCTACCTTATGGAAGTCTTCTCTCTCTCTCTCTCTCTCTCTCTCTCTCTCAGTTCTTGCGTGTTAAAGATCTGGATATTAAGAAATGAAGCAATGTTATGTTGCAATCTTCCAGACAGAGTGCTATATGTTTTTATCTAACGTCTCTGTTTGTAGGCCATGATCATAATGCTCTACCTCACAGGGATGTTGTGAGGATAAAGACATTAATGATTGTCAGGAGTTCAGATGTCATGGTCATGAGGATCATATAAGTACCTTCAAATGATAGGTTGCAAAGTCAGGCATTCAGAAGTTAGGAAATGCAGGAATTAAGGTCTCACAGGTTTCTTTATTTCAGGTCCCTTTGTATGTATGCATTATGAGACCATCTTTAATGATATGATCACATGCTATTTGGCAAAGAGAAGTAACTAAGGCAAAATCCTTGCTCTTTGAATATTTTTTTAGGGTTGTCAGAAATGATGTACAAAATGAAAATCTTGATGAAGAAATTAGTTCAAAAACAAAAGTAAACGAAAAATGCCTGTGTGCCCAGCAGTATCTGGAGTGGAAATGAACTGTCAGTAAACACAGAAGACATCAATTTTAATTTTAAATTGTAAAAATTAAGGAAAGTTTTCACTTATTTGAGCCACCTGGTGGCAAGAATAGCTACACTTATTCTTCTGAATGACACTTCATTGACCGGCAGGCAAAAGATGCAGAAAGAACAATGCTTTTAGCACCTTTTATTCCAGACACTAAGCATGAGGTCATCTCTAGTTTTCACTAGTTAAGGCAGAGGGGGATGTGACAGTGGAGTGTACATCTGCCATGGTACAGGGCAATGTCTGAAAACAATATTATGTATCACAATGTTCCAGCAATTCCAGATTACAACAACAGGAGTGAGTTCACTTAAGCCCCATTTCATTTTTGGTTAAAATAAAGGTTCATGTTGAGTATTCATTTCTATTTCCTAATCTGTTTTCCCAGGTCAGCTCCAAGCTGTTCAGTTGCTGTGTCAGTTCTACGCTAAAGTTGTTCCAGATGAAGCTCAGTGTGTCATTTACAATGAATATCAACTATCCTTGGCTAGGAAAATGTCAGACAAAGTTTTGGAGGGACAAATTTTGGAGACCATCAGCCAGCTGTATCTCTCTTTAGGCACAGAAAGGTGAGGTCTATTTAAATGACTGGGTTTTTTTTGTTTTGTTTTGCACTCCTGGAAAGATTTAGCTCTGGAGGCTAAAGTCAGCAGGCAGGGTATTGGCAATGGCAATACAATCTTCTGCCAATATGCCTTAGCCAGAAATTGCAGAGTCTTCCTTCACAGCTGAGTTTAATTGGTGCGGATTTTCAAATGACCTCCAGGCCAGATTTTTCAAGGCTCAACACTCACAGGTGGGGCCATCCCCAGCAGCCCTTGACAAGCTGAACTCTTCTGAAAATTTTCCCCATTAGTGTCGCTGCTGTGACAATGACCGATGTTAACAAAAGCCACCATCACAATTAATGTGTGGAAACCTTTTCCATTAGAAACTGAATTGAGACTCTTTTGAATGGCTCCATATCCCCACAGTTATCTGTCCTTCTGTTATAATACTCTTCCTGTTTGTGGCTTTACGTGTATACTGCAAAGTTCCGTACAGCCAGTCAGATGTGATTCAAGTACTTATTGGATGCAGCTGTGCTTGGTGCTTCTTTGTTTAGAGTACGTCACCTTGAGTGTTGACCACAGGACATCAGGATCAAACTCCTCACTTTATTGTCTGCATTAGTGATTCTGGTGCTTCAGTTAACTGAGACTTTAAATCAGATGCCACCAATAAAGTAGGTTATTATACTTCCTGGGTTTGGATCAGGCTTGCACCCCCAGTGAAATGAACATAATGTTACTAGCCTAATTGCAAGAGGACATATAGAAAACTGTTTTATTTAGGAGCAAATCCTATACTCTTCTCTGTGGCTGTTGATGGCCTTTGAGCAGCAGAACCAACATAATTCCACTGCGCAAGTGTGGGAAGCTAGATCCGAGTGAGGCATGAAGCCCTGGCAAAGGATAGTCCTCTTACACATACATCCCCTCGGTGATAGCGTAGAGGAGCCAGGAGAGAGGTGAGTGTGGGCAAGCCAGGGACTGAGCTAAGGATCCGCCTAGGTGAGGATCCTCCCATTTTCTCCCTGAGGGAGAGGCCCTGTAAGTGCTCCACATCAGTCATTGGGAAAAAATAACCACTGCAAAGTGTCTACACAGCTGCTCTGTGGCCCGTGGAGACTGACTCCTCTTCCCACCTACCTCTATATCTCCACAGCACCTAGCCAGCTGTATTTGGTACTGAGAATATGTGAAGGGTCTACATAATAAAACCACAGCAAAATACAGTGCAATTAGCTGTCTGTACCAAGGAAAGCCTCAGTTCCTAGAAAGCTTGGCTGGTCAGAACTGATACAAATAGATAAAATGTGTGGACACTTGTATAGGGCCAGATTTTGGCCACTGCTTTCATTTCCAGGAGCTTCCCATTTTTCTCCTGGGGGCAGTTTGAGCCAAAAAATGAAATCTGCACCAAAAAATTAAAAATGCTGTGCACAATATTTTAAAATTCTGCAAATTTTATTTGTTAAAATAACACTATATAATCACTCCAGTTTCAATTATTTTGGTAATTTATTTCAAAATACCTATCAACAAGTGTCTGTAACAATATGGTCACACACACAAATCTCCCCAGGAGTAGAGAGTTAAAGAAACCCCTTGGACAACCCAGTTCATTTCTTTGCCCCCATGCTTCCCCCGAGCTCATCTGCCAGGGCTCCCCCAGCCAATGCACCCCTCACAAAGCCCAGAGCTGCAACGTTCCCCCCTTGTCCAGACACTCTTCCCTCACCCCCGATCCCAGGGATCCAGAGGGAGAAACAGCCTGATGCATGGCCCCAGGCTTGCATGGAGTTTCCTGAGCTCCACCCTTCCCTTTCTCGGGGTATGCTGGGAACTGCAGCTGCCAGGAATCCTCTAACTCAGTGGTTTTCAAACTTATTTTCTGGTGACCCAGTTGAAGAAAATTGATGACTGTAACCCAGTGGAGCTGGAGATGAACGGTTTGGGGTGTCGGAGGGGCTCAGGGATGGAGCCGAGGGTTGGGGTACAGGGATGAGGGCTATGGGGTGGGGCCATGAATTAGGGGTTCAGGGTGTAGGAGGGGGCTTCGGGCTGGGGCACAGGAGGGGGTCAGGGCTCTGAGCTGGGGGTGCAGGCTCTAGGCTGGGTCTGGGGATGAAGGGTTTGGAGTACAGGAGGGGCTCTGGGTTTGGGGGGGGCTTTGGACTGTGGCAGGGGATTGGGGTGTGGGCTTACCGTGGGTGGCTCCTGGTCAGTGGTTCAGCGGGGGTACCAAGGCAGGCTTCCTGCCTGTCCTGGCAACCGTGGACCGCACTGTGCCCAGAAGTGGCCAGTAGCAGGTCTGGCTCCGAGGCGGAGGCGTGTAAGCAGCTCTGCACGGCTCTCTCCTGCAGGCACTGCCTCCCCCAGTTCCCATTGGCCAGTGCTCAATGTGGGGGCAGTGTTCGGAGCCCCGTGCCCCCCATAGGCCTAGGAACCAGACCTGCTGCTGGCCGCTTTCAGAGCGCAGTGCAGTCTCAGAACAGGTAGGAATTAGCTTGTCTTAGCTGGGCAGCACCACCAACGGGACTTTTAACGGCCTGGTTGGTGGTGCCAACCAGAGCTGCCGCAACCCAGTGCCTTACATTCCACAACCCAGTACTGGGTCTCGATCTGCAGTTTGAAAACCACTGATCAAGCTCCCTCTTCCTCCCCGAAGCAGTGTCTTCCATGTGCAAGCTGGGCTCTGCCAAGTCCAGTGGCCGCTCCTAGTGGCTAGCAGCGCTGCAGCCCATTTCTGTGGGAGAAAAGAAATTCTATGCACACAACCAAGGCTGGCGCTACCCATTAGGTGACCTAGGCGGTTGCCTAGGGCATCAGAATTTTGAGGGTAGCTTTTTGCCCCCCTTGGCAGCAATTTGGCGGCTGCTCAACGGGCTGTCAGGTGTCCTAGTGTCCACCGGATTGCCACCGAAATGCATGTGGCATGTTGAACTGCCGCCAAACTGCCACTGAGAATTCGGCGGCAGCTCAACAAGTTGACTGCCTGTCGGCAGCAATTCGGTGGACACTAGGACTGTGGACGCCAGCGCCCCCCTTCTGCGCTTGCCGCCACAATACCTTGCGCCAGCCCTGCACACAACATTAATTTCTGCAAAATTGTGCAGTGGTGCAGAATTCCCCCAGGAGTAATATTCATTTGTTTTAACTGAAGGAAAAATAAAGGAGCTGACTGTAAGAGTCGATCTACAGAGATAATAATTAAAAGTGTCTTATCCAGGGGCTGGGAGAAAGAGGTAGGCTGTGCATGTGTTACTTGCTGAGCAATTGTTCAATGGTTTTGAGATTTGTGCTAGATGCATTGTCTGGATGTTTTTTCCCCTCCATTTTGATTCCTCCGATTAGGGCTATTTCATCTCCGATTAAGTGGGGGTCGTTTATTTGAGACTTTAGAATCCTTTAAACCAAGCTTGGTCAAGAGGATTTTTCATAGGATTAGAGCCCTATGCAATTTATAGCATGTCTTAATACTCCTTGAAAAGACATTTGATTAACAAGGTATGGATTGTTAAAGCATTGCTAATATTTGGGATCCTCTTTGCAGTTTGAATAGTTTGTGTTAAGGATTCATTGTAATACCATGCAGTTCTTAATGTGTTATTTGATATGCTTATGCTGTATGTTCACGGGAAAGGATATATTAGGAATGAATGTGGTCAGGATGACTGAATGGCTGCTTCTGTGATTTGAGCATATTCTCATGTGAATTCCTGTGAAAGTTCACTAGGGCTTACACATCTAGTGAAAAGTGTTATGTTGATATTTATGAGCACAAGTGGTCAGAATCTAGGTTATGCTTCTCATCAGAAAGACATCTCTTTCCAGAGCAGTGTTCTAGCACTGACTCCAAGGGAAGAGTGCCATCTATTGAGTTAGTAACATCAGTTTAAGAAGCACCTGGGTTTTTTTTAGAGGTCTCTCACACAGGTACTGATCAGGCCTAACCTTGCTTAGATTACAGCTCAAGGTGACATAATTTTTTGTGACTTAATGCGCCAGTCTGGAAAAAAAATAACTTGTTTATGTACCATAATGCTCTACGACAAGGACTGTAGGAACTAACGGACATGAAAGCAGATTCAGGGCCAAGGAGAGGTCATTTCCATCTGTTTCTGATACTGCTCACGAGAAAGGACATATCTGGAAGAAACTATCCTAAAATATTACTTTATTACATTGGGAATTTAACAAAGCAAAGAGATGAAGGAATCAAACAAAACCAAACTGTAAGAGGTGAAAAATGTGAGAAACTGGTTATTTATCAAAAATATCTGGGAAATATTATCAGATTATACCATGAAAAGAAGAAATTTTGAAATCTGACACAAAATAGTAAACTTTTTATTACACAATGAAGAGATAACTATCACAAAGTTATAGATATGCACTCAGTTATTAGGATTTACTTTCTACTTTTTTCTAGGGCTTACAGATCAGCTCTGGAATATACCAAAAGAAGCCTTGGCATATTTATAGATCTTCAGAAGAAAGAGAAAGAGGCATATGCTTGGCTTCAGGCAGGAAAGATCTATTACGTTTTGAGGCAGAATGAGCTAGTGGATCTTTATATTCAGGTATGCTGAATTTTAGCTAGGCTTTAAAATAACTGTACCTCTGTGAAAGGAGATGCAGATGGGATTATTGTGGGTGATGTAGCATAAGAGAAACTGTCTAATATAATGAGCCAAAAGAGCTCTTGTTTTGAATTGATTATTTGGGCTGCTTTGTTAAAGGTCTATCAGCATGTCTGTACAAAATTCTGTTTTTATTGATTTGCTGTTTGGCTATGAAACATCATCATTTGGGGAATGGCATCTCTGCTCATAAGAAGATAAGGGTGGCCTTACTGGGTCAGACCATGATCCATCTAGTATCCTGTCTTCTGACACTGGTCAATGCCAGATGTTTCAGGGGGTATGGACAGAATGGGGCAATTATTGAATGATCCATCTCTGTCATCTAGTCCCAGCATCTGGCAGTTAGAGGATTAGGAACACCCAAAGCATAGTGTTACATCTCAGACCATCCCCTGCCAATGAATCCTGTGGTTGATTGAGCATTATGTGAAGTAGTACTTCTTTTTGTTTGTTTTAAATCTGTGCTTATTAATTTCATTAGGTGACCCCTGGTTCTTGTGTAGTGTAAAGGGGTAAAAAATCACTTCCTTATTCACTTTCTCCACATCATTCATGATTTTATATACCTTTTATCATATCCCCTTTAGTCATGTCTCTTCTAATTGGAACAGTCCCAGTGTTTTTAATCTCTTCTCATATGAAAGCTCTTCCATGGTCATTTTTATAGCCCTTCTCTTATCTATTTAGATTGTAAACTATTTGGAGGCTGGGATTGTCTTTTACTATGGATGTGTAATAGGCCCTTAACTATCATAATACAAATAGAAATTAAATAAAGAAGTAGTAAAACTCTGTTGTTAAGATGTTTGTAGAAAGTGAACAAAAAGGAGCAAGAGCCCATTGGGAATGAATTCCTTTTAAAATATGACAGATTTCTTTGAAACCCTAATTTGACTATGGACATGCTTTTGTGCAGAAAGTGAGACTCTGTTTATTGAATACTATTCTCTGAGAGTAATTCAGTCACCTCTCTGGAATGCCCTAAAGAGCTTTACAATCTGTTACCAAGAATACTAGCCTTTTTTAGAAAAGATATACTACAGTCTTACTAATTTTCACTAAACTAATCCACACACTTTATAACTGTACTTCATCTGGGCAGAGTATTGGAGTGAAAGTCTCATATTACTTAGACTTAATGTACAGTTTTGTGATGATCATAAAAATGAAACTACTCTCGTCAAATAAATTAACAAAGTGCAGTTGGTGTTGCATTCTCTTTTTAGTGTATGTTCTCTTGTTTGCCTGTTCACACAATTGAATCATTTTCAAGAATCATTGCATTGCAATGGCCACTGAATGAATTAGCCATTTTTTCCCCATTATGTCATGTAAATTATATCCTTTGGGATCAATAACTGAGTATCCTGTACATGGCAGCATTCCTTCATTTTATTAGGTGTGTCCTGACATTTCACTGTGGCATAAATTCATCCTTAGCAGCAAGACAGAGAGACAAATTCTTTGTTCACTTTAAAGGAACCTCACTTAGATACATAATTAGAGCATTTGGCCAGAGACTTAAACCTGAGCTATAAACCCTCACTCTATGGCCAGGTCTATCTATTGGGGATGGATTTATTGTGTCTAGTCTAGACGCAATAAATTGATACCTGAGTGCTTTGATGTCAATGCCGGTGATCCACCACTGCGAGAGGCGCAGGCGGAGTTGACTGGGGAGCGGCAGCAGTTGACTCAGCACCATGAAGATGCCGTGATAAGTCGACCTAAATACGTTGACTTCAGCTATGCTATTTGTGTAGCTGAAGTTGCGTATCTTAGGTAGATTCCTCCTCCTCCCACCAGTGTAGAGCAGGGCTTTGAAATATCCAATTTTCAACCACTGTTTCTATCTATATTAGCTGTTAAAGTATGTATGTTGTAGCTATTGAGTATGTATGCCACAGCACTAAAGAATACTGTATATTGGACTGAATAGCCCTACAGTGAAAAAGAGAGAGATAAGATGATGTAAGAAGACATTGCTGTCTCTAATGTTTATAATTCTGTACAGCAGATACCAAAACCCATATACAATGGTATTTCGTTATGGGGTTTTAGTTCTGAACTATAAAAATTACTTCATAACAGAATGTGCATTTTTCTTTCTAGGTTGCTCAAAATGCTGCTCTTTGTAATGGGGATCCAAACTTAGGAATGGAATTGTTTGAAGCTGCGGGAGACATATTTTTCAATGGTACCTGGGAGAGGGAAAAAGCAGTGTCATTCTACAGGGTTAGTGATTGTTACTTATTATTTGTATTGTGGTGGCACATAGCAGCACCAGTCACAGACGCCATTGTGCTAGGCGCAGACAGTTCCTGCCCCAAAGAGCTTTACAATCTGTTCTATATTCCAACTCTGAATTCTCTCAAATCCTTGGTTTCACTGAAGTAAATTGCAAAGCAACATTTGACTTTGATAAAATTGGGATTTGCCTCCGTGTGCATAAAGCAAAGTACAGAAGTTGATAAATGTGAGAGGAATATGGGCTGTAGATGTTATGAGTACACATGTTTTCTGGGCTTCAGCAATAACCAAACTGTTCTTTTTATACATGTGCTTATTTCAGGACAGGGCTCTTCCACTTGCCATTAAGACTGGAAACAAAAAGGCAGAACTCCGATTATGCAACAAACTAGTACAGTTGCTGTTAAATCTACAGGATTATGAGGACAGTCTAGAATATGCACAAGTATCCCTCATGCTAAGTGTGAATTTAGGTAAAGTTAATATTCACAGACTACTGACTGACAGACTTCTATTATAATTGACAGAATTCTAGAAAAGAGTTGTCACTTCCTCCTCTGAATTTCATGATGCTTCTTGCCAAAGTTTTGTGTGCTAAGAAGCCAATACCATTTTCCCTTCTGTTTTTTGGGTCCCCTCTAGCTGGAACAGCTGTCAATTCTTGAGTTCTATTAGTTTTTTGTTACATTTCTTAGCTTAGTCCAGTAATGTTCCACCTAACATTTTTCTAATTAACTTGCAGAACTGTAAATAGTGATCTGACATTACATGTTTCAGGGGGAAATTTCAGATGAGTCCATCTGAAATCTAGCAATTGTTAGCATTAACTATCTCCACTGTACATGAGAAATGTGAGGAGTGGAGACTTGATCTGACATGTTGCACTTTCCATGCTGACCAGAGAATATAGAGCAGTCTGTTAACTTAATGAGACACAAGATATAGTTCTTAGTGTGTACCTAAATCTGCCAGATTCCTGTGTTTATGGGTAATTTCTCCTTGTGAATTTTCAAGTCCCTTGTTCCCTATTATCTGAGTGCCTCACAATCTTCAATGTACTTATACGCAAAAGACACCTATGAGGTAGAGAAGTGCTATTACTCCCACTTTACAAGTGGGGAACTGAGGCACAAAGAGGTTAAATGACTTGCCCATGGAAGCATAGGAAGTTTGTGGTAGAGCAGAGGTAGAACCCAGGTCTGCCAAATCCCAAGCTAATGCCCCAAATACTGGATCATCCTTCCTCTCCTCCTTTCACTTAAGAAGGAGTGATTAATACTAATTAATTAGAAGTAGTCATAAAGAGCTGTCTGGGGCACTATCTGTGACTCTGACGCCTTCCTTTCTTCAGTGGTGAATAGAGTTGATTTAAAAAAATCAGTAAAGAATTTTGTGGATATTTTTCAAAATTTGTTACATTTCCCCCAAATGTTGGTATTGGCTATCTTACTGAAACCTGTTAACATTTTTCTATTGTTAAACATCACTGATCAACTCTAGAGCCAGTTGAAAGAATAGAAAATTTTGACAAAATCTTTGTACAAAATTTTTTAGAGGGGAGGTTGGTGAAAATTTTTGATGGAAAATGTTATTGAAATTAAGGCTATTTCAGTTATATCTAGTGATAGGAATGTAGTCAAGACCTGATATCCTACTAACAGAGATTAACCCCTTTGATAATGGGGTAAGGTCCCACCAACCATAAAATATTAGATAATCCAGCCAGTGCTAAGAAAACCATTGTTTGATGCCAGAGTCCTCACAAAGACATATGAGACATCCACTCTCACACCCAAATATTTAACCATAAACCTAAAAACTAATCAATATATATCTTCTGTAGGCTGGAAAAGAGGAAAGAGAGCAATTGCTATCATTTTTATATTCAAATATTTTAAAGGCAATCATACTGCAATGTTGAGGGGCGGGGTGGGGGTGATTAACTACTTAGATTCAGCAATTCTTACTTAGAAATTGGAACTGCAGTTTTGGCCTTGGGTTTAGTCAGGCAAAGTGATTTTATACTGAATCAAGTTTAATTACTAGGACTAAATAAAATGAAAAGTAGAACAGAAATAATACTTAAAGAAAAGCATCTCCCATATCCCAGCATGAGAGAATATATCTTCTCCTCATTGTATCCTGATTCACGTGTTATTTCATTAGGAAATCAGCTAAATGAACGAATAGCATACCACAGACTGGCTACTATTCATCATCGCCTGCATCACTGTGAACTTGCTGAACACTTTTACTTAAAAGCGTTGTCCCTTTGCTCCTCTCCTCTGGAATTTGATGAGGAAACTATGTATTATGTGAAAGTGTATCTGATCCTAGGAGACATTATATTCTATGACCTAAAGGTGAGAAATGTTTTAATTGATTGTTAGGTGTAGTGCCTAGGAGCTGTAGTTGTGGACAAGGATCCCATTATGTTAAGTCCTATACAGACACAGAACAAAAACAAAGTCCCTGCTCCAGAGATTTTACAATGTAAGTTTGAGAGAAAAGGAACCAAATGTATAGAGACAGAAAGACATGGGAGAATACAGGGACACAATGAGATAACATTGGTCAGCACAATAGACTGTAGTCTCAGCATGCCAGTAGCCTATCTATTTTCAAGGTTTTGTAGGCATCATGGAAAAAAAGTTTTGAGGAAGGTCTGAAGGAAGATGATGAATTAGTTTTATAGATGTTTACAGGGAGCATCTCCCAAATGTGAGGGGCAGCAAGGAATAAGGGATGGAATGAGGTACTAAAATAACTGTGGAAAATATATTTGCATGATCTTATGTGTCGGCCCAGACATTTCACCTGGATAATCCTGCTACCCATGTATTTTGAGTGGAATAGCTCAGTGCTGTGGGGATTAGATAGCTTGGTGCATTTTTAATGGAATATAGAGCTTTCTAGTACTTGGTACAAGTTCATCCCAAGTTCCTCAAGGACAGATTTCTAGAATACTCTTTATAAATTCTCATACCTATTGGTGCTCTTGGTAGAGAGACCAGGGACCAAATAAGCATGGAGCCTGAACTGCCATCTCCTCCCCAGAGGTGGTCCCTCTTGTTCTGGGCTGAAGCGTAGTCTTCGTGCAGTATGGGGAAGGTGGTTCCACTGTCTGTTCTATGGATAAACAAAGTTTGCAGTCTTCACAGTTGGCAATCCGGCACTTTTCACAAACACTACATTTACATTCACAAAACAGTTTTTTTTTTAAAAAAAAAATCCACATACATTAGACAGAGAAAAAAGTAATACTGATACATTGAAATTGAATGATATTGTGTAAAATAACCTATAGATAGAGTAGGTAAAATATCTGAGAAAGCATTAGAAAAAAGGATGGACCATACAGCAATATCTCAATAAAGATATGGAGAGGAGAGAATGGTTGATAGCTATCTAAGGGATAGAGTGGGAGCTGAGGGCCTAACATGCTTAGATGTTTTAAAAATCTCACTAGGCACCTTGCTGTATCTTCAGGAGGTCTAAATACCTTATAAAATCTGGCCATAAGTGTCTACTCCTGAATTTTGCCTGAGTATAGCATTTATTTCTTGCTTTGATATTTAGTAAACTACTGCTCAGAAGCCAAGTTT
Source organism: Dermatemys mawii (assembly GCA_007922305.1). NCBI lineage: Eukaryota > Metazoa > Chordata > Testudines > Dermatemydidae > Dermatemys > Dermatemys mawii. Next base: position 16,769,965 of record ML677326.1, on the reverse strand, counting down.
GTATACTTTTTTTAATATAACATATATACCTTTTTTATTTCAGGATCCTTTTGATGCAGCGGGATATTATCATCTGGCACTTGCAGCTGCCATGGACTTGGGCAACAAAAAGGCTCAGTTGAAGATTTACACAAGGCTCGCAATAATCTATCACAATTTCCTTATGGATCGGGAGATGTCTCTTTTCTTCTATCAAAGGGCAAGAACTTTTGCAACAGATCTTAATGTTCGGAGAATAAACCTGGCACCTGATCAGTATTATAAGAATGCAACATGGGTACCTGTGAAAAATGTCGTGTGAAAACCTAGCAGGCAGCTAGAGAAATATCATTTTTGGTTTTGTCAGACAACACAGAATATTCCTGGATATTCTATATTGTACATAATGTATATGGGACTTCAGTGCCACGGACTAATGTCCCTGTCTTGACAACAGTGAGCCAGATTTCACCATTGTTGGCACATGTGCAACCATATTGCCTTTGGTGGAATTGGACATGTACATGTGAGGGCAGAATTCAGCCAAGGAATGAACTAACTAAAAAACCCACCCACAAACTATTTTGTATTAGAAGACATTTTTTGTATTCATTGCTTAAGTTTCTGTTTTTGAAAACTCATACAGGTCTTAGAATGTGATAAATATAAGTATGAAATTAAGTGTGGTAATAAAGCATTGTAGAGTGATAACATTCACTGGATAATCATGACCCCTTTTGTATTTAATGAGACCAACACCATTAAAATAGAGCCTCAATGCTTTTGAAAATCTTATTAGGCACCTATCTGCATCTTTATGTACTTAATACCTTTAAAAATCTGGTCCTTAAGTCATTGAGATCCTAAATCCCATTGGCTTTCAATGGGACGTGGGCTCCTAAGTGCCTAAGTCCCATTTGAAAATGGAATTTAGGTTTCTAAGCTATTTGGGTTCTTTCGAAAATTTCACCCCAGATAGGGTAGGTTTGATTTACTATTCATTCATTTCTAGGAACACGAAAAATCTGCTGCTCAGAAGATATGATGCGGCTACATCCTTTAATATAGTCTGGGAACTGTGAATATCTGAATTGAGCAGTCAGCCTTGAAATCTTCCTAGATTATGAGAAGTTGAAGGTCTTGCCATAGGTCATTAGAAAGGTAATTTCCCGTAGATTTATAATAAGTTTCCAGATTCAAACTACTAAACTGGTGATGCAACAATCTGGGAGTTAATGCACGTCACTTCGCAGTTGGGTATCACAACTTGCAAACTTGAAGAACTTCAGAGAAAGTGTCTAATTGTGATCCCTCCAGAATCAGGAAGGCATTGCTTCTCTGCTCATTACTTTGCCTCTTGTCAATTTCTCACAGCCACGGCACAAGTCAGTTTTCTGTTCCAAGTTGTCATTCAGAATAAATATAATTATAGCAATTGGAAGTAGAGAGAGTCCATCATCACACTCGTGTTCCAGAAGGAGAAAATATACTTCATCTGAAATTCAATTTTGCTGTAAAGACCCTTCTTCTTCTTTGCATCACTGCTTCCCGCTGCTGCCCTGGCACTGCAGACTCGGAATCTCATAGCGTTTTGGTCCCCTACATTAATTCATCCTTATAAAGCGAGAGTGTGCTGTGCACTCTGGATATCTTGTGCATTACCCTGAAGCCAGTTGAAAAGCACAAGAAATGTGATCAGTCATCAGCAGGTTTTTCAAAAGGCAGCACCTGAGTTCTGTAACAGCTCTGGTGGCACACGCATGCTGTATTTGTTTTTGTGCAGTGGCAGGTTAAAAATGAGTCATAGGCATCCGATTTCAAAGAGATTCCTGTCTAGGGTAGACATGAGTGAATGGCATGTAGGCATCAAAGCTGCTTCTCACCCTGCTGGATATCAAATCATCTTGGTCAAAAATGGTGACTGAATATTTCCTAGAATGTTTCAATGTGAATGTCAGAATTTAGGAGGGAGGGAGTGGTGTGGTCAAAAAGATAAGGACAGCATGTTTTATTGCTTTTAACAAGGTGACAGCAGTGGTAGTTGAGGGATCTTGCTTGTGGAACTTGACTGCAATTAAAATGATTTAATTTGAATAATCTGCCTTACTATGGCACAGAATATAACTTCCTAAGCTTGTTAAGCGCTCAGTCTTGCGGTGCCTCACTGGAGTGCATGTGATGCCTCATCATGAGTAAGTAGACCTCATATCTGTAGATTTCCTCTTCTACAATAGAAAATGTTTTTTTTATTGTAGAGCCAGCTACTGTCACATAAATGACCAAATGTAGGTAGCTAACAGAGGAGTCTTTCTTCCATTTCAATGAAGCAAATGGGCAGAGCAGCATGGATTTCAGCACATGTATGAATCTAGATGCCTTGTATTATAATCCACATGATACCAGGAGAGCTGCTTTGCCAGGAAAGCTAAAGAGAGGTCTCTGCAAATTTTTGAGGAGCCAGAGGATCTAAGACTAGGTCTACACTGGGGAGGAGGGGTCAACCTAAGATATGCAACTTCAGCTACGTGAATAGCATAGCTGAAGTAGACATATCTTAGGTCGACTTGCCTTGGCGTCCACACAGCGGCAAGTCAACCACAGCTGTTCCCCTGTCGACTCCGCTTATGCCTCTGGTGGAGGTGGAGTTCTGGAGTCAATGGGAAGAGTGCTCGGGGATCGATTTATTGCGTCTACACTAGGCGCGATAAATCTATCCCTGATAGATCGATCACTACCTGCCAATCCAGGCAGGAGCCACTATTCTATTTTAAAAGGACACAGATGGAAGGAATATAGGCATCTCTTCACCTGTTGCTCCTGCAACTGCTTCTGAAGTTCAAAGCGGATCCCACAGCTTTCCATGGATATATTTCCCTGCCCAAATACAACCTGAGATCTCCTTAGGCTCCTTGGCTGAGATACAACTGACCACGTTTTTGAGAATCCTCTCATAAATATTTTCACATGCCAGAGCTTCTCACTTGGGATGTGTCATTTATAATATAGTGCAGCAGGGTAGCCTGCCCCTTTAAGGTCCAGTCAACCCAGTTCAATTAGCCTCACCCTGCTACACCTATGCAGGAGGTAAGACTTTAAAGGTGGAAACTTCAGTGGTTGTGGGCTTGCTGTGGATGACAACAGACAGGCTGCTCTGATGTAAGGCAAGAAGCTGGACTCCAGCTAGGAACTAGCTGAGGGTTATCACCTGTCAGAGGCGTTGTAGGACGGTAGCTCTGACCGAGATGGATGATTGGAGACCGGAGCTGGTGGTTAGTGAAACAGGCTGTTCCCACTGGGAGTCTATGGCTAAGGAAGGGGTCTGAAGGGTGAGCCCAGTGGGGCTGAAGACTCTCTTTGTTTTAATATTGGTTTCAGGCACTCAGCTTCTTTGGAAGGGATTGAATATCAAATCACCTCTATGGGAGAAGTAGGCAAAACCAGTTTTGGGGAAACTGATGAGATGGAAGTGCCGCAAGGCTGGATCTCGCTGCAAAGAGACTGCTCTGGGATGGTGAGTCTGGTTCACCTAGAGTGTAGCTATATCAGGTGTTTGTTTTATTGCTAGATCAGTAGTACTTGCTTTTTTTATTTTAACAAACAGAAATCTTTAGCATTTTCTGTTTGTTATCAAATACTTACATAGAGAAGCTTCAGAGAATGAGTTAATTTCTAACTGGAGATGGGAAGTTATTTTCCTTCCTGCATAATAACAGAATGTTCAATTGAGCAACTGCTTTGTTTCTTCCCCCCTTGCTTATGTAGGTGCATAAGCTATCAAAGCCTGGGGTGGGCTAATGACTAGTTATGGAACGTCCATTCCTTTTTTTTTACTGGTACATGTAGAATGTTGATGCAGATTTTACAGATATCTGGCCTAAGCTTTTCTTTATTTACACCAATTTTCATAAATTCTATGAAATTTATGGTCAGAAGAGATCATTATGTTCATTTAGTCTGACCTCCTCTATAGCACAGGCCACAGTACTTCCTTGAATGAATTTGTTTGAACTAAAGCATATGTTTTAGAAAAACAGCCAATCATGATTTAAAAATTGACAGATAGAGAATCCCCCATGATCCTTTTAAAAACATGGTGCCTTCTGTTCAGTCTGAAATTGTCTAGTTTCAACTTCTAGCCACTGGATTCCGTTATACATTTGTCTGGCCACTATTAAGTCACCCCTTAACTGTTTGGTTTGTACCGGTGTAAACTTTATTCTCTTCAATGAAGTTATTCCTGATTTACCAGTGAATACATTCTTCTAATAAGTTCAGTCTTAGTAACTTTTTTCTCTGATTTTAGGAATGCAGTATAGAATATGTGGCACCATTGTTCTTTATCCACAAGGTGGCAGTCTCTAACTTTAAATAAAACAGACCTCCCAATGGAGAGGTAAAATAAAGTTTGGATTCAAGATGGAAACAAAAATTGTTGTTGTTAAAAAATCTGCTGACATCAGCTTGAAGTCAACAGATACGATTGCTGAAGTACATTTCTTAACTGAATAAATTCACCATTCCTTTGAAATTTATTAAATCTGAATAAAGTAAAATATAAGGGCCCGACAAAGTACCAAAATGCATTCTGTGGGCTTGATTCTGTTCTCAGTTACAACATATAAATCAGGAGTAACTCCACTAAAGTCATTGCAGTTACACCATTGGGAATCGGTTCAGAATTAAGCCAAGTTTCTCCATTCAATAGGGAAAGCCAGCGGTATTGCATTTGCCTGATTTGTATTACAGTTACATAAATGGCCATGTGCACTGGGTTATTTTTCTCTTGCAGCACACAAATAAAACTACAGATTAGTGTGGTTGTAGAATTTTAGGGCAAAGTTCAGCAACCTTCACTTGAGCAAGACTCCCATCAAACTTAATGGGAGACTTGCTCAAATAAGGGCCAAAAATATGCACCTTAGAAATTATGGGCCAAATACCATACTTCGTAATGCCCCTCTAGCAGGGCAAAGGGGCCATAGATCTGTCCCAAATGAGCATGGTACAAAAAATGGACAAACAGGGTTGTGTGAAAAATGGGGCATCGAAGTCAGCATCATTAGCAAAGGGGACACAACACGAAGTGCATAAGTAGAAAGTGGCAGAGGTATGCAGGACTTGAAACTTAATGCTGAGAAGAAGGAAGTGTCAGGAGAGAGATTTCAAGAGTGAAGTGAGGTGATTAAAATGACAGGCAAGGAAGAGGATCTTAACAGCTGCATATATGTGAAGTGAAGCGAGGGACAGGGAAGGGAGTGATCGAAATGGAAGATGATGAAGGCCTGAATGAGAGTTTTAGCAGCGTGGACAGAGAGAAAGGAGATCTGTGTATATCTACAACACTATATAAATTAGAATAAAAGTCTGAGCTGTGAAATACACTAACAGTAATGAAGTGGCGTAACCTTGTCCGGCATTTGTGATTTTATGTCCAACACTTAGTATGATAAGTGTTTTTTAATTACACGCATGCACTACACAGTGTGTATTTATAAGGGAGCTATACATGCAGGGATCTCATATATTAAAGGATGCTATATGACCTACTATGAAATCATACCCTATCCAAGCTCTGTCTTCCAAAGTTTGTGATGCTAAATAGAGGACTTTTTGTATTACCTGTCAAAATAAGGATTTGTAATGGTCACAAGAGAGGCCTCAATCTACTATTATAGCCTAACTCAGGTTTTCAATCAATTCACAAGCTTACTGGACCACCAACTGCCTTTGGAAGCTTGATAACTGAGAGAGGCAATTGAATTACAGGAATTTGTGAGCAGTGAGTTTGGAACAATACCTGATTTTTGTGGACACACTGTTTCTGGAGGCATCCAATATCCTGATCACTAATAATCATGAAAAATATTTTTTGCAAGAGTAAGAAGATTATCCTTAGTGTCCTGTCTAACTTCCACTGGAGTATCTACATTCTGCTTACTTAGTTTCCCTGTAGAATTCTACATCAATGTAATAATGCACTGGTACAACAATGTATAGTTTGTTATGGTGCTCCTCATGTAGGGAGGCAGGCTATATTAAATTAGTGTAACAAAATTCTGAGCAAATAGAGTTTATACAGTCTGATTATTTCTTGAAGTCATTTTAAAGAGACACTGCTGCTCCTTAAGAATCTATTCAATTAGTGTGATAGTATCTTAAAGCTGCAGTAGAACCAGGACCTGCCAGTGTCCATTGCAATCTTGCCAATAGATTTTCCTCCGAGGACAGGAGATTGGAGTGCAGGAAGGGGTTCAGGCTGTGGGTGGTGCTTACCTCAGGCATCTCCCATAAGCTGGCTAGGGGGCTCTGTGTGCTGCCTTCACTGGCAGACACTGCCCCTGCAGCTCCCATTGGCCAGGAACCATGGCCAATGGGAGCTGCAGAGCTGGTGCAGGGGCAGTATGTGTCTCCTCCCTGGCCACCCCTGTGGCTAGGGGCTTCAGGAACATACTAGTTGCTTCTGGGAGGTGCATGGAACTCCGCTGTGCTGCTGACTGGACTATTAATGGCCTGGTCTGCAGTGCTGACTGGAGCTTCCAGGATCCCTTTTCAACCAGGTATTCTAATGGAAAACTGGATGCCTGGCAACTCTAATCCCCAACCTAAGGAAAAAAGGATTGTTGACAGTCTGAGTGGTTGGAGATAGCTGCCGTTTGTGAGTCATGGATGACGGTTTCATTTTGAGAGGAATTATTTGAGGGTCGGGGGAAAGTTAGCCATGTGAATGCTTCTTGGGAGGGAAGGAGTGTTAGGGAGCGGAGAAGTGGGAGAACTGGGGAAGATTGGTTTAGGGTTATAGTGATGGGAAGGGGTTGTGGGGAGGTGGATAAATGTGATGGATGGTAGGGGAGGTGAGAGAGGTTAGGGGCTCAGGAGCGGGAGGCATGGCACCCCCAGATCTGACAGAGTGCTCCAACCCCGTTGCAACTTTAACTCCCAGCTTCCAGTGCACCCCAATGCTCCTACACCTCAGTGACCCCACAGCTTTGGCTTTGCCAGCGCAGTCAACCTCTGTGCATGCCAGAGCTTGGCCAGTGCATCACAAACCCCTACATCTCAAGTCCCAGCTCTGCCTGTGCACCTGAACCTTCCTGCAACCTAGCCACCGTGCAATTCCAGCTCTGCCAGTGGATCCCAACCCCTCACAGCTCTTCTAGTGACCATCATTCCTCTGCACCTCAGCTCTGGTAGTGCACCCCAATCCCCTGTGTCATGGACCAGGGCGAGGGCAGTCATGCCTTATGCCTGGAGCCAAAGGTGAGAACCCAGAGGTCAGAGTCGAGGGTCAAAGCCACAGTCAGGAACCAGGAATCAGAAACTGAGCAGGGGAGCAATGGAGGCAAAAAGCTGTCACAGGAGTGATTGCAGCTGCAGGCATAAGCGTTGAACAGCCACTGGCCAAGTGCCACTGCTGGGCTTGTCTCTTGTGATCTGACCAAGAGCTGCTGAATATCATTATATCATCTCCTGTGTAGTCTTGTAATTGCTTAATGCTTAGTTGGCAAGCCTCTGAAAAGTGACTCCTGCATTAATTACACCCAAAAGGTAACAGTTTGAACTCATGATGTCTCATATCAATAATAAAAGCAGATTTCTTCTGTGCATCGTTGCCCAAAGAAATCTGTCGGTAACCTTTCACCAGGGGGATTGTGTTAGATACTTTGGGCAATGCAAAATATCTGAACATGCCATCAATTCTGGGCACGGGGTGAGCATCAGGAGCTGTGATAGCATTACGTACTCTATAATCAACACAATATTTTACAGTCTCAACCTTCGGAATCTACATCGCAGGAGGGGCCCAAGAACTGTCAGACTCTTTCATTATTCCTGTATCCAGCATGCTCTATATTTTGCCAGTGGTTGCGGGTGCCCTATTAAATGCAGGTAAGGGGTCACACAGTGTTAATTCTGAGGACCATTTATGAGTCATCCCTGGTGTGCTAGAAGATACCCGCTTGTAGATTTGCAGCACAGTCACCATCTCTGCCCTTTCAGTCTGTGGTAGCTCTCTGCACATCTCAGTGCTTTCATGGGGTGAGTAATTCTTGTATTCAGCCCCAGATCAATGAGGTATGCAGTCTCAGAGTATGTCTATACTACCCACTGGATTGGCAGGTAGTGTTCGATGTATCAGAGATCGATTTATCGCATCTCATCTAGACATTATAAATCAATCCCCAAATAATTGCCTGTACTCCACCTCAGCAGGAGGAGTAAGCAGAGTTGACGGGAGAGCTGCCGCGATCAAATTGCCACCATGAGGACAGCCAAGTAAGTCAAACTAAGATACTTCAACTTCAGCTACGCGAATAGCATAGCAGAAGTTGCGTATCTTAGTTCAACCCTCTCCCCCGCAGTGTATCCCAGGCCTCAGCCTCCCCTTCATCACAACAAATCATATTCACAATTAGCTTCTCTGTTGTGATAGGCTTTAAGCCTATTCACAGGTACCTGTCTATGGGGCAATTTTGCTGTTGGATATTTTTACACTGTACATGATTTCATTTTCTCTCTCCACAACCTCTTACAGTCCTTCCCATTCATTTTGCACTTTTGTTTAGCATTAGCACCAAATCCCCCATCTCAAAAGAGCACACAGAAGCCTTTTAGCATATCATGCCTTTCAAGTGGCCTGGCTGTCATTGAGGATAGTCTGAACTACTTCTTTCATGTCTTTCAATTCCTGTCTGAACCTTTGCACATATTCAGTCACTGGTTCCCCTTCTGATTCAGTGCCTTCCTCTGAAGAATCCCTCATCTGTCTCCTGTCAAATGGGTCAGACCTTGTGGTATGGAGGATGGGAGCTGGGGACTGGTTGGGCAGGGAAGCTCTCACTGTGAGCTAGAGGGGGGAAAGGAAGCTGGAACTGGTTGGGCAAGAAGACTATGGGTATGGTTACACTTACAAGATTATAGCGCTATTGGTTATAGCGGTCCCCTTATACAGTAAAATGAATAGCGCTATTGTATGTCCACACTGAGATGCTCCAGCGTTATAGCATGGCCACATTTGCGGCACTTAATACGGCATTAAGAGCAGCGCATTAGGGCATGTATCCCACAGTACACCTCTTCCTGATCTGGTGCAATGCCTTGTGGTAGGGGGGGCGTCACTTGCGGGGCATTCTGTATCCTGTTTCAACTACCCATGATGCTTTTTGGCATATCCCAGCAATCCCTGTGTTTCCTTCCACCTCCGGCGCCATCTTTCAAGGGTTTCAGCAAGGCACGCTCCGTCTTCCATTGTCGTGTGCTGCAATGAATCCAGAACTGCTGAGGAACATGCTGATGACTTCTGCAATTCCAGACTAACACGGCTACCCCTCTGATGCTGATGACTGTTGCCAGCACATCTCTGTGTGCAGTGGAGTTAATCCTTGACATGCAGGATGACAGTGATGAGTCTGAAGACGAGATTGAAGCGGTGAATGCGTTTGACACGAAGCTTCTTGTCTCATTAACGGACATGCTCACGGCCGTTGAACGCCGCTTCTGGGCACGGGAAACGAGCACTGAGTGGTGGGATCGCATCGTCATACAAGTCTGGGACGACGAGCAGTGGCTGCAAAGCTTTCGAATGAGAAAAGCCACTTTCATGGGACTGTGTGCTGAACTCGCCCCCGCCCTGCGGCGCAAGGACACCAGACTGAGAGCTGCCCTCCCGGTGGAGAAGCGGGTGGCTATCGCGATCTGGAAGCTGGCTACACCAGACAGCTACCGATCGGTGGCCAACCAGTTTGGGGTTGGAAAGTCGACCGTTGGAGTTGTGCTGATGCAAGTGTGCAGGGCCATTAATCGCATCCTGCTACGAAAAATCATGACTCTGGATAATGTGCATGACATCGTGGCTGGCTTTGAAGAAATGGGTTTCCCTAACTGTGGAGGGGCGATAGATGGGACCCATATACCTATTCTGGTGCCCGCCCACCTAGCTGACGAGTACGTTAACCGAAAGGGGTACTTCTCCATGGTTCTCCAGGCGCTTGTGGATCACCGTGGGCGTTTTACTGACATTAACGCTGGCTGGTCTGGAAAGGTGCATGACACATGCATCTTCCGCAACACCGGCCTGTTCATGAAGCTGCAAGCCGGGACTTTTTTCCCAGACCAGAGGATCCCCGTGGGGGAAGTGGAAATGCCCATAGTGATTCTTGGTGACCCTGCTTACCCTTTAATGCCCTGGCTCATGAAACCCTACACAGGGAGCCTGGACAGCAGTCAGGAAAGGTTCAACTACAGGCTTAGCCGGTGTCGAATGACTGTGGAGTGTGCTTTTGGGCGTCTCAAGGCGCGCTGGCGCTGTCTTTATGGGAGGCTAGACTTGGCCAAGGGTAGTATCTCCGCGGTTATTTCCGCATGCTGTGCCCTACATAATCTTTGTGAGCGGAAGGGCGAAGGCTTCACTCAGGCATGGTCCTCGGAGGTTCAACGCCTGGAAGCCACATACGCCCAGCCAGAGAGCAGGGTTCTTGGAGGGGACCAGCGCGAGGCTGTTAGGATCAGGGAAGCCTTGAGGGAGCATTTTGAGGCTGAAAGCTAGTTCTAAAGTGAGGTGCAGATGGAGGGAGGGAGGGAGGGAGCATTCTTTTAACAGGAACAGGCATTTGCTTTTCTGTAGCTTGTAATAATGTATGTACACTTAATAAAGAAACCCATTTATTAAGAAGACAATTCATTTATTGAACAGGTACTTCGGTTGCTGAAAGAAAATATTGTGATGCATGTGAGGGGGAAGCCAGGGGAGGTGCAATGGGGGTGGCATGGGGTCAGTCAGAGATCGGAATATGTCCGGGTCTCTGAGTCTCCAGTGCCCTCACAGTGGCCATGTCCCCTGAACCCCATTTGCGGAGGGCAGTAAGGCATGTTATTAGGGGTAGACTGCAGTGGATAATGGTCCGGGGTTTGGGGGTTGTTTGGTGAAGACAGAGGGGTTGGAGGCAGCTGTGGATGGTGATAACCATTTGGCTGATGATAGTGGCCTGGAGGGTACTGAGGCACAGAAGGGGAAGGGATTTGGGGCAAATGATAATTGGGGTGGTGGGTGCGGTGCTTCTCCTCCTGAAGGGTGACAATCCGCTGCATAGTCTGCAATTGAAGCTGCAGTAATGAGAGCAGCTTATCGGTGCTTTTCCGGCGGTGAATCGCATTCTCCTTCCGCGCCTTCTCCCTCAACTTGCTCTCATTCTCCCTCCACCTCTGTGCAACTCGATTCTCCGTTACAGCCTGTTGCATTACTTGCTGTACAAGATCCTCTTTGCTCCTTCGTGGCCGCTTCCTCAGTCGCCTCAGCCTCTCAGCTGTTGATAAGAGCGATGGCGCAGGGCTGAAGGACGACCCTTCTAAAATAAAAAGATACATTTAACAGTGGTTCCCTTGTAAAGAGCAGACATGCCTATGATTCCCCCACATTCCCCGTTTGCCTGTCCCGCAGAGAGCACAGATACAGCAACGGAGCCCCTGCCATGGTGAGTGCACTCCAGAGGCAAGGGAAATGATTTTTTCCCTGCCCCAGAAAAGCTGTGCTGGGGGAGGGAGTGGGGAGTGCCGGTACGTTGCAGGTGCCCCAGTGTGAGCAGCAGGCAGGGGGAAGGATTTCTTCCCTGCCCTGAAAAGCTGTGGCGGGGGAGGGGGTGGGGAGTGCTGGTAAGTTGCAGGAGGCCCACTCTGAGCAGCAGGCAGGGGGAAGGATTTCTTCCCTGCCCTGAAAAGCTGTGGCGGGGGGTGTGGAGTGCCGGGAAGTGGCAGAAGGCCTACTGTGAACACTGTTCCAACATTCTCCGTAGGTGTTTGTCCTGGAAGATATCTCGTTGCTTCGAGTCACTGAGGAACAAAGGGAAGGGATTTTAATGAGATGCGGCTTCCGCCCAGGGCCATATGCAGCTTGCCTATGTGCAGCAATGCTCCCCCCACCCATTGTAGCACAGTGGCAAGGACTAGTGATTGTGACCGGGAGGGGGACCACGCTGGCTCTCCTGGGAAACCTGCGCAAGCGCATTGCAAGCGCTCTTATTGAGACCTTTGAAGAGATTACTGATGATGACTACCGCGAGGTGATAGACTACATCAGTGCTCTATTCCACATGTAGGCAAGCATGCAAGCATCCCTTTCCACCCCAAGCTGCAAGCCTTCCCCATAGAAAAGCAGCTTTACCTCCGCAGTCCGCTGCTGAGCTGGCCCCTGCAACTGCCGGACGCTGTGGCTGGCTGCCCTCCTCGGTTGAGAAGAGCTCCTGGCTGCATGCATCCAGGGACTCCTCCGTGCCCTGGGTCGCTGCCGCCTTGTCCTCATCCTCCTTCTCTTCTTCATCCTCCTGGTCTTCGTCCTCCTCCTCACCGCCCCCCTTCACTGGTGGGCTGGGAAGTGTCCATGGTGATCGATGGAGTGACCGTAGGATCACCACCAAGTATCGCGTGCAGCTCCTTATAAAATCTGCAAGTCACCGGGGCTGCCCCGGAGCGGCCGTTTGCCTCGCGGGCTTTGCGATACGCATTCCTAAGCTCCTTTACCTTAACACGGCACTGCAGAGTGTCCCGCTCATGGCCTCTTTCTGCCAAGGCCCGTGATATCTGCCCATAGGTATCAAAATTCCTGCGGCTAGACCGCAGCTGAGACTGAACAGCCTCTTCCCCCCAACAGCTGATGAGGTCCAGCACCTCGCTATTGCTCCATGCTGGGGATCGCCTATTGCGAGGAGGCATGGCACGTGGAGTCATGATGATCAATCAGAATGATCACCTGCAACGATTCCCTGAGACCATGCCACGCAATCAATCAGATCAATGAGAATGATCACCTGCAAGGATTCCCTGAGAGCACGCCACGCTTGGCTGAAGCAAACAGGAAGGGGATTTTCAAATTTCCCTGGAACTTTAAAGGGCAGGTCTGACGTGTGGTCACCTGAGAACAGGACAAAAGAGCTTGCAAGTGATGACCAGAGTGGCTCGAACGGGAATTATGGGACGGGCTGGAGGCCAATTAATGCGCAGTGGGTGTCCACATTCTTGCTGTAGCACTACAGCAGCTGCGCTACAGCCCTTATTCCCCATGCGGAGGTGGCTTAACAATAGCGCTATAACTCAGCAGTTATAGCGCTCTTCGTGCCTTGCCAGTGTGGACGGGGAGGAGGTTATAGCGCTCGTGGGGGCTTTATAGCGCTATAAAGTGCCAGTGTAACCATGGCCTAAGACTGGGCTGCTGGTATTGTGCTCTGATGAGCAAAATGAGGGGTAGGAGAATAGGAACCAGTTTACTAGGGGTGGGGAAAAGACATTGAAATTGGATGAAAGACTGGGACTAGAAACTAGTGTAGGAATAAACAACATTGTGGGAGAGGGGAGACATCTTAGAAGGACTTGGGTTGGAGGGGAGAACTGGAATTGGCCAGGCAGGGAGACTGGGACTGGGCTGTGTGGATGAGGAGACTGGTAATGTTGTGGTGGGTGAAATTGGGCCTTGGACAGAAAGCAGGGAAGGGGAGACTAGGACTGGCTTGGCAAGCAGACCAACACTAGGAAGAGAAGCCGCAGAATTGAAAATTGGGACTAGGTAGGGAAGGAGAATAGAACTGAGATAAGGAACCAGGAGTGGGAAGAGAGAACACAGTGACAAGGACAGGTTGGAGGGGATGGAGGAAGAGGCAAGGAGACTGTTACCACTAAAGCACTCTCCACCAGTGCCTGGAATGGAACCCAATGATTCTGAGTCTTACCATTCCTCCGCTGTCAATGTGTGTGAAACCCACTCACAAATTGTCTATCTCATCCCATCTCTTCAGAATGTAACATTTTAATTTGCCATTTCAAAATGATTTATTTTTTTTATTTTATATTAAGTGAAAAATAGTTTAAATTCAAATTTTGTTGAAGCAAAACATTTTGATTGACCCAAAACACAATTTTTTCATATGTTAGCTTTGAAGGACATGTCACATTTTGGGAGGTTTCATTCTGTTTTGGAATGAAAGAAATTTCAAAAATCTTGAAATGCCTCAAAAAAATAAATAAATCCAGTTTCTGTGCAACTCTGGTTCTAACCCTGCTGTTGATGTATCTAAATGTCAATATGATGCCAGATGATGGAATTTCTTTTTTTTTTTTATTTGTTTTTTGTATGTAATTTCTGAGGCTCTTAAAAAAGCAATGTTAAAAGAACATTAAGGTTGCAAAATTAAGTGCTAAAAATTAGGAAAGGTGAAAGCTAAGGTTTCCTGTGCAATTTTAATTGCCACATGGTGCATATGCATTATGATGCATTCTTTAATTACTATTTTATTCACACAACCCATGCCTCATTCAGTGCATAGGATAGATGGTATTCACTTCATGAGGAGTTATTCAATATTTTATTTAATCCTTGTTGTTCAGTGTGAGCCCCCAGAACTTATTTACTACAAACTATTCAAACTCTGCTCTGAAGACACAATTCTTAATTTCCTCGTGATGTTTTCTATGACACTCATCACTGTAGCACCTGACTGCTTCACAGATTTTAATTAACATGTCTTCACAACATCCCTTTGAGACAAGGGGGAGATGTTATTTCCATTTTACTGACGGGGGAACTGAGACACAAAAAGATTAAGAGCAAATGTATCCAGTAGATTTGGGTGCTATGTATGGACACCTAGGACCTGATTTTTCAGAACTCGCAGCATTATATTGCACTTTATATGTTCAAAGCACAGCTCCCTTTGACTTCAATTACAGCTGTGAGTACTCAGCTGTTGACCCCAAGTTCTCAAGTCAGGCATCCAGAAAAAAGAGGAACAGACAATAAATGAACGCCTGAGTAAAGTCTGGTTTAAGTGACTTACATAACATCCCATAGGAAACTTGTAACAGAGACAGGGATAGACTCCAATTCCCAAGGGCAGCTTTCAACTGCCTTAACCATGAGACCATCCTATCTCTTCCTGCAATCTTCCAATTCATTTACAGACAATAGACTCCTCCCCATACAACCCTGATCCATCCCCAGCATAGGCCCATCCTGTGCACTGACCGAGCCAGAGATGCAGTGGGAAAAACAGTATGTGATCATATAATTTAAAGATACAAGAGGTTGCAGTAAGGGTGCACAGGCAACCTTCATTCTGGCAGTACCTATCTTCTGAGTGCTTGATTTTGCAACCTTAATAATAATCTTTTAATGTAGAAGTGACAAAGAGTCCTGTGGCACCTTAAAGACTAACTAAAATTTTAGAGCATAAGCTTTCGTGGGTTAATACCCACTTCGT
>ML677326.1:16652222-16749747 GCA_007922305.1 Dermatemys mawii | reverse complement strand
GGACTCTTTGTCATTTCTGCAATTCCAGACTAACACGGCTACCCCTCTGATTCTTGAATCTTTTAATGTAGTATTTTTTTTTGTTTATATTGCCCCATCAGTGTAGTAATTAAGAAATAAGGATTGTTCCCTATGAGAGATTTCCTTATGTTTTATCCATGCTAATTTTAAAATCTCTAAGTGTAGTTTCCATTGTTTCTTTGGGGGAGATGATTCCATTTTTTGATTATTTTTTTTTACAGTCTCCCTTTTTAATTTCATCCCATTGCTTTTAATTTTACTTTCTTGCATTATACTAAATTCATTTATGACTTTGGTGTTTATACTTTAATAATATTTGTACATTATTATTATGCTGTCTAGTGCTTAATTGTCTCTTATTTATGGTATATGCACTTAGTTCTTTTAATCTGTCCTTAAAATCAATCCCTGCAGCCTCCAACTCATATTTGTTGTTCTCCAACTTTCTTAGTATTTCCCTGGGTAATCTAGTGCGTAGTCTTGAACACAATATGCTGGGTGTGGTCTATAACGTGGTCAATGTAAATATTAATTTGAACAGCTCAAAATTTGGCAACATTTACATATCTGGGGATGGTTTCCTCCTGTTCTGTGATATGAAATTTGGATTCAGATAAAGTGCCTGAATCTCAGCTGAAATAGGATGCTGACTGGGATGATTTAGTTGGGGTTGGTCCTGCTTTGAGCAGGCGGTTGGACTAGATGACCTCCTGAGGTCCCTCCGAACATGGATATTCTATGATATATTCTATTCTATGACTTCAATAGAGCCACACTGATTTACACTGGCTGAGGATCTGGCTCAAAGTGTTTGGAGCTGAAATTTGGTGGGAGATCCATCTATAATTGTGATGTTCCCTTACCACCTGTACTTTACTTTACTTATGTGATATAGTCCTATATGGTGGGCCACTGCGTGAAGGCTCAAACTGAAGTGGCAGAAAGCTGTTTTAATAGGGATCTGTGGATTGATGAGGAATAGAATCCTCCTCTCACCCCAGGAGCAGAGCACTGGTATAGTTACCCTCCTTCCCCCAGGTCAGAGTTTTGACTAATGTATCTGCATAACGTGGACAAACAGGCCATGCATTACTTTGGATAGCTCCACCATGGAGCACTGCTATGCAGGACATAGAGGTTTTGGAGTCCTACTTCATGTCCTCACCTTTTCTTGTCCTCTCTATGACCTCTCCCCCCACGGCCCATCTAGTGGAATTGCAGTGGCCCTTCTGCATTTGGGGCCATCCAAATTGGATTTGGTGTAGAAGAGATGTTAGATCTATTGGGGGGAATGGGGGCATGTGGGGTATCAGTGTAGATTCCAGAAACAAGTTGATCTCTTGTTCATTTATATATTGAGCAACTGAAGGCAAAGTTTATGAAACTACTTAGCTCATGAAAACCTGTAACCTTCCCTTGGCTTATTCTTATTTCTGTAAATAATTAGTTTTGTCTTCTTCCACATTTGGTGAGCCAAGATACTGTCTGCTTTGTTTCTCTTTTCATAAAACTTTTGCTTGGCTGATTTTTCTACAGTGTGTCGTTTCCCAGAATTTCTGCTTGAACTTTTCCTTACTTCATTTGTCATCTTATGCAGGAACTCTTAATAGTTTTTAGTTGATGAATCAAAAGAGTGTCAGTTAGGGTAATTTTATTCCTGTGTTTAATTCTTAATATTAAAAAACCCAGAAATGGCAATTGTGCACCTGCCAGTGTTTCTGAATGATATTACAAGGGAAATGTAAAAGCATTTTACTTTTCAAAAGTGGATTTCTACAGATATTTTCAGAAATTCCCTTGTAGCCTTATGCAGTTGATGCTCTGACATGTGTCTTTATCTGAAGACTACATTTAATATGCTAGACTCCGATGAAGATATATGCTGTCGATGCCAGCCAGCTACCCTAAGATATGAACATTTTTTATTTTTGCTATAACTATTTCTCTCTCCTTTCCTTTGTGAGCACAGAACTCACCTCTGCTGTCTGGCTGCTTATCACTCATTATTCTAATAAACCTATTCCAAATGGAGGAGACTGAGTAGTATTTTTCAATAGTGTTGTTCAAAGTCTAGTGAAATCTGCTGGCCCTGGCTTTCTTCTCATTTTAATGGCACCAGAATAATTCCATTGATTTCAGTGGATTTACTCTTGAGGGGAAAATCAGCTCCACTAAATTTTCATTTTGATTTTTTCAGGGAAAGATTATTTTCTAAAAGTGGTGCTCTAGATCAATGTCAATTTGTTGAGCTAGATGCAGGAATCACAAGGTGAAATTCTATCACCTTTTCACATAATAGGTCAGACCAGATTAGTGGTCCTGTCTGGCCTCAGAATTTATGAATCTGTGAATCTGAAAAGGACGGGGTGGCTGTATGCAATGCATGGTGTCCTGGATTCTCTTCTCCTTTTCAGAGGGTTTATAAGTTTTGAATTTTTAAAATAGTTTTGAATATACTTCAGAGTTTGGTGACTGAGTCTCCTCTGAATGTCAGTGGTGGGTCCTGGGCAAGGCAGGGGAGTGGGGAGACTCTGGGCCCCTGGCCGCCCTGTGCACCAAGTAAATCATTTAAGTTACTTACACCCCTGGCTGCCTATAAACTCATTGACTCACCTCATATCTACTCACTCACTCACCAACCTCTCACTCACTTACCAGCTGACTCAGCTCAGCAGCTCTGCAAGTATTCTATCAGGCAGCTCTTTGCTGTAGCTCTTCCTGAGGCGTTGTTGAGCTCCTAAATTCTGGGAGACCTCCCTCCTTTAGGTTGGGTGCAAGAGTGAGGTTAATTTTCTTCCCAAGACTTCAAGATCAGCTGGAGGAGGCTGAAGGGGAACAGGAGGGATCCAGGCAGGATCTTCTGATATAGAACTGCCTTTTAAACCTGACATGCTCCCAGGTACAGAGTGATCTTCTTACTGACCTTAGAATTGACATAAGAAACTCTATAGGAGTACATGGACTTTTAAATATCTGAGTGTTCCCTTGGTCCAGTGAAGATGTAGGGAACCAACACATCAGGAGAACTTCTCCTGAGTTTCTAATGTCCACAGAGTGCTGTGGTACTGAGAGCATTGCAGGGCTGGGAAGGTTCACTTGTTACAGGAGGGTTTATTTATAGGACGGGATTGTAAGAGCAGGCAGAACTTGAGCTTAATTGTAGAGCAGCTACTGCTTGTTCATATTTATAATAATACAAAATATATAAGTAGCTTCCAGTATATATATCTACTCTTTAATGTAATCAAAATATCCTCAAACCTACAGTTTGAGCCCACAAACCCTTAGTGATGCAACTACTTACTTGCATGAGTGATCCCATTGAGTTCAAGCAGGGGCTACTCAGGAGTGTACAAGTTTGCAGAATCAGATTCCAAATGAAGTCACCCCGCCTTTCAATTTAATGTGATTTAAAAGTTAAAGGTCCAATTTGCTCCCATTGGAGTCAATTACAAAATACACGCTGATTTTGAGGGGAGCAGGATTGGACTCAAATTTAATAAGGCATGCAGTCATTTTTACAAGAGTACTTAAGTTAAAACAAAATAGTTGAATAAACAGACAGCAAGAAGTTAGAGGGGTTCATTTTCAAATCAATCCGACTGTAGAGAACCTCTGAAGTTAACCTGATTTTTCCCCCTTCATTTCAAATGCTTAATTCAGTGTTTTCACTTGGGAAGTTGGCTCTGTCTGTGCTGGGTGGAGTCAAGTGCTACTTTCCATATGGTTGATGAGGCATTACAAATATATTCAGGCCCCAATTTTGTGTTCAAGGGGGGAAAAAACCAAAAATCAATACATCCAACTGGGATGAATGAAAATCTAATAAACTAACATATACTTATGAATGAAGTGTCAATGATTGTGAAACAGTTTATTTAATTTGCATAAGTGAACTCGTTAAAAGAAAACCTATCAGATTTATTTTACATTTGCTTAGAAATTATGCCTTTTACAAAGATCTTGGGGAGTTACAATGGAAAAATATAGGTATATTATCAATGGGCCTGGTGCATAGTCCATTGACAAAAGTAGAAAGGCTCTTATTAACTGAATAAAAATCTCTTTTTGTACTTGTAGATCTTTCACTATAGTGTCCCTGGAAATTTGCAGCATTAAAAAGCAAGTGCTTGTGCTTATGAATTATGTCAGACATGATGGCATTGGAAACAGAACTCTTCTTATCTACTCAAGGCACAGCATAAGCCACAGTATCTATGCTGATCCTGAAAGACTCTAGTTAAGGGAAGATAGTTTAGTTTTTAGGCTGACACAAGCTTTGATGTCTGTCCCTGACACTGACAATTCTGATATGGCCACCTGTCCGTTAGGAAGTGGATTTGAGAAAGAAGCGGCCAGTAAACAGCTGTCACATGATACTGTAATAACTTGGGTCACTAACATCCTGGTCTGGATTGGAACCAGTAATTTAGAAGGGAAAGGCAACAACGATATCATGTTACTCTGCTGAGCAATCCAGGGCTAAAATAACTTTTTATGAGTGGAACTATTTTAGGCACACCCTCTTATTTTTGATTTCATAATGAATAGTAAATTGATTCATTGTACTGGAAAAAAATTCAACCACTGCTGAAATTTCAAACATGTTACAATATGCACAATGTACATACAGTTGACCCAGCAGTGTATCAAAGATAACACCATTTTTTCCATCTATATTTTGGTATGTATTCTTGCTGGCCTCGGTTTCTTTGCTGCATATTAACATTAATGAGAGTTATGGGTGCAAACTCTTATTGTATGTATTTTCATGGAACAAGAAGAAACAGGCGCACAACAAAATCCTCCGCTACACCATTAATCTGGGATAATGAAAGTGAGCAGAATTAAAATTAAAATGGATAGAGCTGCTTTTGTATTGTTACAGCATTTACCTCACCAGATGATGCTGTTACAAGTAGTCTTTCAAGTTCATTTTTTTTAATTGACACAAGCAAAAGATTAGTCTTGAGAAGACATGATAAGTTATTTGTTTTGTTTGTTTGTTAGAATCTACACAAGATTCTGTGTAGATGCAGCTTTGCTCCTTACCTTTGTCTCTGGTTATAATCTTGGGGCAGTTGCCCAAGATCCAGGCATTGGTGTTGAGTTGAGATTCCATAGAGAGGGGTATTGACTCACATGCTGTTTGATCACCTTTGTTCAAGGACTGGTGTATAAATAAAACCAGTTGCTCTTAGACTCCATGCCATTGATATCTTCTCCACTGAGAAGCCAAGGTGCAAGGCCCCATGTATTTGCTTCCACTTAACAGAATGACAGCACTGATGTCAGAAGGTGATACTGGGATTGGAAGAAGCAGCAACAGTATTCTGCCACAGTCTATTTTCTTGTGTTGGAAAAAAATACTGTTATGGTAGGGGGTTGGGTGAAACCTTGTTGAAGCTGTTGGGACAACCAACCTTCATTCAGGATAAATGTGAAAACCAATTAACTCCTTTATGGAATGGACAGCTGAAACAATAGGAGCCAAAAGTACAGACCTTTTGGAGTAGGAGTTTAATCTTGCAGCGTGAGGGGTTTTCCCTGGGGTCTGAAGGCAAATGCATGGAGCTTGGTATTGTTTGATGGAGTTGTGTGTGTTTGTGGGGGACGGGGGAGAGATGGAGCAGACACACCTCAGAAGCATGTAAAGAAGGCAGCCAGGAAGTCCCAGACACAGCTAGAGAAGAACTTGTGGTTTGATGCTGAGAAGAAGCTGAGCAGGAGAGAGAGCTGTGGGCTGAGTGCTGCCTGGAAAGAGGTGTGGAACTGTGTGCAAAGAAATGGTCTCCTGCTATTTAATTCCAAAGGCTTCCAGGGAACCAGGACTTTATATGCATTCTTTGTAAATAAATAAGACTTTTCTAATGGGCTTGGGGTGTGAAGTGGTGTGGGAAGGGGCTGCTCCTTGTAGCTGGGGGAGTGAAGGGTTGCTGTCCAGTATGCTCGATGGGCTGTAAGACATGGCTAGTTAGTGGAATCACAAAGTGGTGACCTGGCTGTGCCATTTTGTAAATTGACCCAGGAGCAGCAGAGAGTGTCCAGGTAAGCAGGCCAGTGCAGTGTACAATAGCATTAGGAGAAACTGCCAGAAGCAAAATAATTTGAAATGGGTGGTACCTATGTATACCTAATAGCTGGATAACTTATTCCAAACTTGAGTAAATGCAATTCCAAAGTGGATTAATTAACATGGAATGAGATGCCAAATCAAGAAAAAACAAAATAAAAGAGCTTTTTTATAGACACAAGGCAGTTTATTTAAAAAATACTTGTGTTCTAATAGGCAAAGTTAATGCTATTGTACTTATTTAGCTGGTTTGGAGTTCCATCTCCAGATATGGAATCTAAATTAAGGTATCAAATGTGAAACCCTCCCTAGAAATTGAGCCATTTTAACCTTTTATTTTATCAGTTTCATTGCCAAGGAAAATATTTTCAAAACTCAAACTGTACAGGATTTATTTTTGTACGTGTCAAAAAAATTCCACTGCTATTCAGGAAAACACAAACACACCAGAGAGAACTAACCTGAGTGAGGTAATGGCAAAGTTAAGCATTAAGACTCTGTAAGGGCTGAGCCCTGCTAACTTTTTTAAAAAGGTGAAAATATTAACTTTATAGTCTGGCAGTCTGACTGGTCTCTTCAAGTAGATACAGTTGATATTACTAGATATAAGATGATGATAGAAGGATTTAAGGAACCTTTTAAAAAGTTGCCACATTTATTTGTTTTGACAAAAAATGTGCCTGTCGAAAGCCTTAATCCTCTGCTGAGATCCACGCAGGTGCACAGTGTACCCTTGTAAAACCCCACCCCACTGATTTTAATGGGACTCCATGCAGGTGTAAGGGTCTACCTCTGGCCATCAGATTACAAGGTCCAGGCCCTAATTTGTGGATAAACGTGTGCAGTTGTATAGGAATGAATTGTGTGCCCGATCTTGCAAAAACTTTTCTACGTGCTTAATTGTAATCCCATATGAAATGAATGAGATTATTCATGGTAGTAATGACAAGCACATGCCTAAGTGTTTGCAGGATCAGGGCCAAATTCAGCAAGCTGACAAAAGTAGAGCTGAGGAAACAATGAGGACAAATAATTTACCATTTTTGAAATTCATTTTTGAATTTCAGAATTTCCTATCCAGCTAAAACTGGGTGTGGCAGGGGTGGAATGGGAAAGAGGAATTTAATTCATTTTGTATTTTTTATTTTTCACTGAAAAAATTAGTATTTCCATCCAGTCACAACTGGAAGACTCAACAATTTCCATCCACAAATACCTCAGGCAAAAGCCTGTATAAATGGAGATAGTCATATGAATATTTTGTTTCTGGGTTTCAAAAAACCCGGTTTCCAAGGACAATTTGACCCGTATCTAGTGAAGAAGTCCTGTAGTTTCTGGGACACTGAAATCACAGAAGGATACTGATGCTGTTTGCTTTTATCGAAGAGAAATCTTGGCCTTCTGTGCAAGCCATAAAACAAAACAAAAGATCTATACCAGAGAGCTGTGGAACAGTTTGTATGGAGAAGAGTTTACATAAATCTCTTACAACCAGCTTGTGGATATCATTATCATTATTACTATTATTTATCTATAGTGCTGATAATGTGTTAGGCACTGTATAGATCCCATTCCTCCAAAGAGAATTGCACAGAGCTTCTGTGTGAACTCCCACGTGAAGCCCCATTGATTTCAATGGGGCTCCTTGTGGGTAAGTGGGTCTGCGCATGTGGTTACCTTTACAGGATCAGGTCCCTTTCCTGAAAAAGTTACACTCTAATGGCAAATGTACCACAACTAGTGGGAGCTGGAAGTTATGGAGGATAGTTGGATGAGGATTACAAAAATAAGGTCAGTCCTTACACATAAGTCTCTCTCTCTCTCTCTCCAGTGGGAGTTCTGGGTGTGTAGTATTTATACAATATGCAAATCAGTGTTGCATGGCAGATAGAAGAGCCAGAGTGTGAACTGGAGAAGGGAACACTATACATGGAACTAATGGTTGGGGAGAACCAGTGTTTCGTTTTGCTCTTCCTCCACTCAACAATTAGTGTACTTTCTTACGAGCTGTATGTTAGGGTCTATTTTCAGAAGAGTGCCTCATATGTGGTACAAGAAGGATGCAAAGTCCACACACACCACATCCTCCACTGAGAAGACATTAAAAAATATTTCTTAAAAATGATTATCATTGTCCCAGTTTCTGGGATAGTCATAACAAAGGGAAAGGCCATCCAGTTCTGGAGCTATTTAAGGGTAACTTTTAGACCACTCATCTTCTTTTTATGCTTCTTGGCTGTCTCAAACTCCCTTGTCTCCTTTGAAAATCACAGCCATTACATCCTCAAAGATCAGCATGAGACAGAAAGCACTAGAATTTATACATATGAACATATTGTTGTGTCTACAGGAAAAGAATATACATTTAGTTACAGATTTAGTCTGACTTAATAAAGGGTGACCTGTACCCCTGAGCATGTGTGTCAGCTTACCTACATCAAAAAAAACTCCAATGCTATTATAAATTCATACTACATTGCTAATGAACCTGGGGGTCATTTTGTACATTTTTAGGTAATCTTTGCTTTCTTGTGAAAATCTTATTGTTGTTGGGCTGAGGGATGTGAATCTAATATTAAAGCAAAGGACATACTGTAATTTAGCAGTAATAGACTATCATTTGAATGAACATGGAGGTTCATTTTTTTAAAAAAATGCTACACACAAAATATTGTAGTGATTTAACTGTCTACAGCATGACAGATAATTCCCATGGCAAAACCAAAATGAAAGCTCACACTTCCTATCAAAGCAAAATTCATCATCATCATGCTCCACTGTAACTTGGTAATCATTGTAATTATTATCATGGAATAGGTTTAGTTGCTCTCTTTATCTGCCCAGACCTTGGGGATCTTTCCCTGCGAGGGCCTGATCCAATCTCTGCTAAAGTCAATGGAAAGATTCTCATTGATTTTTGTAAGGGCTGGACTGGGCTACAGATACGGTAATCCTTCACATACATACACAGAACCAAGCCTCTTTTAAACACTGTATCTCATCCTGAAGAGATGACTAATAACTCATGCATTTCTGTAGATGACAAGGTCTTCAAAAACAAGTTATAACAGGTATTGGGAAACATTAGTGGACAGCAATAGCAATAGATGACATAGCAAAAGCCCCTTCCAGCCCAAATGATTCTATGTAATCAACTTTTCAGCAAACCCACTATCTGGTAACCACTGCTAAGCAGAGTGAGTCTCCTCCTTAAATGAAGATATATTTTTTACTCTATCAGAAAAGACTGTTTTAATGCAAATGAAATGACTAAAGTTTCCTAAAATGGTTTCCTCTGGTGACTTAAATGAGAGTCTATTAGTTTATTGATGACTGAAAATCAAAACTAGATGGAGTAGCTTGTTATGGCTCCCATAGAATATGGTTATGTATTATGGTCATAGTGTTAAATACATTTCTGTTTCTGTCTTTCGAGTCTTGCATTCGGCTGTTTTAGGTGTAGCCAATCCTTTAGAAAATTATTCTTACTAATCTCTCTCGTTAAGGTTTTGTAGAAAATGACTGTGTATATTTGAAAATCATCCCTGTATTTTCTTCTAAAGATGGAGGCACTAGTTTGCCAAAGACCATTCACAAGCCTATCTTATTACATCTGATCTAGCATATTTCATGTGTGAAAGAAAAGCCAAGTTAAAGATATAGAAAGAAGATATGGTATCTTATTTTAAAAACTTTTTCTTACCTTGCCTTTTTGGTATGAATTTTAGTGCTTGTGAACGGTGCTGCATTGACAGCTCTGGAGAGTCATCTTTGTTGAGGCCTATTCCTGGTCTTCTGTGAGGTAATGGAATTTCACCATTGGTTGCAATGGGAGCAGGATCAAGCTGTAAGGCTCAATCTGCCAAGATACTGTGCACCTCCGCAGATGTTCTGAGATCCTCAAATCCCTTTGATATCATGGAAGATGTGGGTGCTAAGCCTCTTGCAGAATGGAACCCTTAATCCACAGAAAAGATTGAGCATGAGCAATGGCAGTGTAGGCTTCTTCCCACTGGCCAACTTGTCTCAACCATCTTGACAGGCCAGCTATAAGAGTAGTCTCCATGCCCATTTGATCTTTGAGATTGCCAAATAGTGCTTCATAAAGATGAATCTAAATCAAAATCCTAACTCTAAACATTCCTAAATTTGAAGTTGTTTGAAATGTGGATGCAAATATTGTAAAAAGCTCTTAACTTTTATTTGTCAGAACCAAAACCGCAGATACAAACAGCTCCAAACATTTGGATGTTCAAAATTGCAAGGTGGATTCTGAGTCTTGGACTCATTTTTAGTATGAACTTCATTGGTGGTTTCTGTGCTCTGGACATCTGTCTACCAGAATCTAGACTGAACTCACCAAACAGCCATCAGATGACAATAAGTTTTGATACCAGTTAGCGTGGGATGGATTTTCAGTGGTGAATGGCAAGTTCTGTTGCCTATTATCAATTGCCTGGGTCATCCAGTCTCTTAAGATGTTCTCCCTGTAAAACAGATATATTAGAAAAGGGTTAAGCATCTGATCTGACTCCCAGTGAAATCCATGGAAAGACTCCCAGTGACGTCAACAAGACTTAGATTACGCATTGTTTGAACAGTCAACTGAAAACTTGTTTTTGTCACCAACAGAAGTTGGCCCAATACATATTATCTCACCCACCTTGTCTCTCAACTGAAATGAGACACAATCAGTGCTAATTTGATCCTTGTCTCCTTGTCAAAGCATCCACTTATGGATTTATGAACCCAATTAAGGTTAAATAACATCCAACATGTATGTTAGTTCTTTTTTAAAAGAATTTTGCGAGACATTTACTTTAGGGTATTTATTTTAAAAGCTTATAGATGAATTACTGTTATTAACATCCTCAATCACAGAAAGCCTTCTAGGATAATGAAAGCCAAGAACAAAAGGGAAGCCACAAAATATAAACAAGCCATGGGTCTCAGGAAATGGCATTAGAATGAAGTCAGAGAGAGAATGAGAAAACATCAAATATATTGTGGTTGTGAACATCTAAGCAGAAAGTATATAGCATAGTACAGTGGCTCTCAGCTTTTCCAAACTACTGTATCCCTTTCAGGAGTCTGATTTGTCTTGCATATCCCCAAGTTTCACCTCACTTAAAATCTACTTGCTTACAAAATCAGACATCAAAATACAAAATTATCCCAGCACACCATTACTGAAACATTTCTCATTTTTACCATATAATTATAAAATAAATCAATTGGAATATAAATATTTTACTAACGTTTCAGTGTACAATATAAGCAAGTCATTGTCTGCATGAAATTTTAGTTTGTACTGACTTCGTTAGTGCTTTTTTTATAGCCTGTTGTAAAACTGAGCAAATATCTAAACCAGTGGTCTTCAAACGGGTGCGTGAGACCACTCCTGGGGGTGTGCGAGACCCCAGCGCCGCCGCCGATCCTTCTCGGGAGACCGCCGAAGTCGCAGTCTATTTTTGGCCCACCGAAAGAAAGTGGAAGCTTTCTATTCGGCAGCATTTCGGCAGACATACCCCGGGGGGCTGCGAGCGAAGAGGGGAGCACGAAAGAGGGCCGTGGCACCGAAAGTTTGAAGAGCGCTGATCTAAACAATCTGATGTACCCCTGTAAGGCCTCTGTGTATTCATACCCCTGATTGAGAACAGCTGGCATAGTATATAAGGATTTTTAGTGCTAAGGATTACTAAGCTCCTGAATTCCGTTCTGCAGTGAATCAAGATCCATAGCAGCAAAACTAGTTAAATAGGCTTTGTTTTGACTGTGACCATTGTAAACAGCTGAAGCTTTGTTTTCTGTGTTCATAAATTTTAGAGAAAATTTCTACAGGTTTTAATATAATGCAGCATTGATATGGCCTCTTGATATGATATTCAAATAAATAGGCCATATCTTCAGCTTCTGTAATTTGGTATAGCTCCATTAAATTCAGTAATATACCCCAGCTGAGGATATGGATCAGTTAGGTAAAACAGAGGGAGTTTGCCTGGGAACTGTCCGAGGTGTGCTATGGTGAGTGCTGCATTGGGGGGGCTGTGCTGTAAGCTGGTGGGGTGAATATCTGAGTGTCTGTCTGCTGTGGCCATTTGTTTGACGGAGCTAGTTGCAGGGACTGTTTGACTATGTGATCGTTTGTTTGAAAAGTATGAGTTGGGAGTGCTCTGTTCCAGGTGGGCCATGAGTGGTTGATTGGAGGGAAGGCTTAGAGCCGGGCCAACTGCTTTGAGCCAGAAGCCTTATAAAAAAGCAGCCAGTTGTGAAGCAAGTGAGCAGGGAACAGAGGGCAGGCAAACAGAGGGATTTTGTCTGGGAGCTGGCTAGGGGAAGTTCCCACGGAGGTTTTTTTGCATTTAAGGCATCTGTAAGCAGTAAATGCAACATCTGAAGAAGCTCTTAAAAGGAAGACATTATGGTTAGTGAGTGATCAGCTGTTGTCACCTGCACAGGATGTGCCATGTTTGTCTTTCTGCCAGGGAATAGAAGCAACTTTATCTGTACGAAGTGCAAGCTGGTCTCCATATTGGAAGAGAAGATTAAAGGACTAGAGACCCAAGTATCAACCCTGTGTTGCGTCAGAGAAAATGAAGATCTTCGGGATAGAAGTCAGCATTTGGTACTGCAGGCACAGCATACTGAAGAATCAGAGAGAGCAGTGCAGAACGGGGAAGAAAATTGGCAGCATGTGACCTTCAGAAGAAGAAATAGGAGAACCCATGTACCCCCAGTGCAGAGAGAGGTAAGAAACTGTTTTCAAGCTCTCTGCACAGGTTCTACGGTGGAGAATGGTTTGGAAGACTTATTTGAGGGAAGGGATCAGAGGCCGACCTCATCAGCCAGAAGGCATAGGATGCATTATCCTAAAGATGGTGGTTCCATGACCACCATTCCCAAGAGGAGGAGATGGGTGGTGGTGGTCAGGGACTCCCTCCTCAGGGGGACGGAGTTATTCATCTCCCATCCAGACCAGGAGACTTGAGACATGTGCTGCTTGCCTGGAGCTAGAATTCAGGATGTGACTGAGTGTCTGCTGAGACATTCAGACCACTTCCCCTTCCTAAGCGGCTCTGGAAAGAAGGATAAAGGAGTTTGAGGCGCATGTCATGTTCTCATCCATTCTCCCTTTTGAAGGAAAAGGACCAGGTAGGGACTGTCGAATTATAGAGGTGAATGCGTGGTTACACAGGAGGTGTCGGAGAGAGGGCTTTGAATTAGTCAACCGTGGGATGTTGTTCTAGGAAGAAGGATTGCAAGGAAGAGGTGGGATCCACCTAAAGAAGAGAGGAAAGAGCATCTTTGCAGACAGGCTTGTTAACCTAGTGAGGAGGGCTTTAAACTAGGTTCGCTGGGGGATGGAGACCCAAGCCCCAGAGGTAAGTGGGGAAGTGGGATACTGGGAGGAAATACCAGGAGGAAGGTGCAATAGGGGAGGCCTCCTGCTTCATATTGAGAAAGCAGTACACAGTTTTCGGAGAGTGTTGGGGACAACTTCCTGGTGCAAGTGCTGGAGGAACCAACTAGGGGCCATGCTCCTTTTGACCTGCTGCTTACAAACAGGGAAGAATTAGTAGTGGAAGTTGAAGCAGGTGGCAACCTGAGCATCATGATGAGGTGGTCAAGTTCAGGGTCCTGACAACAGTAAGAAAGGAGAGCAGCAGAATATGGATCCTGGACTTCAGAAAAGCAGACTTGGACTCTCTCACGGCACTGGTGGCCATGATCCCCTGGGATATGAGGGGGAAAGGAGTCTAGGAGAGCTGACTGTATTGTAAAGACGCCTTACTGAGGGTGCAGAAACAATCATCCCAATGTGCAGAAAGAATAGCAAATAGCCTCGCTTGTGCTCTCCTTCCTATCGCGGTGACTCACAGCTACGGTAGAGCCATCGGTCGACCGGCCAGAGCATCGTGACTAGCACTTATAAATGTGATGGGCCACAACTGTGCTGCCAATGGAGTGTTCCCCTAGAATTCCTTGGAGCCAGTTAGAGGATCCTTCTTCTCTCAGTTCTCGGGTCTGGCCTGTGCTGGGGAAATGGGCCTATGCAAAAACAGCCGTTCTGCCCCCACCTCCGCCCAAGAGGTGAGGTAAGACAACTCCATCCTTTCAGCTCTTTGACTTGGCTGTCTGAGCTGAGGAAAGTGCTGACTCCCCAGGGCAGGCTTTAGGGCACCCACCAATATTCTGACACTCGTTGAATTTTAGGGGGACCTAGGAGGAGGAGGAAAAAATAAACAAATGCAATCCCTTAAGCCTTTGGTCAATGCAGCCTGGGCCCATAAGGACACGAGGATCTCAAACCCCCATACAGACAGCTCCCTGCTCCTCCAAAACCTTCCCCAGTACCTCCCTGACTGACTGCGAGCCTGTGCCCCCATACATACTGCTCTGCTTGTGAAACTTCCCCAACACCTCTCTGACAGACTGTCAGCCTGTGTTGTCATGTAGCATTCCGCTTCTCCAGAACATTCTCCCACCACCTTCCTGACTGACTGCCATATTTAGAGTTGTTTAGTTTTTATCTTAAAAATGATGGAAGATTCCCAATACGAGACGGACCTTGGAGCAAATAAAAGAGGAGGGACAGTGCAACAGAACTGAAGGAGGCATCACACCCAACAAAGATTCAGCACAGCTTTCCAAATGATCGCACTGAGTTTGAAGAATTATCTGTATAGAGTGAAGATGGCAAACAGAAAGGTCATGGATAACAAATGTGGTTTTACAAATAGTTTCAGTACACCAGCTGTTCAACTGACACAAGAAAATGTGATTAAACAACTGGAAAATTATGATCTTCACAAGTACTATTGTTTGTATTTCATTATGCTACACACTGCCGTAAAAAGGCTTATGAAATCATTTACAGACTTCTACCTTCAGAAACATTCTTCATGAACTGTCATCATACCAAACACGCCAGGATAAACAAGTAAAACACAATGGCAAATAACTGGGTACAATGAGCTACACCTGTTCTTTTAACCTTAAATTTGAGAGTTCTACCAATATGCTTTTGCTAATTATTTCCAGGGATAGGTCTATAGAAATTCAGATGGCTGGGGTAAGAAGGTGTCATGATAACTCTTGTTTGTGGTTCTGCTTTCCTAGTCAGAATTACTTTGCGTTACAGATATTTATTTGTATATAAATAAAAATAGTTCCATATATTTATTCCCTACATCCAGTTTCCTTGCAGCTCTCAACTTGTTCTACTTTTCTCTGTCCATACTCTACTCAGGTGATTCTATGTTTTTTTATCTTGAACTCCACTCAAAGACTCTAAGGTCAGAAGAGACCATCATGATCATCTAATCTGACTGCTGCACATTGCAGGCCACAGAACCTCAGCCACCCATGCCTGTAATAGACCCATAACCTCTTTGCCACACTTGGCTCCTTCATTCCCCACTTGAACTGCTCTGCCCATCCCACCAGTCCCCTACATTGGTTCTCTCCTTGCATCTGTGTCCTCTGTTCCACCATCATTTTAGCATCCCTGAAGTTTTAGGGATCATGAAGACTTTCTATTCCATGATTTTCTCTCTTTATCTCAGTGCTACTATAAATAGCATTAACTTGTCTTTTCCGACCCCTGTGCCTACAACCCTCATGCAGTGTTGCCAACTTGTGTGGTTTTATCACAAGTCTTGCAGTATTTGGAGTTTTTTATTAAAATGCCAGCTCCTGTAATCACATGAGAATCCCAGCTTTTATTTTATAATGTAAGTTTCTAGCCTTCATGGTTGATAGTAGAAAACTTCAAAACACAAAACCAAAAGGTTCAAATAAAAAGAACTAAATGGTAATTATTTTAAAAAATCTCATGCTTTTAAAATAAATCTCTTGGTTTTTGAACAGTTTAGGTTGGCAAGATTGCCAATGGTGTCTCCCTCCACCAATTCTCCCACTGTTTTGTTAATTAGTTGTATTTTACAAGATAAACAGTAGGGCCATATAGTGGTTTTAAGCATACCCTAAAAAAGCATAAAATGGATGTTAAATTCTCATTTTTCCTCTTGATAAGTGAGATTGAAGACATAAGCATTACCCTTGCACAATTTAAGCAGAATAAATGCTCCTTCATTCAAACTGTTTATCATCATTGCACCAATTAATTCTTGGACCAACATAGACAGACAAGCATGAGCAAAACACCAGGAAACAAAAGCGATAAAGAGTCTTGTAGCATCACAAGACTCTCTGTTGCTTTTGCAGATCCAGACTAACACAGCTACCCCTCTGATACTAGACACCAGGAAACAAGACGCCTAACTCTGGTTATCATTTTTGGTTCCTTTGTTCTTCATCCCTTCAGACATTCAGTTAGGCAGCATCTCTCACGTTGGGATTGACAAGTTCAGTTGGCTCTTCCGGCCCACTAACGTCCATTTGTCCTTTAATAACAATGCCAGGCAGTTATAAATGATTGTGAAGATCTTTAACTCATCAAAAGCATCAGGAATATTAGCTTAACTCCAGTCTTCTAGTTTAAGCCAGGTGTAGATACCCAGCCAGGTGTTTAAATCCATGGTCAGGAGAGAATGCTGTAAAATCACAGCACAGGAGTCTGAGTTCTTTGTCAGTAGAAAAAACAGTCCCAGAAAATGGGAAGAAAATCAAGAGAGGGAGGGAAAAAGATGGAAGACAGATGTTAGTTAGTTCTGTGGAGCTTTGGGATAATGTCCAGTTGTTTACATAGTTAAAGGTACACTACAAACTGTTTTGTTATAGTGAGTTGATAAACAGTGCCCTTCATGGTCACATTAGAGATAGGCTTGGTCAACAAATGGACCTTGTAAAATTTAAAAAAATTCTCAGCATACAAGAGATTTCCCAGAAGTCTTTTCCTTCCTTGCTTAATATAAATTTAACATAGCTGGTACGCCTCTCATTGCAGCACTGCCTGCCTCTTGGCCAGGGACCTTGCCAAATCTGTCATGGAGATAATTGTTACCATATGGAGGGAACTCTCTCTTTTTCTTCCCTTTGGTAGAGAATTTTCCTTCTTTTTCCCATCCCATTTCCTTCCCATCCCATATGCCAACATTCTCTCACTGATTATTGTCTCTCTTCATCCATCTCATCATCCATTTATAGCCTCTGGACTCCTCTCATTTCCACTACCATACTCCCTCTCTTTCTTACTTTCACTCTCTCATCTAGCTCCTTTCCCTCTGTCTCCAGCATGCTACTGTATCCCGTATCCTACAAAAGCCTTCCTTGGCTCCTCCTTCCTCTCCATCTTCCAACCCATCTCCTTCATCTTGGAGGTTTTTGAGTGCATCTCCTAACACCCTCCAGGGTCTTCTGCAATCTGGTTTACACCCCCCTTACTTCACTGTGACAGAGCGTGTGCACCAATTTCATTAATGACTTGTTCTGGCCTCTTCTCTATATTTAATTTCATCAATCTGTTCATTGCCTTTGACATAGTCTATCATTCCCTTATTATCAACAGTCTGTCTTTGGACTTCTGCATTTTGAAGCTAGACTGATTCTTCTCCTTCCTCTCTAAACATCTTTTTTTTTGCTTTGCTCTATTGCTTCTTTTTCTCCTTCCTTCTAATGTTTTCTGTCACTCCAGGATCTATCTTTTGACCATTTCTCTACTCCCTCAATATCCTATCCTTCAGTGACCTCATCCAATTTCACTGCTTTGTCAATCTCCAAACAACTTCTCTCTGCTGATCTCCCATTTCCAGTACCATGTCTGTGACTGTCACAGAGAAACCTCTTGTGCAATATCCGGTGACCTTCCAATTGAACATCCTCTTGGTGTCAGAATATATGTATCTGCAGCAGGAAGTCAGTCAAGATGAGGAAGTGGCGGGAGTAGGTTCTAGGCACAAGCTCAGCAATGAAGTAAAAAAAAAAAAAAAGGCAGTGCAGCATTAGGAGTTATACTGTTTCCTTTGCTCCAGTAAAGTTCTTTGATGGGAGAAAATAACTTTCTTTTCCATTGTCACATCACACTTAGGTCCAAAGAGATACATCACATGCTCCTATTTGCTCCTATTTGCATGCTCCTATCTGTCCCATGCATCAGATCACCGCACAGGGCCCTTGCCAGCGGGCTAGGAGCTTTGACTCCGAGCTGGGCCACAGCAACAGTACCCGATCACAGGTGTTGTAACTCCCTGAGGTGTGCCTGTTTATTATAGGCAGCTTCTTGGATATCATGGCCCTGTAGGAGGTTCCCCATGGCAAGTAAGCCTACAGCCTCAAGTTTCTCCCACAAATTTCAAACGTACTGAATGATGTTGTCAGTTCAAGATGGCTGCTCTTCTCACATTTTTCAAATGAGGTCTAAAATCCTTCGGGGTTGCCTTCCATATAAATGCTCGAATGGTGAGAAATCAGTGGAAGACCGGGGATCTTCTTGGACTGCAAACAGAAGAGGAAGGTCTAGCTGGTCCCAATATCAGACATCCATCAGGATGAAGCTTCAGAGCATTTTTTTAGTGTTCTGGTAAAGCGCTCCACCAGGTCAAGATCTCCCAGGGCTCTGTAGCTACTGTTTTGGCATTCATAGAGCATAATGGCACAGCTTCCAGGTATGGAATTGCATAGTCCACTACAATGAGAATGAACCGGTATCTGGCAGTACTCTTCTCCAGAGGGCCAACTATGTCAACTCCAATTCACTTAAAGGATATACTCATAAGTGGGAGAGAGATCAATGGGACTTTCATAGTTGGCCAAGGTGTGGTAAACTGGCAAAGTTTAGCACAGGAGGCATAGAAGGAGGCAGGAGGCACAGAAATCTGTCACATTTTTGTAGAATCCTGGACCAAAGAACCAGGCCAGGATCTGGGCTAGTATATTTTCCCTTCTGAGGTGCCCAGCAGCAGGTATGGCATGGACATGTCAGATAACCTCCTTCCAGTAGGGGCAGGGCACCAAGATTTGGTTCAGAACCTCCTCGGTTTGCTGGTCTTTCTCTAAGCAGTATAGATGGTCACCTGAAGCTGAAAGCAAAGGAACTGCCCCACTTGATGGAGGTTGATAGTCTCCCCATTCACTGTTGCCACATGGGCATACGCATAGCTCAGTGAGTCTTCAGCCTGTTACTCTTCCACAAAGTCAAAGAGGTGAGTCAGAATCTCTGACCCGAGTAGTGGGGTGGGCGCCTTGTCTGGCGAAGATGGGGCCTGGTCTGGCTGGGTTGGCACTGAAGACTGGATGTCCTCTCACTTGGATCTGTAACATCCCCTCCATCTCTTCAGTTAGACAGACAAAGAGCTCCTGTCTCCTCACCAGTCAGCCCCCTACTGACTCCTTTCTTTTCTGCCCCTCCAAGTCTGGCATTAGCTGCAGGTATAGCTGGGTGGGGCTAGCAGAACTTAAAGGTTTTTCTGTAACTCCCGCTGTGTCAGATGGCAGTTTCTCTGCTCCCTCACACTTGTATAGCACTTTTCATCCATATATTTTAAGGAATTTACCAAAGTGGTTGTAATGATCTGCATTTGACAGATTTATAGATTCCAAGGCCTGAAAGGGCCACTGTGATCATCTAGTCTGATCTCCTGCATAATACAGGAAATAGAACTTCCCAAAATAGTTCCTAAAGCAGATCTTTCAGGGAAATGCAACAAGTCAATGGTGTAGAACTTGGACCTGCTTGATTTCTAGACCTGTGCCCTTTCCAATGAGCCAGTCTGTCTCCCCCTTGTGCCTATAGGCTTATGCTTTTCTGGTGAGGAGTTGTGAATGGAGTAGAAAAAAATGAAAGATGTGACTTTTCTCTGCATATGTCCGACTCTGTGCTCATGCTGTGAGCAGAGCCTACATTTTTCTGGCTCTAGGCCTGATTCTTCTGTCACACCAGTTTCAATGAGTTCAGAAATGTCACTTCTAATTTGTATCATTGTATATTAGAGAAGAATTAGCTCCTTGATTTTAGAACATGCTTTCACTAGCTTTTAAAGGAAGCATGAGTTTAATGCATTCTACAGACTCTGTATTTCTTCCAAAACAGTCTTTTTAGTGTCATAGGTTTGGACAGAATACAAGGGAAAACTGATCCCTCCCTGCCTTCTATCACTGTCCTAGAAGAGATTTGCTATAAGAATATGCCTTTGTTGTGCAGAGATAAAGGCCTCAGGCACAGCTTCCCTCTTTGATGAAGGCAGCTGAGAAAATTCCCACTGTTTGGATAGATCTGTTTGTGAAAGTTCTTTCTCTCCACTTCTCCCTTGCAATGTCCAGTCTGAAAACAAATTGACAGCTGTATTCTTGGATCAGTCTGTGGGATTTGCAGTGTCAGAAGTGCAAACAGACTGTAGCTACTTAGTTCAGGAAATGAAATGCAGATAATCTGACAAATAAACAGTGTTTATTACTCTGTTTTATGTATGCTTTTGATTTCTTTTCAAAATACTCCTATAAGGAACTGAGAATGAATATTAAACATGTGCTCTTAATTTAAAGCCCTGAATGCCAAATGGCCCACAAAGTCAAATTGGTCATTAACTTAAATAATTGATCTCCAGAAAAGTGAGAATCCTTGAACTTGCACCATATTAAGTAAACAGTATCAGTGCATTACTTTTATATAGATAGTCATCCCAAAGAAGCGCAAAGCACTTTGCAATATGAATGCAGACAGAGCTAGATGAGAATAAAAGGGATAAAATACTGCAGAGTTTAGGACAGAGAGTAGAGAAGAAGATTGTATCTAACTTTAATGGAGAAGGAATTATTTAAGTAGGGTGATAAGTAATTATCCAACCTGGAATTTGGAGAGGATAGTGGTTTAGTTACCCAGTTTGGACAGGACGGTGGGGTTACGTCCTTACCCTTGAAGCAGTTTAAGATATTTTTAATTATGACTGGTCAAGAGTCTGGTTTGACATTTCATCCAGATAACATCTCTCTAGCAGCAAAGAATTCCCTAGATCTGCACCAAGATGAGGCATCAGTTCCTTCACCAGTTTGACACATTTAAGTAAGGTGCCCCCTTACTAGTCTTTAGTGGCTACCTGGAACAGTGGTAGCAGCCCAGAATGGAAAACAGCATTAATGGATCCAGCATTAACACTTGTGGAGCTGGGCAAGAAATGGCCCGATAGGGATAGGGTGGAGCCAAGGGGATGAACATGCACAACAGGGTAATTAATTGATGCCAGATATAGAGCCTGAATGTATTCCTTCCCCTCCGGAGCAAGAGCAGAACCATGACCAGAGTGTGAGTCTGAGAGTCACAATCTAGCTCCCGGTGTGCTCCTAAGGCAGGGCCACTACAGGCTACCCCATCCAGAGAGCTTGTAGAAAAGCTGCCATCTACCCCTCAGGAGAGAAGACAGCCACCCTCTGAATCATCAGCACTCTTTCCTGTACTGCCCTGGGTTTGCCTTGAGAAGCCTCCCATCCAACTACTGACCCAGCATGACTCTTGCTGAGTGATACAGAATTCATGTAACTGTTTTTCCCATTGTGTGGAATTCTTTTCACCGAACAATCTAAGTCATCAGCTGAAGGAATTTTAGCTGCATATGTTCAGTATTTGTATTAGCGTAGTTGTAGCCATGTGGAACCCAGGATATTAGAGTGACAAGGTGCGTTAGGGCATATCTTTTATTGGGCCAACTTCTGTTGGTGAGAGAGACAAGCTTTCAAGCCACATAGAGCTCTTCTTCCGCTCTGGCCACTCTACCTTGAATGGTCCCTTACTATATATGCTAACTACTTATGCTAAACAATCTGTTCCAAATTGCGTTTTGCTATGATACTAGGAGTACCTTTCTCAGACCTGAAGAAGGGCTTTGTGTGGCTCAAAAGCTTGTCTCTCTCGCTAACAGAAGTTGGTCCAATAAAAAATATTACCTCACCCACCCAGCCTCTCTTATATTCAATATTTGTATTTGAGGTGAACTTAAGGGCTAGGGAAAGGTATTAGACTGACAGCACTGAAAAGTAAAGTTCTTTATTTATCCACAGATGAAGTACAGCATGCACAGAGTCGGTTCCATTTCTTTTCACCCCACCATGTATGTCAACCTTGTTTTGGAGAGCCAACCTATGGGAGTGAGAGGGTAGCTCAGTATCTCTAACCATTTAGGCTATGTCTACATTAGAGAGCCTACAGTGGCACAGCTGTACCAATGCTGGGCTGTTCGCACCACCGGCATAGTGCAGCCCACACTGGTGCTTTTGTTGGTGTAACTTATGCCACTCATGGGGTGGGTTTTGTTCACATATGGGGTGGAGTATATAACAGCATAAGTGGCAGTATAGACCTTAGTCTTTGGTCTCTCTGATGAGACTGCTAAAGCAGGATAATAAAAGATTGATCTTGCATGGTGGTGAATTCCTACTGGAAATTTAGAGTGCTCAGTACTGATCAGGACACAATCAAGATTGAGTCCTAGTGGGGGGACAATATTTTTTGTTATGTGTGCATCTGTCCAAAATAAATTGTAAAACTAATTCATCTTACATTGGCCACTGAACAACCATCAGATAAAAATATCGTTTAGACACTCCCAGCCTGAATTAACAACATGCAAACCATTAACCTGGATGTGAGGGGCTGTGTAAAACTCTACACGTTTGCTAGATTTCAAGTTCCCCACGGACAGACCTAAGTCATCCTATATATTTGTAGGCCCCTAGTATAATGGAGCCCTTAGTCTAATTGGGACTTCTATGTGCTATTACAATAGAAATAATTAACAGCAATAACAATGATGCTGTTGTGAAAGGTTCTGTCACCCATCAGCAATACCATTACAACTATAAATCTTTTTCTTGACCTCTCACTTGCAGCTAAGGTTGTGACAAAATAACGAAAATACTTCCATGAAATTTCACACACGGACAGACAGACAGACAGACACATACACACAATTACACACAGAGAGACAGTTTCTTTCAGGTGTTTGTTTAAATCCCAATATTTTTCTTTTTTGTGATATCTAAATAGCTTTGCCTTAAAACACAGATGTTTTCAACATTTTGCTTCAGTTAAAAATAATCTTTTTCAGTTTTTGAAAATATCCGTGCTTTTGCTCAAAATCAAAATTTACAGGCTTTTTCCCCATGGAACTGGACTAGTTCCGCAAAATCGAAAAGGGATATGACAACAAGACATTTCAAAGTCTTTGAATTTTAATTTGGGCTACAAAGAACATTCTCAGTCAAAGCTTGTTTAGTTTTTCAGTACAGTATAGTATTTGTTCTATAAAGTAACAAGAAAATGAATATTTTGATTTACAATAAGAACGAAGGCCCCAATCCTGCAAAGGCTTACTTATATACTTATCTTCACCCAATGGGACTACTCACAGAATGTAAAGTTGATGGCCCAGATCCTCAAAAGTATTTAGGTGCCCAACTCCCACAGAAAATAAGCGCCTAAATATCTGAGGATCTGGGCTGATGGGTGCAGGATAAGTGCCTAAAACAGTAATGGGCAATTGGTAGCCTTGGGGCTATATCTGGCCTGCCAGATTGTTTTATTTGGCCTGCCACTGTCCAGCTTGATGCAAGTGATCTAGCAGTGCCAGGGCCAGGAAGGAGTTGGGGGGCCATGGCTGGGGCAAGACTTCCGCATGCAACACCCCGCATGCCTGTGTCATGTAACACTGTGGCGAGAGTTAATGGGCCAGAGAGGCAAGCTGGGCCCAGCCCAATAAGAACTGCCACTGAGGGGTGGATGGGAGGGGTGTGCTCACTTTCAGTCCCCCGCAGGCCCTTCCATCCCCCCAGGGGCAGGATCTGACTCCCCTTACCCCACATCACACAACCCAGCCCGCCAAAGGGTTTTAATGGGTTTTGTGGACCTCTATTATCTTAAACTTGCCCATCCCTGCCTAAAATAACATCTATCTGATCAGGTTAAAAGATTCCTGTTTCCAGGAGAGTAATGCACTTTTTGAAATGTTTAAAAGTTATAGTTTAGTTGCTGCTTCCTTTAGTCATTGTGGGTTAGCATAAATATTACTGTTCATATATTTCTGAGAGTCAAATTATTTATTTTAATAAAGAAGCACTTTATCTTTCACGTGAAACTCTCTGGACAAAAGCATATACAAAGTAAGCTGACCATCTGTTCAATCTTCTGAACTAGATCTACATATCAAAGATTGGAGAATAATATGGAGTTCTGTGTAATCACTTCTCGGGGAAAGTTTTGCCAACGGAGGGAGGCCGTTGACCCTGAAGAGGTGGGTGAAAGTAAAAAGAGCAAGATATGGCAAAATATAGGGTGAAAGAAGTTGGGAATGGGTGATAGAATCATAGAATAGAATCATAGACTATCAGGGTTGGAAGGGACATCAGGAGGTCTCTAGTCCAATCCCCTGCTCCAAGCAGGACCAATCCCCAACTAAATCATCCCAGGCAGGGCTTTGTTCTTAGGTTCTTCTCCTTCTAAAGATACAACTTTACTGCTTCAAAAAACCTACACTTCTACTGGGACTATGGGAGACTCAGTCAAAAAGTAGAATGCGTGGGATACCGGAATAATCTGCAAAACACTGAAGCATCAGTGTCTCTTCTATTCCCAAGGCAGAAGCTGTGAGCCAAGGCTGTCTGTACTAAATACGGAGAATTTAAACCAAGCAGGAGAGACAGATGGAAACCATAGTAGCAGCACTTGGTTTATTTGTTTATAAAGGTATCCTGGA
Source organism: Dermatemys mawii (assembly GCA_007922305.1). Classification (NCBI taxonomy): domain Eukaryota; kingdom Metazoa; phylum Chordata; order Testudines; family Dermatemydidae; genus Dermatemys; species Dermatemys mawii. Next base: position 16,725,012 of record ML677326.1, on the reverse strand, counting down.
AGTGAGCATGAGCTCAGAAGACCTGAATCTGGGCATTCCTCTCCTCACTCTTTTCTAACAGTCCTGCTCAGAAAGAGTGAAGCAGCACTGTGTGTCTCCACCCAGTCCTCCCCAAACAAGCTCTCCCTAATCTTATCTGCCCTATGGCTCCTCCAATCTCTCTGGGTTTCTTTCCTTGTCTCTCCTTTTTTTTCCCTCCTTTTGCCAGTGCGTTGTATGACGAAGATAAGAGTCCTCAGGGTCCATTCTAGCTACAGATAAACAGACATCTGCCCTGAGCACTAGGAGTGGTTGGGCCAAACCAGAGTTGTGGTGTGACTCCCTGTGTCAGGTTACAATGTCATCCCTCAGATTTGGCCCCACTGCCCCACTCTTCATCATGACTGAGGGGTGGATGGCCGAAACCCGAGTGAGTGGCGTTGCGACCTGGCACTTGCCCCCACATTTCTACCATAACCACCGAACATCAGAAGGCTCGATGTACCCCCACCCACAGTTGAGAACCTCTGTTCTAGGATGGGGGGTGGGAGGCAGACTGTCTTGAGCAGCCTCTGCGAGCCTGGGGGAAGAAGGAAAGAGGGAACTGCATACAGGGATCCCTGCAGGGAAGGGGGAACTACTTTGGTGTCTGGGCTCTGTGGCATTCACCCTTCCTTGCTGGCAGGGCTGTATAAGGAAGGATGATTAGGGAAAGGATTAGGGCTTTTCTGGGATGTCCGTTTCCTCTGCATTATCCATGCTTTCCCTCAATGTCATGCCCTCCTACTAGGTCTGCATAGAGACCTGTGGCAGATGAAACCCACGTATTCCATCTCACGCCCCATTCTCACACTGGAAACAACATGCAGTGCTAACTCAAAGGTCTATTTGCATTCAGGGAAGGAATCCCACTCTTGTGGCCCAGGGTGTGACACCATGGCTGATCTCTTGACTCCCCTCTGCTACAGCAGCTCATGCACTCCCGGACAAGAGCGCTACTGGCCCTTTATCATGCACAGATGACCAGTGCTACCAGGGAGCTAAAAACGACATTCTTATAGAGCAGAAGCCTTGGTGGGAAAGTCTAACACTCTAAGGGTATGCTATACTACCGGCTGGATTGGCAGGTAGTGATTGATCCAACCGGGATCGATTTATCGCGCCTAGTCTAGATGCCACAAATCGACCCTCGAACGCTCTCCCATCGACTCCTGTACTCCACCGCCATGAGAGGCGCGGGCGGGGTCAATGGGGTAGCGGCAGCAGTTGACTCACTGCAGAGAAGACACTGTGGTGAGTAGATCTAAGTACGTCGACTTCAGCTACTTTATTCATGTATTCAGGCGTCCATCACTGCATCTGCCTCCTTATCCACTGGACCAGGCTTAACAGGCTACTCTCTGGCTTGTCCAGAGTTTCCTCAGCTACATGCTGGGGAAACTCTGGACAAGCCAGAGAGTAGCCTGTTACAAGCTACATGCTGCATTGGCTTTGTTTTTTTCTTCATGTTGTGACTATAGGGCAGTGGTGCAGACAATCATTCATGTAGTTGAAGAGTGCCCAAGTCGACATATGGAGGGTACTTTACAATGTCTAGCTCCCTTGACACAGAGGCCACGCTCTAGTTATGGAATCTGGACACTGAGCTCTGATATCGCCAGACAAAAAGAAGAAGCGACAAAGAGTCCTGTGGTACCTTAAAGACTAACAAAAGTATCGAGGCATAAGCTTTCATGGGCTAGTACCCACTTCGTCGGATGAAGAACTTTCTCCTGCACAGAGCTTGCGTGAGATTTCAACTTGTGTGCATGAAAGAGTTAACAAGGAGGGAAAATATATTGGCTCCACAGGATGGAGAAGGAAATAAAGTTAACAAAGATCAAAGACTGTAAAAGTAACACAGGATATATCTACACTTCAAAAAAACAACAAAACCCATCTGTGGCAGAGTCTTGGAGTCTAAGTCAATTAACTTGGTCTCATGGGGCTCATACTACGGGGCAAAAATAGCCATATACACTTTCCTATTCAGGCTGGTGTCTGGACTCTGAGACCCTCCCTCCTCACCTGGTTTCAGGGCCCAGGCTCCAGCCCAAGCAGGAACATCTACACTGCTATTTTTAGCTTCATAGCACAAGCCCCACAAGCCCATTGGCTGGTGGGCTCTGAGACCAGAGGTGCTGGAACTAGAGGTGCTGTCTCATTCCCTGACTTGAATTGGTTTGCATCATATACCGGGTTTACAGTTTGGTTCAATGGCTCTCAGCACCCCCACTATACAAATTGTTCCAGTCTCTGTCTGAGCCTCGCAGCTCCAGATTTGTTTTTGCAGCGTAGACGTATCCACAGAGAGAGAGAGAGGTGCAGGCTGAACAGATGACTGGAAGCTAGAAATTCCTGAGTACTAATGTTGGCTGTGACAGTGTCCTCTCCTGGCCTTGGTCAAATCATTCATGACCTAGAATCAATGCGTGCGATCTGGACCTCAGTCCATGCCGTAATTGCCATCTTTGTAAAATGGGAATATAATATCACATCCCTACCTCACAGCACTATGAGAATGAATGAATGTGTGCAAAGTGCTATTACCTCCTACTGAAGTATTTTATAAGAATGAGAATATAAAAAATAAGAATTAAAGTAGTTTTCAGCTAGTGGTGATTTGGAGGATTGCAGGCAAAGGGCCGCAGCCTCAGTTGACGTCTATAGGCACAATGATTTCAGTGAATCTATGCAGATTTACATCAGTTGGGAATCTCATCCTGAGCTGGGAGTCAGGAAATCCTGAGCTGTAATCTAGCTGTGCCACTGAGCCTTTCTGGGGGGTCCGGCAAATCACATAATCTCTCTGTGCCTCAATTATGCTCATCTGTAAAAAGACGATCATAATGCTCACTGCCCTGATAAGAGTGTTGTGAGAATTCGCAGGACAACGGGGTCTGATCTCCGTTGGTTGCTAGGCCTTACCACAATGAACACAATTAATTATGTTTGTAAGGCGATTTGAACATATAGAATTTGCTATATTTAAGTGCTATTTAATTAAGGCAAAGGTGAGAGGGAAAGAGGAAGAAAATGAGGGAAGATGATGCCGTAGGCCACTTCCCTCTCCGATTTCCATGCATGCCGCGACTGAATTGTTCACAGCTATTTTGGACCATCTGCTTGTGAGTTCAGCTCTCATTTTCACACAGTGTAGCTCTGTCCTTCTGCCCACGGGCCTCTGAAATGCTGGGCTCGCTCCGGCTTTTCATCCTGGCTCTGTTTACTAACAGTTACTGCGGTGACGCAAACATTAAAAACCGAGCCTCTGTCCCAAAGTAAACTCAGTCATTTCCCTTTGCACTAAACCCCGCCAGCTTGCTGACCCCAGACGTGATGTAGCCCTGTGAGTGTTTGAAGGGAAGCGAAGGGAGGAGGGTTCTCCACTGAGTAGGTGGGGCCTGACTGCTGGCTGAAGCTGAAGTCTGTGCAGCTGGGCCTGCCTGTGCTGCTGCTGACAGGGACGCCTGAGAGGCAGCTGCAGCAGCAGCCACATCCCGCATATAACTGTCCTGCTTAACTTGCTTCTGTCTTCACTGCCTCTTGCACCTCTTCCTCCTGCAGCGCTCCCGATAACTCCTGCACAGCCTCTGCGGATCTGGGGAGACAGGGGCCGTGTGTGGAGGCTTTTTGAGGATTAAATCAGCTTTCAGAATCCCAGCCCTGCAAGCTTGTCCTGAAGAGCAGCTGAGCTGTTGCAAGTTTACTCTAGGTGGATGGACTGACCCAGCCTTTACTTAGTGGCTTCATGTTTTAACCTCTTTCCAGCCTCTGTTTTCTTTCTGCCTGTTGCTCCCTCCTGTATTGTGGAGGGCCCCATAACATTAACAGGGGTGCATAAGTCAAGGCTGGGGGCTGTTAAGGAAAATTAACCCTTTTCTTTTCTAGTGTGTGTGCAAAGCCTGACTTTCCCTTTTCTATTGTTCCCTTGTTGCATTTTAATTGTGCATTTTGCCTGTTCTTATTCCCACCCCTTATTATTCCCCTGGATTTGCACATCTTCCTCTCCCTGATTAAAAAGGTGTCACAGGTGATGACGGTTTTTCTGTTGCGAGTCTTGTTCCTGCTGGTGCTAAGTTCTAGCCGGACCTTTGCAGAGCCCTTTGTGGCCAATGGCAAGTGTCCCGCTCGTTGTAACGTCTCCAAGTGCCCGAGCCCCAGCTGCCCAAATGGTTATGTCCCCGATCACTGCAACTGCTGCCTCATCTGTGCTGCCGGAGAAGGTGATTCCTGTGGCCGCAAGGAAGACCCACCCTGTGGGGACAGCCTGGATTGCAAGCACCCCATGGGCAAGCGCTTCGGCAAAGGGGTATGCCAGTGCAAGCTCAGCTACCAGGTGTGCGGCAGCGATGGCAGGACCTACGACAACGTGTGCCAGCTGAAGGCGGTGAGCCGGAAGGCTTTGCAACAGGGGCTGCCAGCAGTCATCCAGATCCAGAAAGGCGCCTGTGAATCGGGTAAGACCATGCAGGGCACCGCCATCTGTATCGTTACTGCTGTAACATTGAGCTGCTGCATGTTCAGCAGGGCCATCCTGGGCAATCAGGACCGCTTAACGTGTTCCACCCAGGAGACGGGATGCAGTGGGCGGGGGAAGGGAGGTGTGTGGGTGAAAATGACCCTCTTAGCTGTTGTGTACATCACACGACAGCTTCCAAGTTAATGAAACATTTAAATTTCAAGTGATCTTGGAGGACTGGATGGTTCAGGGGACTGGAATGAGATGCAAAGCTGCTGTCAGTTAGACTCCTTACTCAATTTGGCAACCAAAGAAGATCTAAGCTGTTTGTGGCCTGTGTGAAATGAGCCAGAGTGTTCAGGCCTTTTCCATATCAGATTAATCACATTCACTAATGGGCACTGTGAGCTAATGGTTAGAACCCTGGATTCAGGAGTACTGTGTTTTAATCCTGGCTCTGCTATTGAGCTGCTGTGTGACTTTGGGCAAGTCACTCTCTGTGTTTCCATTTACACCAGTTTAAAATGCAATAACGAAACTTACGTTCCTTTAAAGGGAGTGTAGCATTTTATTAGCAGTAAGAAAGCAGCAATAGAAAGGCTAAGACTGCATGGTCAGCATTATTCTTTCACCCTTAAAAGTGGTCCTTCCAAGTCAAAATCAGGGCACTGAAATCTTACAGTCTGGAGCATTTCACAATGCCTATGTTTACACAATGAAACATTTTGACCTGCCATACAGCTATAGAAAAGAGCACCTGTGATAGCTGATTATAAAGCAGGGCAAGAAGAGACATATCAATAACCAGCTTATCAGGTGCATGCTAAAACATCACTTATTTTTTGTTTTACTGTAACAACGTACTGTAGCCCATCATCCATACCGTAATCCACACATATCACAGTGCTTTTGTGTATTTTGAAATGGCAAAGATACCAGGATGCTACTGTCTGTTCATTTTGTACACTAAATCATTTGAATGTTTTAGAGTGCAATTTGGTGTTACAGTTTTTGCCTGACCTAGGATATTGCACTATTCCCTGTCACATCCAACTGGATTTACTAACTTCAAAAGATTTCGGTGATCAGTTGATGATATTTAGGTATTAAAATGAATGACTTTTCTGGAAGTGTCAATTTTACTTAGGTTTGCAAAATTTCACATATTTTCTAGTAAATTATTTAATGGGTGATTTTCACTTTGTTTCCATCAATATCCCTGAAAACAACAATGGATAGGTGTTCTGGCACACATTTTAAGTGACAAATTAGTGCTTCAATAATGTCAGATAAAATATATTAGCAAAGATTGTAAAATCCATTAGAACTATGGGCAAACAGTTCATTGGAAAGGATGGGGGTAGGGAAAGGGGACTTGCCTATTGTTAGAGTCTTATAGAACTTTTCAGCTGTAGCTCTCAAAGTGCTTGAGAAAGGAGTTAAATATTGTAATCCCCGTTTTATAGATGGGGAAACTGAGACAGAGAGGTGGAGTGACTTATCCTAGGTTGTCTAGCAGGCCAGGGGCAGAGCCAAGAATAAAACACCAATGTCATAAATCCCAGTCCACTGTACTTTCTACTGAGCCACTTTGCCTCCCTAAAGTTTTAAAGTTGTAAAGTGCTTTTATCTAGACATCTCAATATATAAAACCATTATCTCTGACACTTTCAATACTTAGTTTGAACTCATTCATTCAAAACATTTAGACTGTTTAACCATAAAAATTACCATATTGTATCTAAGGACTTAAGGAATGTTTTGTTGTTAATGCACGTGGCATTTCTTCCTGGCATCCTCCTGTGTTCACTGTAATAGACTTAGGCATTTGGAGCAGTGGGGTAGAGGCTACATTGTTTTTCAAGTAACTGTTTTTGTGTTCCCTTTATTTGCCAATTTGTTTCTGACCTAGGAAAACGTCAGCTCCCATCTGGTTTAGAGTGAAGTTCTGACTTTTTTTTTTTTTAATTCTACAGCTGTGCTGACTGAAGCTCAAAGTGACCAAGTGTCTTGCCCAAGGTCAGACAGAATCAGTGGATAAGCCAGGCGTAGACCTCAATTATGGTTCTTTTAAAAACATTAACATGCTATGGCTGTCATAAAATATTTTAAAAGAAAGTAACTGCTCAAAGTCAAAGTCGTGTTTCTACATTTTCTCTGTGCAGGGAATCTGGCTGCAGATTGCTCAGAACTGGGAGTCACTGACATACTTATAAAGTTGATCCAATTTCACTCCACCAGATGTATATAAAATAATATCCAGACTAATGATAGCTTTACCAAGTGGTTTAGGCTATACCTTACAGAATATACCATGGCACTCAGGAGTAACCTTGGAACTTCTGCTGCTTTGCTTGTCAGAAGTTTGACATAGGTAGGTGAGGTTAGGTAGTCAGTATATTTAGCTAAGATAGGGAGATGTAACGCTGACTGTACTTTCTAATGACATACATCTGTGGGAAGAGTGGTTGGATAAAACTAGGACTGGTGGAAGAGAGAGAGAGGAAGAATAGATGTTAAAAACAGAGATCCAGAATGACTTAGTGAGTGAAGAGCTCTCATTTTTCTGACCACTTGTGTTCCTTCAGAACATGCTTTTGTTGAGAAAGTAACATGAAGGACAGCACAGACTCTTATAGCTGGGCATGCCGATCAAAAGAACTGAGTATCGTAGATAATTTGTATATACAAACACATCTATAGGCTCCAGATCATGCTGTCACTATTGTTCCTGTGTAATGACTTGAGCCTACAAACATGAACAGCGTTACTCAGGCGAGTAGCCCCAGTGACCATGGGACTACTTGCAGAACTTGGGATCAGGCCATAGATGAGCAAGTAATTTGTTACTGATTTAATACAGTGCAAATTCATTTTTTTTCTTAGTGAATCAGCATTTTGCTTCAGTTCTTAGTTTTTAAATGAATGTGTTCTATTGTGTTTTCTATCCCAAATGTAAAAAGACAAGCCATCCAAAAATGTTTTCCTCATTGTTTAAACAGAGGTTTAAAACGTCCTGGAAAACAAATGCTTTGCAATCAAAGATGGCAAACCTTTACCTTCCATTGAAGTAAACATATTTAAGTTGTAATAATATTACTTATGCTCCCAGTAAAGTCAATCAAACTATTCAAATGACTAAAGAATTGAAAGATCAGGCTCAAATTTTGCAGGTGTATCACATATGTTTTGTATTTCTCTTACCAATTTCTTAACTATTAAAGACATTTGCATGCAACAGTTTCTTTAGAGCGCCTTAGAATTCATGTGCTGTTAATACAGTATTCCCTGCATGAAAACATCACTCTCTGCAACATCAGAGTTGGTTTCTGTGTGAACAACCCTGATATATATGTAAATTTATATATAAATACCTTCCATTTCTATGATCTGGGGGAACAGTAGAAAGGAACAGGTGAAGTCCTGGAAAAACAAAATCTTATTGTCATGTAAATACATTTAGCAAAAAAATCAAGGTAAGAAAATCAGAGAAAATAACTAATACACTGTGCAAGTGGAATTACTTGTAATAAATCTATTATATTTCAAAACAGTGTATGTTCTCTGTATACTGTATATCCATGCACATACATATTTATCATATATATTTAATTATATTATATAATATTTCAAAAGTTGCTCAAGGGGGTAAGTAACTCTTTAGGGGCTTGATCTAAAGACTACTGAAGTCAGTGGAAAGAGTCCCTTTGACTTCAGTCAGCTATGTGTCAGGCTCTATGGTACTAATCCTGCAAAGATTTATTTGAAGAGGAACATTATGCCATGAATAGTCCTGCTGAAGTCAAAGACTACACACGGCATAAAGTTACTCATGTGATTCAGTCTTTGCAGGATCACAGCCTAAAAAGTTGAGTTGACCACAATGTTTAAATACTTGAAAAGAGAATCAGAAAATATGTGACTACAAATCTATCCAGCACAGCTCTTCCTGGGACATTGAGGTTTACCAACTGTTTCTACATGTGCATAATCTTGAGGCTACAACTTGGTATATACCGTAATTACTTTACATTTTTGAGGAATAAGGCCAAGTGAGAGAAGTACTAGAGTCTTTTATTTGTATTGCTGTCCTAAGAGCCCCCAAGCATCCTATGACTGTATATTTTAGTTAGGGCAGCCCATTGCAAGGTATCAACTGGAAACACAAACTCTAAGTCTAGGGCACATTCCTTTTTTTTTTTATTGTTTATGTTTAGTCTGGGACTGTTTTAAAACATTTGTTTTGAGCTCCTGTGGGTGAGAAGGGAAAATATTATTTAGTGGCCGAAAGGACATTTAGAATTTGATACTTTATTGTTCTGGTACAGAACATCTAAGAGGAAAGGGACATTTTGATGATTTTTTTATTGCTTGTGAAAGAAGATCAAGCAGAAATGCAAAGTGAAGCTCTCTCCTTCTGAAGCTAGTGAGGCAGCAAACTGTCCTCACTGGAAGGTATCTTTCAATCCATCTCCATCCTGCCTTTAACGCAGCTGAAGGCTGAGAAAGCCCATTTCAGTGTTTGTTATTAGAACATAAGAATGGCCATATTGGGTCCAGACTAATGGTTCACATAGCCCAGTATCTTGTCTTTTGACAGTGGCTGGTGCCAGATGTTTCAGAGGGAATGAACAGAACAGGGCAAGGACTGAGTGATCGATCCCCTGTTTTCCAATCCCAGCTTTTGGCAGTCAGAGGTTTAGGGACACCCAGAACATGGGGTTGTGTCCCTGACATCTCAGCTAACAGCCATTGCTGGATCTATCCTCTACGAATGTATCTAATTCTTTTTTGAACCCACTTATACTTCTGACCTTTGCAACATCCTCTGGCAAGGAGTTCCACAGGTTGCCTATGTGTTGCGTGTAGAAGTACTTCCTTGTGTTTGTTTTAAACCCGCTGCCTATTTATTTCATTGGGGGACTCCTGGTTCTTGTGTTATGTGAAGTGGTAAATTATATTTTCTTATTCACTTTCTCCACACTACTCATCATTTTAAAGACTTCTATCATATCGCTCTTTAGTCATCTCTTTTCTAAGATGAACAGTCCCAGTGTTTTTAATTTCTCCTCATATGGATGCTGTTCCATACTCCTAATCATTTTTGTGGCCCTCCTCTGTACTTTTTCAAGTTCTTTTCTAATATATCTTTTTTGAGATGGGTCGACCAGAACTGCATGCAGTATTCAAGATGTGGGCATATCATGGATTTATTTAGTGGCATTGTGATATTTGCTGTTCATCATGCCATTTTCCTTTGTGCATGTTAGACATCATCATAATAATATGTTGCCTGAAACATGACATAGTCTTATACAAACCAAGACTTTATGGTCAATGCACAGCTAAACAACTTAATCTTAATTCATCAGAAAAGCTGCCTGGGATCCTATGGTTTCAGCAGATGTTTCTGTTTTTTAAGCAGACACATAATCTTTTTATTTCTTTTTCATTTCTTTCCATGAGCAAATCCAAGCACAACAGGGACAATGCTTTCCTCCAGTGATCACTTCTGTCAGTTTGCAGTCCTCCATAAACCTTAATAATATAGCTAAACACACAAATCTCTTCAATTTTAGACATTAAATAAATTCTGAACCTGAATATATATATATATATAAAATTAGAAGACCACAAATTCCTACTAAGCATAAAATTGCCACCCAGCTACCTCCAGAAAGGTAATCAGCCTTATTTTGTTCTCACTTTTATTAATAGGCCAGATCCTCAGCTGTATAAATTGGTTTACTTCCATTGACTTCTAAGGGGCTATGACCATTTACTCTAAAATGAACTAAGGCTATTTATTCTGTATCCTGTACCCGCTATACTCTGGGTTTCCCTTTCTTCCATTTTAGATTAATGGGTATGTCTACACTGCAGTTAAACCCCTGTGGCTGGCCCATGTCAGCTGACTTGGGCTTACGGGGCTTGTGCTGCGGGAATGTAGAACTGTGGTGTAGACATTTGGGCACGGGTTGGAGCCTGGGCTCTGGGACTCTTCCCTCTTGTGGGGTCCCAGAGCTTGGGCTCTAGTCTGAGCCCAAAAGTCTACCGTGCAGTTTTATAACCCCACATAGCCTGATCCTCATGAGCCCAAATCAGCTGACAGGCCGGCTTTGGGTGTTTAATTGCTGCATAGACATACCTAATATCTCACTCTCCATTTCCACTTCTTTTTCCACTCTCTCTCTCTCTCCCGTCATTTATTTTACTTAAGAAAGAGACAAAAATATAAACTCACCATCAGTTGCTGAAGGCTCTAATGTTAAAAGTTACATTTTGGAATCTGTCATTCCAGCTGGTCCAGATCAAACCCTCTCAGTACACGACCCTGTGTACATGGACTGTGTTCTCGGCATCCAGGGCCTGGACGCAGTCTTCTGCTGCTAATTAGTATGAGACATTTCTACAAAGTTATACATTTTTCTTCTCCAGCCAGTCACAGAGGAGTCACTAGAGTCAGGCTCTGAATCACTCTCTTGGCTGAGTCTGCAGGGCTTCTAATAGCTGCTGCCCCAGGGAAAAAGGGGCAAAATTGTTTCCAGACTAGGTGGTGCTTGTTTGTACAGGACTGGCCCACCTCATTTTGTCAGTCGCCTCTCTGTTTGTGTGACTCTCCCTTTATTACCCCCAGCTTTGTCTTCTTCCCTTCCTCTCCTACCATATTTTCCTTCCTCCCCTTCAGTTTTTCTTTCTCTCCTCCCCTAGATCAGTGGTACGAAAACTTTTCCAGTCATGTCCTCACTTACCATGCATGGACTTTGTCATACCCTCCGCCCCCTCCCCACCGTACTTCTAATCTGAAACTGTTGATTTTTTTTGCAAGTTGGCAGAAGGAATGAAAAAATAATTTTTATTACTAAATGTATAAGACCAGCTAAAAGTTATTAGGAAGCAGTAAACACAGAGTATTACAAACTGCAACTGTAGATTTAAAAAAAAAAATTCAAATGAAAACAAATTAACCACTCGTACGGCGGTGTGAAAAGTGGCATTTGTTAATATCATTCCTCACAGCAGATTTACTAGCATCCCATCACCACCCTTACTTCTGTGCTGCTGCTGGCAGCAGCATGGCCTTCAGAGCTGAGTGGCTCTCAAGGCAGCACCGCCACCAGCAGCAGCGCATGGGATGCTAGATGGGGTGGCGATGGGGTGCTAGAAAGTCTGCTGTGACAAGTGATATTAGTAAAGTTTCTTCGTGGCCCCCAAGAGAACCTCTTGTGCTCCCCACTCCCGTGGGAGACACACTCCCCAGTTTGCGCACAACTGCCGTAGATCACACCTGGAAAGCTGCTGCCACTCATAATGCTTCCTTAGTGGTCCATCAGGAGCAGCCATGTGTAACACTGTTTGCAAGACTCACTCTGCTGCTGCGGCTGCTGATTCTGGTGGACTAGGGAAATGTTGCAGACAAGATCCTAGGCACAGACATGGAGGGTAAATCCATGCAGTTCTATTGATTTAAATGAAGCGATGCTGATGTACATCAGCGGAGATCTGGCCTACAGGGCCACATTTATCATTAGATTATTCTAGTTTTGTGGCAGTTTACTGAGGCTTTTGACCCTTTCAGAGAACCTATAAGAAGATGTGATAATAGTATTATGTCATGTCAGGGCATGTATTGAACCTGTGTGCAAGTATTTAAATTCTTATAAGTAGATCTCATTGGAAGAAGATGTACTACAGAGTCAAGCCAATTGCCTGTGATTTGAAAGTCAGATGAATCCCATGTAGCAGTATGTAAAATAAACAGCAGTATGCGCTGCTTAGAGCTGACTGACCTGTGTGATCCCCGTTTGCAGTATCCCCTTCAAACAAGATACTGGAGCAAGTGCATGTGATTAGTTAGAGAGATTGATCAGAGTGCGTGAGAATGAACATAAAAATAAAAGGCAGCATCTAACCCTGCCAAGTCATTCCATCTTTTTACACAATATCATATAAATTTAGCTCACTGAACGTAAGTGTGGTTTCCACTAAAAAGTAAATCCTTCTCCAACAAAAGAAAAACCACAGCTGATTGTTACTACTATGGGAGGTCTATGGAGAAATGCCCAATTGTCTTTCAGTTGGCTTAGTCTGTGGGAGGTTTCTTTCCTTGGAACACTTTGCTGGCATTCGTGTTACAATTGTATCCACTCCATACTAAGCTCCCATTGCACCAAAAATCCAAGTCATTTTTCACAAGCCATCAGGAGTGAGCTGAGTTGGAGTTTGTAGCCTAATGAGGGCTCCTTGTTCTTGTATCACAAGACAAAAAGAACAGAAGCTCCTGGTCTGCCAGCTCTCTACCATTCATTATTTTATCATGTTACCTCTTCTTTGTCTCCTTTCTAAGGTAAACAGTCCCAGCCCACTTAATCTCTCTTCACATTAAAGCTTTTCCATGTCCCTTTTCTGTCACTCTTTTCTGATCCCCCTCTAATTCTGTGCTAGACTTTTTGAGGAGGGGTGACTAACCCTGCACACAGACATTCAGTGCGAGTGCCACCAATTTATATAATGGCACTATAACAGCTTCCATTTTATTTTCTGTCCCCTTCCCTATACATTCTAACATCCTGTTTAGTTTTTTGGCTGCAGGCTGCACAGTGAGTCCAGGCCTTCATTGAGCTGGCAACAGGAGCTCCCTTTCCTGAGTTGATACAGTTAATTGAAAACCCTGTAAGGTGTATAAACGGTTCCATTTTTTCCTCCAGAGGTGCATCATTTTGCATTTGTCAACAATGAACTTCATTAGCCATTGTGTTGCCCATTCACCTACCACAATGCCTCCTAGTCTTCTCTCTGGACTTCAGTAAACTAAATAACTTGGTGTCATCTGCGAATTTTGCTACTTTACTACTCACCTGCCTTTCCAGTTCATTAACACAAATATTAAACAGCACTAGACCTGACAACTGAGGCACCACATTGTTCACATTTTGCCATGTTGAAAATTGACCGTTGAGTCCTCTCTTTGTGTCCTATCGCTTAGACATTTCTTGATCCATTACAATACTTTGACTCTTACCCCGTGACTACTTAGTTTCTTTAGTTTCTTCTAGTAAGAGACCTTGTCAAAGGCCTTTTGGAAGTCTAAATAAATTATGTCAGCTGGTTCTCTTTTTTTCACTAGTTTATTGACATGTTCAAAGACTTCTGATAGCTTAGTGAGACATGATGTCCTTTTGCAAAATCCTTACTGGTTAGACTTTGTCATACCATGATCTTCCTATTGTCTTCTTATTCTATTTCTAAAGATTATTTCAATCAATTCTTCAAGCATGGATATAAGTCTAACTGGCCTGTAATTCTCTGGATCACCTCTAGAGCTCACCTTTGAACTTTGGTGCCCAAGATAATCTTTGAGCTAAGAAACAGGTAGAATATCAAAATATAGGAAAATGTTTTAAATTATTACTGATTCCTTCTCCCATCCCTTTTCCCCCAGCCCCATGCTTCTCCTTCCTCTTCTTCCTCTGTGTCAGCCTTGCTCTCTATTTTTCTCTCTCTGACTCCCTTCCCCACCCCACCTCTTAGTCTCCCTACTCTTATTCTTACTCTCCTTCTGGGTCTCTGTCTCCTTCTTTAAAAGTTAGGTAAGTAGCTGCAGAAAGAACATAAGAAAGGCCATACTGGGTCAGACCAAAGGTCCATCTAGCCCAGTATCCTGTCTACCGACAGTGGCCAATGCCAGGTGCCCCGGAGTGAGTGAACCCAACAGGTAATGATCAAGTGATCTCTCTCCTGCCATCCATCACCTCCCTCTGACAAACAGAGGCTAGAGACACCATTCTTTACCCAGCCAGGCTAATAGCCATTAATGGACTTAACCTCCATGAATTTATCCAGTTCTCCTTTAATCCCTGTTATAGTCCTAGCCTTCACAGCCTCCTCAGGCAAGGAGTTCCACAGGTTGACTGTGCGCTGTGTGAAGAAGAACTTCCTTTTATTTGTTTTAAACCTACTGCCCACTAATTTCATTGGGTGGCCCCTAGTTCTTCTATTATGGGAACAAGTAAATAACCTTTCCTTATTTACTTTCTCCACACCACTCATAATTTTATATACCTCTATCATATTCCCCCTTAGTCTCCCCTTTTCCAGGCTAAAAAGTCCTAGCCTCTTTAATCACTCCTCATATGGGACCCGTTCCAAACCCCTAATCATTTTAGTTGCCCTTCTCTGAACCTTTTCTAATGCCAGTATATTCTTTTTGAGATGAGGAGACCACATTTGTACACAGTATTCAAGATGTGGGCGCACCATGGATTTGTATAAGGGCAATAAGATATTCTCTGTCTTATTCTCTATCCCTTTTTTAATGATTCCTAACATCCTGTTTGCTTTTTTGACTACTGCTGCACACTGCATGGACATCTTCAGAGAACTATACACGATGGCTCCAAGATCTTTTTCCTGAGCAGTTGTAGCTAAATTAGCCCTCATCATATTGCATGTATAGTTGGGGTTATTTTTTCCAATGTGCATTACTTTACATTTATCCACATGAAATTTCATTTGCCATTTTGTTGCCCAATCATTTAGTTTTGTGAGATCTTTTTGATGTTCTTCACAGTCTGCTTGGGTCTTAACTATTTTGAGCAGTTTACTATCATCTGCAAACTTTGCCACCTCACTGTTTACCCTTTCCTCCAAATCATTTATGAATAAGTTGAATAGGATTGGTCCTAGGACTGACCCTTGGGGAACACCACCAGTTACCCCTCTCCATTCTGAAAATTTACCATTTATTCCTATCCTTTTGTTCCCTGTCTTTTAACCAGTTCTCAATCCATGAAAGGATCTTCCCTCTTATTCCATGGCAACTTAATTTACATAAGAGCCTTTGGTGAGGGACCTTGTCAAAGGCTTTCTAGAAATTGAAGTACACTATGTTCACTGGATCCTCCTTGCCCACATGTTTGTTGACCCCTTCAGAGAACTCTAATAGATTACTAAGACATGATTTCCCTTTACAGAAACTATGTTGACTTTTGCCCAACAATTTATGTTCTTCTATGTGACTGACAATTTTATTCTTTATTATTGTTTCAACTAATTTGCCCAGTATGGACGTTAGACTTACCGGTCTGTAATTGCCGGGATCACACAGAAAACAATGTAGATTATGCAGAGAAGTGCTTTATCTGTGCCTCTTGCTTGTTACATTGACTAGGCTAAGAAAAGTCTAATATATTTCAGTAGGCTCTTCCATTCAGATAGCATTTTTTCCCTGAAGCACTATATAAATGGAACATTTGGGGCCAGTTCAACCTTGAGTCTGAGAGCTGAGCTCAGTGCAGGGACTAAAGAGGAGGTATAAAAGATGAGGCTGAAACAGAGTGGGCCTTACTTCTGTTCTACCAGGGAGAGAATAGGCTGTGTTCCATTCTCAGTCAATCCACATCCTGCAAGACTCCCTTAGGTACCACCTGTGATGGAATAAGTTTTATGATGTGTACTGAGTCCACCAACTCCTTTCCACAATACATGGAACTGCGCCCATTGCACCAGAGCTGAACTAACCTAGGGTTGAAAAGTGCTATGTCTGATTACAAATCCTCTGAGCAATCCAGTACTCTCAGACTTTATTTTAAATCACCACACTGTGTATATAAGACTACAACTGAGGTAGCTGAAGATGTAAAAGAAAGCTGCCATTGATCTTCTGACAGTGTTACAAAACAAGATTAACTCTTTATTGGTTTAAGCACAAAGTTTACATTTACCCTGAAATGACTATCCTGTGTTCCACTGGGGAATGCCTTATTGTATTGATTTCTATTACCTGTTTAGATTCCACCATGGCTTTATTGGGTGGGAAACTAGTCACAATTTTGGTTACAGGTGTGAAGTGTGATTTCCTCCTGCTGTTCTTTAAGGAAAATCAGCTCAAACTTTATTCCTATTGTCATACATATTTCTGCTGATTTAGATCCTGAACCTACAATGGGATTTGCGTGGACTGCCATTGAAGTCATTGGTACTCCCCACCAGCATAATGATCTGCATAAACACTTCCCTTTGCAAGACTGGAGTTTGAGGCCTGGGCTACGCTGGGGGAGGGGAATTGATCTAAGATATGCAACTTCAGCTGCGCGAATAACATAGCTGAAATCAGTGTATCTTGGGGTGACTTACCTGGCTGTCCACACAGCCACAAGTTGACCACTGCCGCTCCCCCGTCAACTCCGCTTCCGTCTCTTGTGGAGGTGGAGTTCTGGAGTCGACGTGGAACGCGCTCAGGGATCGATTTATCCCATCTACAGGAGACGTGATAAATCAATTCCCGATAGATCGATCAGTGCCCACCAATCTGGAGGGTAGTGAAGATGTACTGTAAGTCATTATGGGAGTGTACAGTTAGAGTTGTTTACAAACAGCTTCTGCTATGCTAGGAAATTTGAGAAATGTACTATTTGCTGTTGCAAAACATTTCCAACAGAGGTTTTATAAAAGTGCTGAGAAACAATTGTCCATGTCTTTCAAGCTTCCTGTAATTTCTTTGGGGCAAGACTATCTTCTAGCATTATGTTTGTACAGTGCTTAGTATAATGGGGCCCCATTCTCCCTAGACACTACTGTAATAAACATGATTAATTAAAAGTAATGGTACAGATGTTCCCAAACTAACTTTAGTGTCAGTAATAACACTGAAAGCCTGGTGGTTGTGGGGTTTATCTCAGAGCTATTCTTCCTTTTACAGAATTTCATATTTTATTCATGTTTCTTTTCATAATACTGTAAACTTATATCTGAATTTTAGTAACAGATCATAAGGATTCTGGTAGATCTGCTTTCAGTTGGTATTTTCACAGTGAGTTCACATATAAGCTTTCGGGGCAAGGACTGTCATTTACAGTCCTTTAGTATAGTGCCTAGCACAGTGGGGTCTTGACTTGGTTAAGATCTCTAGAGGCTACTGCAATAGATATTTTAAATAACAATAATGACTTGTTCTGAAAAAAAGAAAGCCAGACAAGGCCATCTCTAAACCTCGTGAGTTCCAATTAATCTAGGAAATTCTTAGCCAAATGACCTTGCCATTTTCTCTGGACAAAGAAAAGCACAAACAATTTTTTAAAGTCTCTCCATGGCTTATATGCCTTTCCCCTGTCTGGTTGGAAAATGTCCCCATGTGAACTATAGACAAATTTAACTCATCTGATCGGTACAAAGGGTATTTTCTTATTAACATACCCAATTTTTTCTGCTAGTATAGGTCACCAACAGCCCAACAGCCCAAGATACAAGTTTAACTTCATTGCAGATGTGGTGGAAAAGATCGCACCCGCAGTTGTACACATTGAACTTTTCCTGAGGTAACTTTTTTTTGACTCTGTGTGTGTGTGTTCTAACTGCATTGTTTAGGAGCATGCGACTCATGCTTGTGCTGCCTTTTGAAATCAAGCAACCCAGCAGCAGACTAGTGCTCTAACTGAAGCCTATGATGGGTAAGGTTTTCTTAGAAACCAGCAATCATCCATAGTCAGACAAAGATAAACTAAACCAAAGTCTTGCAGGTGCGTTTTTTTCAAATGCTGTCTCAACCACCCTGGAGAAGGATCTGTCCAGTGTTAATTCAACTATACTTGCAAGGAGGAAGGAATCCTGGTATTAAACAGTAGTGCAAATGGATAATAAATGATTGTACTAATAGTACGTAACTACTTATACTGCTTAACATCTTCACAGTACTGTGCAAACATTAACTATTGTCACAACCTTTGGATAGATCAGGTATTATATGGAATAATATGAAACTTTCTTGTTTATTTTTGAGATTCATTTAATCTTAATTTGGACAGAACGTAAAATATGAACCATTCCAATGAAAAAAAGATGTACACAAAAAGCTAAGCTGGAAAAGGGTTGCTTACAGTGAAAGCCTCACCCTATTTACTGTATCTAAGAGAAGGTGAAGAGGCAATTTGATCAGGAGCTATAAGTACTTGAGTGGGGAAAAATATCTGAGAGTAGAGGGATCTAAATCTGTTTGACAAAGGCATGGGAAGAGTTAATGGATGGAGGCTGAAGTTTGATAAATTCAGATGAGAAGCAAGGTGCAAATTTTTAACAGGTAAGGTAATGAACCATTGGAACAATTGACCTAGGGATCTGGGGGATTCTCCATCACTTGATGTTTTAAATTAAGTTTGGGTGTCTTTCTAAAAGATCTGCTGCGGCTCAAAGAGAAGTTACAGGCTTGATGTAGGAACCACTTGGTGAACTTCTATGATCTGTGAACTTCTATGAACTTCTTAGATCAGGAGGTCTGACTAAATTATGCTGCCTGTAAAATTTATGCATCTATTAATAGTTTACAGTGTTCGATCATTTGCAAAAACTTTAAAACCCAAGACCTGTTTGCTCTCTCTGTGTATATATTATAAATCCTTTCTCCTTTCCAGAAAAGAAAACATTTGCCACAAAGTCCTTGTAAAAACACAGCTCAGATTAACTCCTCATCCCTCAGTGATGTGCAGTGTACGGGGCACTGATTGTGTTCCAGGTCTGGCTGCATTTCAGTGTTTCTATACGTACCATGGGCTTGAAATGATTTCACAGGCTGGATAGCATATTACCAGGGAGATAGATTCCTGGACCAGCTTCCCTTCCTGTTGCTATCGCTGAAACCATCTCCAGTCCTATTTGCATAAAACACCTGCGGCAATTGCTTACAAGGAAGAGTCAGACTTAGAAAAATCTTTAATGTATTTGTAACTGTCTTCAGTGCAGTAAGTGTTTCTTCAGTTTTCTAAATCACATCGTTTGCTTGTGCAAATTTTCTCCCCCTTTTCTATATCTTCTTTCCCCTTCTCAGCCCCTGTCTTCCCCTGAACAGGCTTTTGTGCCCCCTGCTCCACTCTCCTATCCATGAGTACCTGCTGCCAATTCCTCCTCTTTCCTACACAAGCTGCCTCACTGCCTGGGCCTTTCTCCCTTGTTCCCTGGTTCCACACTCCTACCAGAAGTGCCAGTCCCACTCTTAGCTCCCTCTGGTGGCTGGAAGCTCTTGTTTCCTGTCTTCATTATCTCACATAGCAGCAGTGATGAGTGAAGTCAGACGGTCTGATTTCTTTCCCTTTATTCCAGCTTACCTTTACTGGCATCCAAGTGCCTTCTTTGTAATGAAAACTCAGATAGCTGTAAAAAGTAGCTGAAAAGTAAGACGTAAAAGGGCCATGTGACCTTCCAGCTCTTTGCAAACATTCGAGAATCCCTGGCATGACATGAATTAGACCTGGTCTAACAATGGATCCACATTTTTGTGAAAATTTGAGGGGGGGTTGTTGGTCAATATTTTAAAATTCAGTATTTTTTTTACCAGATCTAACCTCAGTGATAAAGTGCTTTGGGATTCTTCAGTGTTAAAGGTGATATATACGTATGAATTGCTACAAACTGTAATAAGCGTTGTTAAATAATATTATTATTCTTCCCCAAAAGCTGTTTAATTTATGAGATATTGTTGTTTGCTTCTGGTACAGACATCCTCTCTTTGGCCGAAATGTCCCCTTGTCCAGTGGATCTGGGTTTATCATGTCAGACTCAGGTTTAATTGTAACCAATGCCCACGTGGTGTCAAGCAGCAATGCTATATCAGGGCGACAACAGTTAAAAGTGCAGCTACAGACTGGCGATACCTATGAAGCAACAATTAAAGACATTGACAAGAAGTCTGATATAGCAACAATAAAGATTCATCCTAAAGTAAGTTCTCTAAGAGATTTAATGAATCAGACCGGTAACCTCAGCTCATTTGTGTTTTAGGCACAGCCTTGTTTGCTGGAACATATTTTTAAGGACTCTTCAGAAACATATGTGGAATTGCTCATTATTACTGTAATGCAAATTTCACAGTGCAAATGAACCTAAGATATTTTTAAGAGCAAGACATCATTTCACATTTCTTTGCTCCGACTGGGAATTAGCAGCCAAAGAGACTGCAAAATAAGCAAACAGCTTTCCAAGGAATTGCTTATTAGCCAATCTGGTTAATATGATACAGTTCAGCTAAAAAAGGGGAAAAAAGAAGTTTCCCATTTCAATGATTAAATATATAGTAAAATCAAAGGCCCAGATCCAGTGATTTCAATGCAGTGATCTGATTTATATCACTGAAGATCTGGCTCAAAATGTGGAATATTTCTATTAGTGGAGTGTCACAATGATCTTTAATAAAAGTCTGGTTCTTCGAGTATTTAGAATAGAAATAGTTCTATCGTTGGGCAGAAATTGAACAAATTGCCTCCTGGAAACTTATTTTGATTGTTACCTGGCAATAATATATATCTCATTCAATAGTATTTACTAGTCAATGTGAAGCCTAATATAAATTGCAGATGAAATGTAAGGAATGGACTACAGCTGTAGGCCTGGGAAATGTCACATCTTGTTAATAAATCATTTCACCGTTTCTGCTTTGGAAGCACTGATTAAAAGAAATATTGCATATCAGAAAATATAACTGAAGATGCGAGTGTGACTGTGTTTGAAGAAAAAAGTCATTTTGATGTTGGGAGAGTAGGGAATATTTGAAGTGAACATCCTTGCTCTCAAAAATCATCTGCTTTACTGGGATAGGTTAATACTTGCAGTTGAAGACTCCATCCTGCCTGAAGTGCACAAGAGAGGAACATTGGTCAAAGGGGAAGAGTCAGCCTGCTTAGAGCAGAATATGTGATGTAGCTTGTATAGAGGGGAACCTGCCATAGTACACAAGAGTCCCCAAGCAGTTACTCAGAGCTTATATGCAGCCAGGCTCCCCCACCTTTACTCACACTAGGTGATACCTTACTCTGCAAATAATCCCATTGATTTTGGTGGTGCTACTTCAGCAGTAAGATATTGTACAATGTAAGTAAGGATGGCAGAATCCAGCTTGTGATGGGTTGCACACCATGACAATGGTAATCCCATGGAAAACAGGTGAGTATGTCCCAGAATCCTGTTGGAACTTATTCTACCAACTACAATAATCGCAAGGCAGCTCCATTAGCACTGAGCACTTATCTTCTGAAGACAGTAGCAGGAAGCAGTGACCTGCAATGCATTGAGCTGGCCTGAGCTGTGGTATCCTGATTTACGATGGCAGAGTTGCTCTTCCGTTGGACATAGGTCACAGCATATCCTTCTGGCCTGTAGCTAGGATTTGGTCCTTAACATTTCATTTTGATTGACTAGCCATAAACTGACAGTAATTCTTCGTTTTCTTCCTGTTTTTATTTCAAAAGAAAAAACTGCCCATGCTTTTACTGGGCCACTCGGCTGATCTGCGTCCTGGGGAGTTTGTTGTGGCTATTGGGAGCCCTTTTGCCTTGCAGAACACTGTGACAACAGGTATTGTCAGCACTGCTCAGCGGGATGGAAAGGAGCTGGGCCTGAGGGACTCGGATATGGATTACATTCAGACGGATGCCATTATCAATGTAAGTACTGGGTAGGTGAGGTGTTCAAAAACTCACCAGATTTATAGTCCTGGAATCTTGAAATTCCACCTGTGCTGCAGGGAATAATTGCCCTGTTAGAGGTATTCCACTGAATAAAAGGGACTTCCTATAAAACAAATTATGCCCTCTTCATGCAAGACAGATTATTCTGTGTCTGTGGGTTAGATTTTGACCTTAGCCCTGAGGAAGAGCAGGTGCATAAGATGCCCCCACCCCAGCAGGAGTCTTGGAAGGTGTTGTGAATGAGAGGCACCCTTGGAGCTACAATCCCCCCGTTTCTACCTTTTTCCAGGGAGCATATGTGCAATGACATATGGCTGATATAGATCAGCAATGAATTATCGTGCTCCAGTCTGCACTGGCTTGGCTACTCTGACAAGCAAGTTGTGACAGTGGAGCCAAAGGTCCATTCATTCTCTACCCAGGGAAAGAATAAATGGCTAAGAATCTCCACTTACCTGTATGTGCCCCATTTTAAAGTTCAGGGATCCCACACAGGGGCTTAAGGAGAAGTTCTTACTCACTTATTCTGCCATATAGTCCAAATGAAAATCTAGCCCTAAATCACTGTAACAGCCTGAGACTCCAATCAGGATTGAGACCCCATTGTGTTATGTGCGTACAGACACATATGAAGGCGCAGTTGCTGCTCATATGAGGGGCTACAAGGGATGATGGAAAAAGACTAAATTATGCCCTCAGATACTTGCATGCAACTTCTAGTGAGTTTAAGGGCAGAGGACAGGTGAAGTCTGCCAACATTTTAAAACAAAAATATTTCCAGAAATATGTATTCATTAAATTCAGACAATGTACTCAGCAGAGTAAATTAATAGTATTTAGCAGTTTACATGTGCAAAGCCCTTTGTAAATATTCATTATTTCTCACAACACCCTTTTGAGGTGATTGTATCACAGAATCTGAAACAGATGTATAAGAGGTTCAGGGTGAAATGTAGCCACCTAAGTCCCATTAACTTCTAAATCACTGAGGCACTTTAAAGATTTTATTTGAAGGGGCAAACAGCAAGTTGGTGGTAGAACCAGGATTAGAACGGAACTTTCTTGACTTCAAACAATGCTCCAAACCTGTGCATGAGGCCATCTCTACCCTCAAAAGCTTCTGATCCAGTTTGGACACGGACAGTAGAGTTCAACACATAATGCAAGGGCAAAGGTGATCTTATATTAGGTGGGGCTTAAATTATCATTGAGTATTTCCCGGAGCCACCCCCAAGCATGCTATGAAAACTCGACGGGGGCTGAAAATATTTACTGGAGCTCAGCTCTGGACAGCCATGGCTGAATTTAAGGGAAGGAAGTAGGGAAGGAAGGAAAAGACAGGAAAAAGCAACATTTTGAGTTATTCTTCCAACAGAGAACATGGGGTATAAAGATGATCTCTGGCCTGGGGAAGTAGTAATCTTAGTTAACTCACTCATTCCTCCTGAGGATAGGATTAATCTGATAGTTGCTCTATTCTGAAGCATACCCGCTGCTCAGCAAGAATGCATAACTGATTTGTGAGAGGGCAGGAGAGAATGGGCAATACTCTAATAAAGTGAATTATATAGCATATGCACACATGGTTTTTTTTTTTACTATCAAATTATCCTACCACAGAACAGCAAGTGAAAGGTGACTCTGGTTCTCTGTTATTGTGAATGTTTATTCATGATTCAGGGTATTGTATCTGAAAAAGCTGCTTTCATGGCTGTTTTCCACAGTCAGAAATTATTCAGATCTGTTACAAATGGTTACTTGAAAAAGATATAACATGAAATTAATGAAAATCAAAGTAGATTTTACGTTTTATTTTTCTGAGAATAAACAGCGCTTTGCCCAGTGCAATCAACAGGTAAACTCTTAGATGGCTCGTATTGCTATTATTCATCCATTGCTTGCTTATTTTGACTGGTAGCTTGCTGCTCTTGGCTCTTTGATAAACTGATCCAAAAAGTTGGCCCATCTCAAAAACAAATTTGTGCAGCCAACAAATGGATAGGCACATGTTCTACACCTCCCACTTCCTGCAGCTCTCTGCTTTTTGCGTTTTTTCCTTGAAAGTCTTCAGATACTGGGAAAACTCAAAACTGCTTAGTTAAACAGTTGCCACATTTTCCCCACAGAGCTAGCTGCATATCCATAATTAGTAAAGCAATCCTTGTGTCTCCTTACCTACCTCACATGGAGATGCAGTGAGGTTTAATTCATGTTGGCTAGGTTCTTTTTGCTCCTTGGGGAAAGTAGCTGACAGTGTTACAACCCAATGTGTTGAATGACAGGCCTAGGTTTTATTAAAAAATATTGGTTTATTAACAACATACTGAGATGTAATTTGCTAAACATGGATTCAATGTTTTCCAACCTTTTTATAACAATCCCTGGGATAATTAAATATGGCTTTACATTTTAGAGACTTTCTTTGACATTTCCCGTACTATCAACCCCAGTTTAGAACCTGATCCCACAAGGAAGCAAATATAATCAGAAGGATTCACCACTTGGATTCCTGTGCAGGAGCAGGCCCTTTGATTCTCAGTTCTTTATGGTAGGGATTGTATCCTTCAGTGCAGTGCCTAGCTCACTCTCAGGTGCTAATAAATAACATGATCTGAAGTGCAATTTTCTTTTCCTGCTGTAAAATAACAATTTAACATATTCTGCCATTGTATTTACAGTATGGAAACTCAGGAGGACCTCTGGTTAATTTGGTAAGAACAGATTGATTCATTTTCCTTTACAGAATTGGCTTACTTCTATCTTATGTTCTTAGGGAAGGTGGAATGTCCAATATATTATACACATACATAAATTGTACATCATTAAAGTGACAGGTATTCAAGAAAAAATCACTAATGGCTAAATTGTAAAATAATGGCATATAAGTTATGTCTGTGGAAAAAACATCTATATGTGTCCAGTGTGGCTGCAAACTCTCCCTTTGCTAATGCAAATCTGGTAATTGCACACCTAACTGTATATGCAGAAAGACATGTATCTGATATGTGTACAAATGCCCATTTTCTGCTTGGAAAATGGGCAAGTGCACATTTTTTGCACATAGAACTTACACATTAAGGTCTGAAAATGTGTCACAAGACAACAAGTAAAGAAAAAACAATCTGACTCAAAGTGAAGAATAATTGTATTGCCACTACCGTATTTTGGGTACCTTTCTCAAAACCCATGAAAACAATGATAATAGGAAAGAATAGCTTCCCCAGTAAGTCATTGCTCTACTTCTCCAGACTGAGAGCAAGTGACCTCAATTTACTTATTTGAAAAGTAAGGCCTCAGGCAGTGAGATTAATCTTGTAGTACTTTAGAGACAATCTCATTGTCTGTGTTCTTTCCACAGGATGGTGAAGTGATTGGAATAAACACTTTAAAGGTTACTGCTGGAATTTCCTTTGCTATTCCTTCTGACCGCATCTCTCAGTTCCTCACAGAGTCACATGACAAACAAAATAAAGGTAAATTTTTCAGGCTACACTGACTAGAAAAAATACTGTTTTAAATAATACTGGAAACTCATATTTCAGTAGTTTGGTCTGTGTTAACCAAAAAAGAAATACAGTGGCTGAGTGCAATGTACAGCATATCTATTGTATTTATATGGCTCCATTACTATAATACCTCACAATATCTAATGCATTTATCCTCACTAGTCCCCTACGAGGTAGATATTATCCCCTTTTTATGTAGGTGGCTTGAGCAAAGAGAAACTAAGCAACTTGCAAAAGATCATTCAGGCCACATGTGGTAGAGCAGAGAACTGCACCTGCATCTCCTGCGTCCTACACGAGTGCCTAATCATTGCATCATTCTTCCTTTCTGTTAGGCTACTCTACTGTACTCTGTATTACAGAATAGCACCATGCCAGCAGTAAGGCAATAAAATTAGATCTGAGAGAACCTTTCATCCTGAAGTATAATTGGGACCCTCTCAGGTATGGACTTGGCAGGTGGGGGCTATCAGTGAAAGGCCACCAAGATGCAGGTCTTAGTTTCTGTTGGTGTTGAAACTCATAAGCACAAATACCACCCACCTGCTTCAATGGGTGGAGGAACTTGATATGGATGGCAGTGATGGGGAAGAGTCCCAGCAGCAAGGGAGGGAGAGACTCACTTAGGGACACTAGGTAGCTCTTCTTCCTAAATGGCTCTGGCACCCATTGGCCAGCTGGTGGGGAGAGCTGCTGACTGGCTAGCATTCACCAGCATTTAATCTGGAGTGGGGGCATGTGGAGCCTCTTTTTGTCCCTGGAACCAATTAAATGGCTGGTACAGGAGAGTATGAGGGATGGGCAGGTAGCACCCCTCCCTCGAGTTAAAGTTTAATAAAAGTTGGGGCCTCCTGCTTAATTTCATGAACGTGCCTGTCCTTATTTTGCTGCTATGTCCATATCAAATCAGAGGAAGGCTGCACAGAGCTGAGGGAAGGAGTTTTGGCTTATAGCCTGAGAGAGTTTGTGGTGTCATTGTATATGGGGATTTGAAGACAGCTTCTTGGAGGTATTCCATTATTCAGAAACCTAGAGACCAAAAGAATAGACAGTATCTCACATCTAAGACTCAGAGGGAAAGTCACCAGAAAGAGTGAGAGTTGTAGATGAACCAGTTTAACTTGAGGTACACTTAGGAGCAGCTTGTAACTTGATCTTAATCAAGGAGGATTTCCCTCCTCTTATGAGTCTTTTGCAAGGGACAGGGACAACCTCATTGGAGATTACCTTAAGGGGGCGGGGAGCAGGCAGGGTGGGGAATAAGATTCAAAGACCCAGGACTCACTGGGTAGCTTTGGGAGGGATAAAGTTGCTACACCCTATTCATAAATTACTTCAATTTGCTTTGGCTCCACTACTGCTGTGATGATGATTATTAATAGCATTGGGGTGGTGGCTAGGCACCACAGTTATGGGCCACAAACCCATTGTGCTAGGTGCTGTAGAAACACAGAACAAAAAGATTATCCTTGCCCCCAAAGAGCTTACAGTGTAAGTACACCAATTCCTATCAAATGTACTTCCCCACTCTGGACTTATCTGCTGGTCTTCAGGCTCCTATATCTAACTGTGTCTGACACCTCCTGCTGAATGAGTTTTTGCCATTTCAGATTCAACATGGCCAAAACTGACCTACTAATATTTCAGTCCAACCTTCCTCCCTACCTCAGTCCTCCGATGCAATTCATAACTTTCCCACCCTCCCTATCCTCCAAATTCATAACTTAGGGGTTATCTTTCATTCCTCCGTGTTCTTTTCTCAGAAGTGGCCAAGTGGGGTCACTTCTCTAAAATGCGTCCCTTCTTTTCTGTCCTGACTGCCAAATTGTTTGTCCACACCCACATCATTTCCCACCATGACTGTTGCAATCTTCTCTTCTTGGGTCTCTTCCCTAATAACCTGCCCCACCTTCTTGCGCCTGTCCATCTAAAATGCTGCTGCTGAAATCAGTTTTCCTATGCCATCCACTCAGCAATCTTGAGTCATTACAGTATCTTCCCATTGCCCAAGCCTGACATTCACAGTCTTTGCGTTCAAGGCCAGACCTAGCCTACATCTCTGACTTTGTCTCCTTTTGTGCCTTACCTCCCACTTCCTACATTCACCAATGATTCTGGGCTTGCTCTCTCCTCTATCTGCTTCTCTCACAGGCATGCCTGTGTCTCTTTCCATGCTGAAATGCCCATCCTGAACCTGTATAACAGGTCACCTCCCTCCTCTTCTACCACATCAAACCCCCTACTATACAGAGCAGACAGGAAGTGAAAGGGACAAGCCAGACCATTGTGATATGTATGTACCATACGGGGTGGCCACCAGATCGTGTTATTTTCATCCTTGTTCCTTCTCTCTTTAGCACACTTGGTTACTAACCCTCACTTGCAATGAATCAAGACACCCATCTGGTCAAGAACCACTTGAATACTTGTAAGAAACACCTGGTCCATTTGCCCTGACCCAGTGCCAAAGAAGGGCTATTCTTTAAAGTCATTTACTAGCCCTTGCTGTGGTGGAAATCTGGAAGGATTGAGTTTATTTCAGTAGTTAGTTGCATAGTGTTAAGGTTTTAGTGTGCATTTTTGGACACTTAGTAATAGTTTTCAAATTTCCATACTTATGTTGTTCCTTGTTATGACTGTAAATAGAATTTCTAGTTTTTCATCATCCTTTTCCTTGGGGCCAGTTACACTTCATCATATGAAAAAATAAAAAGGGAATTGGTCATTTAACTTTGATCCACCCTCAGAATCATGCTATGATTAAATCATAGGGAATAAGGATAAGGGTGTTTCCATTCTTCTCTGAATATCATCTAACTGAAAAGATTGGATTGTGGAAGCATAAACTAGTATAGTAACCTTTTTAGGAAATGCCTCTTTACAACTTGATTCTGCTGTAGAGGAGACAGTCATGACATTGTTTAATTAGTATGAATATGGCTTTTAAAATCTCAGATGAGCAGATAACTTTATCTGTGTTGCATAAAGTGCATAGTCATGAAATCATACTGTGTGTTTATTGTAAACAAATATGTAATCCTACTTACGAAGCTGAAGAATCAAAAATATACACTGTATTAGGAATCATGAGCAATATTTAAATGTAAAGTCATTTACCACAATATCAAATGGGATGGTCATAATAATCACAATAATAATACCTTATTATTGCCTTAATAATAATATTGTTATTAGAGTTTTAGCCATTCAAAACTCTGTAAAAGCATTAACTAACCCTGAGTACCTCAGGGAGGTAGGTAAAATCATCCCCATTATATAAATAGGAAAATTGACCATGCAAAGGCTGGAATTTTCAAACTGGGGTACCTAAAATTAGGCACTTGAATAAGTGGTCTGATTTTCAAAGATGCTGAGAATCCCCGCCCCCAATGACTTCAACAGCTTAGCACTTCTGAAAATCAAGTCACTTAGGTGCCCAACATCAGAGATTCAGAGATGAAAAAAATCAACCTTAGCAACCTGCTGAAGGCCAAAGTGGGAATCAATGGCAGGGCTGGGATCAGAAAGTAGGACTTCCTAGAAGGGCATTAACAGGGAATATTGGGGTGAAAGACAGTAAACTAACAATTAGACTAAATATCAGCAAAATATTCTTGCCTTTGAGGACAGCTAAACTGAAGCATCTCACAGGATTGGCTCCATCCAGGGCTAAGCAAGTTGTTGGGTTTAGCAAATAGCAATAATTCGTAAAGATAACAATAGAGATAATAGCTGCATACAGGTAAAGATATTAATAACTCTCATTTGGCCTGTTCTTCATCTTAGAATTGCATTCAGATCATTGGTACTCTCTATAGCTCAGTTATACAGCTTGAGAAAATACACAGCCCACCTGTAAACAGGAGAGGCTGGAGCTGTTTCATTGTATCTATTTGGCAGTGGAATATTTTTCTTAAATAATTTCAGGCCTGCTGATGCAGCCTAAATGCAGTGGGTGTGGACTGAGTAGTAGGAAGTTTCCCTGCATACCAAATAGACTGCAAGTTTAGTTCCTTCCTTAGAAGGTCTTGGTGAAATCCTCACCCCACTGAAGTCAACAACAAAACTCCCATTGACTTCAGTGGCACCAGGATTGCACTCTGAGTGATAGCGGACAGTGGCAATACTCACATGATGAAGTTATTCATGTACATGAGTATTTGCAGGTGCAGGCCCATAATTTGGCTCTAACAATAATACTGGTACTTTTGCTATAGCTTTGTCTGTGGCTATGAATATTTGTGCCTTTAGCCCCCTGTTGACCTGTCTTGTTTTGTATATTATCATCAATCAAAAAGTTTACCTTTAAGAAGAAGAGGCTGATAGTATCTAGTGTCTTTCTTATGTCTGAAAATATCTCATACAATAGAAAGCTCCTTAAGTAGTTAGCTACTTCCAGCCTTTGGGGCCAGATTCACTAGTCAGCTCCGGGTGTTTTGCACTTCTCCAGTTTAACTGACCTGTTAAGCCAGGTTTGCAGCTGTTTTGCATCACTGGAGTGGCACAAATGATCTAGATAGCACTGGTGAATCTAGCACCTTCTGTTTCAGAGAACATTAAGGATCTCCTTCTCCATGGGTCATACTGGCTTCAGACTGAAGTTGTTCCACATGCATATAGCTTGATTATTCCAGCATATGAACACTTTCTAATAATAATAATAATTAATAAAGCCTTAGTTACTGTGATTTCCCTCTGGTGAGAGGCTCATTATTTTCAGGACCTCTTTCCATTGTGTGCTTGCTGTCTTAATTATTTTTTCTTCTGCCTCCTGATCCCTGTAGTAATTTAAAGTGCTCATGAAAACGGCCAGCTTGACAGCTCTGGAGACTGTAGCATGGCACACCGTAACTCCAGCTTCCCCACACTGCTCTGCCAATGTAACTCAATCCTTTGTGGCGACAATGCACTGTTAATTGAGTCTCAATGCTCATTCATTCCTTGGCTTCTCTGCTAAGATTGCCAGCAAGGCTGCCAATGTATACTTCCTCAAGCTGGTTTTGTTGTAGAAAACTTATCTTTTGCATATACCATTCAAATTGGAGAAATGTAATGTGATATACATTTTGCAAAGAGAGTGTTCTGATGAGAATGCTCCAAGAAAAAAAGATACAGGAGTTCTTGCAGAAGGCTTCTGCCCAGGCCACAGCACAGATAAAATACTACTACACAGCTTGAAAAAAACAGATAAAATAATGTAACAAATTAGATCCTGGTGTTCATTTTACTATAATTACAAAACCCTTATTTTAAATGAGGTTTGTCAAACTCATTCTGGAGAGAGTGCCAAATTCCATTTTTTACTTATGGTCCATAAAACCTTCAGTCCACAGCAGATCTCCCACTGGTCTGTATGGGTGATTTGTACAGAGATCTAGGGTGGAATAAGGCCTTTACATAATAACTAAGCCATTATCATTATTTCTTATTTGTTCAATGCCTCATTGTCACATTTAGCATTACCCACAGGGACAATAGTGTTCTTTAGGATCAGCACTCTGTCTTCCCTTGGTTTCTCATCCATCCCCGTTCTTGTACTTGTTCCTGTACCTCTTCCATATCTGTGCCTCTTATCCTTTCATTCATCTACATTTTCTTCTTTGCAGCAATTCCCAATTCAACACCCCTCTGTGCACCGTTGTACCGCTTCCTCCTTCGCTATCCCACGTGTTAAAATAACCAGCAATGAAATTGGTGACATTTAAAGGAACAACTGACTTGTACACACTCTCAGAAACATCTTTTCAGACTGACTGCAGATTCAGGAAGACAAGACATTTGATCGTTTCACACTCAGGTCCCACTCAAGTGCGAGAGATTCCCTTTGCAAACATGAGAGCTAGAAACTGTGTGGGTTTTTTTATGGGGGCTTCAGTTCTGAAGAAGCTATATATATGCTATACAGGTCACATAAATAGATCTGGCCCAGGGCCATGGTGGTTGACAGCCCTATTTTGAACAATAGAACTCTATCTGGGTTTAGCCAGTTTTGCTCAGTTCATCTTAAAAATTTCAGAAGAGACAAAGCATTGCAGGGAAGACAACAAAGATGGCTGGAGGTATGCTGTAAGATTGCCAAGGGCCCAGTATACCCCACATCTCTGGGATGTGTTCCATTGACTTTAATGGGGATATAGAGTGTGCAAGGAATGCAGGAGTAGGATTATTTATCCTGGAAAGAACAAGTATTAGAGGCAACTGTTTACTCTCTCCTCTTCATCCTCTCTGATAATGTGAGAGCAGCGGGATGCTCAAAGAAATTGCAAGACAGTTATTCTGGAATAAGTGAGAGGGAATTCTCTTTTATACAGGATATATATATATATAATCAACTGCTGAAGCACTAACTGCAGGATGTCCTCAAATCAAATTAGTACATAAAGCAGCTTTTTGGCATCACTGCCACTCAGAATGGTTGTAGCTACAGAAGCAATGGAGTTGTGCCTACTTATAGTAGGGCTGACTTTGCCTCATTTAAACTCACTTGCACTAAAAGTTCAAATGTGTAAGGATCACTTCAGCAAGTTTTCATTCTTAGGAAAGCAGATACATTGAGGGCTTGTCTACACTTGCAGTGCTGCATTGGTGCCATTGTAGTGCTTCAATATAGATACTAGCTTTGCTGACGGGACAGGTTCTCCTGTCAGTATAGGTAATCCACCTCTCTGAGAAGCAGTAGTTATGGCATCTGAGGAAAGAATTATTCCATTCTAAGTTACCTGACCTAAGACCCATCCTACATGGGGTCTTAGGTCGGGTAACTGCGTCACTCGAGGGCGTGGATTTTTCACACCCTGACATTTTCTAGTGTAGACTGACACTAAATTTCATATAGTTTACTTGTGTGGGGCTTTCAAAGGTGTCCTTAGAACGTTCTATCTATAAACATGAAAGAGCCCGTGGGACTTTTGTCTCATTGTTCAGACACAGGCCTGGGAGAGAGGCAGGAGACTGGCTCTGTAGGAGCTTGAGACATGCAACCTCTCAGTAAAATGGGGCTGATTATACTTATCTGCCTCATGGATGTGTGGTGAATCTAAACTAATTGCTGGTTAATGGCTGTGTATATAGAATTGTAAAGCACTTTGGAGTGCTATAGGATCTGTTCACTACATGTGCTGTGCGACCAAATCGCCTAAGGAATTGTTTCTGCTCCCTGCTTGGAAGCGTTTAAAACAAGAGAATAGGACCTGATCCTGTGAGCAATTCTGTATGGGGATTTCACAATATGAGCTGATGGTTAGCAACTGTGGGCTTTGACAAACCAACAAGGGAAGCAACTTCGAGGGTTGAGGACCTATTACTGAGAATTCTTTGCTTTTAGCACACTTCTGATTAACCCAGCCAGGAGCTCTTAGATTGAGCACCACATGTGAGCTCAACACCTGCAGTATCAGGAAAGGAAAGAAGTGTTTTATTTATTTTTTTAACATTATATTTATTTAAGGGTTTTTTTGTGAAATTTTCATTCCCCTCCCCCAGAATTTTTTTTTCTCAAAATCTCATTTTGACAAAATTGACTTAACCATCTTTGACTCAAACATAAGGATACAGCTACACTACCCATCAGATTGGCGGGTAGCACTCAATATATTGGGGATCGATTTTTCGTGTCTCATCTAGTTGCAATAAATCGATTCCCGAATCGATGCCTGAAATCCACCTCGGCAGGAGGAGTAAGTGGAGTCGGCAGGAGAGCTGCCACAGTCAACCGCTGCCGTAGAGATGGCCAGATAAGTTGACCTAAGGTACTGCAACTTCAGCTACGCTAGTCACATAGCTGAAGTTGTGTATCTTAGGTCCCCATCCCCCGTAGTGTAGCCCAGCCCTTAGTTACAGAAATACATTCTTTTAGGTGTAATAAGTTCTACAGATTTTTGTGCTACTAAATCTTTTAGGAATCTTGGATGTTTTCTGAACTTTCCTTAAGAAAACTTTTATAGTACTGAAACTGATCTTTTGTGAGTCCTTTTATAGCACCCATTATCTCAGCAATGGGAATAGAGAGGAGAAATCCTAATTCTAATCCTCCAGGGCTTCATGAGAGAAGGCACAAGATCTTAGAAGTCATTCTAATCACTATGCATGTTTTGCATTCTCTGTGCTATTAATTTTGGCAAAGGCTGATACCTCTTGCTTGTATTGGCTCTTACCATTTCAATGGAAAAGATGTTCTTGTGATTGTTTGCCTAAAATCTTTATATATAGCTGTTGTGTTTTTTTCCAGATGGGAAAAAACGCTTCATTGGCATAAGGATGGTGACAATAACCCCCATGTAAGTATCTTTTAAATATGTTTATATGAACTGCACTGGTACACATAAAATGTATTATAACGGTTCAGCAATGCTTCAGAGCAACAAAATTCAGATCTGTATGTAAACTTCCACAAGGTTTGTGAACATTTTTCATTTTCAGCAATGAAATTTACATTCTGGGATCAGAAAATTGATCATCTCACTGTTCTCCCACTCCTGCCACTGGTGACAATATATGTAATGTGTGCTCTGCAAACTTGCTCACTCTGCTTTTCCCAGTCAGCTGATGTTCTGTCAGAATCCAATTCCTTTTCCACAACCAAAATGGAAGTCACACTAAGCATTATTTTGATACAAGGGCAGTACTTTTCCTTTTGTCCAGATACACCCCACCCTACTGCTTGGCTTGCCCCACCCCCACTCACCTCCCGCAGGCTGCAGAGTGAGCCCATGCGGGCCGCATGTGGCCCCCGGGCCACATGTTGTGCAGGCCTGAGATACAGTGTAGGACTAAAAAAGTCAACTCTATTTACCTCTCCTATCTCACAGCCTACTTTATTAACAAAACCAACAAAACATTCCTTTGCCAGCTGAATGTATGCAAAAGAACTGGCAGAATAAGAACAATTTCTTCCAATTCTATCTCTTCATCATATTTAACATAAAATCTGTAATTGTCTAGTGTCTGAAATATCACTGGAGGGCAAATGAATGAACATAAGAATGGCCATACTGGGTCAGACCAATGGTCTGTCTAGCCTAGTATACTGTCTTCCGATGGTGAGTAGTGCCAGATGCTTCAGAGGGAATGAAGAGAATAGGGCAATTTTTATTGAGTGATCCAATCAGAGGTTTAGGGACACCCAGAGCATGAGGCTGTGTCCCTGAAATCTTCACTAATTGCTGTTGCTGGACCTATCCTCCATGAACTTATCTAATTCTTTTTTGAACCCATTTATACTTTTGGCCTTCACAGCATCCCCTGGCATTGAGTTCAACAGGCTAATTGTGTTGTGAGAAGAAGTGCTTCCTTATCTTTGTTTCAAACCTGCCACCTATTCATTTCACTGGGTTTTTGTGGTTCTTGTGTTATGTGAAGGGTAAATAATACTTCCTTATTCACTTTCTCCACACCAGTCATGATTTTATAGACTTCTATCATATTCTGCCTTCATTGTCTCTTTTCTAAAATGAACAGTCCCTTCCCCATACTTTGTTAATTCAGATATACCATTTTGAGATGGGATAACCAGAACTGCATGTGGTATTCAATGTATGAGAGTACCATGGATTTATATAGTGACATTATGATCTTTTTTATTTTATCTATCTCATTCCTAATGGTTCCTAACATTTAGCTTTTTTGGCTGCTGTTGTACATTCAGCAGATGTTTTCAGGGAAGTATCCATGATGACCATCCCCATATTTGGGGTTCGGAAGGAATTTTCCCCAGGACAGATTGGCAGAGACCGTGTGGGGTTTTCACCTTCCTCTACAGCATGGGGCATAAGTCACTTGCAGGTTTAAACTAGTGTAAATGGCAAATTCTCTGTAACTTGAAGTCTTTAAACCATGATTTGAGGACTTCACTAACTCAGCCAGAGGTTAGGGCACTATTACAGGAGTGGATGGGTGAGCATCTGTGGCCTGCAGTGTGCAGAAACTCACACTAGATGATCATAATGGTCCCTTCTGACTTTAAAACCTATGAGTCTATGACTGCAAGATCTTACTTGAATGGTGACACCTAATTTAGACCCCATCATTTGTATTATATTGGGATTATATTTTCCAATGTGCATTACTTTGCATTTATCAGCATTGAAATTCATCTGCCATTTTGCTGCCGAGTTACCTAGCTTTGTGAGATCTCTTTATAACCCTTTGTATCCTTCTGTTTACACTCAGACAAATCCTCTTTTATGCCAGCAGCTCTGTTTCTAGTGTGGCAGAAGGTTGTGTGACTGAACACCTGTTTGCAGCATATGCCACTGATGTTTTTGACTAAACAGTTTTTATTTTATTGAGTTATATTTTTGCTGTCTCCCACATAAGGGTCAAATCCTCAGCAGAAATAAATCAGTGTGTCTTCATTAACTTCAGTAGAAGCTGACAGACACCAGCTTAGGATTTATCTTTAAATATCATGACATATGCAGTCAATGGGAGGCTTTGCTGCATTTTCAGTATCCTAAGAAATACAGCAAGAAGTTGCCCTGGCCATATTTGGTAAATAACAGTGTCTCTCTGTGTGTGTGTTTGTTTTAACTCTGTTAACTTCATGGGGAAAAAATTAAGTGGTTTGTGAAGCAGTGCTGGTTTCCTTTCTGTCTGACTGCACAGCTCACAAACTCTCTGGTTATGATACCAAAACACAGCTATCCATGCTACTGAGGTTGAAAGTCTTTACACCAGACAGAGGCTTGAAGCAGCTCTGTACCCTAAGCCTGGGATTCAGTCATCCTCAAATATGAGGGGCCAAGGTGTTTTACAATCTGTATTTTGCAGCTGGCTTCTTATTTTATAACAAGCCAAATGCAGAATACTCGAAAGCTGAGCAAAAATTCCAAAACATGATTTTTCTCGAAAAACTCAGGAGTCTGGTCTTGTTGTGGACCAGATACAGGTCTCCTGTTTGACTACTGGCGTTTTCAAAAGTCTTGTATTTTTAATTGAGGACAAAATGAGGATGAAATGCTAAAATAAACAAACTAGACTACTAGCAAACATTTGCCTTATCATCAGTGTGAATGTTACTCACCTTATAAACTCTCTGGGCCATCTTTTCATTCTGTGTTAATACAGCACCTCGCACAATGGGGTCCATGGCTGGAGCTCTTAGGTGCATCCACAATATAAAGTACAACAGTAACAGAATAAGCTATTTCTGCATGAGGTACAAGACAATCATTATGGCATGTGCAATTGAGGATGCATGATAGTAAATCTGATTCCTTTTAAAAATCTGCTGATATAGAGAGTTTTTTCATTCAGGTAATTTTACTGCAAAATGATTTGTGGATACATTCTTAGGTTAACTAATGTTTTTTATTACACTTATTTTATTCAAGAGAAAGCTCAAGAATAATGTACTTTTGAAAATTATTTCTCTTTGAAACAGTTGCTGATTTCAATGTTTTAATCTTCTCTTAGTCTTGTGGAAGAACTAAAACACAATAATCCTGATTTTCCTGATGTCAGCAGTGGAATTTATGTACATGAAGTTGTTCCAAATTCACCTTCTCAGAGGTAGGTGGAATCCAAAGCAAACATAATTTTTCTTCATGTCGAAGATACTTATCCAACAGAAACTGGCAGGCAATGTAGCTGTTTATATTCAAGGTCTTGCATGCTCTTGATTTATATTATTTTTGCTTTTCAAAGGGAATTTGGGCCTTTTAGTAAAATATCTGTTAAAATATTTTGATGAATTTCTATTAACATTTAAAATGGTCATGTATTTATAATATCATTGCTAAGGGCAACATCTTAAAGTATTAGCTATTTTGAATTTTTAAATAAATAAACACGCTTGAAGAACTATGTAACTGTATTTGTATTTGAAAGGCAAAATTAAGTGTGAATAAACAGAACCTTTAATATAAATGAGGATGCTGCTTGCCAATCTTTGTTGAATAAATGTCCTCATATGTTCCCTATTACTATGACATAGTAGCTGTTGGCTTGAATTTTCTACAGACTAGGCTCAGTTTTCAAACTTCATTTCATACTAATATTGTTAAGCACCAGCACTTCATCTTGGAGGAATGAATGATTGTTTTTTCAGGCTTTTTACATACCAGATTTTAGGACTTTTTCTAGGAATTAATAAGAAAATTGGAGGATGAACTAAAAGTCATTCAGATAAACGTTTGAAGGCAAAGAGAAAAAGCATTACCAGCACTTTGGTCAGTATATTCCATCCACTTTAAAATTTTTAGAAGTAGAATTTGTTTTTTTCTCAGAGCACTCAGTGTATATTACAGAGGACAGTCTAATCTTGGCAGAAGGATGAATTAGAAAGACTCACTGGTGAAAGGTATCTTTCATGTCTATGTTGTTATAGGTACTGACATTTTGAGAAAACAATACCTACTGAAAACTAGATTTTGTGCTCTATCTGTCGTTTTAGAAGACATATTTTCAATTCAATGGGCACTATGGACACAATTTTCAAAAACTGCAGATTCGGCAATGCCAAAATATTTTGCTAATTTTGTTGATTTTGCCAAATTGCTCATTTTAGAAAAAAAAATGTAAAATAAATCAAAACATCTCATTTCAATTTTTCAGTTTTGAAATGATTTTTTTGATTCAAAATTTTCTTTAATGTTATTTTTAAAAATTTAAAGATTTAAAAATGGTCAAAATCGAGAAGAAACATTTTGATTTTGTCAAACTGAAATATTAAATCTGAGCAAAAGCAATTTTGTTCAACTGTGATTCACTGAAAAAATAAGAATTTGAATTTTTTATCCATTCTGAAATGATTTATCAACTTTTTTTTAAAATTGCCAACATCCCCAAAAATCCATCATTTGCCTAGCTCTGGTGCTTTATGTTTGATTTTAGAAAACTGGCGAGATTACAGTTTACTGCAGTTAGTAACATCCTGAGTGAAATTCACCCTTCTGGAAAGGCTGAGAGCAAGACTTTTGTATCACTTACATTAAAGAAGTGCTGCATAGACCTTATGCTGGTCCTCTACGGGGGGGATAATTTCATGCCCTAGAATACACAGCTCAATCCTTGCTTTATCTTGCCTATGCAGAGGTGGCATCAAAGATGGAGACATCATTGTCAAAGTAAATGGACGGCCTTTGATGACCTCCAGTGACCTGCAAGAGGCTGTGATGAATGAGTCACCTCTACTACTTGAAGTTCGAAGGGGAAATGATGACTTGCTATTTAACATAGAGCCTGAGGTTGTCATGTAAATCGAACTGAGGAAGCTCATCCCATAACTAAACTCACTTATTCTGAAACATCAGATACCTCCTTTACAGCTGCAGTAATTATACTTCTTGTTGACTAATGACAAGGTGGACTAACTTGGTTGCCTGAGCCATGTGTGTACGTAGTAGCTAAATTTAATTAGGTTACAAAATGAAAACAAACATGATTTTACCTTCAAAGTAATTTTGTTAAAATATATTTTGAGGATAAAAATAAACAACCTCACAATGTGTGTAAATTGGGCAAGTTAATCATATCTCTGTCATTGCAGAGGCCTTGGGCTCTGGTGCACTTTGGCCCTTCTATTCTCTACCTGTGGCATATTATAGTCTAATCTCCTGTGACCGTAATGCTTCAGTCTAATTTTGGTTGTTGACTTTAGTGTGTGGGTACTAGGTGGTATTGGTGACCTCTGATGTACAGGAATACTGGAACTGGTGGTCCCTCTGGCCTTAAACTCTATGACTCTTTCTGAGGTGTCACTATAGAAACTGGCTCCAACCCCAGTTCCTTTAAATTTAATAGAAGTTTTGCCATTGATGGCAGGGTCAGTTCTGTAATTTGAAAGTTCATAACTCCATCAATAGTGAGAAAACATGGTTAAAAAGGGGAAATTGCTGTTGGATGATTATAAGCAGGATTTAGACACAGCAGAACTAAGCTACTTTGACCAAACGCTGAGCTTTTTTTTGGTTTGTTTTTGCATTTTTTGCCTCTTTGAATGTGAAATTAGCATTGGCAAAGCCTTTATTTGTTCTTGGAGCTTGTACATTATATGTGAATACAGGCGGGGAAAATTTGTAAATATAAAAATAGTATGAAATTGGTAACAGGCTATAGAGTGTTACACCTAGGTCATGCAATTCCGGAATATAGTAAATGATTCTTATAGAATTAATGCTTTAGTTAAATATATAAAAATCAAAACAATGTGCAGAAAAAAAAGTTTGAAAGTGCACAGTATTTTTACAGGGTTTTTTAAAGTCATGGTACAAATTAGTTTTTCATTATACTGGTACGCTTTGCTGAAAAATTGATATACTACTTATGCTTGTACTGTATATGTTTCTACTGTAAGGAAATTGAAGTTTACACAAATAAAATTTTGCTTTGCACCACTGTTAATAATTTTTTTTGCAAATATTCTCTTGTTCTGGAACAGACTCTCCCAGAGATGATTTAGCTAAAGACAGGCTGATTGATATGAAAGCCTCTTACAGGCTGCAGAAGCCTTGATTTCATAGCTTAGTAACATATTTTTTTTTTGCTGAGATTTTGCCCTTACTTAGCCTATGTTTAGTAATGTCTTCTGCACACTATAATTCACATTTCATAATGTGATTTTCATATTTTTATTATTATTATTTGTACTATGGTGGCAACTAGAGAAACCTGCTAAGATACAGCTGGGGAACTGAGGCACAGAAAGAGTAGGTAACTTGCCCCAGGTCAAACAGGGTACGTCTATAATGCAATTAAAAACCCACTGCTGGCCCATGCTGGTTGAGCTGGCTAAGGGGCTTGGGCTAAGGAGCTGTTTTATTGCTGTGTAGACATTATGGCTCAGGCTGGAGCCTGGGGTCTTGGACCCTGTGAGGTGGGAGGGTCCCAGCACTTGGGCTGCAGCCCAAGTCCAAACATCTACACCGCAATTAAACACCCCTTAACCCAAGACCTGCAATCCTGAGTCAGCTGGCACAAGCCAGCCGCGGGTGACAAACTGCATTGTAGACATACCCACAGGAAGCCTGGGGCACAGCCAGGAACTCCTGAGCCCCAGTGCCTAAAACATAAGAGCCGCCTTTTTCAGTGAAGTTCACCATCGTTCCTAACTCATGTGCAGGAATTTTCTAAGGCCACTGTCTTTGTTCTGTCTTGCCAAGGACTCATTTTAAAACTAGCCAAACATTTTAGTCTTGGGTATGGATTGTGCAAGGCTTGTGCATAAGGAACTCCCATGGAAAGCTACAAGATTTCCATATGTGGAGAATTAGCCAGATCAAGCCCTTTGTAGTCAAATACACACACAGGCCCCAAACCTGCAAATACCTATACAAGTGCTTAACTATTAACATAAGTAGTCCCATGTTTTCTGTATATGAAGCTCAAGCTTTTTGGCATCTGTGACAGGGCGCGTGAACCCAACACCAGCCTGGAAAGGGTTAAGGAGCTGCTCTCTGCTGGAGTAGCTCTGCCCCACCACATCAGTAAGTCATGCCAAAGGTGGAGGAGGAGTTGAAAAGGAGGAAACTCATTTCAGTAATGGGCAGCTCTGGGGGAGGGGACAGAGTGTTGAGGTCTCAGCTCCCAGGAAGTTGCTTGGTAGCCAGCAGAGCTCATGGCCTTGCCTAAAAGGAATACAGGTCCTGTGTGTTGAAGGGGGAAGACTGTATCCTATAGCTCTTACTAGAGAAGCAGTGGATGCTGAGTTGGACTACAGCCCATGCAGGGCCCCTCTGAAGAAACAGAGGTTAGTGTCTTAGCTGGGATTACCTGCTTGTTTATTTTCTCTTGCTGCTCCTCAGTGGTTGGTCTGTTCTCCCCCTTTCAGCATGCCAGAGAAGTATCTAGAAGGGCTTGGCTGGATGAGACCCCATCACTGCCAGAGGTCTACAGAGGGCTCCTACTGTAGCAACTGGACCTGAGTGAATGCACATTCCCTGCAACACCCCAAGGGGCTGCAGTGTTAGTATCAGGTCCTTGACAGGACCATGTACTTTATTACTGCCTTTAAAAGAAATCACAAAGGTGTCTTTATATTGAGATAATATGGAGTCCTGCATAATGATTGTTTGTAGTGTTGTTGAAGCTGTGTTAGTCCTAGGATATTAGAGACCAGATGAGTGAGGTAATGTTTTATTGGACTAACTTTCAAGCTCTCAAGGTTTCAAGCTACACAGAGCTCTTCTTCAGGTCTGGGAAAGGTAATCAAAGTGACTCAGAGACTTTCAGTTGCTAAGCATCCCATGTAGTTTATTTACACTTGCTCTTTTCACCCCTTTACTGATTCAAACACCATAATTATTGTTCAGTTTCTCCTCACTTCTCTTAGAAGAGATCCTTCCCAGCTCTGCAAGCCTACTCTTTCTCCTTTGCACTCCCTAGCTGTGCCTTATTATACTTCCTGTGTTAGTGGGCCAATTTTCTTATTAGTCCTCCCCCAGCCCATTCTAATCCATTAAATTCAGCTGTTGATTCCCAGCATTCTGTCACAATGTCACAGCTAACCACAAGGTGGAACAGGCTGTTTAGTTTAAGTAGTTAACACAGTTCAAAGGACCATTCAAGATGAAGTGGACCATTAACAACAGTGCAGTCATAAGATAAAAAAGGGGGATAGGAGGCTACAGATAGTTCTAGTAAACAATAAATCCAGTGTCTTTATTAAGACTGTGATTTTTAGTGTCTAAAAAAATTATGAATTTAAGCTCTGAGGCTCATCTTTTGAAGATGTTGTAAAGGTTTCATTTGAGGATTGGAGATGAGAGGTCAGATATGAAGTGATGGTTTTGTGAAAAGTGTTTGCACATGAGTGATATGGTGTTTTTGTCTTTTACGATTTTTCTCTGTGCATTCATTCAAGTATATAGTGACTGCCTGTTTTCACCCATTCAGTTGTTGTTGGGGCATTTA
This sequence comes from Dermatemys mawii, assembly GCA_007922305.1. NCBI lineage: Eukaryota > Metazoa > Chordata > Testudines > Dermatemydidae > Dermatemys > Dermatemys mawii. Next base: position 16,682,728 of record ML677326.1, on the reverse strand, counting down.
GTGCACTGGATGAGGTACATCACATATTGCGATAGGCATGCATAGGTCCCATGGATCTTGAGAGGTATGTTATAAGTGGATTGAAATCCCTCACTAATGGAGATGTCCCAGCAAGCTTTGCATCTGTTAAGAACATAAGAACGGCCATACTGAGTCAGACCAAAGGTCTATCTAGCCCAGTATCCTGTCTTCCAACAGTGGCCAATGCCAGGAGCCCCCAGGGGGAATGAACAGAACAGGTAATCATCACTTGGTCCATCCCCTATCACCCGTTCCCAGCTTTGGGCAAACAGAGGTTGGGACATTATCCCTGCCCATTTTGGCTAATAGCCATTGATGAACCTATCCTCCATTAATTTATCTGGTTCCTTTTTGAACCCTGTTATAGTCTTTGCCTTCATAACATCCTCTGGCAAGGAGTTCCCCAAGTACACTGTGCATTGTGTGAAGAAATACTTTTTATTTGTTTTAAATCTTCTGGCTATTAATTTCATTTGGTGACCCCTAGTTCTTGAGTTATGAGAAGGAGTAAATAACACTTCCTGCTTTACTTTCTCCACAACAATCATAATTTTATAGAGCTCTATTATATTCTCCCTTAGTCATTTCTTTTCCAAGTTGAAAAGTACCAGTCTTATTAATCTTTCCTCATATGACAGCAGTTCCACATCCCTAATCAATTTTGTTGCCCTTTTCTGAACCTTTTCCAATTCCATTATATTTTTTTGTGAGAGAGGGTGCCCACATCTGCACATAGTATTCAAGATGTGGGTGTACCATGGATTTATATAAAGGCAGGTCTGGTGATGCTTTGAATTGGTGGGTCCTGGTCTGTGGGGACCTTGCTTCTAATTGTGAGTTTGGGTAGCTGTCTGAAGATCAGAAGATGAGGTTCAGAAATATTTCTTTCAGGATGGAGTCTCCATTGAATATGGATTTTAATTGACACCCCATATGGGTTCTAGTATAGAGTTGTAGGGGACTACTAGGGGTGTGCAGTCAGAGGGTCTTTTATTTTCCTGTATCGAAGCAGGTTCTCTTGGAGTATTGGATGGCCTGTTTGATGATCTGATCTACTTTTCTGGTGCAGTGCCCTTGTTTGGTGAAGGCAGTTTTGAGTATGTATCCTGGAGTTTCTTCTCGGATTATGTTCTGCGGGATCTGACTGCCTGACTATAGATAACAGATTTCTTAGTGGGTTTGGGGTGGTTACTGGCTCTATGGAGGTAAACATAGTGATCTGGTAATCTTGTATACCGTATAGTTGTCTGTAGGGTTCTATTGTTGTCGCTGGTGTGGGAGTGCTCTAGAGAGTTTCGTGTGCGGTGGTTGTTTGAAGTTGTGGTGGAAATCTAAGGAACTTTAGGTCTTCTGCTTAGAAGATGAAAATATCACTGATGGATAAGGTTGGTTTTGTGGTGCATTGTCTAGAAATTCTTCAAGGTGGCCCATAAAGAGATTGGCATATGGGGGTGCCATCCTAGTACTCATGGCTGTTCCCATGGTTTGGACAAAGTGTTTGTAGTTGATGTAAAATTGTTATGGGTGAAGATGAAATAGACAAATTTGCTTTTCTATTTCACCAATAAAATATATTACCTCATCCATGTTGCCACTGTATAATGAGACCATAATACATACATATAAGGGGAAATAGGTGTTTGACTTTGCTCCTAACATCTCAGTGAAGGAGTTCCATGACAAAACATTCTCTTAAACTTGGTCTGAGTATCATTTGGAAGTTACAGATCAGATGATCCACACAATTGCTGTGTCTTTGCATTGGAATAGATTGGATTCTAGGGAGAATAAAAAGTCAGATGCTGTTTTCTGGGAAAGGAAACTTTTTGTCATTTCTTGCCAACACAATATTGTCTGTGGCTCTAGTCTAATTGAGATGTGACACTAATGAAAGCTGGGAAGAAAGTGTGAACTTTATTTCCTGGACTTAGTCATGTGACCTGGGTCTTGGTTTCAAAAGTTAATAGCACTGTCATAAAATGAGTTTGGTATCCACTACTGCCAGGAACTAATGTTCCATCTAAAGCATTATATTACCGTCCCTAGTTTCAAAGCACCGATTTTAGCTAAGATCTTTAGACTATAAAATGCTTAAATGTTCAGGCACTTTTCTGTAATACAGTTGGCTGGCTGGGTCTCTCTCCAAGGCAAAAATACTGTATGATTTTGCAGGCAGAAGTATGGTTTTGATCTTTAAGAAAAAACTGGCAGCTGCAGCTTGTCTATGTCAAATTCTGGTCAACAGGATGAAAGCATTTGGTGTTCATTAGCTGGACAATCAGTTCTTCCCAGAAAGATGTCTAATCCTGTCTCATTGTTTACATAGAAGGCCTGATCCCTGGAAGTAAAATGATAGACTCCCATTGGTCTCAGTGAACGATGAATCATGCAAAGAGTCGCACAGGCGTATAGGGCCTTCCGCAGCCATGTAAGAAAATAAGTTTCCAAAGCGCTTGCAAGCAAAGGACTTGTTTCTGTTCCCAGTGAATTCAAGGCAGACTTTCTGTTGGCTGCAATGTGAGCAGCACTGGGCCCAAAATTATACCGAGTACAATGAATAAGAGGAAGAAGTGATGGAAGCAGGGGCTAATGGGTGGGATGCAGGTTTGAACAGAAATGAGGGAAGGAAAAAGCAGAGAGAAAGAGGAGTGGGAGCTCTCTCTTTGGAGACAACTGATTTTAAGGGAAGCAGATCTTAATCTTTCATTTGTTTTATATATTTTGTGGGTCAGATCCTTGGCCAAAGTACCATAAAGCTGGCTTACATAGCTACATGGGATTCCTTCTTCCCATGGGACTCCCCATTGGCACAAAGCTGCCTTAGTGGCTCCTAATCCATCCCTTCCCCCTGCCCTCAGTGTAGGGGTGTATGGCTGGGACACACCACTACATTCCAATTCCCTCCTGCAGGCCATTGATAGTGTGGATTACAGCAGCCTTGAGACTGGGAATGGTTTCCTGCAGGAGCATGCAATGCCTTTGTTCACACACATATATACCTGTGATGGAATAGGCCAACCTCACAGGGCACCAGAAGAAGTTAATAAGAGCCTGTGGGCTCAATCAGCTTTGTCCTGATACACCTGCAGTAGGTGTCAAGCCTGAAGGGAGGAATTGAACCTAGCTCAGCTGTGGGGTTGACCAGGAAGAGGAGCAGATTGTCTAGCTCCTGAGTGAAGCTGCTGGCAGACAGAGCTCCCAGAGGAAGGTAGGTGGGGCTGTGGCTGTGAGCTCAAGGTGGTTGGGAAGGAAAAAGTGAATCTGCCCAGTACTCTCTGCTGATGGGACTTGAAGGGAACTGGAAGATTTCCGTTGAGTCAGGGACTGCCCAGGAGAAAACAACTCCTACAGCAGAAGGTGCTGAGATGCTCTGCAGTGAGCCTTTAGAAGAGGCTTAGGTAGAGATCAACTGCTACACGTGAGCTTGGGAAGAAGCTGTGGCAAAGACAAGGGCAAACAGGTGGTCCCAGGAGGCAGCATGAGTCCTGGACCTGAACCCTGAGGAAGGGGACTCGGGAGGACTCTGGTTCCCCTACTGGCCCCCTGAGCACAGTGGACTGGAACCCCCCTGATAATGTGGAAAGACTATTGAACCCTCCTGTGACACTAGGGGTAAGGACTAGTGAATCTGAGGTCAATGGACTATTATATGGACTACTGGCTTACCCCAGAAGGGGTGGTGCAGCTAGAGAGCCTATTCACAAGAAGCAGAGCACTGCAGGGTTGGAAAAGAAGTAATCCAGGAGGCCCAAAGAGAGCCTGCTATGCCAGGCCCAGTGACAAGGGGTGAGTCACACTTTTATGATGCCCTCTGCCCCTTTCCTGGGCTGCTCTTAGCAGCATTCCTCAGCCACAGGTCAGGCTTGGACTCATTATTTGTTGCCATTTTCCTCCCACTCCTGGGATGTGAGCATTTGCACCTGCTGAGTTCAAATGACTGCTGCTACTGTAAGGAAAGGAAACAGTATTGAGAATCAAAGGTGCAGCACAAAGTCTTCAATGGGGCACTATATAAAGCCAGAGTGTGTGTACCCATTTAGAGAATTACTCCACACCACAGTAGACTGCCTATACTTGGATGTGATTAGATGGGTGCATGAGCCTTAACTCACTTATTCAGTATAGCAGTTGGCCTCCCTGTAGTTGTTGTTCTTAATATTCCTTTCTTGCTTCAGGGTTTGTTTACTTAGGAGGCATTCAGAGGAAAGGGAACTAGAGGAATGTATTTTTTCTTCTTGGATTCAGCAGGAGTCTACAATGCTGTTGTGTGCACTGGGTTGATCGCTCTTTTGTCTGGTGGTTAGGTAAACTGATGTGGTATAAAGAAACTGGGTTTGACTATCCAAGGTCATAGAGGCCAGGAATTGGGGCTTAGAGGGAGAGAGAGAGCATGAAAATCAGACCAGAGAAGGTGTACATTGTGCATTTATAAGACTGAAATATAACGATTGTTATGAAGCTTGCCAAAGGCTGTCTTGGAAGTTTGTGTGTATTTTGTGCTGGGGTGGGTTTTTTGACTTTCCACAGCCTTCATTTAAATGAACACACTTGGGGAAACATCCAGGCCTGTGTTTGTTCTCCTGCCATGTTCCCCACAACTAAAAATTATTGTTTTGTGTTATGCAAACACCTCGAGTTTTCTGTTTAGTCATTTCCACCAACACTCATAAGCAGATGGGGTGCCTGCCTTAAAGCATTAAGACGCGTTCATTGTTTTGGAAGTAAATTCAGGCAGAAAGGATCAGGCTCACTTGCAACTGTGCAGATACTCCTAAAGAGGCTCTGTTGGCTGGCCCTGCTCCGATTGACAGGAGTGAAGTTCTTTGGCCCATACATTGGGGAATCAACTCTTGGGTCCATCCCTGCATGTGCTCTGTGCTATAGTCTGGTGCATTAGTGTATCAACCAGGCAGAGAATGGATGGAACAGAAACTGCCTCTGGACATGGGCTTTGGGCTGTCAAGTAGTAAATAAATATGACTGAATAACAGGAAAAGTATATTTACTCTTTCTTGTGTGAGATTTTTTTTTCCCCTCTGGGAGACGAGGAAAGCCAGGAAAAGCAATTGCCTCCCCTTCAAAGGACTTCTCTGGGCACTGTGGGAACGTGTTAAAAGGCTACTCACTCTTTGTTGCTCCAACAAACAGAGCTTTCACAAACAGTCCACCCCAGTCATGGTAAGAGGAAAAACAAGTTCCTGCAAGAAGCAGTTGCCAAGGAAAACACTTGGGGAATTCAAAAGACTTAGTCATACAGTTGTACAGCTGCTAAATTCAATGACTTAGAGCTGCAAGATTGTCTCTAAGTGAAATTGGGCTCCAATATATCTCGCCTTCCTAGATGGGAGTAGATAGGTGAACACTTCGTGTCACTACCTGGAAACCAGGAGCTTAGCAAAAACTAATACACAATTTTGCCTCCAACCATAAAGCCTTTGTCTGTGTCCTCATCATGCCCCATTAAAAGCCTGATAGGATGCTGAGGAGAAGAGTCCACCTGGTGCTGGAGAACACTGCGCTGGTGCTTTGGGGGCTGATTCTAGCCTCTGAATTGGTAATGAAACTGTGTGCCAGCATTGGGGATAGAGGACATTCTGCTGTTAGAGCATCTGTCTTCCATGTCAGATAGAAACCCCACCTGAACCTTCGTGGTCATAAAAAATCTTAACTCTTTTCAGAAGATTAGGATATTTGCCTTTGGTTGTATCTAAAAAGGATGAATATCTTCTTCTATATCTAAAAATTCAGGACTTTAAGTCCAGTCCTTTGGACCTTTCATGGCTAGCAACCAGTCCTATGCATTTCACTGGAAAAGGTGGGCATTGACTATAGGATTGGCTGCCATTGCTGCTTCTCTAGGATCACAAGAGAATTCAAAATTTACAGCATCCTCATCTAGGACTAAATATTGTCTATCCTGGCGTTTGGCCTTGTGTAAATCTAAGGAAAAAATGCCACATTTTGAGGAAAAATAGGAAACTTTTGTAGCAGATGGATTTTTTTTTTTTTGAGAGGGAGGTTTCTTATGTGCTTTTTAGCTGCTTTGCAGCTTGGAATGTTGAGAAAGGGTGAGAGGTGATGGATTAGTGGGCAGTTTGCAGATGAGGTGAAAGGTGCAATGATAAATGCAATGGTCACAAAGCTATTGGTGGATTAATTGCAGAGCCATCAGCTCCACAGAGATGGTGTACAGAGCTTGCAGTTTACTACGCCATTGGGGTATTTTTAGAGGAAAAACTCTGAGGACTCTTGTTAATCTGTCATTCGTGTTGTTATTATCAGGATACATCCAGAACCATGTTGTGTGGAAGCAGCTGTTTATGTTGAATAACAGCAGCTGCGAAGGAAAGAGACGCATGAGTAGGACATGGGGAAATTGCAAAAAAGACATATGAAAGAAAAGCTTGGTAGACCTCCTGTAAATCACCATGCTGACTAAACATTCCTATTAAAAACCTAGTAAGACTTGCTTACATGATTATAGCATAGTTACAATGATGGAATTTATTACGTGTGCTGAAAAGAAAAAAAATCCTGGACGCAATGTTTGTCTTAAGTCTGTATTTTAATGGCCACCAAGGTCCATGAAGCAAAGTCTTAGTGGTATTTTGATGACTAACTCGCAGTGAAATCCATGGTGGTTAGATGGCTAACCACCATTTAAAACCTGGCTTAGTATTTACAATCTTTGCCTTACTTTCTGAATTCTCTCTATCGCATGTAATGCAGCATTCTGCAAGGGTTCACAGAATCAATATTTTCTTTATGAAGAACTGAGTCTGGGTCCAACTGTTACATCTTTTTGTTCTACATATTAAAAGAAAACTTGAATCAGTTCAGTACTTACTAAGGGTCTTTCCTATTCCCATTGACTCTAATGGTGCAGTATCAGGCCCTGAAATGAAAGACTAAGCCTTGGTCTAAAGTGAGGAGGGGTTTCAATCTAAGTTATGCAACTTCAGCTATGAGAATAACGTAGCTGAACTTGACATACTTAGATCTACTCACTGCGGCATCTTTGCTGCATTGAGTCAACTGCTATCGCTCCCCTGTCAGCTCTACCTGCACCTTTCATGTCGGTGGAGTACAGGAGTTGGGTGGAGTACAGGAGTTGACGGGAGAGCGCTTGGGGGATCGATTTATCGTGTCTATTCTAGACGTGATAAATCAACCCCCGGTGGATCGATTGCTATCTGCTGACATCAGCTGCTATCTACCCTTAGAGCTAGCCCATGGCCTGACAAGGCCCTTTTTAAGTCTTGGGCAGATTTTGGTAAACCTCTGGTTTGAGGTCAGGAATATTTTTCCAGAATGTATACAGTTATGGAAAGGTTTAAAAGTTCTAGAAAAATTGATATATTACCATAGTTTCAGAAGAGCTGTACCTTGCAGAAAGTTTATCAGGGTAGGGACTCTCTCCTGAGGCCCACCCTGACTTACGGACATAGCCACCTTACACAATTATGTGTACATACAGTTAAGCATGCAGATACCCGATATGTACAATGGATATTTGCACAATCACAACTAGTTTTATGCTGTTACACTTGGATGGAATTGAATGCACTTACGTGAAAATCTGGCCCTATGCTACTAGAAATGGCTGTAACATTCGGTAAAAATTAAGGTAACTAAGCAATCTAATCCTATTTAGATATCATTCATAGATATTTTCTAAAAATTAAATATCTACTAACAATAGAAAATAATGTTGATTACACACTATAATGAGACTCCTGAACTGAAAGTTATAATCTATTTTGGAAGACTAGTCTATGCCTAGTCTTTTTAATTTTTAATAATTTTAAGATAGGAAAGAACTGTGAGAAACTAAAATTTGTTTCTTAATTGTGTGTGGCACAAGTGTTTCTACTGTAAATAATTCTCTAACTTTTATTTGTGCTAACATTAACAAATACAAAGTCCTACTGATTGTGCTATACTGCAAAGAGTGGGTTTGTTTTAGCTTAAACTTCCCTCCAGAAAAAAGAAACAGCAAATGTGTTAATTTTCTTTATTCTGTACAGATTGGAGAAAAGAAATCAACAAATGGTTAATTACATGAGGTACAAAAAAACCCAGATTGTTCTGGGTTGTACTCAAGAACTAATGCTATGGCCATATCAAGTTATAAATACTAATTTTTCAGTTTGGGTTGTAAATGTTTCTAAAAATAGAGGGTCTGAGGGAACATTTACAATTGTTACAATGATGAATCACTGTTATTCTTCCACATTAAACCTTGTAGGGCCTTTGTAAATGTATGTGTGACTCAATAATACTAGATCAACAGCATAATACAATGAAGTGGAAAGTCAAAGAACTGTGTGGAGTAAATTCAGTGGATGTCTTGTCTTAGCTGTCAACCTTCCAAAATGCAAATGTGTCACAATGATCTGTTTAATGTATATGATCAAAAATAAGACACTCATAAAAACTAGGGCCTTTATGCAAAAAGGAACTTATGTATGTAGAAACTTTTAAGCATGTGAGCAATCCCAGTAAAGTTAGTGGAACCAACATGTTTCAGGTTAATCATGCACTTGTGTACTTGGTTGAATTGGGGCCTAGGAATAGTGTGGGGTTCATTCGTTATTAATGTTTGTTCTTTGCATTCCGGTAGCATGCACGTTGTGTTAAGTCATCCACATACCAAAAAAAAAAAATGTCCTACTCTCATGTAACATAGTTTATATTTATTCATTTATCTCCAAATACCCCTGTAACTAGTCACTGTTACTAAATGGTTAATTTCTATTAAGCATCACAGTAGAAATAGGTCTTGAGAAGGATTTGAAGTAGAAGAAGGTAATAGACATGATACATGTGAATCAAACAGAGGTCTGCAGCAGGACAGAGTAATAGTTAATCACTTTCTCATTGCATTTGCCCTCCTATCAAAGGGCAGAGTGTGGAGGGACTCTAAGGTCGGGGCAAAAAGCTTCTACTTGTTGGAATGAGGGGGAAGCCAGTGGAAGGATTCAGAGCAGAATGTTTGAGGGAGATTATCTCAACAGTTGTATTTTGTACGCACTGGAGCGGTGTCATGTGGGTATGAAGGAGGCAGGAAGCTACCAGTAATCAACACTAGATCTGAATGTTTCTTGCAACCTCACTTTCAATATTTGAGAGGCAGGGAACTGGGAGTGTGTTGCATTCCAAACTGCATTGACACACTGCTCTTGTCACTTTTTTTGTTGTTTTTGTTTTGTGGGGTTTTTTTTTGGTTCACAGGTCTAACCATTTTTTAACCCAAAGTCACAAATGGTTTTGTTTTTGGAATTTTGACAAACTTTCTAATGTTTTTCTTAAATAAAGCAAAGGGAAATTATGAAATGAAACATCTTTGAGAAACACAAACACTTTGTTCAGAAATGCCAGAATGAACTGTTTTGATATTTTCAGTATTTAGAAAAAAATCTTCTGATTAACCCAATGTTTCCCAGACTTTAACAAACTGTGAACCCCTTTGCTAAAATTGACCCAAATCACAAATTGTTTTGGTTAACTCAAATCTGCATGTTCACTGAGAACATGTTTTGTGCTAAAAGTTTTGCTCAGCTCCAGTAAAAGACCTTAGACAAATAATTTGTTAGCTTTGTGCCTCAGGTTCCTCATAATATGGGCTTGAGAATCATTCTTACCCATCTTTATAAAGCATTTTGATATCTCAGTCAAATAATGTTGCATTATAATCTACAGCTGGGCTTTATATATTTATACATCTGATTAATGTACATAAAAACTGAGACAGCAGGTTTATTTGGGCTGGCACCAGGCAGATGTCTAAAATAAGTGATGCCTCTGTTGGCATCTGTAGACTTTAAGCATTTCATAACGTTTAGGGATGCAGTTGTATAGGCGCTACTGTTTCAGTGCTTTAGCAGTAGTTGTTGTCCATAAACACCCAAATGTTTAATTTGGAATGCCTTCAAGATGACAATTTAAAGTTAGCCCAGATGAAAATCAGTACATCAGTTTGTTAAACAAATAGTTGAAGTGCTGGATTTTCTTTTAGGTGAATTATCTTAGTAAAAATGAAGCTGAATTACTTCCACTGCTACATATTTTATCAAAAATATCCTACATAAATAATTGATACACATCATAGTAAAAGCTCCAAATTACTATTTCAGATTAGAGATAGGGACAAATTTAGCCTTGACAGAAACAGCTGCAACTTGACTCCACTTACACCACATCTGATCCTAAATGTTTAGAGTCTGAATCAAACTCTACTGAAGTCAATGGAAACAATCCCATTGACTTTGATCAGACTTGATCCAAAATATTAATCTGGTTCAAATGTAAAAGAAAGTGTAGTTATAAAATTTGACCTGCTACTACACCATGGAATATTGCATAGTATTAGAAGTAAGGCCATGTTTTAGTCATGGGTATTTTTAGGCCTGGGCTACACTAGCAGGGGGTGGGTTTGAACTAAGATATGCAACTTCAGCTACGCTATTCACGTAGCTGAAGTCGAAGTATCTTAGTTCGACTTACTTGGCCGTCTCCACGGCAGTGAGTCAACTGTGGCAGCTCCCTTGTCAACTCTGCGTACTCCTCTTGCGGAGTTGGAGTTCCGGAGTCGACTGGAGCACGTTCGGGGATCGATTTATCATGTCCTGATGAGATGCGAAAAATCGATCCCCGATACACTGAACACTAACCGCTTGAGGGGTGGGAAGTATAGACGTACCCTTAGTAAAAGTCATGGACCAGTCACAGGCAATAAACAAAAATTCATAGCCCGTAAGCGGTTCATGACTTACTATATACCCCTGACTAAAACTTGGGGGGTGGGGAATGGCCGGGGTGGGGGTGCTCCATGGGTGCTGTGGAGGGGGATGGGGGTTGGTGGGGCTGGGGCAGGCTCCCTACAGGGGTCATGGGAAGCAGTGATCTCAGTTTCTAGTGCCACATGCAGCTTCCTCTCTGCCCCAAACCCTGGTTCTGTAGTTCCCATTGGCTAGGAACTGTGGCCAATGGGAACTGTGGGGGTGGTGCCTGTGGGCAGAGGCAGCACATGGAGCTAGGAACTGAGGAAGGGGAGTTGTTGCCCTTCCAGGGAGCCCTCCCCAGGTAAGCACTGTACCCCAGTCCCTCCCCCCCGGCACCAAACTCCTGCTGCTGGAGTATGGGAGGGCCCGAGATTGCCTCAGCAACGGCTGCTGTGACTGGCCCAGGGGCTGCCTGAGCTGCTCAGGTGGCTCCAGGGCCAGCCTCTTGAGCCACTGCAGAAATCACAGAGGTCATGGAAAGTCACAGAATCCATGACCAACATGGAGCCTTAATTATAAGTAACTTATTTACTACATCCCTGTTACTGTTTAGACACAGGTTCATTAACTGGAATGGAGGGTCATGCAAAAATCCAGGCAGCAAGTCAACCTATGTAAGAGTCTATTTCTGAAGTCCAGAGGACTACTCATGGCTCAGCAACTCAAACTCTGTACAGGAAAATGCCCTTTAAATACTGTATTTGTACGTGATAAGGGTGTAGTTGGTTCTTGAAGGTCTGAATCTCTGGGAGCTGCTTGGAAAGCTCACCAGTGGGAAGATTACCAGCTGTTGTTCCCAAAACAAAGTTTTAAGGAGCACTAAAAGTGGTTAGCATCTGTTAGCCACCTCATAAGTCCTTTAGAAAGCTGATCGGCATTAGCTCACTTTTATTCGCTTTGTATTTATAGTATTGGCAGAATGGTTTTAAAGCATCAGTTGAGCTTAGTACTTAGCAAGTAATATGTGCATTATACAACACTAACTCATCAGGTAATCATTTCAGTACTGGCAGGGCTTTCTAGCAAATTGGCATCAGAAGGAAACAAAGGAGACTGGTTTTTATTGTATTTTATTCCCCAAGATGCAAAAAAGCTTCCAAATTCTGTTACTAGAGTTTCAGAAGAATGGTTACAGCAGAGGAATATTTTATTTGCGCCAACATTTAGGATAGACCATCCAATTAAACAGCACTTTCTAGCTGCATGATTGATATCTTTCCATTCTTGTACTTTGTTTTTTGCCAAATCTTTTTTGCCAGATAGCTCCAACAGACAATCTCAGGGAGATACTATTCAAGAAAAATGAATAGATATATTCAGAAAGGAGAAGTCTAAGGCCTGGTCTGTACTAGACATCAATCCAGGGTGTGAAAATTCCACACCCCTGAATGGTGTAATTAAGCAGATTTAAATACTGTAGATAGTGCTAGGTCAATGGAAGGGGAGGTAGATTACATATACCAATGGGAGAGCCCCTCCTGTCAGCATAGATAGTGTTTACACTGAAGCTCTGCAGAGGCACAGCTGTGCTGCTGTAGCATTTTCAGTGTACACAAGCCCTAAGGAATTCTGTCTATGGGCTTGTCTACAACTTGTTGGCAAAGCACATTAGAGTGTGTGCTTTGTAAAGTGCTTTAACAAGCTGAACAATAACTACCCTATGTAGATCCTGCTGGTCTGAACTAAAGGGATCGAGTTTGCATTAAGATAGTCTGCCCTGCCTCTCTCCTACCACAGTTCATACCACAGTTGGTTGAAAATTTTCCATCAAAAGTGCTTCCATAGTATCATGGGGTGACTGGCCTCTTGAAGGATTATCAGGGCCTTTAGGCAGTTGATTACTTCTAGGTTGTCTAGGTGATTGGTTGTCTGCTAATGAGCACCTGGATCTGGTGGGGTCTGGTAGCTTTTTCATTGGAGGGTGGTGATGCTAGTGATGGGATGGACCCTAAGGAGTGGAGCTTCCCAGGGAATAGAGCAGGAGCTGTCCCAGAGAAAAGAACTTTAGACAGGAGCTTCCATATACCTGTAGGAGGTCCAGCCTGTGCTGGTGGGAGAAGAGCTGCAGTTGGCAGGAGGCACTTGCTCCAGGAAAGCAATGAAGGTTGAGAGTGCTAGGCAGGTAAAGGGTCTGGACCTGGGACTCATGAAAGACTCTGACTGGAATTCATCTGATCTCCCTGCTAAGAAGCCTAGACGAAAGGCTTTCCGGTGTTTCTCTTGAACTTTCAATTAATAAATGAGACTCTTGGAATGGATGGGGAGGAGGTGCTGTGTGATATGACAGCTTTGAGCTTACTGACAGCGCAGCTGGGGAAATGAAGGTAGGATGTCGTGCCACACCTGGTTACCAGCAGGCACATACATCTTACAATAGCCAAATCAACCCTTACTATCTTTTGAGACTACCAAGGAGGTGCCGGGCTTTGGTTTCGATATCTGAGCACCAAGAACAGGACTGAGTACAGCAAACTCATTTGACATAGGCCAGCAAACAGCTATCAAATTATAACAATTTTTGAACCCAGGACTATGAGGTAAAAAGTTGAATAACGTATTACTGATCCTCTGTCATTTAGCTAACCACTTGACTCCCCTCCAAACCAAACAAAACCAATCAACACCGCTTGTAATTGTGCTCTGATCACGTTGAGAATAGATCAGACTAGCTGAGCCACACAAGTGTGTTGGTAAAGAACACATTATTTGTGGGATGTTTTAGGGCCCAGAATCTTATAGTGGTAGATTATTTGTCATTCTCTCCTTTTTCAGATGAAATAAAGTTCTATCTCCTTTGTCATCAAAACCATCCAACATTTTTTCAGAACGAAAGAGAGACTGGATACATTTGTTCTATACAATGTAGGATTTGATCCCAGTGCCCAAGCTTAATCATACAGGATATTGAGAGTTGCCTCAGTAGTTTATACGATGTTTATACACGCACCAAAGTTAGCAAGAAAAGATTCTCTCTAATTTACACATAATACAGAGAGAGTGGTGTGTATGATTTTTATTTTTATTATTTTTTGTATTGATGCCCTTTCGTCTGACTTTGATCTTCTGAGGGCAAGTCTGTTCATAGTGTGTTCTTTAGATTTGAATGTACATTAAACAAAAAGGTTTGAACCCTAGGACACTTTTTTAGGGATTGCCTAAGAGCTGAGAAATTTTGGAATACTTATCATCTTTTGCAAAGGGTAGGAGAAATAATAATTGTTCATAGGACTTGCATATGAAACTGGGTTTTAGTTGTCATAAACACCTTTTGCTTTCTGTAATCTTTTCCTTATTCCAGACATTTTGTTTTTCAGAGATTCTCCCAATGAGCAAGTTGGTTTTTTTAGTACAAGCAAAATACAGGCTTCCTTGAGTGAAAACATGTATTCAAATCAATGTGGAACATCTTAATTCTGGCTAAAACCTTGGGGCTGTATTTGTATTCTCTAATGAAATTAGTTCTCTTTCCAATTTAGCTGGCCTATTCAAGCCCATTTATGGTTATGTAGAAGACTTAGAAGCTTCCCCATAAATTTAATCCACTCTTCAGTGGTGCAAAATAACTTTTTACTGAAGGATGACATTTTATTAGCTCTCAAAGGGGAAGATTCTAATTTTTCAACCTGAGTTGCCAGTTCTAAATAAAAAGGCCCATGACCAGAAATAGATATTATTAGGCCTTTCCATCTCTGGCCATAACTGAATCAATATACTTCTTGGCTTCTAATTAAAACTAGCTATTTCAGTACATCCTATCTCCCCTGTTTAATCTTTTCAATTAGAAGCTCCTCACAGCAGTGGCTGACTTCATTTTGTGCTTTACATGCAGCCAGTGCTTAGCTAATAGGAAATGATATACTTATATTGACCCACACTAACTCACCTGGGTTTATGGTTTGAGGTTTACCAAAAATTTAGAGAACATAGCCTGAGATCCTTCACATAGAATTGTAGGAGTGGAAGGGATCTCAGAAGGTTTTCTAGTCTAGTCCCATCCACTCATGGCAAGACTAAGAATAGGTTAGACCATGATGGAGATTCCAAAACCTCCCTAGGCAATTTTATTCCAGTGCTTAACCACTGTGACAGTTAAGAGGTTTTTCCTGATATCCAACCTAAATGACCCTTGTGGTAATTTAAGACCATTGCTTCTTGTCCTATCATCAGAGGTTAAGGAGAACCATTTTTCTCCCTCCTCCTTGTAACAAGCTTTTTAATGTACTTGAAAACTGTTATCATGGTCCCTCTCTGTCTTCTCTTCTCCAGACTGAAAAAAATGGGTTTGTTTAATCTTCCCTCATAGGTCATATTTTCTAGACCTTTAATAATTTTTGTTGCTCTTCTCTGGACTTTCTCCAGTTTGTCCACATCTTTCCTGAAATGTGGCACCCAGAACTGGACACAATACTCCAGTTGAGGCCTAATCAGTGCAGAGTAGGGTGGAAGAATTACTGCTCATGTCTTGCTTACAAAACTCCTGTTAATACATCCCAGAATGATTTTTGCTTTTTGCAGTAGTGTTACACTGTTGATTCCTATTTAGCTTGTGATCCACAATGACCACCCCCCCCCCCAGATCCCTTTCTGCAGTCATTATGTATGTGTGCAACTGCTTTGTTCCTTCCTAAGTGAAGTAGTTCTCATTTGCCCATATTAAACTTCATCCTATGTACTGCAGACAATTTCTCCAGTTTGTCCAGATCATTCTGAAGTTTAATCCTAACCTCCAAAACACTTGCAACCCCTCCCAGCTTCATATTGTCTGCAAACTTTAAGTATGAACACTCATTATTTCAATAATTGAGGGAGATATTAACAGACCTGGACCCTGAATTAATCCCTGGAAGCCCACACTCTTTATTCCCTTCCAGCTTGACACTGAACCACAGATGACTACTCCCTGGGAACAGTTTTCCCACCAGTTATGCATCCACCTTATAGTTGCTCCATCTCTTTTATCTTTCCCTAGTTTGTCGAGATATACCACATCTACCACTTCCCACCTCCACCCCCGCAAACAACAAGACTTGCTACCCTGTCAAAAAAGTTATTAGGTTGGTTTAACATGATTTGTTCTTGACAAATGCATGCTGACACCTTATTGTCTTCTAGGTGTTTGCAAATTGATTTGGTTAATTATTTGCTCCATTACCTTTCTGGGTACTGAAGTTAAGCTGGGTCTGTCATTCTTGGTGGTATCCTTTATTTCCTTTTTGATAGATGGGCATTATATTTGCCCCTTTCCAGTCCTACTGAATCTTTCTCATCTTCTACGGTACATGGCTGGGAATATCAGTTAAAGTAAAGTGTGGGGAGTGGGACTGTAATGTTCCTTCCTCTGCTGAAAGCTTCCCCTTCTCTCCCTTGCTAATCACATAAAGCCTTAGATGGGAAAGCTTCTCACCTAGTTACAAAACTGCAGAGGAGCCTCAGAGGGGAAAAGTAAGTGGAGACACACAGTCCTTCCTGTACATGTTCTATCCCAACCTCCCTCCAAGTGCTAGGCACCTGAGGATTCCTTCTGCAATGTGCAGGAGATCTGGACCTCTGCATGAGCTCACATCATTCTAGCTCCACCCAGCAGAAAAGATAAACTCAGGATCTTCCAGGCCCATAAAGAGAGTGAGTGGGATAGAAGTTGCCTCACTGGCTGCAATTACTGGAAAACAAACCTTTCTGGGAGGTTGTTTTGGACACACTCACAGCTTTATTTGTTGCTTCCATGTAGATCTGTGTTAATGCATTTAAAAGCAAGTGACCTTTAAGTGTTCAGTAGACCTGTTTGATGAATCAAAATAAACTAGCTAGCTAAATGCATAACTAGCATGGAGAAGGAAATGTGGAATTCTTTACTGATCCCATTGTAAGCAAATACTGCAGCTCACGTGGCTGCTAATGAAGTGAGCTGAGGCTCTTTCCAGTACTGGCCCTAATAAAAGGCTAAGAACATTGTCTGATTTAGGTTATAACTTGCACATTCTAAGAAGTCCTATGAAAGAAAGCGCTTTTTTTTTAACTCTGTTTTTAGGGTGTTTCATGTTAAGTCTGTAGTGTTGAAGCCTAGATGGGCTCTCCTTATAGAATAAGGTTTTAATACGAAATGTACTTAAAGGGAGATAAATTATCGACATCCATCCTTTCTTCTTTGTGGGTGGCTTCCATTTTTTATATACTGGGCACTTGAGAGGCTAAAGTAAAACAAACACAGCTCTATAATATGAAAGTGGATTATTAAAAGCAGGCACAGAAATTGGACATTTTGGCACCATCCAGCCCTCTGTCAAGACCTAACCATGTAAGGCTGTGCTGATTTTTATTTATAGCATCAGCTTAGAGTAAGGTATGTAAACAATACAGGGAACCTAGTTAATATGAGCATGAGAGAGCCCCAGCCAACTGGGCAGCTCTGAGGATTGTACTCATTACGTTAAACAGATACTACAGCAAGTTGGTGGGGAGGGACCCTGCTTAAGGCCCTTTCACTTGATTTATAGCAAGATTCCCAAAGGACTCCCACAGAGAGAGAGAGGGGTAATTAAGAGTTCATGGTACCTGAAAATGTGAACAGCTAAAACCCTTCAGTGACTGCAGTACCTAAACTTTCTATACATACATTAAACAAATATCCTAGTTGCTAGCAAACCACAAGCATGCATTGTGAGGTGTGGAACTTGTCTTCTCCAACTGACAGGAGACTCTCTGGCTATTAAGGCTTGTAGGTTTTTCTTTCAGAGGACAATATGTTATACCTGCATGAGTTTTTCATTTTTAATGTATTCTATCAATAGATATCGATTATTGCAAACACATATTTACACTAATCAAAATATTTACCATTCACCAAACCAAAATGTCCAGTTTTCAGAATGTGGGGTTAAATCTGGCATTAAATTTCTAAACCACATTTACTCGCAGTATTTTTATCTTGTTTCCCGGGCTTATTTTGTTTAACCAGACCATGACTCATCAGACATTGGGTTGAATTCAGAGATATACAACTTGAAGCAACTTACACTTATTTTTAATTTAAACTAACATGCTGCCAAGTCTTAGTGCAACCCACTGGTGAGCAGGTGTTACAGGTAGGGTGACCAGATGTCCCAATTTTATAGGGACAGTCCCAATTTTTGGGTTTTTTTTCTTATATAGGCTTCTATTCCACTCCCCCTTTCCCACCCCGATCTGATTTCTCACATTTGCTGTTTGGTCACCCCAGTTACAAGTCCTGTTCTGTGCCTGGTGCAAAGAGAATACAAAGCTGCCATGGTGGCCCTATCTAGAGCGCTTTAGGTTTTCACACGGCATCAAATTTGAAGCCTTTTTTAAATTAAGGTTCTGCAACTTTCTGGCCTGGCCTGTAACTGTAGCTTTATCAGCAAATGAG
Organism: Dermatemys mawii; assembly: GCA_007922305.1. Classification (NCBI taxonomy): domain Eukaryota; kingdom Metazoa; phylum Chordata; order Testudines; family Dermatemydidae; genus Dermatemys; species Dermatemys mawii. The sequence continues at coordinate 16,664,539 of ML677326.1, read as the reverse complement.
CCTTCAGATTTAAATTGTCAGTCCAGTTTGATGTAGCCTTTGCTTTAACTCTGTCTGTCTTCTCTGTGAATTAGTTACCCATGAAAATGTATGATGACTGATCTAGGAAATCACTTGGGTTGTATTTTGCACAGTCAGTGTACCCAGAACACCATCAACTGGACTTTTTCTTTGATGTATCAGAGGGCATGGATTTAGCAGAGTGTTCCAATTGATGTGATCTGTTGTCTTATATGTACTTCAGATCTTGCATGTCAGTCTGAATTACTTAGAACTTGGGTAGACTGTTTCCAGAGGGATTTTTTTTTTAATACACAAGTTCCTATGGTACTTTGTTCCTGACTTATGCTTTGCAACAATCCCACTCCACTCTTTATGTGCTCAGTCTGAGTTTAGACCTGTAGTAAATGTAAATCTGAACTAATCCTTTAACTCTTGTCCTTCTCTATTTATTACCTCAACTGGTAAAAATCAGACAGCAAAACATCACAAGTTCACCCAGTAACTAGTCTGTCTACTAAGCTCATTTTGTGTGATTTAGAACTTGGCTACCCTTGCAAGTTAGAGCGCATTAAGTCAGCTCCAGGCACCCTAACTCCTTTGGTGTCCACGCTAGCAAGGCACGTAGAGCACCCGGACGCCATGACTGGAGCACCCCTGGTAATCCACCTTCTCGAGAAGCATAACACTTGCTGCGCCCTGGTTGAAGCACCGCAGCACCAGTGTGGACGCTCTGGTCCATTAATGCTGATCGACCTCCAGAAGTGTCCCACAATGCCTGTTCTAGCCACTCTGGTCATCACTTTGAATCTAATGTCCCAAAACTCTTTCCCTTGTTCCCCCATGTCACCGCTAACCCACTTCCCCCAACATCTCGTTTCTTATCGCCACCAGCTGCCTCCAACACCTGTAGATTCACCATCCAGCCCTGCAAACTACAACACTTACCCACTGCACTCAACCCCCATCACCATGCATTTTAGCCAGCCAGAAGTGCAGTACTCTTCGCACGGCACTCCAGACAGGAAGGCTGAGTATAACAACAGGACATAAGCATATCTGTGATTGTCCTGTTCCCCACCCTGCCCCCTTCCCTCCTTCCACACAGCACAGATGTGTCATGCCCCTTTTTTTATTCCCCAAGCATTTGTGTTCCTTTCCAATACATGAATTTTTTGGCTTTGAAAACATTCTTGCATTAAGTAAAAGACACTGTAGCCCAGGAAAGCAAAAGGCACTGCAAGTTAGTGCATCATATGTAGCAAACACAGATGCCTACTAGTATTGGAACCACAGCACTTCACTCCCATACAGGGCATCAAACATTACTGGTGGCTTTCAACATCAAATTGCTCCCTCAAGGCCCCCCTAATCCTTACAGTCCCACGCTGGGTCCCTCTAAGAGCCCTGGTCTCTGGCTGTGCAAATTCAGCCTCCAGGTGTTGAACCTCTGTGGTCCATGCCTGAGTGAAGCTTTCACCCTTCCCTTCACAAATGTTAGGGAGGGTACAGACATAGATATAACCGTGGGGACGTTGTCATGGGCCAGGTCCAGCTTCCTATACAGAGAGCACTTTTAAATGGTAAAAAGCACACTCCACAGTTATTCTGCACTGACTCAGCCTGCTGTTGAACCGCTCCTTGCTGTGTCCAGGCTCTCTGTGTAAGGTTTCATGAGCCATGGCATTAAAGAGTAAGCGGGGTCTCCAAGGATCACGATAGGCATTTTGACTTCCCCTATGTTGATCTTCTGGAAAAAAAAGTCCCGGCTTGCAGCTTCCTGTACAAGCCAGTGTTCTGAAAGATGCGTGCATCATGCACCTTTCCGGGCCAGCCTGTGTTAATGTCAATGAAACGCCAACGGTGATCCACAAGCGTCTGGAGAACCATAGCGAAATACCCCTTCCAATTTATGTGCTTACAGGCTAGGTGGTCTGGTGCCAAAATAGGAATATGCGTCCCATCTATCATCCCTCTGCAGTTAGGGAAACCCATTTGTGCAAAGCCAGCCACAGTGTCACGCATGTTGCCCAGAGTCATGGTTCTTCTGAGCAGGATGTGATAAATGGCCCTGCAAACTTGCATCAAAATGATTCCAACGGTCGACTTTCCCACTCCAAACTGGTTAGCAACCAATCCGTAGCTGTCTGGAGTTGCCAGCTTCCAGACTGCAATAGCCACCCACTTCTCCACCGGCAGGGCAGCTCTCAATTTTGTGTCCTTGTGCAGCAGGGTGGGGGCGAGCTCAGCACACAGTCCCATGAAAGTGGCTTTTCTCATCTGAAAGTTCTGCAGCCACTGATCATCATCCCAGACTTGTATGACAATGTGATCCCATCACTCAGTGCTTGTTTCCTGAGCCAAAAAGTGGCGTTCCACTGTGGTGCGCATGTCCGTGAATGCCACAAGCAATCTCATGTCGACTTGTGTAATGCATACAACACTATCGCTGGACCCCTTTCTGTCACTTTGTAGCTTAAGGAGTAACTCGACTGCAATTTGTGACGTGTTGGCGAGACCATCAACATATTCCTCACAAGTTCAGGATCCATTCCCGCAGACTGAAAAGGAAAACAGAGCGTGCAGTACAAAAAACATTGAAAGATGGTGCCAAATGTGGACAGAAGCACAGGGATTGCTGGGATCCGAAGCGACACATCACAGGGAGTTGGGACAGGATCCAGAATGCGCTGCATCTGCCCGCCCCCTTCCCACAATCCACAGCACCAGAATGGGAGGAGGTGCTCTGTGGGATAGCTGCCCTTAATGCATTGCTCTCATGTTGCTACAAGTGCCGCAAATGTGGCCACACCACTGCACTTGCGATTGACCAGTGTGAACACATGGCAGCACTTTCCCTGCTGCAGTCTCTGAGGGCTGGTTTAACTCACAGCGCTCTACATCTGCAAGTGTAGCTATTCCCTTAGTCTCAAGACTGGTCCCTTCCCTGGCTATTATTACATTTGTAGACAGACACACAAGGTTTTATAATGAGCATATTCGCAGAGGGATTATCTGCCATTTACATTTGTCTTTGACTAGGGAAGAATTTCTTTTTATTTCACAGGAACATTTTTATTTTGCATGAGGTCTTGTGATCATAATCTTTATTTCCCCCCTCCCCAAAAAAATACTTTTCAATTCCTCTTTGTGGGCTGTCAATGTGCAATTAAAAGTTATGTAACACTATTTCCTGGGCTACAATACAGCGAAAAGTGATTCACCCAGTTATTCTTTGAGGAGCAATTTAATAGTGACACAAGGAGGACTGCATGATTTCTGGTAAGTGTTGTTTGAAAATACAGCAGACAGACATTAAACATCTTTTGCTTTCCACGTAGGTAAACATTGCTTTGGCAGTGATTAGAGTACAAAAATCCTCATTGGTCAGTGGCCATCATTGCAAACTAGACATGTTGCTCGCTAGCTTGGTGCATGGCACAAATTACTACTCAGGAGATCTGGGTTCAGGACCACTTTCTTTGGTAAGTATGGTTATTAGTATTAACACTTCATAGCTTTCAGGTCCAGGGCACAGCATGCATGTGTCTAGTTTAGGTACTAATATGGCCCTTATTACCGAGTGCCTCAGTATTTATCCTCCTAGCACCGTTGCTTCCTCTCACCCTTCCCTTCCCCACAGCCCATGACTGGAGAGGTGTTAATGAGCCACTGCACCTTGAATGGTCCCTTGAAATATTTGTTAACTATTGTGCCAAACAATCTGTTTCACCCTGGATTTAGCTGTGACATGTTTCCCAGATCTGAAGAGCTCTGTGTAAGTTTGTCTCTCTCTAACAGAATTTGGTCCAATAAAAGGTATTACCTCACCCACCTTGTGTCTCAGACAGCAGGGACGTTTTCCTTCTCAAAACCAAAGGCAACATGTAACTGTTGGGGGTGGGGGGGCGCGTGTGAGTGCCCCACATCTTGCCTTTGGACCAGGGAAGCCAATCCTGTGGGTGCTGGGGGGTTGGGGCTAGGGTGACCGGATGTCCCGATTTTGGGGTCTTTTTCTCATATAGGCTCCTGTTACCCCACCCACCCCATCCCGATTTTTCACATTTGCTGTCTGGTCCCCCTAGTTGGGGCACTGGTGAAGGGGGACTCACAGCAACAAAGTTTCTCCCCAGAACTCCTGCGTCTTTGCAGCCTGAGCACAGGGAACTTGCTCCCGGCACCTTCCCCCCAGGAACCCACCACCACCACTGCAGGCTCCAAGCTCAGGGCTGCATGTTCTCCACGCCTTGCCAGGTTATCTGCTGTGCAGACTCCCACTGCCTTCTTCCTAGCCAAGCTCTTGCAGGTAGCCCACTGTGCTGCACAGATTTAGTGACCCCGAGTGGCCACTATCACCTGGCAGGGGGAGTGGCTCCGTCTCACCTGCTCTGCTCCCCATCCAGGCTGGGTTCCAGAGAGAGGGGCCAAGCGAGCTGGAAATGTGCTGGGTGGTGGGGAGGAATTCAGCAGGAGAAGGCCCCCTGGCAGGCCAAGCAGATTAAGCCCTGCAAAGGCAGCTTGGCTCTCACAGAAATCTGGAGGGTGCGGTTGTACATGACCTGTTCAAAGCCCCACGTCTGCTTAGTCAGAGGGGAGACATTTCAACCCAGATCCAGGAGACCTAGGTTTTTGGTCTACCTACTGGGCTAAAAGCTCCGGCTACTCAGTAATCTGATTCCAGAAGAAGGGTTCCTGGCTGTGGATCACCAGCAGAGAGGGGTGCTTAATTCCATGAGAGAAGTGGGGTTTAGCACGTGCCCCTCTTGCCAGCATCTCCCATTGGCCAGCTGAGGCAGTTCTCTGCCTAACATGTTGGCTTTGTGGATCCCGCTCGTAGGTCTCTCTCCTGCAGTTGTTGTATAGGGATCCTAGGTGCCTAACTCAAGCTTTGTGGATCCCATTGTTATCCCAATGACTTTTTCTAAATGCTTAAAAGTTGGGCATTGCCACATTGAGTGTCATACCATCTAAGCCCATTAATGGACCTGGGCCTAGGTGCCTAAATACCTTTGAGAGAGACTAAGGGCCAATTTTTAAAAGCTATTTAGTGCCTAAAGATACAGACAGGTGGCTAATGGAACTTTCAAAATCTGTGGAGCCAGGTGCTCTTGAAAATCCTATTGGGTGTGTATCTACATTTTTGGGTACCTAGAACCAGGTTTTTAAAACTACTTAAGTGATGGACCCAAGGTTACATGAGATGCCTGTGTCAAAGCAGGGAATTGAACCTATGTCTGCTAAATACTAGATTAGCACCCAAACCACCGTTCCTTATAAACTTATCACTCTTTAGATCTGCACGGAGGGTATAGTATTTCTGAAGCTGCCAAAGAGTCTGCAGATCCTGCAACAGGGCTAAAATCATTCCTCAAGTCATCACACATTTTAGATGTGTCCTCTCATTTTTGTTGAAATGATTTACAGGAGAGAGGCAGAATCATGGAACAGACACTAAAGGAATGAATGATTATTTCTGGCATGAATGATTTTCATCCCACAATTTGGATCGTTGCCATATACTCTGTCCCACATTTGGAGTTTGGCAGGACAAGGCATGGCAGCATTAAAAGTAGGCCTAGGAGTCCTGGGATGAGATTATATATGTTTATTGTAGCTGGGAAAATTGCGGAGATGGGTGAGCAGGATCAGCCTGAAGAGTAGATGAGCAGCTGGCAACTGTTAAACATCTATAGCTATACTGGCCAGCCTGGGGGAAGGAGCAGCCAAAACTGTAGAGCAAGTCTAGTAAGGACATCCCAGAATGAAGAGCTGGAATGAAAAAACTTGTAAACCCATTTCCAACAGTCCCAAATTCTTTTGTCCTTGATGTGAGGGCCTCTGTAACATGCACCTTGGAAGGGGACAGGAAGGGTGAGGTAGTGTCTACAGTTAGGCATGTACCTAAGAGCTTGTGCTCCTGCACAAACTGAATGGAAGAGAAGGAATTGATGCCAACTCTCTTAAGGATGTAAAATTCTTTCTTGTGGAAAGTTGTTCTGTTTAATTGATGAATTGATTCAAATTTTGCTGCTTTTTTTTATCTCACAGCACTAACCCATTATTAGAATATTCTATGTATTCTCTTAGGGAAGGACAAATCAGCTGAGCAGCTGAAATTCTTATTTTCCCATTCTAGTATAGCTTATTTATGGGGTCAAAAGTGTCGAGTGCCTTTCACTTTGGATGAACTGAATCCTGTACCTTTTTTTCATGTTGGTGCCAGTTATAGACTCCCAAGGACACGTCAGTAATGTTTTCCCAGAAACAAAGATGACCTGTCTGAGTCAGGCTCAGCATGGACATAGGGGAACCTTAAGGGTGCCACAGTAATACAGAAATATGTGTGTAAAACTGTGAAGGGGAATTTGGAGATGTCATTTGTACAACTTTGTTAATGGCTGATTCAGTACTCTGAGAGATCACTGGGTTTCAAAACTGTGAAGATGAAATAGCTAAGGAGAAAATATTGCTTCTCATTTTTTAAAAGACAACTTTCATCATGATTTTAACTTAATGAAGGCATCTGGTTTGTTTGCATCATTTTCTGTTTTTGCAAGATTTTAATGTCCCTTAACTCTTCCCCCTTAAACATGTTTTGTTTGTGCTATATTACTATATCCTATCCCTTACCTGACCATTATTACCATAGTATCTGAGCACCTGCTAACTACCTTGTGTATATGTCCTCACAACAGCACTGACAGTGAGGGGATTACTATTCGTGGAGGTGGGGCACTGAAGCACTGAGAGATCTAGGGCTAGATTGCAACTGTAGGCACAGCCCTTGGCAAGGGATGATTTCATAAGACTAAAGGAGGGACTTGAATGGAAATACTAGACCAATGCTGGTGGAAGCCTGGCAGCTATTTCCACCTTGGCATGTGGAAATGAGCCAACTCCCTGATAGGTGAGCCTAGTTTTCCATCTCCATTAACATGAAGCAAATCTCCTTCTGCTCCATTGTTTGGACAGTGCCAGAGCATTGAGCCTGTATAACATATCAAGCAGTTAAGGACTGAGTCCCAAAGCTACTGTTTTCTAGAACAAGAATTCAACAATCTCACAGAAGTGGAGCGTGATGTTGATAGGTGGGTGCAATAGCTACACACAGCAAATGTGAGGCCTCATGTAGAGGTAAGATTTCCTGTAGAATTGTTAATGGGATGACCAGTGCAGGAGGCAGAGAGGGCTACTTTCTAACTTATTACTATAAATGGTACAGAACTCTCATTTGTAAGGTGAAGGCCTGTATTGTGGGATGACTTTAGGAGAGATGGATGAATCTGATGTAGTGACACTGTCCCTATTTACATTAAAGAGAAAGCAGAGTAGAATAAACTTGTGCAGTCATTTGTGAGCTAAGGACCTTGTCCCAGGCACAGTAGCAAAACAATTACATAAACTCTTGCAGAGGCTTTGGATGGCTTTCATGTACAGCTGGAAGGCCTTCAAGGGGAATTGCTAACTTGAAGCCTTCCAACTAGTGGTTTGTTGCAATACTTTTCTGCAGGGTCTCTGTGCTTCCATTGCCTTATCTATAAAATGGGAGTAATGATCCTCTGCTTCACAGGAGAGTGTGTACAGCACTTTGAAAACAGAACTTATTATAGTAATAAGTTAAAAAATAGGTCCCCATTGTATAAGGCACTGAACAAACACGTAAGCAGACCCTGCTCCAAAGACTTTACAATCTGAGTGGATGGGATAGACAAAGGGAACATTGCCATCCTTATTTTACCAATGGAGAGCTGAGTGTTTAATGACTTGCCCAAAGTCTGCTCACATTTGAGAATTGAATCCAGATCTCCTGAGGCCCAGTCCACTGCCTTACCAGAAGACCGTCCTTCCAGCAAGTGTTAGTATTACCAGTATAAAGGCTCTTAAGATCTCAATACTTTCTCCTAATAATCACTTTCATGTTTACCCCATCATAGACATCTCTTACTCAGAGCACTAAGGAGAGAAGCCACAACCCTTCTGCTCAGCTTAGCAGAAGGAAAGTTCAGAGAGTGAAGAAGAAATTTTAAGCTGCTTCAGATCAAGATAAACTTTGAACCTTTCTGCTCTAGGCAATAGGAGGAATTTAATTCCAAGGGGCTGAAGTTTGAGAGTTTGATGTTGAATGAAAGGGAAAGCTATGCTGGCACAGATTGACCCATGCTAAAACTGTTTAAAGTTACAAGCCAAGCCAAACCAAACAGTGGTGAAAAAACCTCCCTTGTTAAACTGTCTGTGCTTTAGATGAAATGGTATTTTAACTCTTTCAACTCAAATGGTCAGGGTATTTGTACATGTACTAGATACAATCAATAAAACTCATCTCTGATCATTTGTAATTCTCCTTATGTAAACTTTTAAATAATAAATTGAACTACAGAGGATTTTTTGGAATTCAACATGGAAACTGAAATCTCTTATCCCTGATAGTCGGAAAGACCAGTCAATCTGACCTGCTGTTGAAACGTCCACATAAAATTTACTGTTATTTTGTGTAAATATAATAATCTTAAAAGAACATTATTCAGATTGCAAAGTCAAGCACTCAGAAGTTAGCAAATGCCAGAACCAAGATTGCTTATGTAACCGTAATTTGCTCCCCTTGTGTATATGCATTATGACAGTTTTCAATACAAGACCATATATAACTCTTATTTTCTGTAGGAGCCCTGCCTCATTCAGTGTGCAGGATGGACTATGCTTTGGCAATAAATCAGGGAAGTGTAATCATAGAATATCAGGGTTGGAAGGGACCTCAGGAGGTCATCTAGTCTAACCCCCTGCTTAAAGCAGGACTAACCCCAACTAAAGCATCCCAGCCAGGGTTTTGTCAAGCCTGACCTTAAAAACCTCTAAGGAAGGAGATTCTACCATCTCCCTAGGTAACCTATTCCACTGCTTCACCAGCCTCCTAGTGAAAAAGTTTTTCCTAATATCCAGCCTTCCCCAGTGTAACGTGAGACCATTACTCCTTGTTCTGTCATCTGGCACCACTGAAAACAGTCTAGATCCATCCTCTTTGGAACCCCCTTTCAGGTAGTTGAAAGCAGCTATCAAATCTCCCCTCAGTCTTCTCTTCTGTAGACTAAACAATCCCAGTTCTCTCAGTCTCTTCTCATAAGTCATGTGGCTCCAGGCCCATAATCATTTTTGTTGCCTTCCTCTGGACTCTTTCCAATTTTTTCACATCCTCCTTGTAGTGTGGGCCCCAAAACTGGACACAGTACTCCAGATGAGGCCTCACCAATGTCCAATAGAGGGGAATGCTGGCAATGCCCCTACTTATACAGCCCAAAATGCCGTTAGCCTTCTTGGCAACAAGAGCACACTGTTCACTCATATCTAGCTTCTCATCCACTGTAACCCCTAGGTCCTTTTCTGCAGAACTGCTGCCTAGCCATTTGGTCCCTAGTCTGTAGCAGTGCACGGGATTTTTCCATCCTAAGTGCAGGACTCTGCACTTGTCCTTGTTGAACCTCATCAAATTTCTTTTGGGCCAATCCTCTAATTTGTCTAGGTCCCTCTGTATCCTATCCCTACCCTCCAGCATATCTACCACTCCTCCCAGTTTAGTGTCAATGAATGAGGCTGTCAACTATAGGGCCCTTGGCTCACTTGTTGCAGAAGTTGGAAAGCGTGCAGTGAACGAAATAGGAGATCTCAGAAGACAAAGGATGGTATCCAGGTTAAGGTAGTTGAATGCTGCTGTGGAGAATTGGATTCTATCCCTGCACAGAGTTCCTATATGATGCTAGGCAAGTTGCTTAAATAAAATGTTTCACAAGCAGTAACTCTGTATGCCGCATTTCTTGTGTATGCCACTTGAAATGCTATGGTTTGACTTGTCGAAGTGCTGAGCACTCATAGCTGCAATTGAAGTTAATGGGAAATGTGCTTTGAATGTATAAAGTGCTGTATAATGCTAAAATGCTCTGAAAAAACAATTCATAGGCATCACTAATAGGGCACCCAAAATGAGTGGATACTTTTGTACTTACTCTGTTTATACCTCAGTTCCTTGTTCTGTAAAATGGGGATAATACTCCCCTTTCATCTTGCAGGAGTGCTGGGAAGATGTAATGTTTGAGAAGCCATCCATGGACAAGCCATAAGTCTTTTATTCATAGGCTGCATCTCAGGCAGAGGGGCAGTCAACAGCTGGAGAGGCTGGTGACTGTCCCAAGGAGTTTCCTTAGGAGTAGCCTAGCAAGCAGGTGTGCAAGGAATAGACCCAGAGGCCTGCCATAGGAAGCATGGGGCAAGGGCTGCTGCATAACAACAAAGTTATATTAATAGATTTCAAAGCCAGAAAGGACCCGTGTAATCATTTAGTCCAGTGGTTCTCAACCTGTGGTCTGGGGATCCTTAGGGGTCGTAGAATATCAGGCTTGGAAGGGACCTAAGGAGGTCATCTAGTCCAACCCCCTCCTCAAAGCAGGACCAATCCCCAGGACCAGTCCATAGGTCCACCAGTATAATCAAGGGGGTCTGCAAACATGCCGGTAACTACATAATAATAATAATGACACCATGTTTTGACACTTGCAGTTTGCACATTCCAAGTAGATAGCGACTTGGCACTGTCCATGTATTACCTTGCAACGTTGTAATTTATCATTTAACACCCCTTCAGTTTGTGAAAATAACTTGTTTCAGAATGATGCACCAGCATACAAGTCTGGTATGTTTATATTACTGAAGTAAAAGCTGAGCTTCTGCATTTATTTTTTTTTTCACGTGCCAGTCACTCGTCTGGTTTACGCCAGTTGTGTTAGGCATTGGTTTGACGTGGACTTTGTAATTCAGCATGGGCAGAAAAACACTAGAGATCATTTCAGCTGCAACTGTGAAATATAATTGGTTTAATGTCTATAATGGCTAAGTTTGTTTGTAAAATGACTCCATCTGCTTTGGCAGGTCATGAAACAGAAAATGACTCAAATAAAACAGAAGCAAAATTGAATTCTGTAAACCCTTCCTGCCCCCCCAAAAATGAGGAAAAGGGATGACCGTTATATTAAACTTGATTGAATGTATGTATCAGTGGAGAATCAAGACCCCAACACGTAATTTGGAAAGAAGTACTTTCTAACGAAGCACTTAAGCTGTCAAAACTTACAAGACATCTAAGGCCTTTGCATGTGGAAAGTGTTGACAAGCCAGTGGAGTATTTTGAAAGGAAGCGGAATTGCAACAACAAAAAAGACTATACAAACTGTCAACTGTACAAGAGAAAGCTCTCAAAGCATCCTACAAGGTTGCAGTTAGAATTGCTAAAACCAGAAAGTAATATACAATTGTTGAAACTTTACTGATGCCAGGTACAATTGATGTGCGCTGTGAAATATTAGGGACAAAGCTGCTAACAAAGTGAAGAATGTGCCAGTATCAAATGACTCCATTAAAAGGCAAATTGCAGGTGATGTGAAAGACCAGCTGTTAGACAGGATTCAAGCAACTTGGAAATACAGCTTAAAACAGGACAAATCTTTGGGTGTGTCAGGTCGGAGGTTCAGCAGTTGGTTTACGTGTGATTGGAAAAATAGAATTGCTGTTTGATAAATTACTACCAATAAAAACAAGTGATGAGATTAAGTGTCACTGATTGAGTGATCTGGATGATTTGGAAACTGGGCACAAGCAAACCATATGCATTTTCCTCGCAGAAGGAATATGAATATGCATACCCTTGCATATGCATTTTCCTTGCAGAAGGAAAGGAACTTCTGCAAGGCTTCATTAAAGGGTGTTGTCATAAGTGTGAAGTAGCCTAGAATTATTGTTTACCTGTAAGGGGTTAAGCTAAAGGTAACCTGAGAGGTGGACAACTGACCAATGAGAAATTCCTCAGGAGACAAAGGATTTTAAGTTTCAGTTTCTCTCTGGGTCTCTCTCTGTTCACCTCGGCTATGGGATGAACACAGCTATGTCTTTCACTGTAACTATAAGATTCTATCAAGTACTGTAGTCAGTAAGTTTACCTTCTTTTTATCACTTGGAGGGTTCTCAGTGGTGAGTGTTGGCTGAGTGCTTCTTGAGACTGTAAGATTCAGCAGAGATATCAACAGTGGGAGAAAGTTGCCTCGGGGGAGAGGTTTGGTTTCTGAATCCTTTTGTTGATTATGGCAGATGCTGTTCTATTGATGGTCATAAGGGATTTATTCTTTTCTTTTTTTTCTTTTATTAAAATCTTTCTTTTAAGAAGATGACTGCTTGTTTTTCATTGTGTAAGATCCTGGTTTTGGATCGGGCACGTCTCGCAGGAGCAGGCGAGGTTTGTTTGTTTTTTCTCTCAAGCTTCCCAGGGAAGGAAGAAGTTG